>CM060571.1:14317500-14917500 GCA_030625065.1 Alectoris magna | reverse complement strand
GAGAAACAGGGAGAAATTAATGCTTGAAATTAAATATACTCCATTCGTAATAGAGGACAAGAGAAGACATGCTGCACACAGAACATACCAAATGCCTCAAATTTTACTCGCTACCAAAAACTTGATCCCTTCTTGAGCATAACTTTTAGAGCAGCTCAAATAAGCTGTCACTAACCTACTGGAACTGTTCCCAACTTCAGCTCAGGACACAAACACTACACAGTGGAGCTGTATCCAGCAGATGCAGGCTGGTTGTTTGGCAGCCTAACTTACAGGTGCATCAGATACAAGAGCAGCATCCCCAGCCCATGCATCCAAGAGAACAGCAGTACTGGGCCATCATATCTGAGTGCCCTCGTCCTCCAGACAGCACAGTAATAGTATCCATGTCAATGACCCGATACTCAAATAGACATCAGCCACAATGCACACGGTGAAGCAGATACCATGAAAACTCAAGACAATATTGCTCGATCATTACAGCTACCTGTACTTGACTATACATGCTATCAACCAACCCCCATTTGCATGTACCGAACTACCTCACACAAAAAACTGCAAAGAGAGAAGCAGGTAGAAAGGTGCACAGACTCAAAGGAGTTGAACGTGTGAGACAGTTTTTATCCAACTGACTCACTGCACACCCAGCCAGTTACAAAACACAGGTACTACTCAGATTTACAGCCCTCACTGAGTTTCTGTATTACTTCAGAAGCATTCAGGTTTTGGCCTGTTTACTTCCCGAAGTATTAAATCAAGATACTTGGTTTTCTTTTAATTTTTTTTTTTTTTTTAAATACAAGAGACAAAACCCTTAAAAACATTGAGCTTAATGTAAAATTACCAATTACCATTTGCCGCAAAAGCCTGCAGAAGAAGTTGCTACCCGTTAGCTCACATTCTAAACTGCCACCACATTTTTTTCACCTTTTATCCTCATGAAGTTCACTACTGTCACCGTTTCCTCATACTCTCCACCAAACTCCCAAGCTTCTCTTCTGCCCCATGGACTGAAGCCTGCAAGTCCTTCAGCCACAGCCACTGCAGCAAGGAAGGGCTGCAAGATGCCCAGCCATCCGCGGGCCGGCTTGGTGCACCCTGCTACTTCCAGGCAGCTGCTTCACCACAGGGGAGGAAAGCTACGGGCAAGCAGGCAAGAACAGTGCACAACTAGCACCAACCTGCCCACCTCTGGGCTCTGCACCTCCCTGCAATTACCCACAGAAAGCAAAGGCAAGCTGGGCCAGGCCAGAGAAACGACTGATCCAACCAAACACAGACACAGATTCTCTTCTACCACTTCTTTTTCCTAAACCCTAGCCTAATTTATTTATTTTTCCTTCCCCAACAGCCTAATTTATCAGCTTCCATTCAAATTTGGTCACACAACGCAACTGTAAATTTCACTCAGAAGTGAAGCAGCTTATTCAAAGTAGAGTGCTGCTGGAACAGAGTGCAGCAACTGACTGCAGCCTTGGGCAATGCCAGCCAATGATTCTGTGATATAAGCACTCTCTTTTCAAAAAAAAAATTAAAACTAGAAAATTAAAAACCAGCATATATATTTTCACTGCTGATGGCAAAACAACAAAGTGCTATAAAAGAAGACAACAGATGAGAAAGCTATGATTCCATATTAGTAGGAAGATATTAACTATCTTTAAATCAAAACAAGCTACATATTCAGAAAGACTTGCAAGCAAGATCTCCTTATTTACAGTACTTTTATTCACTAAAAGCAAATAAATGTAGAAGTTCACCCAACCTGTGAACACAGCGTTCTTTTACAGGTCTTCAATGTCACTAATTGCAGCGTAACAAATATCAGCACATAGTGCACATTAGATGATACTGATATAAAAATAAATCACTTTTCCCAATTCAACAGCTAGGAAGACATGTATAATCATTAAAACCAGTGCTGACCGCACAGCATATTCACATTTAAATCAAAGGGGGACAGACATCTGCCACTGCAATTCAAACAAACTTCTATATTTGCCCCAACAGCTTCAAGGAATTGCTGTGATAGCTTTCTATGCCAGGGTGCAACCCCCAATGCCAAAGTGAGTTCCCCAGCATAAATTAAACCTAAATAAACCATTTCTATTGAACAGTTCTCACAATTATCCCTGATCAACACCCACTCCCTCAATAGAGGAGGGAAACCAGATGCCCACAGAAAAGGCATTTATTAAATGGGCACCGGTTTGAAAACAGGGCTCGCAAATCACAGGATACTACTGGGGACCAGAAGGATTCAATTTCAGGCAAAGGAAAAAACCCACAGGGGAAAAACCAAACTGTCTCTTTTCCCAGAAACCAACTGAAAAAGTTTGAGGCTAAGAACGCAGCATCCAAGAGCTTCACTGGGATAACCACAGAAGACAGCAGGGAGCATGAGCTTCTGGTAGGGATCAATAGATAAAAGCAAGATTTAAGACAGCTCACTAGAAACAAGCACAGCAGTAATTTTCTATCTCAGCAGAACCTGGCTTTCAGCACAAGAGACAGGACCAGACCCAGTGTGAAGATCAACATAAATGGTTTTCATACCAAAGGCAGCAGGAACTGTTACCACCAGGCATCAGTCTGGCACACTGGCCAGGGACAGCAGTGCACAGCAGGAGCACACCTCTGGGCCTCTTCTCCCACCTGAGCATGGTTCACTCACCTGCTCTGAGAACCTCCCCACATCTGTCAAAGCCTACTCACACGTGTGGGTAAACTGTGCTAAGCGAAAAAGACGAGCAGCCTGGCCCCATTAAACATCTCTCTTATAGCGGACCACACTGATCACACTTATGATCACACTTCCTAACACCAAATGACTATAGGTGAAAGAATACTCCATAGGATGATATAAATTAAGAGCTACAACACACAAAATTCAAAATGAATTTGGCTTAGTTTTTTTCTAATTGTTCTTTTAACGAAAAGTTCTGATTTCAGCACTGCTTCAAGTAAAACAAACTTTAAGAAACATTTTTGTTAAGCTTATACATTTGTAACTTCTCACTTCTGAATTCCACCAACAAAGACGAGACGCTGAGGTGCCTTTCCCTGTCCTTGTATGCATATCCGAGCCATGAGATGACGTCTTAGCCACGCCACTTTGATTTGTGGGTAGATGTTCTTTGCGATGGCTGCCACTGGCATGATTTGAAAAACCACATCAAAAGCCATTTAAAACAGGGAAGGTGGGGGAAAGAACAAGAGAGCATGCTCGTGTATGTCTAGAAATCACCTGCTAATTCTGACACTTTTTTTTTTTTTTTAATCACAATCCAAAAGTCCCCAAAGGAAGAGGTAATGCAACCCTTATCTGACTGAACATGATCAGGGCTGTCAAGCATCAACCACCCTTTCCTCAAAGACAGCTTCAACAGGACAGGTATTTCTCCAGTCTGATAAAACTTCCTATTAGAAAATTCACCATCACAGACATATTAAAATTAAGACAGCACGACTTAAAACCATTGGTCCCAAAATCTAACGATTTCAGAATAATCACAACTATACACTGAGACCATGAAAAAGCTGGCACTTTCACAGCGCTTTTCTCACTCATAATGCAGATCATGACAGACCAGATGTTAAAAACATGCTTCAAATTCACAGCTCTAAGTATTATTAAAGCATTAATTCCAGTGCTGAATATTTTAGGACTCCAGAAGCAGCTTTAATAATATAAACTTTGGAGAGCTTCCCCAGGTCCATGTGCACAGTGCTCCACTCAGTGTTTAAGCAATCCCTGACGCTGCTCCTGCTGCAAGTACACTTGCACTGCAACCATAGCGTGCCAACCTACAGCTTGCTGTTGCTACATCCTGGGAGCAAGACCTTCCCAATCTCTGTTTTAAGAAAACAAAGAGATTAAAGACTTTGTTTTCTCTTTCTGAAACAATGTTTCATACTGTAATAAAAGCAAACAAATACTCAGAACAAAAATATTTGAGATGTTTTCTTTAAAAGAAAGGCCAACTCCTCTTTTCGTTCTAACACACAAACTACAACTAAATTGTGAAGACATGTTTATTTCCTAAAATAGGACTTCCTATCAATCTATAAAGCTAGTTCTGGTTTGCTATTCAGCATGTTACTGAGCAGCATTATGTGTGCACATACAATATGCTACCAATGTTGAAATTACCTTCAACTACAGACTGACTCCTGGCAAGCACAAGTGGGAACACTTTCCTAAGATACAAACAGAAGTGCCTTCACACAAAGACACAGAGAGCAAAAAACCAGAATAAGTGCAAGCACAGGCTAAATAACCCACGCAAAAGAAAGCCTGCCACACTCACAAAATAAAAATAAATACAAATTACACTACGTTCAAAAATATAAGGCTTGTCAGCCGCTCCTAGTCTAAAGCTACACTCCTAAATTCATTTATCAAAATTATTCAAATCAACAGATGACTTCTCAGCTCCATCGCCCAAGAAATCGACTCACTTGTATTTATCATCCTTAAGAGCTGCCAAATTCAATTCACTCTCGAGACTCTTTGAAATCCACACAGCCAGAAGCTTGTCTAAATTTTGTACTTTGAGGAACTAGCAAGCCAACAACTCCTCTCAGCTGCAGAAGGCTTCTGGGTGGACAGAGCACTGGAAACTGTTCTGGTTTATTTACGTGTTTAGAATTAACATTACAGCTAAAAGAAATTGTAAAACATGAGTGCACAAAACACGCTGACATCTGGACAAAAGCCACATCAATTCCAAATGTACTTGAGATTCCTTGCCTTCAAAACCATAGCACTCATGAACTCATTTAAAATAAGTTCTGCTTCCATTTCATTAGCAAGATTTCCCAAACACTCTATGAAACACGACTTTTCTACAAACTGTCTCAAGATGAAATGCTATTCTGGAAGTTGTGGAGGCAACTGTGTCTGAAGCCATTAAAAAAACAACTCAGATTTGAGATAACAGCATTGGACAGATCTGTACTCACCACCAGTACTGATGGAGAGTCCCACCATGAGCCCACTTACACCCACTTGGTGTTTGTGACTACAGCATGCAATTATGTTGCCTGTACTGCCAAAAAACGTGCTTCCCATTTCAGCACTCCTTCCCTAACAGACAATCTTGTACACAAAGCACTAAAATCAATCAGGAGCTTTTAACCCTTAAGCCTGGCTAAAATAAAGACAAAAAATTCCCCAGCACCTCAATCAGTGTTGCAGTTGAGTTCATAGCACAGAAGACAACAGCGTAACACAGCAGAAGAACAGAAGCTTTTTCTCCTTTATACTTTTCCCTTTATGCTTTCACCATACACCGAACTGCCTTTTCAACAGTCCCTCATACAGACTGCTGTCTTCTGGAAATGATTCAAGACAAGTTCTTCCTTTCTTGCTTCTGTAATTAGGTACCACTTCCAGACTCTGAGCTTGCACAGTTATATCATTACTCTGCTTCACCAGTCTTCAGTGTTAACAAGACATCTATTTGTAAACAGTAAGTATTCAGATATTCATACTTATTCTACATTATCAATTTAAGTAACTTTGTTTTACATATTTTTGTCAACCAGTCTCACCTCAAGATCTGCAGGGTTACTCCTGTACGTTGATCCATCTGTTAACTGCCTTTTACAGAAAGCTTTCTCTTTTGGCACATTTTAAAGACAATTACTGCAGCCATCTAATGAGCATGCAATTAACACAGAAAAAAAATGATATTCTTAAATTGTAACCATCATTACAACAGCAAGAATTTCTTTTTGAAGAAGAAGCACACAAACAATCAGACAGTCCACATATTTGACAACTGCAGAAGGTGCAGAGAGACTTAAGCAAACTGCTAGTAATAACTAAAAGGATTCAAAACCAAGAACAGTGATTAAACACTCACAACAGATTACTGACAAACTCATACGGTTTTCAAAACAGTAAAGTGAATGCCCTGGTAATTTTCCCTATGTTTAAAATTCTATCAATTACCTTATTATAGAGCCATACTTCCCAAGGAAATGATGAAAAATGTGTAAATTACAAATAGCAACAAACGTTCATCAGTAAGCGTGTTACAAACTAATCTCATGATTACATATTTCCTTTCCTCCATGCCATGCAACTTCTTATTTTAAGATGATAAAATGTATGAAACGTTCCTCTAGAACTTGGATAAAATATACACAAAATAAAATGATTCACACATGTTCACCTATAAAGCTAGCAAAATATCACCAACTTCAGTGATAATACATCACTGGCAAAAAGCCACAGATTGGTAATGAAAGCACATTCTATACAGTTCCAGTTGGAAAGACCGCTCGCTCTGCACTGCTCAGCTCAGAGGTTACTGCAGACACCTGACACAGCTCTGCCACTTTCATTTCCTCCTACGTGCATGGGCATCGTGGAAAAGAGTGAAAGCAAAAAGCAGGAAAAGATGCCAAAACAAAGTCAGGGATTACTTGGGTTACTTTTCCAGGCATGATAAACTTCTTTTAGGTGCTGGGAGATGATGACTGAATTCTGCTGCCTCACTGTGGCAGACAACTTATTAGGCTACTCCAGCTGCAAGGAAGGTAAAAACTGCAGACAGATATGAACTCATAGAAACGTTTAAAAGGCAAGTTCAAACAGAGATTTAAATTTGTTAACATGACAACGCCCTCCATAAAACTAACCATAATTACGGAACAAGTACAGTATAGATCCAACGGATATGAGACATGCTCAACAGCATTTCAGAAGGACATGAGGGTTCAGGGCTCTGTCCTAGAGAAGGAAAGGACTTCATATTTTTGAAAACATTTCAAGATTACAAGACACCCCACCAAATATAAATGCTTTGACTGCAACAGATGTCTGGATTTCAGTTTCCAAATAACACAAAGTAGGAAAAATTTTGAGACACAGATTTTATTATGCTTAGTCCCACTGAAAACTGTCATCCACTGCTTCACAAGCAGTGAAAATAACAGCGTCATAATTTTACCATCTTGTTTTGCAGAATGCTTAGGAACCATGCACAGAAAAGCCAGCCTCTTCTGCAAAGAATACCAATATCGTCCAATCACTTAAGTATTTGAAAATGTTTCTCATTTCAAGTTCACTTGAACTACAAGGAATATAAGACATGCACTCTGAAAAATACTACACCCTTAATTTCTGTGCAACATCCTTCACTGCACTTAACAACTAACTGGTGTGCTGGGTCTACCATAACTTCCTGAGAAACACATCACTGCTTTCCATCTATGTCTTCCATAAAAAAAGACACAATCTGAGATTTTGCATACAAGTACAACAGCAATGAACTGCAGAGCAAGAGGTTAATAAATGAAATTATCTAAGGGATACCTGTCTAAAATTCAGAGGTGACACAAAAGGGAGGCACTTGCCAACAGCCAGAGGTGCAAGGCTGTGATGTGCTGCAGGACACAAACCTGGGCAGACCAGGAGCCTGTTGCCAGAGATCCCTCATGGATAAGGTGAGGCTTACCTTCCACCTCCATATATGCTCTGAAGTACAGAGATGCCGATGTTTCTTTCTAAGCTTTCAACAAGGGCAAGACAAATTCTTTTCTAAAGCTGTGTAATCTGTTGCTCTGAAACAGGCAGCAGGAAAGCATGACGCTGCAAGCATAAAAGCACTTTCAGGTTTTAAATCAGTGTTAAAAGAAACAAGAAGTCAGATGCAAGATGCTGGAAGTCATGAATACGCTGAATTATCAAGTTAGGTGATGAACATTTAATCACAATCAAAAGGAAAAAAAGATCCTCTGATAAAAAAGTTGAGACTACCACCATGTGCTAGAGCACTTAAAGTTATTAATGGAATATTATTTGCTAGCCCAATCCCAATTATTCTGCTTTCGTTTATGTAACTACAGCAGATTAAAAAGCTTATTACAAAATCACACAGGCAGCAAGATGGTTGCAGAGTTCTCTCAGGTCAATTTGTGCCCCGTTCCAACTTCTTTTTACTCCTCAACTGAACGCTGAGGCCCGTAGCTCTGTCACCTTTTTTAAACTTATGAAAAACAGACAGACTACTTGCAAAACAGTTTCAAGCAGAGGTAAAAAGAACAGAAGCACTGTATTAGTCGAGGGTAGGACTTCATGAATCTCCTGTGTATTTCTCCACTTCACTTTGTTCTCATAATCAAACTATGATGAAAAATGCATGATGTAAAATTAAGAGCAACAATATATTTACAATTATAATCTAATTACAGCAGGCACAGGAAGTGTAACAGCAGCGTAAGATATTCTAGATTGCTTTTAATTGTGCACCATTACACTGAACTATTAGTTTTGAAATTAATTTGTATTGACAGAATAGCTTTATAAGTTAAACTGTGATAAACACTCCTCCTTTCAAATAGCAGAACAGAAAACTGTCAATTTTCTCTCAGTTCTTAATAATCTCAGTATAACTGCATTTGAAGTTCTTTGGTTGAATAACGTTGGGTCCATTCCAGCTGCTACAGTTCATTAACTATTTCATACAATGCAAGTTATTGTCCAAAAAAGCTCCATCGTTATCAAAGTAAAACTGATGAAAACAGATCTCCTAGTAATTGTTTCCTCTATGGATAGAAAATCAAGTATGAAACACTGCTAAATGGTAAATATGTCTTTACTTTTACCTACAAATACTAAAAAAAAAAAAAAAAAAAAAAAAAAGAAAAATCAAAAAATCAAAAATCAAAATCCCATCCTGCCAAACTCCTGACCTAAACACAACCAGCTTCACTAAGATCAGTGTTCCCACACACACCACTCTTTCCGCCCTCTAGTTTAACTATGCACGTTTGTTAAAGAAAAAAAAAAAAAACGCTAAGAGAAATTGATCTTGAACTCAAAATTCTACAAAGTTATCAAAGAAGCAACAGAAGTGAGAACTGGAATCAAAATCCCTCCTGGAATTGCAAGAAGACAAAAGACGCCTGAAACACGTAGCATCGGTAGCTGTTATACTGCTCTATTACTAATTCACATGATGTGTGAATGGCTGGTTTAAAGAGGCTTCTATATTGTTTGCTTCTCTCCTCTGTGCACTGATGCACGCCTTGAGACAGTCTGACAGCTGCTGCCGCATGTCCAGTTCCTGAAGGAAACGCTGAACATACGTTCTATTAGATAAACTTAAGGTCAGAATGCAATTCATACAACTTACTGCATACCCACAAACAATAATAAAGAACAACTGAGAAGCTTTCCTAACTGTCTTCGACTGGTTTCATTTCAAAGTTCCAGGAAAAAGTAAAAGGGAAAGTAAAGGGACCAAGTAAAGCCTTTAAATACTGCCAAATTCTTTGTTCTTCCACCACTACAAGAAACAAAGTAACATTCCCAAGCCACCCAAACACTCTACAGGCCTCAGAGCTCTATTCCTCATTACTTAACAGTGCACTGAGCCCAGGTCAGTGAGGCTGATGCAGTCTTGACACTGTTCTGCTGCATGCAACAGAAGAGTTGTAGCAACAAAAGGTTTAATTGGACTCACTTTTCACCACCTGGCTTGTATCCCGCATGCTGCTCGCAAACAGTCCCAGTGCATTTCTCACCATCCCCACTTCTCCAGGACTCCACTCCCACCCACCCTGCACTCTCATGGGCCACAGCACCACAGCTGATGAGCCCATCAGGGTGGCAGGGATGTTGGGCACTGCCATCCTTGCAGCACCACGCAGATCCCATCACACTGCTCTCTGCTAGATACCACTGGCATGAGGACACCCTATCACATCATTCAGTCTATCAAGCTAACCTTGATACACTGCTGTATGCGTATTTTATTAACAACATGCCAGTGCAACACCAACAAAAGCTTCACTAGCAGAAACTGAAAGTTACCTGCATCCTGAACATAAGCAGGAACTGTGCTGGAGCAGCAGCCTACTGAACCAGAGATAAATGCATTGGGCTCTCTTCTTTCCAAAAAAGCAAAGCAACCCAGAAACACCAGCCTACATTTCTATTTATTACTGCAAACACACTTCCAACAAAACACAAGGTGATACAGATAGAGATGAGAGTCAGTATGTTAAAAGAAATGAACTTCATATTTCAACCAATTGAAATGACTTGAAAATTCACTTCTTACTCGTGACAGAAAGCTTTCAGAAAATAAATCAATAAAACTGTTTCAAACACTCAAGTCACTGAAGCACTGCTTTTCTAAACTCTTCAATGCTCATACAATCTTCATTTCCTTCAGAGATCATGAAAAGCATCATCTCCACAGTTCATTTCTCTCGTACCCCATTAGAACAGAACAAGGCAAGTTTTAAGCTTTTGTGTCCTCCATGCAGTAGATGTGGATGCTATTGAAGAACTGGAGATTTTTTTTTAGTCAGAAGGAAAAAAAAAAAAAATAGGCACAGCTTTCTCTATTACTACTAATCACATGAAAGCAAACAAAAAAGTATTTTCAGTTAATGAGCATGAGCACCAAGTTACCAAGCAAAGGACCAATAGAACAAAACTGTACAACCCTTGCAGGAAATCAGCCACACCAATAGGTCTTATTAAAGCTCTTAAAAAAATGTTGTGCTCTGAGTACTTTAAAATACAGTAAGTCATAGTATTTGCATCTGAAGCATAAAACAAATCTTTCTCTCTGCTGTATGTCAGGAAAAATAAGAAGCAGGACTGGCTTCATTTTCTTTGAATAAATATCCCAGGTCATACAAATCTTGTTTCCTACAACAGCAGGAAAACCAACAGAAGAGAAAGCAGGTTTGCAACAGTTTTTCCTAGACTATCAGGAGCCGATTACCAACAAAAGCTCTGAGATTTCATTACTCTGCTTCGGTACAAGCACCAATATGAGATCGATCAAATCAGACAGGTCACACTCCCACACTCCAAACCCCTACATACCTGTCCCTGGAAGGTTACACGGCTTCTGTCTTGCAGATGCTGACTAGAAACTGAAGAATGCCAGGGATGGATCTGAGTTTGAGACTGTGCCCGAACAACATCAGATGACTGTGTTACCGAATGCGGGGTTATGTGGTCTTCTAGGTCATGCTCTAAAACATGGCTTGTGCTATCCTGAACAAATGCAGAATCATCAAACTGTGGCAGAAGGTCTTCCTGAAGGAGGTCATCTGGGTCAAGTCCTGTAAACGGTTCGTTTGGAGCGTCAACTTGATGAAGTAAGTTATCATCCAAAGACGTAAAACCGTTGCTCTCAATAGGGTCAGTGAAATGGCTTATCTGAGAAGCAGAACCAGCAGAAGCTGGAAAACTAATACTCACGGGAGAGAGTTTTGAACTACTAAAGTTGCCCTGAGGATGCGAAGAATGCAACATTTGAAAACTGTTTGAATTCAAAGGTGTATTAGCATTTAACATGTGCTCAGCTGTGTCTTGCTTGGTCCCCGTTTGAGATGTAAAGGCATCGCTTCCAGTGAAATCAGAGATCGGATGTGTCTGCTGGCTACTAGAAAGAGCTGTGGTAGACTGAAGAAGGCTGGTAGGAGAAATGTGGTTATTAGAGTAAGAATAAGGAGACGAAAATTGTTGGCTATTATTGACAGAACATGGAGTAATTGTTGGGGACTGCCCACCAAAAGTTCCTTCTTGACTCCCACAAAAATGTAACGAAGCACTTGCAGTTTGAGAAAACGGCTGAACAGACAGAGGCTGCTGTGAAGTTGAAGGATTAGAAACTGGAGGTGGGTGGTTAACACTGACTCTATGAGAAGCAGATACGTTAACTTCCATGAAGTCTTTTGGCTGACTCAGAGCATCTTGCCCCGTGTTGCTCCTGCTTTGTTGCGATCGTAGCGAGGCACACTGATGCTGTGGTTCATTAGCCTGAAATAAGGCAAAGTCATGGTGTGCTACAAAGCTTTTGTTTTGCTGCATAGACTGAGAATGTCCTTGGTGAAAGGGGGACCCATTTTGATTTGAAACAGTCGTGGCAGTTTGATGACCCCACATAGGACTACCATCGGCCACATCTGGAAACATCCCATTAGACTGGTTTTGCGGATGAATTGGTGAACAATTGAACTGAGAGTGTGGTGATAAGACATTGTCTGTCGAGCTATTAAAAGACTGATTCACTTGGTGAAGTTTCAGGGAATCGTATTGATTCAGCTGTTCAAAGTCACTCAACTTTTGTTGATTCGGAGCATCCTGCACGTGATTCAATGAGTCTATGTGCAGAGGTTCAAATTCTGCACCTAAATTTAATTCATCAACAAGTGAAACAGGTCCAGGTTGAACAAAGGCATCATCTGACAAACCTTCTAAGGTCTCACTAAAAAGATTGGCATCATCAAAAAAATCCATCATAGGATCAGTCATCTTGATAGGTCTGTACTGCTATTTCTCTCAACTCCAAATGGAGTCAGTTTTGGCTCTCTGCAGTAAACAGAAACAAATTACATCCAGCAGTCACCACCTTATCCAAGGCATGCCAGCAACCATTAGTGCTTCTGATGAAACGCTCGTCTTGAAGTGTTTAAAACATCCTATGGGAGAGTAAAAAAAGAAAAAGAAAAGAAAAACGGCAATTACACATAATTGCTTTGTATTTGAAGACTCTCCTCATATTGCCTCTCCTTAAAATACCAAATGGATTTTTGATATTTCATTTATAATTTGGTAATTTAGTTAAAACAAATCTGAGTTATCCTTGCTGTTAGTTGATGCCCTCTACAGCCCTTTTAGTTTTTAACCTTTACGTATTTAGTATAACTTGTGATGTTTTAAATATACTGGTTCCATTTTTATCTCCCAGTTTGCTCTGTTATCTTAGCACAATATCAGGTTCTCCTTCGCCACTTTCATTAAAGCTACCAAATTGCAACAGGCTTATGTTTTTCAGTAAGCACTAAATACAATTCATTTTCCGCTCACGTATCATTCTTAAGCAGCTGTAGAAAGAAACCATAGTATATAAAATGTACATAAGTTTCTATGCTCAGACAAGAAACCTGAGAGGAAGTAAACTACGCTTCCTAATAGTTACCCCAGCTTCAGCAGGAAAAGCTGAGATAGTCCATTTCTTCCAGTTCTTACATCAAATAAGATTCTGAAACAAAACAGTATATCATCTCACTTAAATAGGATTTTTCTATATCTTATTTCAAGGAAAAGCAAGACGATGAATCCAGCGATTCAAAGATAAACGTAGTTATAGATAAACACAGTTATAGAACTAATTTCAGCTCAGCAACACTTATTACCTAGTTTTAAAACATCAGTTGTTTTGCTTTTTCATTTATAATATCACTGATCACCAGAGTTTCCAATCAAGGATTTCAGAAAAGGAGAGCACAGAAGGAAGGTTATTTCCACTTTTGTTATAAAACTCCGCACATTTATATTGTGATCAAAGTGAACAGGAAATGTTTGAACAAAAACGTTTCTTATAATTTACCTCAACAAATAACTAGAAAACAGCTAGAATAGAGAAGCAGTCTTTTTAAATGAGCATCCTCAAGGAATAATCATTCCTTTACCCTGTCCATCCACTTATCTAATTACCATAAGAAAAAATAAATTTAATAAAAGCCACACCTTTTAATTCCTAACGCAACTGCTAAAATTCACCTCTATTTCAACTGCAATTCTTTACTAATTAATTCTCCAAGGAAAACAAAAAACCAGAAACAGACACCCTAGAAATCTTAAATATTCTCCCTATGTATAAGGTTCCTGTTGGACCTATTAAGCATAAAATAGTCTTCGACAAACTGATGAAAATCCATTCAGCTTCTATTTTCAGTCCATTGAATGCCTTGCAACCACGGTCACAATAAAACCTAACTTACGCTAATAAGTTAGGATGAGGTATATAAAACTTCTGGTTCGTGCAGAAAGAGAACAGATGGATCCTGTATCACACTGAAAGACACCAAAATCATGTATCAAGTATGAATTAATACGAGCATTACGTGCCAGATCATGTTTTATTATGAAGTTAAAAAAAATAAACCATGCTATCAGCATGTTTTTTTTCCAGTAAGGGAAGTACTTTTACCCCAGCTTTTTACTTCCACATCCCTAAACTGCATTGTATTTCTTCAGCTCAAAGAAAAGCATGCCTGGGAACCTCAATAATTTGGAGAAAACAGCCCTCCAAATTTACTTAGCAACTGCAATTTTTGTTTCTCTTTGCTGCACTTGAACATGCAAACATTAAGCATTTAGCTTGCAAATTGTGAAGGCAGATGAAAGCACTGTGGTATGCTTCTCAATTAAACTAGCACATTATTTTTCTGACCCTACGTTAAAAAAATTTCCTACCTTCTCACATTCAAATTAATGTAACAGAAACATTCTGACATGGAAACCTTTCCCATATGCTTCGTGCAAGTGCTTTTCTTCCCCCATCTTCAGTCTCTCCTAAAAAATGATGGTAGCTACAGCTACGCTTCAGCACACTTCCACCCAGCCTCTTTCCCGAACAGATCTGTCACACTGATCTGAAGTCTGGACACTCTTTTACCTTCTGTTGGCAGAAGAGCATTCTAGGAAATAAATATTTTGAAAACTTTCATCTGTCGGGCTTAACGATTACAAGTTTAACAATGCAAATACAGACAGTATTTCATAACACAGTCCCAAAACACTTCTCACTCAAGGTAGGCTTCTCTTGCAGTCACATTTTAATCAGAACAGGGAACCTAGTTTTGAACACTTACTCAACCAAGCAAACTACATTAGAAGAGGCAGAATATAACAAACCCTACCAACATTCCTAAAACTTGATTTGCCAAAACTAATTATTTCACATTAAGAGATCACCGTTATGGCACAGAGCTTTATTTTACACCCACCAGCAGCTTGATTTCTCTTCAGAAGTACCATTTAACATTTTAGTGCCCCTCGTATCCAGAATTTGCTTCAGAACCTAAATGAATTGTAATGCTTTGTACATCTAAGTTCTCTATCACTATTTTACATTGACTTAACACTAATCTTGACCCAGCTTAAAGTTGATAAGATCCCTCTACAACACTTATGCCTAAGAATTACTTCCTATTACTGGTCCAAATTAAACAGGAAAGAGTAGAAAACAAGATGAGCATCACAATACAGGTACAAAGTGACAAAGCAATTACAAGCCTGTGGTCTTTCTACATGAATTTAAGTTACTGCCCCTATCAGCATGAAGTTCTTCAACAATAATTACCAGCTATAGGACATTTTGTACATTTTTAGTTCTCCATGATCTAGCAATGTTTCCTACTGCTATTTAAGCTTCTCCTCTTGTATTTTAACTCCTTGATTCTATATCAGTAGTGATGATTTATAGGCAAAAACTGAACAACAGCTAATGGGAAAAATCAACAGTATTACTCACTCTGCAACATTTCAAGGTTCTTCATCTTCACATATTTTAAAGCACCTCTAGTTTAAACATAAAATTTTTCAAACTGCCAACTCCACAATTCAGTGTCTCAATCAAAGCACGCTTTTTCACTTAAAAAGCTGAAATAATGGCTAGCCAGATAAGCAGTAAAAGCCATCTTGAAATGAAGCTAGGGAATAGTTAGGAGAAGAGATGAAAACTGAAGCCATAAAAGCACATCATAACAGAAAGCCAGATTACACGCAGAAGAAATAGAAGAGGTAAATACAGGTAGTCATCACCGGGGAAGAGTTTCACATTGTATGTATAGACAGCGGTTTGTGTTTTGGGTTTTTTTAGAAAGCAATGCAACAAGGTACAGCAGATTTTCTTCCAAATGAGATCTGCCGAAGACTGAACAAGAGTTGTTTGCTAAATTGTGTAGTATACAAGAGCATGACGTGCTTGTGCCTTTTACCATTTGCCCATCTATTAGCAGGTGGAACACAGCATGAAAAGAGGCAGTCACTATAATGCATTAAAGAAATAATCAAAAACCTGATCACTTCTGAATAACATTCATAAACGATAGAGACACTACCTCCCCAATAATAAAAATAAATGACATTCACACTATCATTATTTGTCAGATTTAATTATAACTTCAGCTTTTGCTGTGTTCAGAAGCAGAAGTAAATTAAATACAAAAGTTATTTCCCACTGTGGCTCCAATATAAATGAGTCTATTACAGTTTTAAAGATCAGTGTGCATGTGAAAATTAAAATGCACAAAGGGCCTGCACAATTTCCTCAAAATTCAAGCAATGTAAAAGATAAAAAAGAACATTTGGACATTCATTAGAGATGAACTGGTTTATTATCTAACTCAAAGTACTAAGTATTTGTACCATAGTGCTGTGACATCTATAGCTAAATAGGGATTGAAGAAATGCATTTTATCTCACTGGTATCACTAAAATTCAGAGATATTTCATCTAGGTAGTCTGTTTAGTTGAAAACACATATCTAATTATTATTATTATTTCTTAAGACATACACACAACTCCCTTCTAATACCTCTCCCTTCTTCTGAAGCAAGTAGCCTCTGAGAACGAACATTAAATGTTTATCAGAAGAAAAAAACTGGTAATCGTCAATTGTGAAGGTTATTCATAGAAGTTCACGTCAGCCAACATAACAAACAGTATTTCACGTGTAAATGAAATACATATTTCAGTCTAATTAATACCAAGCTTCTATCAGCATCAAAGACATTGACAGGTGCTGAGTATGGGACAGCTTCTTTCTACAACAAGCTTTGCTGAAATGCAACAGAGCAAAGCCATACCAAAGTGTATCACAGAATTTTCTATGTACATCTGCAAGGTATCTGAAAGTCACACAGCAACTTTTGTGCCACAATTAGTTACATTTAAATTCAGGAAGTTTCGTGATTAGCTTGGGTCAAAAATAAAGAGTTAGCACATGCATCTAACAATCTATACTAAGTGTGCAATTAACCCACAGGATCTAAGTGGATAAAATCTTCTAAATTAACATTTCACAAGAAAATTTAAAAAAAGGCTTGAGTAAAGATCAAAATCATCCTTACCCATGAATACAGAACACATCCCTTTAATGAAGAATTAAGAAGTTCAGAGACGCGCTTCAACTCCGGATGGGTACCTCATTATTAGAGACCTGAAAATGAGACACGGTAAACCAATCACACAAATACTATACTTGAAATTACAATATTATGCAAATACACTACTCAGAACTCAATTATGTAATAAATGAAACATTAGAGCAGAAGCAAACTTTCTGCTATCACAGTGACAGATGTACTTGCCAGTAGTAATTGACACCGGCTTTCCAGGGGAGCATACTTGCACAACAATTTTACCCCACTCCTCCCCTTGACCACATGTAGAAGATCTCACCATTGAAAGATTCTCTTTTAATCCAGAAGAGGCTTGAAAACATTGGACACTTGAATAGAAGAGGTTTGGTTAGAGGAAGGGGGGGGATAAGTAAAGGCTCTTCAAACATGCATTTTCCTCTCCCTAAATAACAGTATCTTTGCGACAAACTCTTAAGCGCCTTAGCTAGAAAATAAATACTTCAATCTTTAAACTTTACAAAAAATATAAGCTGATAAATATATCACTTCATCGGGAAGCAGATTTTAATACCAAGATTATTTACATCTTTAAGACAGCATTGTAACACATGTCAAAGATGCAAACTGCCTATGATAACTATCAACAAAAGCCTGCAGTGTCCCTGCAGGCCAGGGACACTGGCCTTTGTTGAGTGCTATTTGGTACACAGATTACTACACCGACCCTTCTATTTTTCAATAACTTCAAGACTTATTCTAGGGTTGCAGAACTACATGGTCTCCACTCTCTGTTAAAACGAGCACTTCAGAAGTAGTTTTTTTTTCCTTCCCCAAATTCACACACAATACACACATACCCACCAGGTGAAGTTTGACAAAATATTTTGATCTATGTTTATTATCTACACGAAGCAACAGCAATTGTACCAGAACAGCAAGAAAAATTCATTCTTGTGGTTCTCTCTTACACTTTAACTTCATGTAACGTCACACAGAGCTCTCATTACACAGTCCTCTTCACATCCAGACATCAGTTAAGTAATCTTGAACTTCTTTCTAGTATGTATTCTTAGTACCCATCATTTCAGTACCCATTTTTGATTCCTAAACTTGTTTAAAAATTTGTAGTTCACAGCTATTGTATAAAGGCCTTACAATGTATGAATCAATTGAATAGAAGCATCAAAATACATATTCTTTTAAAAAAAGAAAGGAAAATTGAAAACTCGTAAAGCAGCTTATTTCTCCTAGCTGTAAGAGTCCCAGAGTAAAAAACCAGAAACCTAATGCATCAGAAATTACCATATAATACAAGCACTAGCTTATGTTCTCTCCTATCTAAAACATATTTGTCCTCCCTCCAGAAGATTCTCCAGAAAGCCTTAAAACAAAGATAGACATTTCTTACTCTCCAGGCCAGTGTTCACTTGCTTGAATAGCTCCCAATATGGTGCCGGCTGCGGAGTACTTAGAAGTTTGAAAAATCCTATGTTGAAAAAAAGAAAAAAAGCATATATAAATAAATATACATTCAGCAGAACTGCAGTACATTACTCTAATAGTAATACATAACAAATACTTCAGACAGAGGAGGAACCATTGATGATTATAGCGAGTGCCAAGAAAAACGCACACACAAGGAACTTCAAACTTCTGTAAGATGCAAAATAGGATCCATTTCCAAAGATTCTCAGCTAGGCTGTACTGTATGCAAGCTTTCAGTTACACAAATATACATGTGTGTGCATCCGTTACATGTGATATAGTAGGAAAAAAAAGAAAAAAGTTCCTTAAAGTCTCCTCTGAAGCACAGTCTTAACTCTGCTCAAACTGGGAAAACTCACTGATACATGAGGAAGCTTGCATTTTATTAAACAGAACCAGAAATAAATTCATCTAGAACTAGATACACATATATTAAGCTTTCTTAGAAGCTTAATTTCAACATAAAGTAACGAAGGACGAGCAAGTATTTCCCTACGTGCACGTGTGTTTTCTTATGTTGCTGAAGGAGTCCTAAAGCACTGTCATTACTCACAAAAGGTTTTGAACAAGAGTGATTTTTTCACTGTGGACACCAAAGCACAGACTTCTATACACATGAGCGGAACAGGAAAAACTGTGCATTTTGATTAGTTTAAAGCAACTACTTTAACTGCCATTTGTATTTCTTAAAACATCAACTCAAATTTAATTAAATGATTTATTAAGTTTCATACAAAGCACTTGTGTGCTTTTATATCTTCGGTCTTTGGAAAACACCCTTTAGAAAATTTAAAAGCAATCATTTAAGAAATGATGATTTTCAACTACCTCCTTCACCTGCCTGCCAAAAACTGCGGTGCGCAGAGCAGGACATGTACGTGTGCCTGGGCTGCTTCAGTAGATCACATCTCCATTCAGCTTCAACCCACCCTCCTGGCATTAGATGTTGCACGAAGGTGGCTGAGCTGTACACACACATTTTCTCATTTACGTTTTGTGGGCATTAATTCTGACAGTGACGCAATAATAAAGAAGGTAAGGAGAACAACTACAATAGTTCATGAGCTAGGAAGAGAACTAAAATTTCAAGAACTTTCTTGTATAAAGCATAAGGTTTATCCTTGAGACACTCTGTTTTACTGAAAATACACGTCAGAAAGTTCAAGGGTTCTGCCCTAAGACTTATGGAGGAAACCATTCTACTAACTTATTCTGCTCTTTAAACATTATTACCATTTTGTTTCTCCAAGTACACTTGTGAAGACTCAAATTCCAAAACTTAAGAGTTTCTGCTTATTTTTCTAACACAGATTGCACCATTTCCCAGCGTTCTGTTACACATTTGTAACTCCCACTTCTGGTCACCAGGAAGGCAGTTGAGTTGGACAAGCCTCCTTCCAAGTTTAAAAACAATCCTCACGGTGCTCTTTGGATTCCTGATGCGTGCCTTATAGAGTTTCTAATTAATCGCCAGTTACTTCTGTCCTAAGCTCCAGCATTAGACATGTTTCTGAACACCAGTATCTGACTTGAGGAACTACAGGGCAGTTTTAAGATGTGGAGAAATGAACGCACTGAAAACCAGAAAAGAAAGCCTTTTTGTTTCATGTGGCCTAAAACAAGATTTCATTAGAAACTTTCAGAGACAAAGGACTTCACAGTACAGCCCTCTTCCAACTCACGACCTGTCAGCACACTCGCTTCCAACCATTCCCATGTTCTACTGTGATAAACGCCTTTATGAGCTACTGCTATTTCATGACCTAGAAGAACCAACCAGAACAATTCTGAGGCTCGTGTCTCTTTTACAAATAACTCCAGGCAACAATCTGCTGCTGCTGGTCTGTACTTTCAAAGTCTGACACAAGCACGGAAACCTCAGTGAATATCTGCAAAAAGAAAACCCACACCAAACAAGACAATTTCAAGTCTCCGCACCAGATGAGGATGTGACAGTACTATGGCCATGAGCACCATGAGACCACTGCTCAACAGAACCAGTGTCCTGACATGCCACTGCATACTTCATTAGCTGCCATCAAGTGAATCACCTACTGCACGACTCCATACCGTTCGGAAAGGAAGCTACATGCAGTTTTTCTTCCATAGAAATCTAAGCAGATTTGAAACAAACATTTCTCAAAAATGTCTAACCACAAATATGTTAAGAAAGATATTCTGAGTTTGAGTCACAAACTACAGGGGCTCCACTACAAAGTAGGGGAGAAACAAAAATACCCGTCCAATTTAATCCTCACATTCCCTCTAGGATATGGAACACCTTTTCGCACCTCTACACAGGCATCACCTCTGTGAAACTCTAAACTTTATTTACTGAGGTGTTAAGCATCAAATGTAATAAAACAATGAGCTCTACAAATACCATTTGCAGAATCAATTGTGGGAGCCTTTCTCAATTTTAGCAACAAACAGAAGACAGAACTTTCTGACACTGCTCACGCAACACAAGGAAAAACTCCCAAGAACACACTGAAGAAGGAAATCTTTTGGCAATCAGTTATTACATTCTCTAATATGACTCAGATAAAGAACTAAGTCAAAATTATTGTCTTCAGAAAAAGCAATGCAAATGTTTTTCCATCTGGTTGCAAACTAACTGCTGTTTTAAGACAACAAGAAATATAAGCGTCATTACAAAAAACAGCTATTTCTTAAAAGAAAAAGTAAAATACTTGTACACTGATGGCCTAAAGACATTAATACGTGACACCTCTTTGATAACCTGTATGAACGAAGCTGAAGATCAATGCTTTGCCTCATTGAGGGATGCCACACTACACCCATATATTTCTGCTGACTTCCTACTTAAAAAAGCAGCCTTTCTTGTGGCTTATTTCTTACAGCTTAACAACTGAAGACAGAGCAAAGGCAGCTCTGAAAGAGCTGCAAACTTTAAGAGCTGCAAGCCATTTCCAGGGGTTGGTGTATGAGCAACAGAAATACATCCAAACACAACAGTCCACTTCGCTAAATGGGAAAAAGGACATTATTACTTTAATAACACCCTAAAATATTTCCAACAACTTTAACTATCAATTCCTGAAAGTTGGGCTTCCCAGCCAACTGGTTTCTCTATCACCCATTTGTACATCTGCAGATACGCTACATTCCTGAGACTATTTCTAACTACAGGAAAAGCACTAGAAGATGGAATGAGAGCACATAACATGGGACCGAGCGTGAGATTTCTAAAAGTTCATTAATCACACTGTCCCTTAGTTTGACAGAATGGAGACCATAAAAGGGAGAAATACAAACAGGTCACTGGAGGAAGACAAAAGTATCCATCGAACTAGTTTGGTCAGGAAAGAAACTGAGTGGGAAAAGTTAATGGATTCCAGTTAAACCAAGGAAAATTCTTCAAACGAAGAACTTACGAATCTAAGTACCAAAATCTCCTGAGAACTTAGTTTACTTTAGAGTGATGGAAAGAAATATAATGCTGCAATCCAAAGATTAATGACATCATGCCACTTGACTCCTCCAGATGCAACTTTTTTCCTCACCCTAAATCACATGAGCAGTTTCCAAGAAAGACAACAGTGCACTGTTTGGACAACTACAGCTTCAAGACTGAGATAAAGGGAAAAATCCCGCATTGCAAGGAATCCTAACCCATAAAATACACGCAGAGTTGTCCAGCTCACCTTTACTCTGGAAGTGTTTGAAGGATGAAAATACTTACATTTTGGGGGAAATTTACATTGTAAAGTTTTAAGACAGACAAAAACACCTTAGAATAAAAGAACATCTTTTGTTTTATAGGTTTCACAAACAAGATAATTTTAAAGCATCACGTCAACATTTTTGTTTTAATCCACCCACATCACTAACTTGTCTCTCAAAAAAGGAAACAAATCAACAATGTCTGTTTCACACAGAATCATAAGGGTTGGAAAGGACCTCTGGGTCCTTTGGGTCCTGCTAAAGCAGTTTCCCTACAGTTTTATGGCTTGAGTGGCCTCTTAATAGGGGTTCATGTCACATCTTTCAGATAGCACCAATGACAGTAGTTTTTAAAAAACACACTGTACTTTCAGCAACATTTCTCTATACTGAATTCTTGGAGTAATCTTCAGGAGCATTTAGCACCTGCAGCTCATGCGAAATGAGTAGGTGCTGAGACTCCTCAAAATTCTTGAAATCATATAAGGCTTAAAAACCACAGCTCTTTTTCCAGTAAAAGGAACAGCTTTCATCTGAGGGATATGAGTTAACAGAGCTTGATCATCACAAAGAGCAGCATAAATTCCTATAAATCCAACTATCTGGTTGCAGGAAGTAAACCAGCAGACACATCATAACTACGTATGTCCCTGTCCTTATCACACTATAAATGCAAAGCAAATTCATGCAGCTCACAATGCACCATAGTCTCGGAGCAGCTGATACCTGAAGTTTTTACCCTCCTCGATTTCCCACTAACCTCCTCGCATGCTGCAGCAGTTGAACAGATCAATAAGATGGGAAAAGCGTTACAACAAAGGTGTGATGACAGAAGGACCAGCACGATAGAGAGGTGCTATAAAGAAATGGAAGAAGAGTGCTCACCCGTATTAGAAGATTCCAGGTTCGCGGGGGCAGGCTTCACCAAGGAGGAATCTCCAGCAAGAGATCCTTCCCCAGCGGCAGTCAGCCCTTAAATGAGGTCCAAGAGAGGTGCAGCCAGGCTTCACCCCTTCCTGTCTCACAGCTGAATTGCCTTCACCTGTGCTCCCAGGGCTGAGCGGGTCCCTTCCACAGGTGCTCAGTCAGTGGTTCAGGCTGGGACTCAACAGTTCCCATATATGTGCATTGACTGATGCATAGGGCCTGGCACACAGTTCCCTGCATTGGTTAACTTTCAAGAATACATATAATAGTTTTTGCTCTTTGGATGACAAAATCTGCATAATTAAGTCCACGGCGCTTTGGAAGTCCCATTGGCCACATGCAGGAACAATGAACAAGTCATTATTTAGCCTGAAAGAAAAAGATATACACAGGAGGGGGGAGAAACTATGTGAGTAGATAAAACCCAAAGATTGCTACTCATTTTTTTAACAGTTAAATTATAAAATAGGAATAATTACTAATTTTGAAATACTTATCCAGTGAAAGACACCGGTAAAAAGTTGGTCTGTGTACCAATATATAAAAACTAAGAGCCAGGAAAAAAACCATCAAAGGTGACTGACTGTCAACATCCTGCCTTGAATCCTAAGCACATTTATATCTGCATACAAATGATTATAAGCATAATGATTATAAATAGGAACTTGATGGTGTCAAACAACACAGGTGTAAAGACAGATGCTAAGAGATCTTATGCCTGATTGGCCTAACTTTCCTGAGAGGAGGATTACTTTTTATGGCTACTCGTCTCAGTCCCAAAAAAGACTCAAAAACCCATCTCTCTTCCTGCAGATTGTTATTTTGTCTCCTGTAAGTACGCATAATACTGCTAAAGGGCTCACATTTCTGCTACAGAGGTAGACAGAGCTGCATTTCCTCACAGTGCTGAAGTTAAACAACTTTCATGAACTGAAGTTCGTAGATGCTAAAGATTCGTGGCACTTAAACAAAGTGAGGAGTGCAAAACGTTTCTTAAGAACTGAAACTGCATGCATCAACCTTCATGTCAAAGCCGTGCAGCCAAGTGAGAGAATTCTGCTCTCTTCACCTACTTTTTAACCCTGCCCACAAAAATGCATGTGAAGAGGGAATTAGGAGGTTTTCACATTTCACTGTGAGCCTCAAAAAGAAACAGAGGATAATCACTCCACCTTGGTAAAATCGAGATGCCCCCTATCCGCCCTATGCCAAGTGCACACAGCACCGAGCTGCCCCCGGGATCCTCACCCTGTCATGCCGGGAGGAGGCCGGCCTGCAGCCCCCACCTGGAAAACGCCAGCTGTAAGCCCCGGCCTCGTGCTCCCACAGCTGAGCCCCTCCCGAGCCCCCACCCACGCAGGGGGCCCTGCAGCCACGTGCCCCCGCTTCTCTCCCTCACAGACCCGCCGCCCGCCCAACCCCGGCCTTCCCAGCCGCCTCACCCAGCGTCAGCCCTGCCTTCCCGGCTCCCACACCTCCCGCTGTCACGGCTCCAAGCCGGCGGGCTGCCACACGCGGCTCCTCTCCTTCCCACCGCTTCGTTTCGCCTTGGGAAACGATTCCAGTTCCTGCCCACCTCTGTCACCTCGCGGTGTGGCGGCCAGGCCTGACCTTCCGCCGGCCCGCCCGGGCGGCTGCCACATCCCTCCTGCCACGCAGCCTCGGGCACATCCTCGCCCGCCTCCCCCCCCGCCGGCCGCCCCCTCCTCGCGGGGACCCCCCAGAAGCCGGCCGCCTCCTCTCCGCCTACCTACCCGGCGGAGTGCGGGGCCGGCATCCCGCGGCCCCGTTACCCGGGCCGAGCCCGCTCCCTCCCTTCGGAACTCAGCCCCCCCAGCGCCGCCCGGCCGCCCCTCTCCCCGCGACCGGGGCACGCAGCCCGAGGCCCGCACCCCCTCCCGGCCGCCGCCCCCGCCGCCGAGGTGTGAGGGGCGGAAACGGGTCGCGGCGGGGCCGTGAGGAGAGCAGGCCGCGCCGCGCCGTGCCCCGGCGGGAGGAGGGGCGGGGGAGGCCGCAGACGGGGCGCGAGGGCAGGGAGGGGTTCGGGCACCGGGAGCGCGGCCTGCACGGAGGCGGCGGGGAGCAGCCCGGCCCCTCGCACGTACTCACCGCCGGGTTCGCCATTACGCGGCGGCGCTGCCCGGCAGGAGGCACGCGCGCGGGGAGGAGGCGGAGGCGATGCCCCGCGCCTGACAGCTCCCCGCCGGGGCGGCCCGGGGGCGGCGGCGGCTTCCCCCACCCCCCCGGGGGATTCCCGCCGGCCGAGGGCGGCACTTACCGGACAGCCGGCGCAGGCCGGGAGAGGCGGGCGGCGGCGGAGCGGGCGAGGGCGGCGCGGCGTGACTGGCTCGGCGCGGCTCTCCTCCCCCCGCCGCCCGCCCGCCGCGCAGAGCGGCGCAGCGCAGCGAGGCCGGGAGGGGCGGCCGGGCCGGGGGCGAAGTTTCACTCGCTCCGCGCCGCGACCCCACCGGCCCCAGCGAAGCCGCGGGGACGGGCCGGGGGGCGCATTTGCATATTTCTCACCCCCGCGCTGATTGGCCGCCCGGCGCGGGGGCCGCCGCGCGCTGACACGGCGCCGCAGGAGGGGAGGAGGAAGGGGAGGGGAGGAGGGGGCGAGCGAGAGGGGCGTGAGCGGCGGCGGCACGGGGCCGTGGGGCCGCGGGCGGGGGAGGAAGAGGAGGGAGCACGCCAGCGGGGACGGGGCGTGCGCGGAGCGACAGGCGGATTTCCTCCCCGGGACACCTTCACCTCACCCCGCGGCACCCGTGGGAGGGGGCGGCCCCCAAAGGGAGGGGGGCGGCGCGGGGCGGGTGGCAGCAGAGCCCATAAAATGGTGCGCGGGCGGCGGGGCGAGCCCATCCAATATGGCCCCCTTCTCCGGCAGAAACCAATCCCCGGCGCGTTTACTCTGGAGGCGCTGGCGGAGGCCAGGCGCGGGCTGCGGGGAGCGCTCCGCGGTGAGCAGCCGCCCCAGCGCCGAGTGAAGCGGCGCCCGCCCGCAGCGCCACCGCGGGCGGCGGGGGATTCCCGGGCAGCGCGGCCCCTCAGCAGCAGCGCGGCGCGCGGGCGGTCTCGCGCCGCAGCACAGCGCCGCCGCCGGGAGCCGCCTCACATCGCATCACGGCGGGAGCCCGAACCGGCGTGCTTGGGGTCGTTATACAGCACCCCGGGGTTAGGCAGCGTCTGAGACATATGCTTCCCTGGGAGAGACGGCGTGGCGAGATGTCGGTGATGTGCCTTGCTGGTAGCAGCAGCATCCCTGTACCAAGCAGAGCTGGGAGCGCACAGAGGTACTGGAGGTAAACGCATAGAGGGCACAGCATCACACCGTGTAAAACCGTTTTCGAAGTGGGCTGTTGAAAGCCCAGAGCACATACAGCCTTACAGCTAAACTGTTATCCTTCCCTCTGCCTTCACGTGTTTGTTTCCCTCATACACCAAATACTGATTGAAAAATTAAACTGTAGAAGCAGCAGCTGACAAAACACTTCACACTCAAACTATCTGAGGTAACTTCTCACAAGTGGAGCTACAGGTTCCTGCTGCAGGACCTGCTTCTGACAGAACATTCCGTGCAGCACAGAGCTGGAAGGAGACCTCCCTGGTTGCTTAGGATGAAGCACTGAGGGACTGCTTGCTGCTGTCTATAGTAGCACAGAGACAACCCTCACTGAGAAGGCCTCAGCAAAAAAGATGAGTTAGGCAAAGGATTCAATTGAGTCTTACAGGAATGCAAGAGAATTTGCTTCCACCCACGCCTCAGTGCTGAGCCTGTTGGGACTGTGCATGGTATACACACAGGGATCAGAGAAGTCTCACCCTCAGGCTTTTCCTGCCACCCACCATAAAACAACAAGGGATTCACATCAGTTCTCTGCAACCTGTTGCTTACACACTTAGGATGTAGGCTGGGTGTTTCTCACCATAGCTAACATCAGATTCCCTATGTGTAGACACTTGACTGTGTGTTGCCATAAATCAGTTGCTTTTAGAGTCTCTAAACAGCTCACCTAAGCTCGCCTAGATAGAAATGTAAGATGGAGTTTTACTTTGTTCAGAAAGTAAGCACTTAAGCATGTATTTAGATGGGTGGTTTAGTTTTCCAACACAGTATCTTCTCCCTACTCCCCATTTCTTCATGGCTAAAGCTCAATCTTCTCCCACATTGTTCACTAGCAGTCCTCACAACAGATACACTGAAGCTGAAATTGTCATCCAAGCTTCCTTTTAGTTAGCCCTATAGATATTTTTTCCTGCTGCAATTTCTTCTTTTTCCCCCTTCTCTCAAACAATGGAAAAAACCCCCAACAAATAAACATACTTTTTTTTTAGTGATTTCTAAAAGTAACCACATATACTTGTCTATCCTCCCCAGAGAAAGAGGCCAGTACTTAACAGAAGACAACCTTTATTCTTTTAGCATAATTAGCAGCCTGTTGTAGTACTTCCTTAGCAAATAAATCAATACACCTGGAGCAGTGTGAAGGGCTTTCAGCTGTAGATAGTTTCAGTAGTAATGCCATAAGTTGAAAACATAAGTTTAGAATGATAAAGCTCATGAATAGTTGAAAACAGGATCATAGGACGGGTTATTCTGCTGCTGAAAGGACATTGAATCCTATGAAACCCTTAGAATTTAGGCAAAAAGCCTGGCTAATTAAATGAAAGAATTAAACACAGACTTACGTTATAGGCTTTATTTTCTTAAGCATATATATATATATGGAAACCTACTCAGCTTTGGAGGTTATGATGATAAAGCTTTCACACAGCACTAAGTTCTCTTTCATTTTAAACTTTCATTACGTATCACCATCCAGAAACAATACTGTTGTTTCAAACAAACATAGTTTTAGCATATGGTACACTTTAAAATAAACTAATTTTTTCAGTATCACTGTTTTTTCACAAGGTAAGTGTAATGCTATAATAATTGGACAGATCAATACAATGGGAAAGAATGGGAAAAATATTACAACAAAGGTGTGATGATAGAAGGACTGGCACAACAGAGAGGTGCTATAAAGAAAGGGAAGAAGAGGAAGAAGATTGCTCACCTGTATCAGAACATTCCAGGATTACATAGAGAGAAAGCTTCACCAAAAAAAAAAAAAATCTCCAACCAGAGAACCCTCTCCAAGAAGGATCAGCCCTTCAGTGAGATATAAGAGAGGTGCAGCCAGGCTCCACCCCTTCTGGTTGCAGAGCTGAATTGCCTTCACCTGTGCTCCCAGGGCTGAGCAGGTCCACAGGTGCTCAATCAGCAGTTTAGGCTGGGATTCAACAGTTCCCATACAAGTGCTTGATCGTTGACAACATACAGATGATGCCTCTTAAGTTTGGTAAAGATGAAAAATTACTGTGTTCCTCCCCTCCTTTATTTTCTTCAGACGTCCCACGTATAGCAGTTAGAATGCATGTGTTTTTATGTTCTTGACTCCCATTGGTGCTTTAAAAATTTGTTCTGCCTTAGGACTTACTGCTTGTGTGCCTTGTGGTCTATAGAGGAAGAAGACTTGTACTCTACAACACAAGGACGCTCTTCTTTTATCCTGCTATGGGTGTGGGATAAAATTTTCCAAGAAAAAAAAAAGAAAAACTACAGAGGAAATTGATTGGTGTGCTTGCCTGGTTTCCTGTGCTTTGATTGCAAGTGAAAGTTGCTGCAGGGGTATTGAGGTCAGGACTGGAATGAAGTTCACATGCACTGAATCAGCTGCTGGGATTCCGTTGCTGCCACAGTGACTGTTTGATCCTTCTCAGTAGCCACTCTGTGTGACTTGGGAAAGCAAAGAGTGACTGCCTTGTGCAGGTTGCAGCTGCTACAGCAACTCTACATAGGTCTTTGTCATCGGTGTAGAAGCCCGGTGGGAATCTGTGATGCAGGTGAAGGCTTGAAGTGCTATGCAAAATGGGCCTTTGTTGATGTGTTTTGGCTGCTTGGTGCACTGCCTTCACAACCTGCAGCACGAACATAGAACAAACACTTCTAGGTTACTTCTGGAGCCATTAATGAATCTGTGAGGTGAGAGCAAGCCTATGACATTTTACCTCTGAACAGATTTACAGCTGTATGGAAACTGTTGAATCCGGGCCTGAACCACCGATTGAGCACCTGTGGAAAGGACCCCGCTCAGCCCTGGGAGCACAGGTGAAGGCAATTCAGCTGTAGGACAGGAAGAGGTGGAGCCTGGCTGCATCTCACTTAGACCTCATTGAAAGGCCAACCTCCACTGGGGAAGGATCTCTACTTAGAGATTTTTCTTTGTGGGGGGTTTCTCTGTGAGCCTGGATCTTCAGAGGCAGGTGAGTACTTTTCCTTTGTAGCGCGTTTCCATTTACATTAGTCTATTTGTTATTATGTTTTTTGTTTTGCTATTCCACTGAATTGATTTTTCTGATTTTTGTGACAGCCATAGGTTCGTGTGCAGTTCAAACTGGGAAGGTCTTTATTTTGTTGTGCTGTTGGTTGGCAGTTTATATGATCTTTTGATCTGAAATGTACCCAGGACCTCCTGCAAGCAGCAGCTATGTTCTACACCTGCAGATGTGAAACACTGCAGATGCAAAGTACATGGAAGCAGATGGTTTCTCTCATGGCCTCAAAAATGCAGCTGCAAAACAGGTTATGGCTATGAGTACTTTTTTTTAGATTAGGAGAAATTTTATGTCTTTAGAGTGTGTGTGTGTTGGGGGAAGCAGTTACATCCAAGGGTTTCAATCAGAAAGAAGAAATGGAGTTTTCTGGTAAGTAATTGCAAAACAAAATTTGATTACTAATTATATTTGCAAGTAATATACTTAGGACATGGAAATCTCTTGGCAGCTGACATGTCTTACTCTGAATAGCATGTTGCGGTAGTTAGGTTGGCAGTTAGAGACTGCCATAAATCGAATAAACCTGCAGTTAGGATATCAGAGTGCTGCTTCCTTTGCTGTTTCTACAAACTCCTACATCTGCAGTTTGGTTGTCTGCTTGGTACAGTGACAGCTCAGAATGCATGTAGCTGACAAAACCATGATAGTACTCAAGTGAAATCTGCTCTGAGATAGGCAGTGTGAGAGGGAAGTTTTTTAAAATCTGAAGTTACTGGGATAGTATTTTAAACTAAATCCTGTTTTCATTAAGAAATCAAAAAAGCTCTTTGTCTTTAGGGGATTGATTACAGTGAACTTCATGAGGTTTACTTATTTTTGTCAAGGGTTTATTGTATTTTGAGAGAGCTGGAGTTTCTTGATAGGCTGAGAGTAACTTATGAATCTCTGTGCTGATGTGAGAATCTAGAATCAGTTTTTTAAATGTATTGTGTGAAGATTATGTCTTAAAGAGGAAGGATGACTCAGGATGGCTTTTAAGCATTTGTGTTAAGAAGGAAGGAACCCCTTTAAGAGTAGAGCTGGAAGTTCTGATGGGCATACAGAGCACAAGGACTGAAGGTCAGCTGACCTCTTTGGGCAGCACTGAAGGTTTCATTCTCTATTTCAGCAGGAGAGATGAACGGGAAAGGTTCTTGTGCGAGAATGAAGGTAGTGATAGTTGCAGGAATAAGTTGTAAATATATGGTGAAATCTGGAGGAAGCCTGGAAGTGACTTGAATCTTCTGAAAAAAGTATGTTGGATGATTGCAGTAGACCAGATGTCAAGAATAATGCGGTAGTTAAAGCTGGTTTTATTTTATCCTGATTTTGTTCTTAATTCTTCTGTGCTTCTTTCTGTTAGTAGCAATAGAGTGGATGTATTACCTGTTCTTCGAATGTAGAGTTTCACATAAATGTAGTATTTTGTTTCGAATCCTGTACTTTTTACTAAGGTTTCTCACAGTAAGGCTAATTACTAGTATTTGCTGTGCGTGGGCTGTCTTTAGAGGAGGAAAAGGAAGGATAGCCTATGGGGGGGTTGATGTAAAGGAGGGGTTGTTGTGGGATTTTTGTTACTCATAAAATGCTTCTCTGGGTCACTTTCTGACTACAAAATGACTGTGGGTCTCTTGCTCAAACAACAGTTTGATGCTTTGCTTCTGTTCTCTTGCTACTTGCTTGAGAAAGTTGTCAAGAGATATTCTCATCAGTTGTGAGCAGTGCAGGAAATAAAGTGTGAAGTTTTAACGCAGTTCCCTGGTGCAAAATGCATCTATTTCTTGACTGTATCTGAAAGCTACTGTAACAAAATAAAAGCCAAACTGTTAATAGCCACTCTGTTCCTCCTCACTCCTATTTTCCTTTTACTCATTCTGAGAATATCAAGTCCGTTAAATAAACTCTGGAAGTGGTTTGGATTGCATTGCATAGTGCTACGTTGTAGTGCAGTTTGCTTCAGGTATGTTCTACCTTCGGGAGTGTCTGGAGAGTGCGGATCTGCTCTGTTTTGTGCGTGCCGGAGCGGTGCGAACGGGAAGGAGCTCCGAGCGGCACTGCGAGTCTAAACGGAATGTAGAAATCTTCTGCTGCCCTCTTGTGGTGTCGTGTAGAGAGCCGTATAGCTCCTACAGTTGCAACACTGCTTTGAAGTTGGGATTTTAGCTGCCTATGAAGTTAAAGGTGTATTTTTTCTTTTTTTTTTCTTTTTCCTGATAAGCAGCGGTTTCTGATGTTGTGACGTATGCGCTATTTTTTTTGGTGTGGTAAATCTCTACCTTTGTGGGTAACAGGAGGGCAGAACATGCTATTTATCTTAATTTTAGCAAGGCTTTTCATACTATCTCTGTCATTATCCATATGTCCAAGGACTTGATGCTCTGTGTGGGCAGGCAGCTGGGGAACTTTAAAAAAACAAAACCAACTAAATTCCACAATGCAAATGAACAAAAAGTCAGTCTGTGTGGTCAGGAGCAGTGCCTAATGCTCTACGCAAACACTGATAATAGGATACCACAGGGATTCATGCTGAGACTAGTTCTGTTAAACACTGTTAGTGGAACATACCGAGTCAGAGAAGGAGCTGCAATATGCTCAACAATAGGCCTGCCATTCAGGGACTTGGCAGGCTGCAGGACTGCCAGGTACTTGCTTTCTTGAAGCTTGTTTTCTATCATTAGACCCCTTAGAATGTCTTCAGAAATCTCCTATGTGATCTTCAACTTGCCAGTATTGACTTTATATAAGTCCCACTCAAACTTGCACTGAGGTGACTTCAGTAATCTTGAAGCTGTGATAATGTTGTATTTGTAATCCTGGTCTTTAACAATTTTTTTTTGTGTATACATTGAATCTTTGCAGTGGACTCATCTTGGTACATGTAGAAGCAAGATCTTCAGTTAAAGACCTCTGAAATCTAGAACTGTGTATATTTCATGTGCAAGTACTGTCTTTCAAGTTGTCGAGATATCATGAGTTAATCACTAATATTGCAGAGATGACTAAATCATGTAGTTGAGCACTTGAAATACATGTACTGCAGAAATCAATTTGGGTCATCTAGTCTAGACCAGAAGTCATACTAATTTGTATAGTACACTTGAGTGGTGGCTTTCTGTGTTTGCTGAGCCTGCCCTGCGATTTTCAATATGTAACAGGCTGTCTGACTTCTAGACTAAACATTTTTTGTCTCTTTTATCAAGAACTGATGTGGGCTAAGCTGTGTGGGATTCAGCAGCTGTGTGGTCTAAGTGATTTAGGGAATCCCTAGTGAACCCAGACTACTGTGAGAGCAGTAGCAAGTAGCAGCAGCTCTCCCTGTCTGCTGTGTTGTCACCCTCTAAGAGGGAGCTGTAGGTGGAAAGGATATGTCACTTCCAGAGGTTTTGTTTAATTGGGTTTATGCAGCAATTTGGACCCACGTACCTAAATTCAGTTGAAATAATTCTTTGGGTCTGTGCCTAAACAAATGAAGCTCCTTTGGACCTTGACTCTCTGGGCTGGAATCAAATATTTAACATCAGCTTTAAAGCAATAAGTTCATGTGATAAAATGAACTTTTAAGAATTTTTGCTTTCATTTCTCAAGTTAAGCTTCATTTCTGTGAAGCTTTTTTACTGGTCGTGATATGCAAGAATATGGCAAAAACTAAACATAAAAGCCTTTTAAAATATTACCTCTGGAAACTATTGAGATGCTGTGCAGCTCTAATCATACAGGTATACAGTTGATAGGTAAACAAAGGTTATACAGATCTTTCGTACGAAAGATTATCATGATAAAAAGATAATCTATGATAAATGGAAAATGCTCACTGATGTTGAAAGCTTGCAATAAACTCCATACAGGAGTGATATCGAGAGAAAGAGATCCTTCTTTAGTTGTAGTCAGTTGTTAAATGAGATCTGGGAGGGGTGAAGCCAAGCTCCACCCGTTGTACAGCTGAATTACCTTCACCTGTGCTCCTGCAGCTGACTCATGGCTTGCCTCAGGTGGTCAATCAGAGGTTCAGGCTGTGATCAACAGTTTCCCATACAGATGCTTAGGCTAGCATAGTAGCAGTTGTCTTTATTGCATTGTTGGTTACTACTGCATATAGTAGACCAGGTCTACACAAAGGTAAAGTCTGCATCTTCTAGCAAAATTTTGATTGGCCAAAGGACAGACTTGCTTTTCAGAAAGTTAGTTTTAATGTGTTCTGCCTGGGAAGTTTCTGATCCCGTGTCCCTTGTCTGGTTGGCTATTGATGCCACAGAACATAAATGAATTTTCAGATATTTATACTGTGGTAAGGAATTATGGCTCCAAGAAGTTGATGCTGGTTTCTTTTATATTTAGAAGTTCAATCAATTTTACTTGTTTCACTTTATAAGAGCATCATTATTGGTTACGGGAGGGCTGTGTATACATCCATGTGTTTATATATGTTCATGTGTATACATGCAACTTCCGAACATGTGTCACACTTCTGCTCAAGAGAAGACTGTGCTTGTGGCATCAATGCTGCAACACCATCACCTCCTAAGATCACCTGTTAGAGGTTATTTAAAAGTGGGACTAGTCTGCTCGCAAGAGGGCACTGCAACTCTACTTTTGTGAGCTATGATCAGTGATGAAGTCTAACAAAAAGCAAATAATATTGCCACTGTCTATCCTCTTTCATTTCTAAACCAAGCTTGTACCACTCAAGATAGCCTACTTTTTGTTTTGGTATGAACTGAATTTCAACTTATTTGAAGTAATGAAGGAAGTTGAGTGTAGGACTTTGAAATGGAACATCTGTTTGCTTTTTGTTCAGAGTTTTGTGGCTGGTGATGACTGAGTAAAGTGAATGACATAATAAAATGTATGATCTCATTTAAAAAAAAAAATAAGACTGTAATGAACTAGTTTAGTTACTTATCAAAGCCTTAGGTGTTATTAGACAGATCAGTAGACAAGTCATCATAAAAGGAGTGTTCACTTAGTAAAGATTAATTATAGCCTCCAGCACATCCAGTTTGTTATGTCCAATAAGTATGACAAACAGCTGGAGGAACGTGTTTGTCTTTACACTTGATAGCATTCTCTTGCCTTGAGGTCTGACTCCTGAAGAGTAATTAGCTGTTGTGGGTGACTTGTTCCTAATTCTGCCAACTATATTTTTTTGTTGCATGTATTTTTTCCTGTCCTTTTAAAACAAAATGAAGGTGTAGAGTCTGATACTGATATTATACAATGCATAACTTTTAAAATAGCATCTGAACTCTAAAGCAGAGGCTTTATTTTTTTACTGGTTACCTGCAGCCCATGCATTTGTTGGGTTCAGAGCAACTTCATGCTTTTAGTCTAGAATGATTTTTCTCAGTGGAGTTGTTAGACTGGCAGCCCACAAATGGCTGGGTTTTTAGGGACTGCCTGCTGAAGAGATTTGTTACAACAAGCTGGCTTTACAATTTCCCATAATGACTTTCAGTCTAAAATTTCTTCCCATTGATTAATACTGAAACTTATGAACTCTGTTGTGGAAAAGTATGTATTGGGGAGTAGGCAAGGCATGTTTGGAGCTGAGTTATGTGAAGAACTTACAGAGTCATAAAAGATCTGCTGGGGAGAAACTGTTCTTCTCTATACATTTCAAAAGGGAATCATAAAGCATATGCACCATAGGATTGTGGTGAGAAATGGGAAACGGGGCAAGTGTAAGAGCTAATAAGACATCCAAGTATTTAATGAGGAAAAGGTTACGGAGGAAGTGAGGAAGAAATGATGTAGAATCTCAGTACAGTAAGGAAAGCCTTTTGACAACTAAGATTTATAAAATAAATTTAGAGTCTTAAGAATAGGTTTCAACTGAACAATGTAAATTTGCATTTTATTCAGTGTTCTGATGGAAATAGCAAAAAGGGAGACTTCAAAACACTGAGAACTTGATGTTGCAGTTAGTGATAATTGCTGATTTTTAGTTAAGCCTGAGTTGCAGTGATGCTGTAGTGTGGTTTTGAAACAAATTTGTCTCACATGATGTCTAGGTAACTGGCATCAAAACCAGATACTACACACTGGGTGACAGGCAAGTCCTTTTTCACAGTTGTAAAACTGTTTTCCAGGGGAAAGGAGAATGGCGTTAAATGTTAAAAGTTAAATGTGATTCTGTGTGGTAAGGAATTAAGGACATCAGTGTGTCACAGCGAGTGTGCTGATGTAGGTGTCACATTGGTATGCTATAATTTGGAGTAGAGAGAAATGTCAGTACCTGAAGGATGGAGGTGTCTCTCTTTCATTGGGATACAGACAAACTCATTTTGTAATTGGCGTGTTTTATGTTTCAGTGCAAGTTCTTCTGAAGTACTTGTTCTTATGTCTGTTTCCAGGCACTGATATGACCTTATTTGCGCATTTGACATTTTATTTCAGGTACTGAGGCAGTACTTCTGTAGTTCTGGCTAGGTAACAAGATCTGCAATGAAACAGAAAATAAGATATGAGAGATAATAATTTTATGTAGGGAACTTGCACTACTTATTTGTGCAGAGGTAATACTGTTCTGCAGTAAAACAGGAGAAAGCTTGGGCTCTTAGCTCTGTCATGTCCTACAGTAGGCTTGCTGTTTCTTTCACTTAACAAATAGCAAGAAGTTGATGTTTATCAATATAATAAGTCTCTTGTTAACGTTCATAAAGCATACAGTAAAAAGCACATGACATGGCTAACACTGGACATTCTAAAAGCTCTTGAAATTTCAAGTTGGTTCTGTGAAATTCTCAAGTACTCCAATAAATTCATTATTTAGGTTGCCCTGAAAGTAATGCCTCCTATTTATTTCCATGGAAACTATAACAGCTATGAAAAGCACAACACTATCTCATAGAGCAAATTCTCAGTTATAAAACACTTTTTTTTTTTTTTGGCCACAGTCTCCACAATTAGCCAATTTGTGTGGTTGAGCTGATCAAGACACTCTTCGTGGCATGGTATCTGTGCATGCGTGTTTGGAATATGGCTTGTCTTTCACATTGCAGTCCCTGCAGCTGAAGTGCGCCACTGACCACCTCACTGTGCTCACATCCACTGTTCAGCATGCATCAGTGAGTGTCAGTGGGTGCATTTGTTTCCACATGGAGGAACTCAGTGGCACACCTTTCCTTCATACATGGTTCCATGTTAGACTGCCCCTCTGCTGCCATCTGTCACACGGCAGCAAAAAGTAATGGAGTATTGGTGGGAATGTTCAGCCTCTACTCTCGTACTATCAACTTAAAACAGGAGACATTACCTGTGGTGCAGCCCTTGTAATTTGACAGACTTTTTTTCTTAGCCAGCTGAACATATATTGTGTTTCTAAAGAGAACAGATTTCCTTGGTTCTTTCTACTTAGAGTGCAGAAACATGGGCATATTTGATAGCAACAGAAACAGCAAACTAGGACTGAGATGCCAAGGAATGTGCGTGTATGGATTCCATTTCCTTTTGAGCTACTTAACATCTCTTTAGGTTAATAGCAAGTAGGCATTCCTTTGGCATCTTACTGCTAATCCTGGATGTCTATTAATTTAAACTAATTAGGATATAGTCTCCTTTATACAGCATTTCAATCTCGAAGATTGAATGGAAAGGCATAAATTTCATAGCAAAATATGAAATATCTGATAAAGAAATGGAGAGGTGATAGTATATTTTGGTGTTGTGCTACTGATAGTTTTAGTATTTCCTTTTTTTTTATATTCAAAGGAAATGGAACACTGTTGTGGGGAAGGAATTAATATCTTTTATTAACCACAAAACTGCATTGTCTTGACAGTCTATGTGCAGAAAAACTGTATTTCAGTCTTTCTTGAAAGGACTGACCAGGTGGATCTTGTTGTTGATCAGTCAGTAGGAGGGGAGTTGAAGTACTAGTTAAATGCATGACAGAAGACAACTCTGGACACAGTGGGCCTTGTTGTCAGTGTTTAGTGCTGAGTAAATACTATCACTGGAGCAGCATATGGTTGTGTTTCATATTATACAAACATTTCTCAGGTGTGCTGAGGAAACGATGTGTGCAGTCTGCTGGGGGAAGATTCGGAACATGTCCATGCAGGGGTTCAAGATGTGTTTGAAGTTTGCTGGCTTTCTTTCAAGAACTTACAGGGCATCTGACCCAAAATGATTGTAGGCCTATTATCTTACTTTGTACTGTAGTTGTAGTGTGTATACTGTGTATAAAATCCATTATTTTTCTTATACAGAACATGCAGTATTTTAATACGAGATTGTTTTCCAGTGGATCTACATTTTTAGGGTTCACATCATTAAAAACTTGTAAACTAATGAGCAAGAACTCCTCCAGTTTAACAGTTTGAGGTGGTGCAGAGACTTGCCTGAACTACTGTTTTTCTGTTCCATTACTGTGATTGTCAAAACAACTCAATATCTGAGCTAGGCACAACACTGAATACTAGATTGAGGACACTGTTTTCATGTCAGCAAGCTCCTTGTTTCTTTGGGGGATACTGCTAAGCTACTGAAATGCGTACTTAGTGGTGAACTATGAAGAAATCCTCAATCCACTGTCTCTGTCACTGATAAAACTGTTAAAATGCATGGGTTCCAAGGATGGACCGGAGTGGTTGGTATGTATTGCTGCTAAATGTAAAGCCTGAATAGGAATGGTTCTTACCAGGCATGGAATAGAGGTTCTGAAAGATCATTGGAAGGTGTGTGCATTCACATCAGAAAGGCTACAGTGCAATGTTGCCTGTTTTATCAAGACCTTTTGTAACCAGAATGATGTCTTATGCCTGGACCAAAACTTCTACCCCTGTACGGTACAACAGATTTGACTTAATGTGAGAAGTAGAAAATGTAATGCTCTCCTACTGAATGGAGCTTTTGGGGTCCATTAATTCTTGCTGGTAACTTCAGAAAGGAAGGATTTGAGGAACTAGAACATCTTCAACTGTTTGAATATTGTTGTGAGCCTTCATGCCCAAGTCCCTGAACAGATTTTTCCTTACCTCCTGTGATACTCCTTCCCTCGTTTTCAGAAGCGTGAATAGTTATAATCTGGCAGGAATACACAAGGCATGTTTGTTCCAGGATCTACCACTTTGATGAAGCCTGATTTCACATTAGGAGACTTGCTGGTGCTGAAGGTATTATGCTATTGGCTTTCAAAACATAGGAGAAATGTAATTCAGTCAATATTTAAGACAGTATCATCAGAATGTTTTATTTTTCTTAAAGTTTGTAGTCTTTACGTATAGCTCCTGTTGCTTCTAAAGGCTGTGTAATATTGCAATCAACGTGGGGTTCAGCTGCCATCTAGTGGGGAATTTCAGGCAGTGTTCTGAAAATGAGCAGTAAACACTGGAGTTGCAAATGCTTACGCAGGTAGACTTAAGGACTGCTGGGAACTGCTGAATTTTTTGCCTGATCCTTTCGAGTCTTTACATGGAAGACAATTCTGCCTCTTCACACATCTGAATTAAAAGGAGGAAATATACTAATGTAGAAGCATAGAACTGAATTGGTGCATGTTTTAAAGTTCTAAGTCAGTTATGTCTAATGTTCCACAGGTTTTCCTTTAATGAACTCTCTGCTACTCTGTGATGTGGCTTATCAATTCTTGTGGGGTTAAGTGGATGTTTCTAATACTACTTGAATAAAATAGAGGGTTGTACATGATGTAAATAAAAACCCTGCTTGCTTAATAGCAGTTTCTAGAACGAAGCAAACAAATAACATCAGCCCAAAAGCAGTAATTAGTGTCTCTGGTGATAAATAGGCAGGGGTAGTAATCTGAAAACACTTTGAGTCATGGAGGTGAGCTCTGTGGTACTGCTTGGAGTTGCTTCAGGTGTGCAGATCTGTGATTGTCCCTGACCTGCAGTGGGAGTGGGCTTTTTTTTTTTTTGACAGAATCTTAAATACTTCAAATTCAGTAGTCTGCTTAAAGGAACTGAGTTTCCCTCTATTTTCATGCAGTGTTGTTTGAGGTGCTTGTGACTTTGTTCCCCAATACCAACATCTTTCACACAAAGATACCTCACCTTGAGGTACTGTTATTAAAGTTCTGAAGTGAAAGCAGGAAAAACATGCAGTTTAACATCCAGGACTTCATCTTACAGCTGTAGGGCCTGCTTAGTTCCACAGTGCTAATCTTACAGCTGTGGTCTTGATTATCCCTTTTCAGGTACTTGACATTCCAGACTCTGAATGCTATTCGACCAATAGGTGCAAAACTATGGAGATGTTACTGTTTAAAAAACAAACAAAACCTAGTATTAAAATATTCAACTGGTAATATAAAAATAATGTAGGCTGCTGTGACATCACAGATATTTCCTGTAGCAAGGCTATGTTTCCTAGTAAGTGAGCTGTAGGATGTTTAGAAGTTAAAATCAAACAGACTTTCTTAGGCAAAGTGATTGTGAATTATTCAATTAAAAAAAAGAAAACTAATAAAGAACAGTTTCATAGTCAGATAGCAGATAGCACTGCAACCAGCGAAAGACTATAGCTCTTCATTGGCCAATGCTTGATTAGCAGGTTTAGTGTGTTGTCACAGATACCAAACATACCCTTAACTAAATAGCTTTCCCTGTTGTATTGCTTTAGTTCCTTTCCTTGTTCTTCAATCCTGCAATGCTATGAGCTTTCTATAGACTTCTATTTAAAAAAGAAATCTACAAAACCTTTTTGGTCTGATTGAGACCAAAATGGGCTGCAATACCAGTAAAAGCACAGCATTTGTGAGTCTACCTAAAAACCTGGAGGGCAGCCTAAGGGTGAAAATGAGAGTGAAGACCTCTGTGCAAAAACCACTGCTGAAGCTGCCCAGAATTCAGCTATAATGGGCAATGCTTGTGACACAGCAAGTTGAAATTGGATATTGATGTACTTAAAATACAGACTGCAACTACGAAGTAAGCAACTCAATTATTGGTATTCTGTGCTTGATGGGATTGATCTCTGTGTTTCTGACAGACTGTGGAGATGAAGGCAAGTTTTGTATAGGATCTCAGCCTAATCTGCATTTACAGCTGCTGGTGTGTGATTGCCATCCGAATTGATTAATTTCCTGTGTGAATACTCAGAAAAATAGCTGTGTTGCACAAGAAGCAAGCCATTAGCGTTGCCTCCTGGAAACTTGAACTGACTCTAGAATACCTCTTCAAAATCAGTGAAACCCTGAATCTGAGGGATTAGCTAACTTTAAAAAATGTGTATGTATCTATTATTTCTGTCTGGCACAATTTCTCTTGTAATGACAACTATAAGTAGCAATTATGTGTTGAAGAATCTGAAAGTCTTGTCCAATAAACAGAAATCTACTTCAGTACATATGAATTGAACTACATATTGAGTTACAGTCTCAAAAATGTGAAAGTTAGTTGATCAGTTTTACATTTGTATTTACTACAATTCCAGTGCCTCACATCATAATGACCTGGCAGTTTAAATTCCTGATTTTGATCCACTGTGATTCATAGTGATGCAAAAATGTGCAGAAATTTGTGCTTGAAGGCCTAACCCAAGTAAATAAATGTTGTAGCTTATTTGTTCCTTCAGTTCTTATTTGCAATAGATGTGCACACACAATCCTACATGTAGGTTTCTCTTCTTGCACTTAACTTTTGATTGTTACTTAGTAAGTCTGGCATTTCTTTAAGCTTACTTGTCAAATATCCATTCTGAGAAGATGAAACCTGAATTTTATGCCCATAGAAACTCTTGAATGTTGTGTGTTTTTGAGGATAAACACTCATATATGTAAGCAAGGTTTGTAACTCTAGGCAACTGATGCGTTTACAGAACTGAATGACTGTTCTATAATAGCATTGAACAGTTGTTGTTTGCTACATATAATAACTGAATGATACGTTTTGGGACTCTGTTTCTCATAAATCAAGTAGCTTTTAAAGTTATATGGGTATCCTATTAATCTGATATCAGTGTTGGGTAGATAAGTTCGTATGAGGTGAAGCTCTAGTAAGGGCATTGTATTGTTTGGAATTGATGGTCCTTCCCATGTGTCAACAGTGCTGTTGATGGTTAAATGAAATGCACAGCAGGTTGAGTTGAATGAAGTGATGCCTGCATATCCTTCAGCTCCTTTTGCAGCTGTAGAACTTCTAATGCATACCAAAATACTTCGGAGGACGTTAAGTTTTCTCCAGAATTGCCCAGTTTCTGAACAGGGCAACTGAGCTACGTTCGGAAAAGATCTGAAGGTAAATACCACTGGAGGGCAATATTGTAAAAGGAATTGTGAGGCCGAGGCTGCAAGAGAACGAGTACCCAAGTTTTTTTTGCTGGTGACAAGTAGGGAAGAATGCAAGAAGGTAGTCTGACTTAGCTTTCTGAGTCTTGTAATTGGAAAGGCTATAGATTTAAATCTATCAAGGCTTTAATTTTTATAATTTTTTTGTTTTGCAGCCGGTACTTGTTGGTCACAGTGAGCTATTTGTAACGCTAAGCTGTGGAGGCTCTATTTAGAAGCGAACTAATTTCTGTGAATCTCCACCCTGTTGAACTCTTGAGTAAAATTCTAGAACTGCTTTTGTGTTACAAATTACTCCAAATAGGTGCAAATTTACCTCCTAAAAACAGGCGTTCAGCGCTAGGAAGTGGGGCCAGCGACGTGGTGGAGGATCCTGCTTGGAGGCCTGTCGGGAAATACTTGCTGCCTCGCTCTAGGCTCTGGTTACTTTACACTTCAAAATTCATTTTTTTTTTTTTTCCCTCTGAAAAACTTATACTTCGCTTAAGAGAAATATGATGGCAATTCAGAATAATGCTGGAAATGTAACGTGTTTTTAGCGAATGCCTCTGCAAATACGAGAACAGAATATTTCTAAAGGGTGGTTGAAAATGATGCTTTCAGACTTGCTGCCTTATTCCTGTAGGTGATGATCCTTAACAACTTTAGAGCTTCTATTGAAAATGTAGATTTAAAATCGATTTTAATTGAAATGCACTCCACTCTTACAGTGGAGTAAGAAAATTACTTTGCAAAGCACCGTTATATTGTATAGCCAGATGTTAATGTTAAGAAACGAAATTCTTTAAATGAAATACTTATGCCAGTGCAAAACTACTGATGTTTTATTCATGAGTTTATGCATGCAGCAGCTCTAGGAAACTGGCAAAGTCACGGTTCCTTGTGAGCAGACTTTCTGACTGAAAGACGTTTTCTTATCTGTTAAGTAAGCGGAGATGATCTCAGATTTTAAGTGTCATCTGTAAGGAAAAATTCTGCTTAGAGACAGTCATAGTGAGCTTTTTAATACTTTCCTTGGTTCACTGATCCATCAAGTGTCCGTAGCTTCTATCAAACCAAAATTTCTTCTCCTAGATGAGTTTATTCTGTTGAAGTCGTATTTCTGGTAATTACTTTGTTAAATTCCTAGAACCTTCTGTAATGGCAAAATGGTATTCCTAACAGATCCTTCAAGAGAAGGATCTGATAAAAGACTTGGAGGGCTGTGTCTCAGCTGCTCCTTTGGTCTTTACTAAGACTGTGCTGTACAGTTGTGGTTCCTGTGTCCTGGAGCCGTTTCTACACCTGTGGCTCTCTAGTGCTGACTCCTGGTCATGCTTGCTCTGTCCTAGAGTCTGCTTCCTAGCCCTGGTTCACTTCATTTTAACTGTCTGCAGCTTGTGTTGACCCTCTCTGTCAGACTCCATGGATGCATTTGTAACCAATGACATATCTTGGCTTATGTTTTTCACTTTGGCTTGATCTGGGATGGATGACTGCTGTCTGCACTGCTAATGCCAGATCCAATTTGATAGGCTTAAATCCCTGATAAAATAAATGTTAGATCTGAGCATTGTTTGCCTGTAAACCCTTTGCTCAAGCTGGTCATGTCTTATGAACTATGTATTTTGTTGGAAAAATTGCTTTTGGGATGGCAGTAACTTCTGTATCCATGGTTTATCTAAGTTGCTTCTGGTGTCTAAAGTGTAGGGATTAATGGGTGATTCTTTAAATACTTTTTTACTGCTCTGAAAATATTTGAGATGGTAGTGGTGTTCATGATCACTTCCAGTATCAGTAGTGGCTGTTTGCATGGTTATTAGATGATTATCCCGTTTCCACTTCTCAGTTAGCTAAGAAAACTCAACTGCTTGTTTCAGGCCACTTTATTTATATTTCACACTATGTTATATTCTAAATACTAAGATATTAAACATTCATCCTTTTTTAATCTAGTATTTCTGCTTTTTGTACGTGCTGTGGGTTGCTGCTTGGTGAGTGTCTGTGCTCCAGAGCTAACAGTTATCGAGGCCAAGCTTTTGTTCTTGGTTTCTCCAAGTGTACTGCACTGTGTGTGTGTGTATATATATTACTCTGTACCCCATATCTTCATTCTTCCTGTAGTCTCTTGGTACTGAACAAATAATCTGCACCCAGTTTTCCCGGTCCCTGTGCTGACGCTGGTATTTGAACACATGTTCAGAATACAGCATTATTTTCATTGTTCCTTAATTATTATCACTTGAAAGACAATAATTTTGAAGTGAAATCTAATTGCTCTGTTAATTCAAACATCTGCTGGAAGATTTCAGTGGATAATGGTACTTTGAATTGTTGCAAGCTGGAGTTTGTTAGTGATGGCTGGCAAAAGTCTTTCATTTATTAGCTTTGGAATGGCACTAACTAATAACAGTAGTAAACAGTTTGTACAAATGGATAAGTCTAAGAAATGCTTAAATGATTCTGATGGTCTTTAAAGCAGATTAATTCTGACTGGAAAATTTGTAGCTGATTAGAAGTTAGAATTTAAATTCCCTCATACAAATTTCTGTGAAGGTGTGTTATAGCAAATCATAATGGGAGTAAAAAGTATTGGAAAATCATTTTTTGTGAAAATGGAGACTTACAGTTTAAAAAAGGTGCAAATGAAAAGAAACTTTTTTGAGGAGATCAATGAAAACCACTTTATTAGAAAACATAAATCACTTTTTAATTTCAGATGCAGTAAGGAAAAATACTTCAGTTTCATTGAAATTGATTGGTACACCTGCAGAGAAGCAGCTTTATCATCTCATTATCAGTCAATTAATATTCAGGTCCAAATGTGAATACCGTTGTGGTTAACTGTAAATGAATGATTTTATTGAAGTCTTAATAGACCAGGAAAAGCAGGCTTCCACTATGCTAAATGAGGGCAGCTGAGGAAAAGAAAGTAATTCTACCATGGATTTAAATATCTTCTCAGTGTTTCTGAAACTTTAAATGGGCACTTCCTTAAGTGAGCATCCCTTTTGGTTATGTTGAACCTTCATTATTAGGGGTGTTACTGCGTGAGTTGGGAAGCCTCCAAGTTTAGGCCTTCTGATACAGAAGATTGGAATAATAGGTTTGTGTACGGGAAGTGCACTACCTGAACACTGAGCAGACTCAGATCCCTGACATTCGTCTTGGGCAGTATGGTTATCTCCTTTGACATGCCTTGTTAGCAATATTCTGGAATAGTTATGAACTTTTGAAATGGGAGAGTGGGAATGATAATCTTTCCTACCTCTGCAGGAGAAACTTTCTGCTTAATTCTTAACTGAAGGCCATAATGAGCTTGTTTCAGTTACCCATTGAAAACTTCTAGGGTATGAAAAGACAAAATCAGCAGATTACAGGTATCTTGTTCAATTAAAATTTTTGCATTTCCCTGTAACACAGTTATCTTTCTGGGTTTGGACATGAATCAGATTGTAAGTGCTTTAAATTGGTTTGAAGAATGATGAGATCCCCTTTCTGCACACACAAAAAAAACCCAGGTAAAGAGCAGCTAGTGTAAAGCTTTAGAATGGAATTAACTGCACAAGAAGCAGCTATTAGAAATCAGTTGAGATTGAAATTTACAGTGATCAGTTCTTGATCATGGGTTTTCTTTTAGACGTTATAGTACGTCTGGGATACTAGACACAGAATGTATGTGGGGTTGGGGTCACTTTGAGGCTCTTCAGTTTTTGGTCAAAAATCTATTGTGGCACCATATATTTTTATTCCCTTACAAAATCTAGAACCTTTGTAAACCTTTAATTTCAGAAGTTATCTTCTGTAAGTTAAAGCTAATATTTAGAAATCTATTTTTTCCCCTCACTTTTCACCTCTGAGTTAATGTTTGGATGATGAACCCGTGTTGTTCTTACAGCGACAGAATTTCTAAAGAACACCTTCCCTGCCCCAGATGCGATTAGAAGTATTTTATCTGTAAGCGTTTCTGCGGTGACTGTGATAACGTATAATCAGAAGGGAACCTAATGTGATGGTAGGTCAATATCAGCTTCCTAAACCTTTTCTCTAGTTCATTACTTTCATGTGATGATTTGGAAAGCCTGTAATGATACCATTATTACTGTTGTCCCCCACGTTCATGCATTCTTCCCAGAGGAAGAAGCATCCTGATGACACACTTAAACCTCACAGTTTTCAATTTTGTCTAGAAGAAACTCATCTGCACTTTCAGTTACAAAAAAAAAAAACACACCAAGAATTTTCAAGAGAGGACTTGCCATCATATCAGCACCTTACTGTCTTAAGGGCAGCATGGTTTTATGGATGATGCACTTGAGACTTCACAATTTATAGGACTGCGTGTCAGTATGACTACCTGTTTGCTTCTCCAGAGTGCTCTCATCTTTGAGAAATGCAGTCTACTGCTGAAACATTGGTTTTACTGTCCATTATTGGAGTAGATACCTGGTATCTGTCAAGCAGAGTATACTGGTGTTAGTTACATTTTTCATGCATGAAAAATACAGAATTTGAAGAGAAGGCAAATTGCTCTTTGATATATGATAAGCCACAAACATGCAGCTGCAGATGTAAATCAGGTAGAATTGAACTGTATGGAAGACAAATGTGTTGAAAGCTGGTTCAATGTCTGCTTTAATCATTAGCAAGCTTTTCCCCCTGATTTTCTATAATCCATTTATCTAACGTAGTGGGCCATAAGACACTAACTGTTGCAGGAGGACCAAACAGTTGTTAGAAGCCTACTCCTATGGATAAGGTAAAGTGAGAGTCCTTTTTAGGCAGATCATCTGTAGATATCTGCTTAAGTATTCTATTACCACAGATTTTCCTAGTTTCTTTATTTTAAAATGATATAGCAAATCCAGTTATTGATCTTAGGTTACCCATGCTCTTTAGCTCTAAGTATTCATCAGGGAGAACTAAATCTTCTGAGAAAGATTTGTCATCCTCTTCACCGAAAGCAAGGCTTTATTATTGCTGTACTACATTGGATCTGGTTTTCGTATTTGAATTTTTTATGTTAAGGTGTCCTGTAGCTGACCGACTCTCGCAGAGAGTGTGTATGCCTGTTTCTTGCATTTTGTTTTTTAATGCTATTGTGACATAATGTCATATAGCCACGCTGGCTGACAGTCCCATAATAGCTCAGTACCTTTATATTATAAATTAGTCCACAACTGTGAAAGTAAACTGAGTAGGATATCCTGCGCAAGGTAGTTAGTCTTCCAGTTAATAATGTGACACGTTTGTCTTTTTAGAATGCATCAGTATTAACTGCTAGAATCTTTGATTCTGAACATTTGAGTATATAGTTGTGTAACTATATGAAATTTGACAAAGAAGGGAGGATGGGAAGACAGTTATTACTGTGTGCAAGTATTGTAAGTGAGGCAGCAGTGAATGTGATCTTTGCATTTGCCTTGATTCTAGAATTCATGGTTAGCTTTTTTTTATACTTTAGAAAAGTAAAGAGGTTGTCATTTTTTTGCCATGCTGCTGAACGTGTACTTGTAATTCATAGATAGTGGTGGTCCAATAATTTAATGATTGTCACTCACAGAATTAAGTAAATATTGAGGAGAAACTTTTGATGGCATGTAACAGTATGTTACCACCATGACCCTTTGGTACACTAAATGCCTGATGATCAGGCAAAACTGAGTTTTCTGTTTTGGGCATTTCTGATGTGTGTACATATTCATTACTGATATAAACCAATAAACTTTTGAACATGAGCCCAATTCTGTAGCCTAATTCTGAAGAAGCTGTAGAACTATCTCCCTTTTCTCTCTCCAGAAGTATTTTAGGTTTATTCTTGGTGAGAGGGGGGAGTAGAAGTATTTACCCATGCTCAAATGTTGAGCAACGTGAAATGCTGAGCAGCTACCCTGACTAGGTAGTGCAGGCAGCCATACTAACAGGTCACTGCATAAGTGAAAGGATCAGTGCAACATTCATCTAGTTCAGTGTTTATCTGTGCCTTCTACAACAAGCTGTGAGCTAGTCAGCCACCTGGTGCCTCTTTCATCAGTGTTGTCAGAAACACCTTTGATCTAATTAGTTGTATATAGATAAAGCTGTGAACATGTAGCTTTCGGAGTACTTGAAAGGCTAATAAATATTAATTCCTCCTGCCCAATTCTATTCTGATCCATTTGGTTCTTGCTGATTTTGAGTCAGAATCTTCTTTCAAAGTGCTTTTTCAGGTATGCTGGCAGACAGGTTTTTGTTGTGATACATGTTGGGGTCTTCATGCATTTGGTGTACTGTACCACAATATGGATATGTTGAGTAGTTTTTATGAAGAGAAGCATTATGGAAGCTAAGCAGAGAAGAGATATCTGTTATGGAATACCTACCTCCTTGTTTGTAACCAGTGTTGTTTTTTTTTTTTTAAACAAATTCTGGAGAAAACTCTTTGTGTATTCTTCTTAGCTTTGCATTAAATTCTGTGTATGGAGTGTTTCCGAATCAGATCAGGTGTAAAAGTTACTGTAGAATCTGACTGTAGTGAACATTGCAGCCAACTGTAACTCCATTGCAACTTTAAGATTTTCCTAGTCCAGACAAATTGGTTAAAATGTCAGTGCATTTTTAAGTGATAGTAAAAAAAGAGATCTATTATGATTGTTAAGATGGACAAACGATTTCCTACAGTGTTTGCCACTATTCTCAATCAGACTTTGATAAGTGTGAAACTGATAGCAGAGATGAACTGATGGCACAGCTGAAACTGCACAGAGCTTGCTTAATGTTATTAAAGACCCCAAGCCCATACAAGTTCCATTTTTAAGGGTCTTTTATGTATACCATTTATACACATAAGTGTGTATGTACTTACTTAGCGTGTATTGATACTTTTAAATAGTAAGAAGACAGAATGACTGCCAGAAGCAACATCTCTATTCAATTTTCTCTCATCCCACTCTTTGTTCAGAATGCCATGGGCTGCCATTTCTTTTTTTAGGTCCACCTTGATTAAAAAAAAAAAGTATAGTTCAGATCCCAAGTATGGGAATAGTGATGACAAAACTATCTGCATTGGCTAAGACTTGAATTGTGTTTAACTGTACTAATGTTAGTTAACTGATCAGTTTCCTGTTGATTTTCATAAAGGGGACTAAGATATAAATAAGCATGTTTTTAAGTTTTTTTTTGTTAGTTTTTTGTTCAGCTTTGTGTTGTCTTGATGTTTCAGGTGGACTGACAATAAGTAATGAACTAAGAAGACTTCAGTGGAGAAGAGGACAGATTTACTACTCAACAGGTGAGAGCTGACTGGGTTTAAAAACTAGTTCAGACAGAATCTTCAAAAGATGATCACTTTTAGTTGTGATAGTGTAGTGGAAATGCAAGTCATGGCTTGGAGCAGTGATGGAGCACCTGGTAGGAAAGCAGAGCTAACCCAAGGGAGCTCAGGTGCGTGCAGTGTATGTGAGTGACTGGAAGGTGTTGAGCCAGGTTCCACCCCTTCCCAGACCTCATTTAAGGGTTGGCAGTGGAGGCGATAGGATCTTGCTGAAGATCTCTGCCTACTTAAGGCCTTCCAAGGGTAAGCCCCTTTCTTTTGTGTGTTCATGGCTGCTGCATTTGGACTCATTCTCATTTGCTGCAGCTAAAGACTTGGCCACTGTGCTATCATTGCTGTATTTTCCATCGCATTATGGTGTTAGTCAGTGTGGACTTTGCTTAATCTTAAGATAAAATGAGGCTTACCTATTTGATGTATCTCCCATATAAAGCAGATGTTCTTCTTTGTTTTCTTCCTCCATTTGTCCATTTTCTCAGTTTCTGGTATTCTTTCAGCTCTCATTTACATGAAAATATGTTCTGACCATCCACATTCTTATGCTGAGCTCTCAAGCAACTGAAGAGGCAACAGAGTAGTTGCTACTTTGTATTATGGAGGAAACAGTTGGGAAGCTACACTGGATGGTAGAAGGAAGCATCAGAACTTCTTTTCTAATCCTCATTTTCTCAATGTTGAGGTTATCTGTAAATGTATTCTGTTTTTCCCGTTCTACAATGCCAGCATGAAGTAGCTGATTATGTTCCTCAAAGCTAAAACAAAATGCTAAAAAACATTCCCTTGCTTTTTCTTCTCAATGGTTTTGGTATTGCAGATGTGTGCCTTTCCTGTGCAGATCTAATTAGTAATTACAAATTAGATATTCTGAACTTGAAGTTCTATGGTTGTCTGCTAACAGCACTTTTAAGCAGGTGGAAACTTGCAGGTTACTCTCCTGGTAGCTCTATTAAAGTTTCTGACAAGATCAGGCCTCAACATTTTTTTTTTTTCCCCCTTTTTAAAGCAGAATAGATCAGAACACAGCTTAAAAAAAAGAAAAGTGACAGAACTGAAGGTGTTTAATTAGCTCTGTTAGTTGATAACTCACTGGAGGCTTTTTTTCTGTTTCAAGTGCTCTTTATTTTTTGCTGTTAAAGAATATGCGTGTGGAAACAGTACGAACACTGGTATAGCTCAAGAAATGTAAAAAGTATGAAGTATAGTGTAGCAAATCTTGTGTTGGTACTTTTGATTTAATACAAACCCTAGTGGAAGAATGTGATAGTTATTTGAATGTTATAATTCAACACAATTGCTGTTTGTGCCACTATATGATGTAAAGAAATTGAACTAACCCAGTGTTTTTTGGTACATGTGCACACATTTGCATGCATGTGTATGCTTGTTCTAAAATACAACCCAAATACACTATTTATGCCCTTATTGAAAAGAGCTGGTAAAATCTTGCCAGCTGCCAAGGAATAAACTGACAAAATAGGTAACAACTCTTATCCTCTGATTGTGTAGCAATATCTGTATCTACAGCAACAAAGAAACCCATCAGCTGTCTGCTGTTATATTTGGCACTAGGATATGACAGGGATCCTAAACAAGGTTTGTTGTATTGATTTTGCTGTTAGGTGTTGGATTTGCAATGTATTTGAACATAAGGAATGTGAAATTGCTCCTTCCTATCCAATAACATCTAATCGGACTATTACTTCTCAAGGAACGCGCCTGTGTTACCCAACCACATAGAGCCCTGATGATAATATAGGAACCTGAGCTATATGAAATCTGTTATTGTGCCATCACTGTTTCTGTTGACTTGATGTTTTTTATTTTGTTGAAGAAAATCCCTCTTTTTTTGTTATCAGGTCATTATGTGCATGACTCTTGAATCTGAACAGTCTTGGTCACGTTGCTGGTAGGTGGGTTTATAGTGCTGTTAAGCTAGGCTGTTATTGTGGGTTACTTTTGTTTAATTAAGTATCATGAACAAATGGTGGTTGTTGTTTCCTTTTAAACAGAAAAGGAAACACCAAAATCAAAGAAAGCCTCATCTTGTATTACAAACAGTAAGCACAAGTTTCCTAGAATATGCAGGTATTAATAAGATTTGTGTGACTTGGTATTATAAAAATGTTCATACAGCACTAAATTGATGATTTTTAGATGCTAGTAAGAACTGCATTGATATGCAAAGTCTGTACTTGAAGATTGGGGTAGATTTTTATATCATTTGATATCAGTATGCAACTTTTTTGACCTCTCATGGTCTATGATACTAGCCATAACTTTCTGATGTCTCAAATTTAACTGGAAAATGTTTAAATCCTGAAGATCTAAAATATTTCTGAAATAAAATTTTACTTTTATCTGTTTTTGGCTGTGTTAATATAATGCTTTTACACTCCAAGGCAAACAGTGCACTGTTGCTATTTCAAATGAAATGTTAGTGAACACACAGTACTTCAGATTCTTGCAAAAACAGGATATAAACTTATTGAATTGTTCTGTATAGTACAGATAGCTGTTGGTTGAAGGGCTGCATCTTCAGATTTTTCATTTTTTATGTGTATGTATGGTAAAAGTGCTCGCATCTGGTTGTCAGCCTACTGAGTTGGTAAAACAACCACTGTTAAGCAATTGGACCAGCCCACATTTAAACCTTCAGCTGAACACTTTGGCATTGATCTTGCTTCATTTTAAGTTGAAAGCACTCAGCATCAGACTGTAAAACAAAGTAGTTATTAACAAGTTCCATCCTGAGTTTTGTGATTCAGTTGGTGTGTGGCTTGATTTCGAAGAGAAAATTCTTCTCTGCTGATATACTGCTATCCACAGCTGTCTCAGACAAAAGAAACTTCTTGTTGCGTTTGTCTTGGTGAATGAGAGGCAAAGTGCATAACAGGCAGTCTGTAGCAGTGAATTTTATCTGAAATATGCATCTTAGCAGTGTCTTTAAAATGTTTTTTTCTACTGAAAAGGAGTGTTTGGTTTAGGAAAATTGATGTGTTAATAGATTTCATGTATTTCACAGCAGATATCAAGTTATCTTGAAGTTCATAAGTAGCAGGTGAAAGACTTATTTTCTTTGTCTTGAATTGTTGGTTTCAGGTGTTGTTTTACTCCCTCCCTCTCGTGCTACAGTAGATGTGGCAGTAGAAATGTATTTTTCAAGTAAATAATAATTCCAGGGGCTCATAATTAATGGTAATGGCCATTTTTTTCCCCCAGGAGCAGATATATTTCTTCAAATATTGCCTTAGTTTGCACCTCTCTGGTAAATCTCATTCTAGTATCAAGTAACAAGAAGGTGGGATTGATTTTAGAGTTTTATCACAGACCAATGCTAATGAAATGTTGTAGTATGAATGTTTTGCGGATTTTTCAACTATGTTAGGCATCCACCTAGTATTTTTATACCTGGAAGCAAGATGTGAATGCAGCCATCAGGCAACTCTAGCTGAGCGGCTTTGTATTAGATTCCACTTAAACAGTCTAGGAAACATTTTTTTTATGGGACTATTGGTTACTGTTGTATGGACACAGCAGATCTTTATTCACGCTGTGGAAGTCATCATTTTCAATGCTGGATGATATGGTGTGAATCTTGGCTCTGATCTTTGCTGTTGTTAGTTATATGAAATCTTAACAGCTGGGTTAATTGGAAGGGAAAATGACATCAAAACCAGACTGAGCTTAATGAAGTCCATTAAGTAATTTAATGATTACATAATGCTGATTTAAATTTAGGAGTTCTTCAATTCAAAATTAATTTCTGCTGTCTTTGTACTCTTTAAACACACTTATTTTTGAGGTGAGCAATAGCTCTCATTTCTGGTTGTCATTATGCCTTTTGTTATTATGAGAAGAATGTTACATTTGAGTAAATGTGTGTCCATTATTAACCTTTTAATTGTAAATGTTCGATGTCGATATGATTGCAGTTTAATAGACTTAGCAATGGCAATCCAACCAAAAGCAAAAATTGAACGAGTTAAAATGTTTGAGTAAAAGATGTGAAGTGCTTCAATTTGAATAATCAAGGCCGGACTTTTGGAGGACCTCTAGTAGCTGTTATCTTGAGGGTACAGATTTTTTTCCTATAAATGTAGCATCATGCACGATACTGTGATTCATGTTGTCCTATTGTCAATCTGTTTCTATTATGTAGCTTCAGTGCTATTTTTTTCTACGTGTTTTCTAAACTGAGATTGGGGAAAACTCTAGCAAAGTTTCTGCAACTTCAGTGTTTTTGTAATGCTCCAGAACTAGGTGTAAGATCATGACCAAGTAGATATTTTACAATGCAACACGAATTCACTGTTGTGAACCATGACATTAGCTGATTACTGCTACAGATGTTTAGCCAGCAGATGTTTCATTCTGGGACAGATTCCCTGTGCGTCTTGCATACCCCAAATGGGCAAGTACTTGTTTCTCACAAATTCTGCTTTAGGTATTTTGCTGCAGAACATCAGCAGAAAGTTGAGCTGAAATACTTAAAGGCAAGATTTTGAACCAGGAAGACCTGGTTGCAAGAGAAATTGTGGCAAGGTTCTTTGAACAGTTTTCCCCTGCATTCTTCCTCCCTCAAAATGAGCAGGAATAAGAGAATATCCTTACCTTTTTAGCTCCACAGATTGTGGTGTTTTCTTTTTTTTTTTTGAAGAGCACAGTATAGAAATGACAGATGCATTAAACAAGATGAAATTGCCTGTTCACTGTCATATTGGATTCTGTGGCAGAAATGGAGAGGAAAATGAATGAGTCTTGTCATTCAATTCCATCTGATGTGAGAACGTAATAGTATATATGAGTAATAGTAAATACTAAGAAGAACCAAATTATCAAAATAAGTAAATAAAGTATGGCTACCCTCCTCCGGCAGTCAAGGAAGCTGAAAATATAGATTTCTTTTACGGAAATACAACATGGAGAAATACTGGTTTTTTTTTTTCTTTACAGCACTGAGAGTCATTTGTATGGATTGTGCTCTTCAAAGATTTTAAAACAAGAACAAAAAAAAACCCCGCAAACCAACCAAGATGTAGTTTAAAAACTACAATGCCAGAAGTGTTTTGAAAATGCAACAGTTTGACAAGGATGTAGAATGATGTGAATATGCAAGTGTTAGCGCAGCTTGAGGTGCAGGGTTTTTATGTAATTCAGCAGCAAAAAAAATGTTTGTGTGAGAAATTCATCCCCAGAATTGAGGCCAGAGGTAATCTTATATTCTGTGCAGTGTTAGATTTCCATATGGATGATTTCAGTGTGTTTTAATCCCTGTGCACTGCTCATTAAGAAGCTGCGGTGGAAAAATCTCTTCAGTAAGGACTCAAGTTTCATTGAGAGAGCAGTATGGTGGAATGCTCTTTCGGGTACGCAAAGTTAGCTGAAATCTCACCTTGCCCCTGTATTTGTTACAGCTTTTCAAGCATAATGACTTAAATATTTTTTACTACTTTTTCCAGCAAACATAATTGGGGGAAACATCTGTCCAATTATATACCATGTTTTCTTACTATGGAGAATCATCTTTGTATTGAAGCAGACAAGATGAAATTTTGAGGTCACTCATGCAAGATAAAAAAAAAAAAAGCGTTATTTAAAATACACTTCAAGTTCTATGTTCCATGTTTTTAGGAAGTCACAACTGGGTAACTCAGCTTATTTTGAACTCCTTTGTTGGTTACATGTACAATTAACATGCGATGCCATGTGCTGTTAGGTGATAACCTTTTTTGGGCAGATGAATAGCCAGTTCTTAAGAGATGGTGCTTATCACCTCAGTTTAAATTTTCTCTCCTTCTAACATGAACAGCAATAGGGCATTCTCTCTTAAGTATCCCCAGTGTAGAATAACGGATTTGAATCTATGTAGCTATTAATAACTATTAATTAAAAGAAACTGCCTCTCTTCTTTGTAACTTACCCAACCAAAGAGTCATAACTTAGTATGTAGATATTAAGAATCAGTTCTTGGGGGGGAAAGTGGTTTTAAATTTTCATTTTTATTAAGTAATTTTCATTTTTATTAAGTTGTTTTGTTGCCTTTGGTTGCCTCATCTATTTATGTCCACGCATGGGAGAAAACAAAACATGGCTGGGGTGGGAAGAAAATAAGCTAGGAGCTAGCTTTCTGAACACTGCTTAAATGCTGTTAAATAATGTTTATTCGATTATTGGTAGGACTTTTTTATTAAGCAAGTGTTAGAGAAATTCTTTATTAAGTTTTAATATTAATGTTCCAAATAGGACTTAAAAATGTAACTTCTTAGGCAGTTTTTAAGATTTTTTTTTTAGTAGAACTCACTATAATTTGAAGGAGTACAGAGGTAGCATAACCTCTGTCCTTAATTTGCTAGGGGAGGTGAGATGCTGAATTGTCTGTGCCTGTTTCTCTGAGTATTTATCCTAAGAAAAAGCATTTCAGTGGAAACTGCACCAGAGAATTGTCCAACTTCTCCATGCAAAATGTAACTGTTTATTTTTAATTAAAAATAAAAATTAAACATTTAATGAACTAAGTTGCATGTGATTGCTTTCTTCAGGAAGAGTACGCTTCTCAGTACTTGAGCTGTTTCTTTTTCAAATATATGTTCTGTGGAACTGTTTCTGAATTTTCAATATATGCGGTATTATATAGGCTTATGTAAGGAACCTTAAACTACAACATTTTTCATGTTGTATGTATGTATGCTGACTCTTACCTAAATTTTAAATAAACCGATTAGCTTTGTGCTTAAAAGTTGCAGCTCTTGTGTAGTTTAATATATATATATATTTTTTTTTAGAATGTGATTTTTATATGTATTTCATTTAAAAGGCAAAACCCTCCAAATCAAAAAGTCCTTCATGCTCTGTGTTATATCTGAGTAATACCCTCTGGTACCTGTTGAAGGGTTTTGCATGTGTAAGTCAGAAAGGAAGATGAGGAAGAAAATGGATGAGAAGTAGTATGAGCTCTGGAAGAACATATTTAGCATCTGTCCTCTCTAGCGCTTCCAGCTAATTTGTGCGTTCACTAATGAGAAACTTGTGGTCTCCATGGCAACCATTCCATTTTGCCCCATCATTTCCTAACATGGAGAATTTTAACAGAAAAATAAAATACCTCTTACTTGCTCTTTCCCTTCTCCTTGCCTCTGCCCTTATCTTGGAAATCTGCACAGGATGGTTTGGCTGATGGTGCTGCTCTTCTCAGGTTACTTGGTAGGAGTCAGAGTTCTTGCCACTTCTAAGCATGCAGAAAACTTTAAAGGTTCTGGTTAGTGGTTTGCCCGGGCATTCATAATCAGATGGGATAGGTACTGAGCATCTCATCCAGGTGTATTTAATATTTTAGGGATAAGTTGTAGTTAATAAGCAAACCTGATTGCCTACTTGATGTTGTGTTCCATAATATCCTATTTTCACAACAGACTGGTGGCTGTCTTTTACTGCTCTTGCCATCAATTTTCTCCCTGAGTAATAAGGGATTTTGACCCATGTTGTCTGTAAACCTTAATTCCATAAAGCCAGCACCTGGTCTCGTATTCTGAATCCTGCTGAGTTGTTTTGGTTCAGTTTATGCTTGGTTTTTGTATTGCAGTAATGAGATGACTATTCTTACCTTCAGTTGTGGTGAGGAGTGTTTTTACTTTATACTGTTATCAGTATAAGTACTCAAAAAAGGTGTATCATTACAAGAGGACAATAAGCTAGCGTGTATTTTCATATATCTTTTCCTTCATAGGAAATCTAATTACACAAGTTTTTGTTTAAATAAGCAAGTAACTTCAACTTCATTTGGGCTTGTGCCTGATGTGCTCCAAATGCTGCCAAAGTAGCAAAACTTCTAAGCCTTGCTAAGGAAGGGCAGCATCTCTCTGTTTTGGAAGCCCGGGCCATCTGCTGGAGCCCAAGGTTTTTGCAGTGTCTCTCAAGTTTCCTTAAATTCTGCTTATGATTGAAAGAGAAATGATGATGCTTGACTGAATTTGTTTGTGCAGCTTTTTTTTTTTTTTTTTACCCCTCCTGACTTTATTTTTTGTGTATAAGGTTACCTTGTGAAAATCCAGGCCTGAAGTTTGAGGTCTGCTGCTCTACCCTGGTATCTCTGGGACTGTACAAGTATTTGTTTTCCAGAAGTGTTCAAGTTGGGAAACTTGTATGCCTTACTAATAATTCCTGTATGGTTTCTATTTGGGTCTACGTGAGATTAAAAGATGTTTATTTGCAGAGTATTCTTAGACTTGGGCAGAGTGTTTTTGGCGTTGTCCCATCAGAAGTACTTCATCTGTTGTAATCCATTTTAACAGATGCCCTGCCTTGGGAGGGTCCCCAGGCATTAGGTACCATAGCTAGCTGCACATTTTTTCCATGAAGCTTTTTGCATGCTTAATTGCACATATATCTCCTTATCCTCTGATCTGTCAGCTAGATGGAGCCTCAGAATTTAGCAGTCCTACTTTGAGTGTGACATTGGACTATGCAGAGTGGATGGAAACACTGGACTGTTTCTTCCAACCAGTGCTTCTAAACCAAATCCCCAAGCAGCTCCTTTTTTTGTGTGCTATCATCTTCCAATGCTCCTGAGGCATTCTTTCTTTTAACAACTGTGGTACCTGAAGTTCTACCTCTGAGTATGCTGGAAACAGGTGTTCAGAAAGATGATTTAGGACACTTTAAATGTAATCGGAGACTCAAGGAAAGAAACAGCTGGTGAAATAATGGGGTTGCAAAACAGATAAGCCTCAGTGCCTAGAATGAAATGCTTTGGAGAAGTTGTAAGAAACCTCTCCATGAGCCCCTCTGGAGCAGCCTGTCAGATCAGCTCAATTGATGATTCTGTTTGTATTTGATAGTTTTACTTTGCTGTCTCCTTATGGGGAGTGCTGGAAGTTTAATGTAGTGGATGTTTCTTCTGTACTACTTGCTTGCTTTGCTATTTTTTGGAAGCCTCAAGTTTTTAGTTATTTTTCTTCTGCCTTCAAGGCCAGCTTAACTAATTTCAAACCCTACTTAAAAGTTGAGCATACCACTGCTAGTTCTTGTTTCAGTGTTCTGGGAGTGCTCTGTTTGCACTTGTTTGACCCTGGTTGTTAAACTTGTCTAGCACACTGTCAGCATAGCCTTGTTTCTTGATGGCTGCAAACTTGGTTGCATTCAAGGAGAAATATTTCCTTCAAGTCTGAAGAAAGAGTTCTCAGAAACTTGCTCCAAAATTACGGGTGGCTTTTTTTCTATGTAGATAGTTCAAATCTGTTGTTACTCCTTTATTAGTGCTTCATGTTTTTCTTGCCACTGTATTTGCTGATTTTCACTTTTTTCCTTGTGTCCTCCTGACCTGGTAGTCAGCACCTCTACTAAATTCTTGTGTTATCAGATATGTTTGCTTCAGGTAATGTGAATTTTATTGCACATCCCCTTCTGTTTAATTGCTGCACAGGTGCCAGCAAAGCTGAGTGCTGCTGTGAGCAGGATGAGCAGGTGATACAGGGTCACAGGATGTCTGCAAGATGCCCTGGTCCTGAAACTGTTGCTGCTGACAGCACTGCTGCTGGAATGAGTGCAGTTGCTTATTGCCAATCCGGCTGCAAAAAACACATGGTGAAAATGAAATTATTTTTTCATAGCTCTTGTTGGAATATTTTAAGACACAGAACTGTGTGCATGTGTGTGCAGCTATACCACTTAAATCCCAAGAATACCCAGCAGATGGCAGTTTGATCAAATATGTAGTTATTGGATTTTACATGGGACTCTGAAAAGCTTAAAATATTTATCCAAATTCAATGAAACTCTGCTTATCAAATCATATGCTTACAATTTTTTCAATTTATTGAAACAACATTAGACTGGTAGTCTAGCTTCCTGCAGTGTTTGAGTATATAAAAATGAATATTTTGAGTTTTGGCTTAAAGCTGTAGACTGAAGCTGCAACTTCCTTTTCTACTCCTTGCAGAACATTGAGGCTAAAATCACTTAATTCTAAAGCCCAAATAGCACAGTTCTGTTATGTCTCCTTGGTAGCAGGAGTGCAAATCAGGGCTTGAAGCAGTGATGGAGCACTTGGTGGGAAGGCATGGCCAACCCAGGGGAGCTCAGGTGTGTGCAATGTACCTGAGTGACTGGAAGGGGTGGAGCCAGGATCCCTTCCCAGACCTCATTTAAGGGTTGGCAGTGAAGGCAATAGGATCTCACTGGAGATTCCTGTCTCCCTAAGGCCTTCTAAAGGTAAGCACCTTTTTTCCTTTGTGTCCTAGGCTGCTGCATTTGGGCCTATCCCCACTTGCTGAGTCTTAGGACTTTGCTCTTCCGCTATCATTGCTGTGCGTTATAGCATTACACTCCTCATCTGCTGCATTTATGAACTTTATCCCATCTGTGTCTGGGATAGCTAGGAGTTTGTATGCATTAATGAGGTGTTAATTCTTGGTTATATGCAGATTGCACTGAAAGTAATGCCTCCTATTTATTTCTATGGAAACAGCAAATTCTCAGCTACAAAACACTGTTTTTCAATACAGTCTCCACCGTTCGCACTATGCATTTTTGACAGCGAAGAATAACAGCCTGCGTGCTAAGCTTGTGGCAATCTGCGTCAGCAGAAGTGACCAGTAGTTACTGTTGAAACGCACTACTCACAGCCTCACTGCATTCACAGACAGTGTTTGGTCTCAACAAATGTTCAGGAAGTGATGATGCATGTCAGTGGGTGCTATTTTTCTGCTCAGAGGCATTCAGTGGCATACCTTTGCTTAGAAACCATTCCATCAGGCTGCCCCTCTGCTGTCATCTGTCACATGACAACAAAATGTAATGGGATATTGGTGGGAAGGTTCAACCTCTACTGTCCTACTGTCATCCCACCAACATCTGCCTCTGTTGTGGGCCAACATAATACAATAGGAGGCATTATTTTCAGAGCAACCCTCGTATACCAACATGTTTGTTCATATGAAGAGATAAACGATACTGTTTTCAAACGAATTAACCATTGCATGTGCATCTCTAGTATACTCTGAAGAGAAATTTATTTTACAGTTGAACAGAGTTAAGTGAGATGTGTGTTAAATATTTTATATATGAAAAAGTTTTCACTGCAATGTGTAGTTGGATGCGTAAGATTTTTTTTTTTTTGGAAGCTTCTGTACAGAACAATAGTTTTAGAGTAACAGTATTTTAAAGGGTAAATGTTTATCAAGCCTTATTAACTGAGGCCTTAAAGATGCGAATCTACTTTGTGTTTCTTACCAATATGCACTTTATTTAAAATTTTTTGCTTAAAGTTCCTTAATTGTGTATTTCAAGTATTTAAGCTATTTAAATGTGATGGGGAATAAATGGAAACTGAAGTAGAAATATAGGTTGAAATTTATCTGAAGGGGAAATGTTGTTGTACATAGTGGTTATCATCAACTCTTGCAACTGTCCCTCACCTGTGACTTCAATCATTCAGATACCATTTTCAAGGAACAGAGTTTTAATACTTTTCACCAAAGAAAGCAACACGAACTGGTTGTTTTTTTGTCATTCTTTTTTTGTTTGCTGTTACTTAAGCGTAATCACTAGCTAGGCCAATATTGATGGTTCTTTTCTGTTTTTGTAGTTTGGGTTTTGTAGGTCGTGACCAGGAACACCCAGCTGCACCTTCGTGGGACTGTGTTATGTGGTTGACTTCATGCTAGATGCTAGGTTACTAGGAGAGAAAAATCATTCCGAGAAAACTGTGCAATTTTTTATTTATTACCCAGTCTAATAGTTCCTGTCTAAACATAAGTAAGACTCTATCTATGTAATGCTTTTGTTTTTTCTTTATTGTGTTTTCTGTATCATGAGAACACTTCCAAATGCTGATGCTTTGCTGGAAATTTTTCATTTTGTACGGAGAGACTTTAAATCCTTTTAAAGTGAAAAGGAATATCTTACCTGTACTAACAGATGCCTAAACTGCATCACCGTTGTCTTTTTTTCCTACGCTTGGGTCCTTCCATTTGGCACAAGAGATGTTAATACCTATCATGCAAGTCTTAGACTGCTGCACAGCCCGTGTCTTATGTTTTTAGTTAGTCCAGCAGAGTTTCGGGGGGTGGCAGGGAGGGGTTTCATCACTGAAATACGCACAGCAAAGTAATGTGATCAGACTCAAACCTGACACACTGAGTAATCTGTAATATGCTAACATTTCAGTATCATGTTAGTATTGCATTAGACTAATATGACATTAATAAAAAATGACAGGAAAAATGACTAATACAATAAGACTTTCATATATTACTTTAGGGCTGCCATATCTGTCCTGTTTAATTCACCTGAAACTGTGCTTAAATGCCAAGTGAGAGCTGCATCTGGAACAGAGCTGTGGAAAAACACCATTTTAGGAAGGAGGACATTTCAAATGTTGCATAACAAGTAACATGGAAATAATTTTACAACACATGAGTTTTACGTGCTAAGAATGATGACAGCTTTCCTAAAATGGTATGATTAAGTGGTAAGGTGCAATTTATGTGGGCTATTGGAATCTTCAGTGATAACTGAATGGCATTTGTTTTCAATTTTAAATTGGTGACAAAACACAATTTCAACAGGAGGATTTAGAATGCTGCCCTGTTTGTCTGGAAGCTCAGATATGATGGATGGGTTGATTCTGATAAAAGTGTGTTGGTGTATTTTGACCAATCCTGTTAATTCCTAAATGAAATAGTTCATATGAGAACTGTACTTCAAAGAGTGTGTGTATATGTATGTATATAAACCTCTTTTTTTGTCAGTGCATGCAATTCCTAATTGCATAGAACAGATCTTTGTGCTTCTAGATCTTTGTGCTCTGTTAACTTCAGTTTTGTATGATTTTGTTTATGATGGATTAATTTAAGAGAAGCATTTGCTGAAGAATATTGCAGTCTTCATCACTTTTCCTTGTGTTTTTATTTGAATGTAACAGTGAGAATACTGAAGCAGCTTAAATTCCAGGCCTTTCAGTTGTGTTCAGCTGGTAGTGCATGCATATGCATGTCAATGTTTCTGTAATGAGCTGATATGGAATTTTGATAACATTAACTTCTACATATCTCTATTTAGAAGTCTAAAGAACTGTATGGCTTCTGGATACTGTTTCAGGATACTACAGCAGTTATTTCAGTCGAGGTGACAAAAGAGGTGTTAAGAACCTCACACTTAGGTTTTATCCCTGTATATTGCTTCAGTGGTCAGTAGAGAGGCAAATGAAAAATCTCTTGAAAGATGGTTGACTTTTTTTAGTATATTCCACTCCAATCCATTACATTTCTCTGGTAGCAAGTGCATGATGATGACACCAGATGTCCCTGTATGTAGTATCATTTTTTTTCTTTATCTCCTCAAATTAAACCAATTCTGAGGAAAATGAAGTGATCAGATGGAACAATATGGCATCCTAATGTTAGCAAGCCTTGCACCGAGTCCACCTGAACGCAAGCGTTTACTTTGTGCTCTCCTGATTTCATTTGTGGGTGTATATTTCTGAACAACCGCTGTGTTCAGCTCCAGTGCATAAAGTAGAAAGCTTCTTGTCCGAAGCAGTGTCCTGGTTTCCCTGTGGAGGGTTGTACCCATGTAATCAGACTGGAAACTTTTAGCCCTTTTGCCTCTATTACTAAAAAGATTATTCGTTATCATGTATTAAACATTGTAACTATAATATTGAATTTGGTTTGAGGTTGTCTTTGTCACTGTGCTCCGAAACTGTCATCTAGTAATATTTAGAAGTAAATTGCAAATATCTGACTCCAAAAAGCCATTGTACTGGGATTCAGGGGGGTGACTGGGATGTGAAATGAAAATCCGCAGGAAAAGGCCTGTGTTCTATTTCAGATATGTAGCTACTGATTTTTGCTACTGCTGTGGACTACAGAAAGAAATAATAGTGTCTAAATGTTCAAGTCATTAAGTTAGATTTTTACATCTTCTTGCTTTAAAATCTTCCTTTACTTTCTTGTTTATATACAAAGTACATTTCTTACTCAAATTCTCATTATTAAAGATGAGTGATTCATTTTGTTTCATCTAAAACATTTATTTGACTAATGTTCAAAATAATGGCCACATAATTATTCTAGTCTTACAGGTCAAATTCAGGTTCTGTAAACTAATAGTACAATATACTTCACAGTGTGGATTTTGTAGGTACAATTAATAGGTACTGAACTCATAGGTAGAGTTTTGGAAGTTAAGTAAATCTTAGCTTGTTTTTAATCAAACCCGTGACACCATTTTACTTTCTGTCATTCCTTTATGAATGATATGAAAATAAAATGCAGTTTTTAATATTGTACCTGCTAAGTAGTTCTTAATGTAGCTTGAAATGCATTGCATATGTAAATTGTAAGACAGCTCATCCACTTTGAGAGCTTACTTGGAACCTTGCCATGCTTAATGTATTGGACAGTTCAAAGCTCAAGATTTAGGACAGATGTTTGTCTAAGCTGCTAGTAGAGATTAGAAATGATAGAGCCTCTGCCATCTCCCTGGGCACTCTCTTCTGGTCTTTACTAATAGAATGTTTTTTGTTCACGTTTAAGCTGAAGCTTTCTCATTGTAATTTAAACCCATTACTAGTCCTGTTCAGGATGGGCATGGGGAACAGATTATTTTCTTCTTCTTTGTAGCAGTAGGGGGTTATAAATGTGTCGCTTTTTGTACAGAAACTTCAGGTGAGAGTTTGGGAACCCTGCAGTCCTATTCTTGTATACTGCCTGTGTGAAACTACAGGGAAGTATCTTTAAGCTGTTCTCATCAATATGTAAACTACGATTCACTGCTCAGCATGGAGACACTCATGAGACAGTGGTGAAAATTAATGTGTATTATCACTGCTAGCATTTTAACAGGGGGCTGTCCATAGTTATTTCTTACCCTGACAACCCTTCTTAAAGATGGGAAGACTGGAGAATGGAGATGAAGTGTTTTTCTCATCTTCCTAAGTAAGTAATTTGTTAGCAGTAAATAAAGTGGCAATAGAATGTACTTTGAGTCAGTTCTATTAGAATATTTTTGAGACTTGATTCAAAACCAGCTGATGTAGGAAATCTTTCACAAATTATACATTGGATTTTATGATGGCATAGGCTTGTAGCCACTTCATGTAGTATGCGAAAAGTTAAAGCTGTAAGCTAGTTGTTTCCAAAGCAGCAAATTGGTGGTTTTTGACAAGGTGTTGAGGTCTTCTTGAGGTTCTCTAGCAGTCATTCTGCAATTGTTGATAAGCTAGGGGGTGCTGCAAGATGCTGCTGTGTTACATTTACAAGAAATAAGAAAGGGGTATAAATATTGCTTGTGTGTTCTTCAGAGATTTCCAGACAGATTTTCTGCTGTTACTCGTAGGAGCAGGTTGGAGGTACTGTAGGAAAGTCAGCTGTAGAAATAAGTCCAATAGGAATGAACAATACAGAGACAGTAACCATTAAGCAAGAAGTTATGTGAGCTGTGGCAGGGGAAAAGGAAAAAGGTTTAGTACATTTCTACAGAACGACATGCGAGTTCTTCAAGTTTTAATGTTCACTATGCAGGATGTGACCTAATGATCTTTGTTAGACCCACATTGTATGGGGTAATGGCTTTACACAAACTTCCCATTGCTGAAATCAGAGGAACAAGGTTACTTGATGTATATAGAAGGGGGGGGGGGGGGGGGGTCTTTCTCTGTGTGGAGGTACATCCTTCTCAAAGGAAGATGTCCTTACAGAGAACAGAACCACATTTAAATTTTAATCAAATCCGTCGTAGGATAGCATTCCCATGACTTCTGAATGTATTTATCATTTTTCTTATGATGCCTTTACCTGAATACTTCTGTTTAGCTTTCAGTTACTTAAACAGCAGTATAAAGCATGAAGGAAGTCCAGAGATCACAAGATTTAAAAAAAAAAAAAAAGCCAAAACCTGTATTTGAAGGACAGTTTTTATCTTGTTGTATAAATAGAGGTAATGTCATGTAGCAGATAGCTGTTGACTAGAAAGGTACGGTTTGCAACTCCTTCCACTGTAAGCGTAGACATCTTCTCAGTGGTTTCTATTATTTGAAAGCCAAAGGTGGGCAGGTTAGGATTTGGATCGGTTGGTTAATATCTACCAGGATCCTTGAGTATCTGCACTTTGACTGCTGGAAAAGTATGACTCCAAGCAGTAGCAAGATCTCTATGAAAACAGAAAATCACAAAACCAGCAAAAGTTAAGTTAGTATCACTGAAAATAAATTAAGTATTTGAGTCAAAATAAAAGTGTGTTGATTTTAATAAGTGAAATTGATCAAATTATTAGGATAATAAAGTTGTACAATAGTCTGTAAATGCATCTGTGGTGGTTTGTTCATTTAGTAAAATGTTCCAAAATAATCATCAAGAAAATAGTGATCTTGCTTATTGACTTAATGTTTTTAATGCAAACATCGAAGTACTTCATGTCAGAACAACAAACCCTTTTGGAATTAATATTTATCTGAGAATGAAGATTTAAAGGCTTCTGAACAGTGATTCATTGTTTCTTCTCAATATTCTACTTCCAGCTTTAAATATAGAAAACAGAAATGTAAAGCCTGAGTACTAGAACTGTATATGGTAACTTTGAGTATTTGATGTTTTATGTGAAGTTTGAAGTGTGTGGGAGTATAGGAGTTGTTCTTTCATGTCTTTTTGTCCTGACAGACTTTAAAAAAAATCTACACAGCTGCAGTTCCTCACTTTAAATACTGCTTAAATAGCATGTATGTTTGAGTCTTTGCCCTGCTCTACTTCTGCCCATCATGAGAAATTAATTGGATAAGTTCTCATCTTTCTTACTTTAAAAAAACTATCTTTTTTAAAAAAAAAACCAAACACAACCCCCAACCTATTCTTGTGCATTTAGACTGTTGTCCTTCCAATTGTTGTGTTTATTCTAATTTAGTGCTGGCTTAGTTTAATTCAAAAGCTTCAAAATAACAAGCTTTTGAAGACCGTCACAGAGGAAGAGGAGATGATCTTAAAATTGTTTTCTATTGCATGCTGTTAGAAATACACTGGGTCTCAGTTTTCTCTTGTCATTTCTTTTTGTTCCTTTATTACGTTTTCAGGAATACCTTGCTGCTTTTCATTCAAATGTTCCAGCCTTTGATATATTTGGAAACTCAATTTTTATTTGATGAAAAGGTTTTGCAATTCAAGGTGTTTCTAAGTACAGTTGTCCTGTGTTTTATGCCCAGAAGAAAGATTAGTGTCTCCTGATACGAAACATATGTACTTGACTGACAATAGATTTCAGTGACTGTCATAGGCTACAATTATTAAAACTGTTGACCAGTGACCATTTCTACTTACTTGAATATTTTAGTTAGCTATTCATGTCAAAAGCAATATTTCCATGGAAATAGATTTCCATTTATGCCTTTGGAAACTCTCTTGTGACATGTTTATTTTTATTTGATAAGTGTAACACTTATGTTGACAGTGAGTGATTTAACAGATATCTAACTACGTTGCTTTTTAACTAGGTGGTTTGTAAATGATGTGATAATTTCCTGTGTTGTATCTCAGCAACCCCAGTAGTTTGAAATGTTCTAGAATTTTGTCTGCATGACATGTGCACAGCAACTTTCTAGGGAGTGAAAGATGTTAGAAATCTCATTTTTTCATAAGTAAATAGTTGATTTTCCCCTAAGCCAAACTGTTTTCCTTGCAAATGCAGTTGTTTTCTAGTGTCTCACTGATGTTTGTTTGTAATGATAGCAGATCATCATGCTCAATTACTTGAATTAACTCCCATAATTCCAACAGAAACTTCATGTTACCTCTAATTCTAATGTGCAGGGTCCTCATGAGGGAGTTTCCTCTTTCCTACCTTCATGTGCTCTGGTTGGAAGAGCAGGTCACAGTTTGTATTTTCAGAAGGTCTATAGCATGTGATTGAACAGGCAAGAATCTTTTAATATGTACAGTGACTTTTTTTTACTTGTCAGATCTAGAAATACTTGAAAAACTATATTTTGAACTTTGTCAGCGTTTTTTATTGCTTTCAGAGGTTTACGTGTGTAATAATTACTTTAACTTATTTCATTTTAGGTGGTTATGGTGAGGGCGTGCTTTCTTCTGGACACTGTGCTAGATAGTATTGTTAGCCCTTAGAATTAATATTCTAATATTAATAAATATTAAATATATATTAATTATATGTATAAAATTAATTAAATATATAAATAATAAATATTAATTAATAAATAAAAAGATGGAAAGGTATTTTGTCTTTTAACTACAGTAGTCAATGCATAAAAATGAAGATAAGTTTGAAAAGGCATGGGATGTTATTAATTAAGCTATTTGGTATGGGTAGAAAAACTGCTTCCTGGTATGCAGAGCTTTCACTGGGGCCTCGGGAAGGCTTTTTGGACAGAAAACCTATCTGCTTTTGCTAATGGCATGAGTTGATAGAAACAACTGTCACTTCTCATTGTGAAAGAAAAACATAATTGAATTAGTTTACAGTTCTGTAAGACTATAAAGAAAACTTGAGTCTACTATCATGCAACAAGTGGCTGTATTTTTTTTCAAGATTAAAGCATACGATTCTGCCATGCTGATGATTTACAAAGAATCAGACGTGTCCAACCTGCGGCCTGGTACAGCTTTATGGAATCAGAAGGAAAAGTTGAGCCAGAATACGTAGTTTAAAAATGGCTCAAATTTAGCTTTTTTTGGTGGATTTGACTGCTCACTAAATGAGTTAAACAAGTCTTTGAGGTGAAAATCAACTTATCTGTGCTATGTTTCAGGCAATAACAGCATTTGAAATGAAATATAACTTGAGCTTGCTATAGTTTATGACAAGTATTCTTGTTCATTGTTGGCTAAACACAGCCCTGTGAACAGTGAAAAATATGCAACCATGTTTTCTGTTAAAGGAATTTGGGAATGTGTTTCAAGATTCAAAAAACAAAATCTTATTTTTGGTATATTTGTGACTTCAATTTCTGTCGACATAAACACCTTACTGGTGAATTTTCAAATGGAATGTGTAGAGTTGCAATCAGACATTCGACTCAAAAGAGAAAATTGATTGTATCTCTTTATCGGACTTTAAAAAGTCCTGTCTTAGTAGAGAAGAATATCCCTCGATTCACAGTCACACCTTATTCATGTTATTGCTTTTAGGCAGTATGTGCACTTGTGAACAATTATTGTCAAGGATGAAGCACAGGAAGAGTAGTATTTCATTGAAAATCTGATTAACACCTTGAGGAATTCCACACAGGGAATGGCAAGCACTGCTGTCAAATCAGCCTGATGCATTAGTTTCACGAAGACAAGGTCAAATATCCCACTCATTTTATGTTTTTGTTGCTGTTATTTATGTTTTAATAAAAAATAGATAATTTTTGTTACTTGCATACATTAACTGTATTATGTGTTGTCCAAGGTAATTCCTGCTTGCTTAACGTCACCCATGCAACCCATGGATTAATTAGTGACTGTACTTTTATTAATAAACAGGGCAGTACAAAATGTCTGAAAAATAAGAAGCTGCCATAAATTTAAGAATCTTGCTTTGCTGAGATGCTCAGTGTTTTGACTCTCAAAAAGAATCACGTAGCTGGAGGAATGAATAGTAAGCAGTAAGTGTTTAAATGTTACTGTAAATCACATTTTATAAGAACTGCCAATATGTTTTACGAAACATTTTGTAAAACATTTATGGACAAATGGAGAGAAATATAAAATAACACTCTGAAGATGGCTGTAATAAGGACTGCATCTTTAGAGTAATATGTGGTGTAATTGAATTCTGTGTGAATTACAAAATGAAGTTCTGGTAAATGCAGCTCTGTGTATTTGTTTTTCCTGCACTTTTAGGTGTCTTTTAATTGTAGTCAAAATACATCTTCTTTCAAGGAGGGTGTTTGCCTTGGCAAAATAAAACTCTTCATTTGCAACTCATTCTTTGCAAATAAATATAGTTGCATTTGTAAAATATGGGCTATTGTTGGAGGAGAGGCTTGGTTTTGAAGCACACGCATTTTATTTCGTTTCACTCTTGAACTCTACAGCTGGAAAGTCACGTTTAATCAGGAGGTAGTTAGGGCTCCCATGTTCTTTGGCTCCTTGGGTAATCATTGGTGTGTTATTTTTCTGACATACCAAATTTTTATGTCATTTGACTTCACCATAAGCCATCACAAATGGTGGTGCCTAAAATACAGACTTCTGGAGAGCATTATCTTTGTTATGACTTATTCAGGACATCTATGCAGAAATATGGAATAATCAAATAGTATCATCAGACTCCTTCAGTAGCTGTGCTTTGGTAGATCCATCAACCTGTAACAGCCAACAGAGTAGATGACCGAAGCTTTACCTGGTGTGTTAGGTGCTTGTGACTGCTGAGCTGAACAGCAGTGTATAACTTTTCATTGCTTTTCTTTTTTGGCATTTCATTTATCTGACTTAAATACAAATGGTGTGTAATCGTCATCAATCTTCATGATATCAGAGAATGTTTTTTGACAGCAGTGCTTCAACTTAAAATAAATATCCCCGATTTAATCCTTCTGAATTTCTTTCCTCTGTTGTCATATGTTGGACTTGGGAGGGAAAGGTTCCAGAGGAGTAATATTTTCAAATGTGATTAAATGTTTCTCTAAATCATGTCATATCTAGTGATGGAATAGAAACAAAAAAGTCTGTTCCATCAGGACAGTCAGTTTTCAAGTATGCATTAACTCCAGCTGATAGAGACGAAACCATGTGCTTCTTTTAGAGTTATTTTCTTTACTCTGCACAGCAGTTGTGAAGTTGATACAGTGAAAATGACTTAACCAAACTACTTTGGTTTAATTAAAACTACTTGGTTTTAATATGTGATGTTTCTGAACTTCGCTTGTTCATCTCAGCTCAACTTCAGTGAATGGTTTGTTTAAATGCTACTTGTGACAGGTAATGTGTGTAAGGTATGTGAAAGTAACCTCTATACCAAATCAAAAGGCATGTTTATGCAGAGGTGCGTAATCTGTGTCCTGTGTAGTTTATTTCTTCCATAACTGTAAGGAATGGGGAGAGAATAGTGAATTATTTCTTTTCTTATTTTACTATTAAGTCTTTTATTGATTTAAAAGAAGAAAATGATTATGAGCAGTCTTTGGTTTTTCTTTATCTTACAAGGTTTCTAAATTGTACAGATTGTAGTCTTTGTTACAGCAGGAATCCTTAAATTTTCCTGAAATTTAAGTGTGCATTATTGCAAGTCTGCTAATGTTTTTTTTGAAGGTGCTATGGTAAAGATCATCAGCAGAATTGGAGTTCACCTGTAATGGTTTAAAAAATGGAATAATAATCTGACAGGATCACAAACTTGGGTAAAATGATGGTATTCTAGCAAAAAAAAACACCATCCTGGTTAGAAATAAGAGCTGAGCAAAATCCTTTTTAACCCTCAAAATACTGATTATGGTAGTTAGTTGGCTTCCTGCATGGAAAGTAAGAATATTTTGGCAGAAACACTGGCAGTATTCATTAGGTTGTTTTTGAAGTTGTTCTCCTTTGTTTATCTCAATATTTTCAAGTATGCCAGAGATACAGTGCTGTTGTTTACTCTGGTTTAATTTCTGTAGTGATCTGATTGGGCATGCCACAATAAATTGTTAAGAAACATCTTGTTTATTCCTTCTCTAGAGAGTAATTGTATTCATGCCAACAAGTGATGGTTGGACTAGATGATCTTGTAGGTCCTTTTCAACCTTGTGATTCTATGAAGTTTACTGAAGAGAGTCAGTCAATTGCTCTGCAGGGCCAAGGTTGTTCTGAGAAGTGAACTGGGTTCCTGAGATTCCACACAGGATGAGCAATTCAGGAACTAAGTCATTTTAAAATGCGTTTGCTTCTGCTCCTAACTGGGGGGATCCAGACTTGCCCCAAGGTTTATTAAGTGCTTGGGTGTTGTTAATTATAGCTAGAGCTGTTTTAGTGTATAAAAATTTTACTAATTTCCAAACATGGTTCAACCAGAACTGTTCCCAAATTTTGTCATATCTCAAATGGAACTATTCATAAAGGGAGAGAGTAATAATTAATGCCTCTAGCTATCATGTGAAATTGGGCAGAGAGATTAATATTTGTAGGTTTTTCTGATTGTTTAATTTTCAGGAGAATACTGCTTCCATTTAAAGACTCTATTTCCAGCCATCCTACAGAAAAATACCCCTATCTTACTGCTTATTACTTGCCATGTGAATGTGTTTGCTACAAGATACTCCTCAAACTTTGCCTGTGGCTTATTTAAATGTGAAAGAACACATGTGGGTATCTGGGAAACACATTTTTGCAAGCTTATTATACTTCTCTTCCTAATTCAGTAATCCTAAATAAAAGTATGCTTGCCTGCCCCTAGGTAGCATGCATTGATATGTAATTGCCTTTGACGGTTAGTTGTATTTAGCATTGTCATGAGAAACAAATCTATGAATTCTGTATATTAATTACAATATTCTAAGGATCATTTTTCAAGATCAATATAAAAAGGTTTAGCTACAGTGTCTTTGCATGTGTATAATCATCTACATCAGAATCCTTGAGGAATCACAATAACAGTGATTCATTCATAATTCACAATTTCCATTATCTTTCTACATTTAGTATGTGGTAAAATTTATAGCTTCATTTACATTGTGTTCCATGAATAATAGAAGAAATACAGTGAAGACCATGGGAAATGATCTTGTTGCTGCAGATGCACTCTTAAGCGAATCTGCATCACAATACAGCGTATTGCCTCTTGTGCTACAATTTCTACAGAGCCTGCAGCTGCAGTGGGGACACTTCAGATGGTCTTCATTAAATGTAAACTCAAAGCAGTGTGATGATGAAACCTTGAATAAACTGCTGTAGGTAAACGACAGAGTTGCAGGCATTAGCGTAGTATCTTCATTTGAGCACACTCAAAGACAACAAGTAGAAAAGAGTACTTAAATAAGCAGCTACAGTTTATAAGAATATTCTTTTTACTTTATTAACAAGGTAATGCTCATCAGAATATATAAAGGCTTGTTTAGGGTCCAAGAAAAAAGTTTGTCAGAGATAAATCTGGCTTCTGTAGTAACACTGGCTTGGAGCAAAACTGATCATCAAAAGAGATAGTACCAGCTGCTGTGAGAGAAATATTTAGAGACCTGACATAATGAAATAATAATAGATGACATAGTGAAACTTTTTTCTTCTTGATTTGTGAGTCATAATGTTTCATTTGTTTTTGTATGTTCTGGTAAACTGTTGCCAATGCTCAGCTACTTTACTCTGCGTTTTTTTTCTTAGTGGGTGCATACAGTCATCAGTAGAGATTACCTTACTTAAGACTCGTTGGATGTGATAGTATACTTGTGATGAGTTCTCCAAGGTTTCATGTACTGTGTGATAGTTCTGGTTTGCTAGTTAGCTCAGTTAAAAATTAAATTTTAATTTTGTCTTGAGTTGTTAGAATATCAAACTGTTTTCACTAAGATGGCACAGATAACTTCAATATATTGAAGCTGTTAACAATCTTCTGCATCTTACAAAAAAACCCCACAATAATGCATTACTATACATAAAAATTACTTCCTTTAAATAGTGAAGAGGCCATCATACTCTTTTTGGGATTATAAAGTGGTCTAATCTATTTAAAACAAAACACAGATCCAGCAAGTTATTGAAAAATTAAAGCCATTTTTTAAGGTTGCTTCTCTTTTCTTTTTTTTTCTTGGCAGGAAGGAATCTTAGAAAGATGTGATGTGCACCGTTTTGAATAAATTGCACTCCTTAATTCAGTTGACTTAATTTTGATCCTTTTTTTTGGCAGTACTCAGCCAGGCGTACTTTAATGAGAAACACTTTGAGAAGAGTGTATAATTTCGTATAAGTAACTGACACATTGTCATTCAAACAAAAATATAATGACAGTTAAAAGGAGTGGGATATGTTTCAGTTTCAGAGAATTTGATGTTTTCTATACTCAACTGCGTAGCATGGCTTAATTCTCTGAAATGGTATCCAGCACAGTACTCAAATGTCTGAGATAATATCAGTACACTTTTTTCCTTCCCAGTAGCTGGTTTTCTATCTAAGCTGATCTTTCCTGTGCTCTGTAAAAGCCACTTTTCCCTCTTAGTTAGAAGTCTAATATAAAGACTGACAAAACTGTTTCTTATGTACTTCAATATTTCTTTTAATTGCTTCTTTCCTGGAAATGTTGATACTCAAATTATGCTCTTACCTCTGCGATAAGTTCTGCTGGTTTTGATTCCCAGAATGCCAGGCATTATCTAGCTTTGCAGATGTGTCAGATCCATCCATGCTGCATCTTTAACATGGCTTTATCCAGGCTACTTTAATTGTTTTTGATAATTCTTCCAATAAAGTTCTTCAAGACAAATAGGGCCTAATGCACTGTTTGACTCACTGGGGTAAAATCCATGCTCTGCATAGGTCAATAGGTACTTTTCTTCTGATGTCAGTGAAGCTAGGATACTGACCACTTATTTCATCCTAAAGGGGTAGTAGAATCAATCCCAGAGCAATATTTTCCCTACTTTGACCTTTTGGAAGTCACCATTACTGTAGAGTTTTAAGTGTTAGAAACGTATGGCAATTTACATTGTTTTATTTCTTGTATGTTTTGAAAATGTTCTACCTGTTCGGTATTATTCTATTTCTACTGACCAGAAAGGACACAACTCTTTCTTACAGTGCAAAATCTCTTTTTCTGGAACTTTATAGGATGAACATGACTGGACCTGCAAACAGAGTGTGTGTGATCCAACAGATTGGCTTTAGTCATCTTGAGAGGACTTGCCAAGGAACTAGGAGAGATGACATCTATTTTACAGATATATGGAATATGTTTCCCTTTGGTAGAATCTCCTCTTAGCTTTGCCAAGAGCTTTTATGAACAATTGTTTTCATCTTTATATGTAAAAGCTGGTAATAACAGCTTCAAGTAATTAGTGTGGTGTATGGTAGAGCTGTATATTATTTCCTTCTTTGCAGTGATAATCAACCAAAAATTGTGCTCTGCATTTTTTAGAATGTTTCTATAGACATAGACCCATCTACCTGTCATTTTGAGGTGTAACAATGACTGTGTTTTGAATATATAAATATTGTGTGTCAAGAACAGTGTACAAGAAAATACTGAGACTGCTTTTTATGTAGCAGTAAACTCAGCTGCTCTGTAGAAATGCGTATGTAATCCTGGTGTATATAATATTATGTGAGTTAGATACTAAGCTGAGAGGCAAAAGTATTACATAGGATAAAAACTATGCTAGGAATTCCATTGTGAAATCTCAAATAGCCTCATAAAAGCTAGGAGTTGGGCTTTTTTTGGAACAGAATCATTCTAAGATTATTACTAATGATTGAATTTGAAATATGAGAGATCATTCTATTTTTATAGCTAAATGTTTGAAAAATTACTCTCCCAGCTCGATTTTGTTCTGGTCTGTCAGAGATGAGTTTCCATTTTTTTTAAACTGAAAATGGAACTGGGGTCCTTACATTAATCTTCGGTCACTACTTGGTGTCTTGAATAAGTCCATTTTTAAGTTGTGGGTGAACAAAGAGAATTTCTTTTTTCCAGTCCCTTTTTATTAAAGAGTTATGTAATTAGAATATAGTTGTCTATTGTCAACTTGCAGTCTGTGTGAGAATACTAGAGGATCTGTCACTTGTCGAAGGATTGTTGAATAACCTGTTGCAGTACCACTTCAGTAGGGTATGATCTAGCTACAACTTGCGATCTAATTCTGGCATCCAGTTGCGTACTCTTTTGTTAGCTCTATAAAGAAATTAGGTTTGCCCTTAGATCTGCATATGTAATTTCCATTGATTTCAAGAGAAAAATTACATGTGTTTAAGTGCCAAGTTCTAATGTTTGATGAAATAACTTTGTCAGTATAATTAAATTTCAATCATTATCTGGAAGCTGAAACTCCTAATTACTTTTGTTTTCTCTGTTTAAAGTTTCTCTTCTTTAAATCTCTCTCTTGTACTTAGAGCGGTGTGTACCTTTTAGTTTCTGTTGTAGTCCACAGCTTGTGTTGTTCAGTGTTTGGCAATTTGCAGGATTCCAATAGTAGAGAACAGTTTGTTTCTCTGTTCAGTTAACTTGGCTCCTCACCATTTGGGAGGAATATGAAAACATTAAAGCACATTCTACTGTTGTAATAATCTATTTGCTTAGTGATTTGTGAAGTGAATTTACTCATGTTTGAAAACATAATTCAATCTTAATGAAGTTTGGGAGAGGCTATAGGAACTATAGTCATCATCACCTGTGGTTTTTCTATTGATGAAAAAAGTTGTATTTGGTGCTATCAGCTCTATTTGTTATTAAGATTAGATAATGAGATTAAAAAATGTACTACTAATTAGAACCACACAAAAAAGGGGTGACAGAGGTAACTATTATGAGGAAGAAGAGAAAAAACCATGGGGTGGGGGGGAGCAGAAACATCCTTAGGAAGACTGAGGACTTGGATGAAAAATCCAGTGCTGATCTGAACTGTGAGGCGGATATGAGTAAGCAGTAGAATGGGAAATAAATGATTGGATGAGATAAAGGGATTATACAGGAACTGGATGTAAGTGTGTATTTTGAGGTGGTTAGTAGTAGAAAAATGGTGAAAGTTTAAAAATTTCTTGCTGTCCTCTGAAGGGTGTTTGAACTGTGTTGTGATGTCTCTGCTTTTGCTGTTTTTTCAGTTGTCAAGCTACAGTCAGAATTCCAGCTGTACTGATATCACTGGTGAGTGTGTGACTCCATGTTGTGGTCTATTTCAGTTATACTTCTGATTTTATATCCATATATCTCCTTTGGAGCTGTTTAGTTAGAAATACATCTGTCTTAAAAATCTTACCTAAAAAATTATGTTGAATTGTTCAGGTGGCAACAAACAGTATACTCCTGTCAAAGACCAGATCATGGGAATAATGACCTTCATGGAAACATTAAGAGAATTCAGTACTGCTCCATGCTTGGGAAATTGTAGGAGAGAATACTGATGAATGCTGAAGAAAAAATATGTGGAAAAATTAGCTGCCTCCAGAGTACTATTTTAAACAGTGTGCAATAAATAAAATCAGTCATTTTGGTCCAGTGGCAAAGTAACAAAGTACTGAAGAGCTGTTCATTAAGCAGACTGCCATTCTCTGGACTGAATGAAGCAGGATATTCATCAACTCCGTTGTTTCCTTATTTAAAGCCTTGACTTTGCAAGCTATTTCTTTTTTTTTTTTTGCTTTTTTTTTTGTTTGTATTTCTGCTATTATAAATATTAGGATTTTTTTTCCTCAAATTCCTTGACTGTGCCTTCTAGTGGAAGAAATTCTGTTACTGGAGGAGAAATTTAGTTAGAATTTTATTATTTTTTTTTTTGCTGGCTAGATAGAAAGCTCAGTGGGAGACTAACCTTCTGTAAGTACAAAGCTCTATTAATCGTGAAACAGTTGATTCCCAAAACTCATTACATGCAGAATTATTTTTTTGTTTTGGTTTCATTGTGTTGGTATTTTACGTTTTGATTTTGTAATGAACTGAATCTCTTCAGTGATTTACTGTCATTGCAGATCGTAAGAGCATAACAAAAGAATGCCTGACATCAGCATATTATTATTTGGATGATATCATAGAATGGTTTAGGTGGGAAGGGACCTTAAAGCTCACTCAGTTCCAATCCTGTGCCATAGGCAGGGTTAGCAGCCACTACATGAGGTTACCCCGGGCCCTATCCAACCTGGCCTTGAACACCTCCATGGATGGAGCATCCCCACTTCTCTCAGCAGCCTGTGCCAGTGCCTCACCACCCCCTGAGCAAAACATTTCTTCCAAATACCTGAACTGAATCTCCTCTCTTTTAGTTTAAAACTGTTCCCTCGTGTCCTATATTAGAATATGCAAAAGGTCTGTCCCGCTCCTGTTTATAAGATCCTTTCAAGTACTGGAAGGCTGCAGGTGAATACATGTTAATGATTTTGATTGGTGACCAGAGGATGTAAAGCTCGAGTTGCCTTTCCTCCTCCCATACACAGGCTGAGTAGCTTTTGTAGGATTATGCAACTAGGACTGCAGGAGCAAGTCAAACAATTTTAAACTCAGATTTAGAACTTTGCAACTACATGTGAAGTGTCCGTCCACAGCTTTTCCTGCAGCTTTTTGTTCAGTTTTGTAAGAATTCAAGTGTTTTCAAGACTGATTCTCTTTAAGCAGAATACAGTCAATCCAGGTAAGATCTACCTGGGTCACAGATCAGTGGTTAAGTTCTATTTTCATTTCTCTTTGGTGTATGCTGAGGAAGAAAAAGTAGATCAAAAACTTTGTTAATCTCAATAGTTAACTAGAAAACCCAAGCAACGCTCTAGGCAGTATGTTATTGGTGTAGAAGAATCCTCAAACCTGACTTCTGCAACTCAACATGAGGAAGAATGGTCCAACAAAACAGTTGAAAATCAGAAAGATAAATTGTGTGAGAAGTGCCTAGGAGCTCCTTAGACCAGAAATTTTACTCTGCATAAGGGAGAAAGTTACTTCCTGCAGCTCTTCATTGTTCTGGTGTAGTGCAGGTCATTGCTCAGATGGTGAGCAGGCTTAAGTGATGAGTGGTGTGACTCTATGCTTTTGTAAGTGTTTGGAGTTGAGTTGTAACCATCTCTTCTAAACATATATGCCAAGTGATTTAGAAATACAGGCAGAAATCTGTTTAAAAAAAAAAAAAAAGCAACAAAAGCAGCGAAAAGAAGAAACACTTGAGAAGCTGCAAGCAATTCCATGTTGTTGATGGAACTTATTTTTGGGTCAATGTAAGGATGTACTTCCCCATTTATCTTTGACAAAAAATGTGGTAACCCAACTACATTGTGCTGCAGTCTTGTCAACCACGCATGTTTAGATGTTCCATCTGCACTTTAATGAAAAATTTCTTCTCCCTGTTGATAATGGTATTGTCATAAGATGTCTTGCTCTTTTCTTCAAGTTGGTCATAAATTTGAGTTTTGTCATAGCCCTAGAAGGCAGTATGCTAAAAGCATTAAAAAGCACCTGTCACTTCTTTGTAAGATGAAAGGTATTAGCACCTTTCATAGCTGGAGTGTTTCCAACTCTGCAATTAAGTTCCATAATTGTCTACAGCAATTTGAAATGAATAACAGTAATTTTTAATGTCCTGTTCTAAAAACTGATGTGCTGCTGAATTGCTGCTCTATGGCAATCCAGGAAGGGCTCCATTTCATTGATGTGTAGAATTGCATCCTATCTACCTCTTTTGTGGTTGAGTGTATTTTGAATTTGATGTAAAAATGTTAAGATGTCAAAACATGAAGCATTGTTTTCATATTGTCTTCAGTGATCTGATAGCCTTTACTGGTAAACCATATTTATGGATGATAAGACTAAGGAAATGTTACCTATAAATCTATTTGCTCCCTGCCCATCACCCTCAGTTTTATGGAAATATTCAGTGACTTGATCAAGGAACAGTTTCCTGTCATTCATAGTTTTGATAATTTGATGACTAGAATATAATTAATCCAGGTTACTGGTGTACTGCAGAACCTTAGCTAATAATAAGAAATAGCTGTTTTCTTTCAGCAGCACACAGCCCCTGGGCTCTTAACACTGAGGTTGTAACTCCCCTCTGAACTCTCCTGCTTCAGTTTTCCAGATCTGTTTTCTCCAAGTGCAGTTAGTTGCTTTATGGCTTGAAGAAATGTATTGGTTTATTTACCTGTTAGAACTATAATAACATTGCCTTTGGAGTCCTTCTTGACAATAAATCTGACTTCTCTTTTCCCAAGAATAAAATAATTAAAATAAAAATTGAATGTGCCAGAAATTCTGTACTACAAACAGAATGGAACTGTGGGCTATAATTCTCAACATCTGAATTGGCAGTGTTCTGTTTTGTGGTAACAAGAAGGATTTCATTATAAGGCTGTATTTCACAAAGAACTTTAAATAAAAAGCAATTTTCAAATGATTTTCCCCCCCTCCAAATTAAGTTACACTTAGTCCTACTAATAAGATTTACAATGTAATTATAATTATTATATTGTAATTTTAAGGGATGAGCTATGTGAAATGACTGTGGAATTAAGTACATGCATTTGAATGAGATATGGCAAAACTACAGGTTTGGGAAAACTGTATCTGCTGCTGCTATCCAGCAAGAGACTGCATTTAGTGTTACTGCAATTGTGAGCTGTTTTGAGCCAAACTGTCTAAACTTCATTGTGGTTTTTGGTGTTTTTGTTATTGTTACTGGAAATGCACATCCCACCCCACTTCTTTATGCTGTTTCTGAGCTTTTACTCCTTTTCCATCAGCGATCTGATACTTTGGCCCTGTGTTGTACCTCCCTGTTGAAGGATGGACATAAAAGCTGCTCACAGAAGGACTTCCTTTTACTCTTTTGCATGTTCAAATGTTTTCATACTGTATTCCATTGGCATTGTTGCTATATGCCAATTATGGTACTGAAAATAGCTTCCACTTCAGACAACACTGCAGAAAATAAAATTCTTATCAAACTTAATAGGATTTTCCTCTGAGTCCCTTTGGATTCTATATTAAGCTTGTAGTGAGCTGAAGTTGTGTATCGTAAGTTGGTGGTTCTTCTGTGCTGATGAACCAGAAGCACCTTTGGCAGTGTAGTTATGGTGGGGAGTGAGACTTCTGTCTCACTGTCTTGTAACTGATCAAACCAGAGATGCACTAAGTTAACACTTTATTCAGGGAGAAGTAGCGACTGCTAGCTTACAGAAGGAGCCACAAGAAGACAGCAGAGTAGTAAATGCAGGCTGCACATCACAATCCGTGTCTCTAACAGGAGTTGAGTGTGTTTTGTCAAGGTAGGTAGGGCTACATTTCAGTCTACTGGGAATGGAAATAATGTCTAGTTCAAATATGGCACATATAGAATATTTGAAGAATCCATATAGTAAATCAGTTTTCAAGAAGATACAGTCAAAAGGTATTTACAACTGATGCATTTTCTTTTATGCTTTGAAATCGTATTGCTAAATCATCTGCTAAAAAGCAGAATTTTCTTGCTAACGATCTGTAGGTCTAGGCATTCATTTCTAAACCTCAGAGAGGAGCAAGTGTTCCAGAGATGCTGATCTGGCAAACAAACCAGACTTGATCTCTGTGTCAAGTTAAACTAGATCGACACTGTCAGAGGCAGAAGATCGCTGTTTTGCAGTAGTTGCCATATTTGCATCAAGTTTTCTGGCAGTGAGGTAGTTTTATTTTACTTCCTATAGTTGACTACTTGTTATTTAGCAGAATTTGCAAGACAAGCTCTTTATGGAAAAGGAGTTTTATTTGTGGATTTGAATGTGACAATGGTTTTTATGCTATTGTTCTTATACCACACTTTATTGTGGCTTTTTTTTTAGTTGCTCATGGCACCATGAGCAGTGCTGGATATCACCACTTGCAATTGCTCCATATGTTCCAGTAAAGTTTTCAGCCCTGTTGTTAAGTTCTTTAAGTTCTTGTGGAGAACTTCTCTCAAAGATGCCATACTTTACAGTAGGGCAAAATAGCAAAGAGCACAGATCTTTCAAAATTTGCAGATAAATAATGCAAAAGAGGTGGTTTTGGATTCTTAGTGCTTGAGAATTTCTTTTTTACTGGTAGGTTTATTGTTATATCTGTAAAATTGTCCCATCCATTCTTGCTCATGGAGCATTCAAATATGCAGGTTGAAACGATATCTCTTCATTTTTGTGAATTGGACTGAAACATTTTCTTCCAGCTCAATTTGCTATTGAAATACCTTCCTGAGATGCCCTTTGCCTTATATGAATTGTAGATTATCCAATTCATGCTTCTGCTGTATTCTGATGAAGGCAAGGCATACTTCAAATGAAATGCCTATAGAAAAATATGGGCACATGTTATATCTAATCTGCAATTTCCATGCAGCAAATAAGTAGGACAACATCTGAAGATGAATTGATAAATAGGTACAGTTCTGTGTTATTTCACAGTAATTTGAAATTTGTAGTATCTGTTGTATAATTGCTGTAAGTAATTCTGGCACTTTCTTATGAGATTAAATGAATTTAAGGCAAATATTGTGCAAGTATTTCTAGTGATGTATGTATTTTAGTTAAATTGTGATTTTTAGATCAATACTGCTTTCTTTGCATAGGTTTTGTATAAAAGATATAGATGAAATTACAGCTATTTCAACAGTGGTATTAAATGTGAGAGCCGTTTTCAACCTTTGTAGCAAAGAGTTCTGTTAAATGCTTCTCCCTGAACCCCCTCAAATGTTCCTGATTTTCAAGTACTCCCCTGATTGTTCATTCAAAATTATTTCTGTCCCTTTTCATCTTTGGTGTCTCATTAAAAACTGAGACTTGATCAGGATATAAAAGTTTCAAACACATTTAAAAGTACTTAAATATACCACTTTCTGAGCCTTTATTCTTCCATTTCAAAAGGTATCTCTAATTGTGGCTCTTTTTTCATGATTTTTTTCACCTTTTTCATTACTGTTATTCGCTCCACACACTAAACCCCTGAGCAGTGCCCTCATATTGCTATTACAGATTCTCTCATGCTGGTATTATGTATGATCTCATGCTGCAGTATGATATGTATAATGATCAATCATAAAATCATTTTTCTGTTATTAAAATAACCTCTGTTAGTTACCTTTGTTACTTTCGTCCCTTTTTCACACATCTGGTTAGAACTAAAGGTAAGCTGGACAGAAAATAATTGCTACCGGTTTTTCTATAGTAATAGAACCAGTGCACTTTTAAATATTGTTTTTTTAATAGAAGTCCAAATAGTAAGTGTAAAATGCTAATAAATATGTTTTGTAGATGCATTATTCAGGTTCTACTTGAAATCAGGTGAATGTGGGCAAGCACTGGGAACACTTCAACACAAGTAAAACTGGAAAAAAAACACAACCCAATATATACAGAATTCCTGGTTTGGGTAGTGAAGATATTAGAATATATCTAATTTTCTTTGAGGTATTCAAGTGTGAGCTAAATAACTTCCTGGTCATTCCAAGAACATATCTATCAAGAGTCAGTAGGTCTGTATACTTCACAATGTTGGGTGGTCTTGTATGGCTGCAGCCAATTGCTGTCGATGGTTCAGTGTCCAGGTTGGAGGCTGGTCATGAGTGGATTCCCCCAGGGAGAGGGTGAGGGAGTTGGATGTCCCCCTAAGTTTTCATGTCTAGTTTTCTATTTTGCTGGCTCCTTAATTAGGAAAGCAAACTTCTGATTAACTTCTCTGTGTACGAAGATGGTCAGGGGGCTGGAGCACCTCCCCTATGAAGACAGGCTGAGGGAGCTAGGCTTGTTCAGCCTGGAGTAAAGAAGGCTGTGGGGTGATCTCATTGCAGCCTTTCAGCACCTGAAGGGAGCCTATAAAAACAGGAGGGGAGTAAACTCTTTGAAAGGGTGGATAACAGCAGGACAAGGGGAAATGGTTTTAAGTTGAAGGAGGGAAGATCTAGGTTGGATGTTAGGTGGAAAGTTCTTTGCTATTAGAATGGTGAGGCGTTGGAAGAGGCTGCCCAGAGAGGTTGTGGAAGCCCTGTCTGTGGAGGTGTTCAAGGCCAGGTTGGATGGGGCCCTGGGCAACCTGGTCTAGTAAATGAGGAGGTTGGTGGCCCTGCCTGGCAGGGGGTTGGAGATTCACGATCCTTGAGGTCCCTTCCAACCCGGGCCATTCTGTGATTCCATATGCCTGGTCTGCAAGTTCTCTGTTAAGAAAGGTGAGAAGGGATTTGCTATGTCTGCAAACCGGGCAAACTTTATACCCTGCTGTCTCTGGATGCAGCAGGGTTCATACCTGTTTAATTTATATACACCTTTGTAGTCTCTTGTTCTTCTGGCAGCACCAGTCTGTGTGAGATGAACTAATTGAAGTAGTGGATGCCTTCTTTTTGTGCTCAGTCAGGATTGAGCATGTCTTCAATGACCCAGAATTTACTCCAGATTTACCCAGGACAGGACCTGCAGTGTTTGCTCTCCTGACGCACTTATACGCCCTGGGCACACTGAGGTCTCTGCAAGGTTGACTTTTTCAAAGTGAAATGAGTAGGAAAAAGGGCCTTTAATGTGTAAACTCTCAAATTGTGTATTAGAACTTAGAATTTACCTGAGGACAATTAGTTGAAAATCAGTCAGCACTTGGAAATCCAGTGATTTTGAAATGGACTCTTTTTATGGACTCTTCTCATTGCCAAATTGTGTAAAGTGTAGAAGGCCTGCAGTTAGTGTAGCTCAGTGTCCCTTTGAAAATACTTCATTCTAATGAAGTTTAGATATCCAAAATAGTGTTTGGTAATAGCTCTAAGATTAAGTTTACATGAACGTGGTTGTTCTAACTTTGGAGTAGCAGAGAGTTCCACTTCTTAGGAAAAGTTCTCCCTCTGTCTCTGGAAATAAACATGTTGCTGATGATGAAATACTTGAATGGAGTTTTTAAACAAATTAAAAGCGAACAATCTGTTTCTTGGGAACAGGTAATGTGGCCAAGTGTGTTGCTACTTATTTCTGGACTGCTTATAGAATTGTGAAACTTGCTTTAGCTTTCTTTTTATTTTTCCCATTATGATGTTTATACAGGTGATATCTGCTTGGCATTGTAATTTTCATGGCTTGTGAGCTATTTACATGGCCATTAAAGGATTCTTTTGTAGAAAACTGTGTAATGAAGGGTAGCTTTTGCTACATCACTGCTGTTAGCTCAGGTTAATGAAATAAATTGATTTGGAGTTATTAGTTGAGAAGAGGCCCTGGATATACACTACTCATTTTAATCAGCCTACTAACTTGAGGCAAACATGCTTTTATGTTTAATGTTTTTAATGCATAGTTATCATGGCAAACATAAGCAAATATCACTTTTGAGATACATGCTGTGATGTAGTATGTTCTACTTAGCACTGCTACATTAACGCATAACTCAAATTTTTTAGTTGTGCATGACAGTCATGAGCTTTACTTTAGTAAGCAATGCTTAACATGATCTGAAGACAACCTATGAGGTCCAGACCAGGAACAGTTATTTTGGACAAATACGAAGGCTGTAACGCCCTTGTCAAAGATGCTTCTGTCTTTTAAAATGTTGACTGACGTTAGGTTGTTCTGTTGCGTCTGGTATGAAGACTTTTAGACAGCTTTGAGCCCTCTGCCTTCCAGGGAATCCAACTGTTTCTATATTATCTGGCTCTGCAAAACTAGTTGGAAAACGTTTCTTCTATGGGCTACAGTAGAAGGAGGAGATGGGTAGCCCTACAGGGGATAATTGGTTTATGGACATCTCAGAGCATTCAGTCATGGTGGCAACATTGTGAAATTATGCACTTTATCAACTTGTGCACACTAAACAAGAGTTCGGGGGGGGGGAGTTTCTTCCACTCGTGATGACTGTGCTGGGAAGTGTGTGAGGAGGTACAGAATGCTGCCCTGTTCTTGGGTTCTCCTGGATCTTCTGTTCAAGTAGTGCTAAGATGGTGGCTTGCCTTTCAGCGGAATTTTATGAAGTTGGAGGAGTGGTTTCAGCCCATATGAATGTGTTACAGAAACTTGTTGATGCAGGAATAACCCTTCTGTAAATAAACGGGCAGAAATGTAATGAATTTCTGATTGGTCTTAAAGTAAAGCAAGTTTTATGAAAGATTCAAATAGAAAATGAATGCTTGCAAAACAATATGTCAGAGAAAAGTAACTCAGTCAATTTTCGTATACTACTTATTCAGCTGTTATCACCTCTAGAAAATGTAAATGTATTTATATATACGTTTCCATTCTTTACTTCCTTAAAGAGTTAACTAAAGCAATCTCTTGCTGCTCTTTTTTTTTCCTTTTTTTTTCTTTTTTTTTTTTTTTCTTGGGCTCTGGTCACTCTTTGCAAGGAATAAATTGAAGCTGTGATGAATAAAAGTCATGAAGCAATCAAGTACTGATGGGAGGCAGTAAACTGAGCAGCAGCAATTGTACCTATCAGAAAGTCCTAGCTCTGTAATTTAGAGATGAAATTGAAGACATGGTGATAAATATAAGATGAAAGCTAACAATAGTACAGAGAAAACCTTACCATTTTTTTTTTTTTCACTTAAGAGTACTCCAGTGCCTGGACTGAATAAAAGGAGTTCTGGTCATTTAGAAACCTGAAAACATTTCTCAAATACCTGGGTATTGGATAAGAAAGTCCTTATAAGCAGACAGCTGTGTAAATTGAGTGATATGATCAACTTTGGATGGTGAGCAACTGTGTACAAAATTGTAGTCTCCAGTAGCGTGTGGAGGAACTCAGTATGATGAAGAATAGGCAACATCCTGTTGCAGACTAGAGATGCTGGAGAACTTACCTTCAGCTGTGGTATGTAAGCTCCTGGGAGTCTCAACTCTGGACTCGCCTATTTCACTGTACAGGTGTGTGTGTTGTGTCTAAAATACTTTTTAATTCTTTTCAGCAAATACCCCTTATTCTTGTGGGCTGGGTTAATACTATGGCTGTGTCTTCTTCCCATTCTAAGATAGAACATCTAGGGTTGTTAACTTGTGCCTTGTTACGTTTGTGAATGTTTCTCAATAATGGATCTCATTATTACTCTATGCTTCCAGATAAAAAAAAAAGTTAGCTGCAATCTTCTTAGCAATTTGTTGCTCTAAGATGTGTTTTATGATAATGTGAAATGCCATGTTTTCTTTGCATTGCAATGACCGATTTGTGAGAAAGACAGATGAGGTAGGTGAAGTTGAAAACTTGCGTGGTGGTAGCAGATCTAGTACAGATCTCTCAGTGGATCAAGCTACTTTAACAACGTGAGATAAGAAATTATTATTTAAAGTTGCAGTGTGAGCTATTTGACAGGTGGTTTAGTGTTTATTATTCTGAATAATGTGAAAAGAGGTCCAGGTTCTTTCTTTTTAAGTAAGGTATAAATTCACAATTAGAGACTTCAGTCTTGCTGTCTATTCTCCAAGCAGAAATTGGATCTTTCAAGTTTACTTGCTGCTCCAAAATACAGTCCTTAACCAGTGGTCAGTGCAATAAGAATTGATGAAGAGAGTTTTGCTGAAGTGTCACGTTCCACTATCTAATAATAGTAGGCAATACTGTTCAGTCATTAGTTGTGTGTCTGTTGTGTATGGTTCCTAACATCTTTGCTTGAGTGGTGGTGTCTGCAGGAAATAGGCTTATTCTCCAGAGTTAGAGTTTTGACTTGCAGCTGGAGGAACTAACTGTATGTAGCTAGTTTAGTTAATATTTCTGACTTGGTGGATGCAGCTCTCTTATTTAGTTCCACCACTGCACACTCTGAGTTGGGTTCTTATTATTCCACATAGCAAATATCAAGTATGTAACGTGTTTTAGAAGTAACTTACATAACTGTTTTAATAAATTCAGAGCATGTTTCATTGCAATATCTTTCTGTAAAATGTACTTCACCAAAATCTGTTCCTTTCTAATTACGTGCTACTATTTAGATCCATGTTGGTCAGATATGTGGATAGCTGTTCTTAGTAGAATTGAAACGAGTTGCCTTTCATTTCTTTTGAAGATGATCTAGACTGAAAATAGCATATTGTCAGGAGTCAGCAGATGGAGATCTAGCTACAGGGTGCAATGAAGGAAGCGTATGTCTGCTTTGCCTTTTGTTCAAGTTATGAACTGGACTGGTGCATGCTAATTCAGGTATATGCATATATCATGCACTGCATAAAAGCAGGAAATGTGAGGTAAAGTGTTAAGCTTTATGAATGAATTTCCTTTACAGAAGCTTTGGCTTGTTTGTATACAATGTTGCCCAGGGTGAAATAGCCTGATGAATTTTATGTACAAAATGAGTTTTTAAAACTTGCCAGTCATCTTTCTGAGACTGAGAAAAATCTGTGCTAGACACTGCGAATGTGGAAGAGCTGCACAGAGCAGAGAACCAGATGATTATAAATTTGAGTAATCTGCTTGCTTAGTTGCTCTCCAGAAATGAAAAACAAGTCTGAATTTCTCAGTCTAAGCTCAAAAAAACTATAAAGCATGTTTGTTTACCATCTGCACCATCCTTTCAGTCCCCTGAGGCATATGAAAAGAGAGGCTGTAACAATGGAGTACTGGCTTGCTGAAAGCAGCATCAGCAGAGCTCTAAAGACAAAGCAGCAACTTTCTAAACAACAGATGAAGGGGAGAAGCAGCTTGTTTTTCTCCCACAGGTTTGAACAATTGACACATGTTTACATGCTTGAGAATGGATAGAGACATATCTTGTGAGGACGTATTCATGGCTATGTTGCAGCAGCCAAGATGGTGTTTTCTGCATGTTTTGAGCAGTCTCTTAATTCTTTCCAACCTTTTATGGCCTAGATCAGAAGTAGTGAGATTAAATGCTGGCATCTTGACACTCATTGCTTTTTTTGTGTATACTAAAACTGAATTCTAATCCACATCAGCAATCCTTGAGTCAGCGGAAAACACTTAAGTAGATTTATTAGAAGTTGAAGAGCAAGTGCCCCATTTTCCAGTGTTTTCTTCTGTATTCGCTGTGTCTGTGTTCATTATAGTCACTAGTTGAAACTGAATACTCAAGAATGCAAATTTATCTTCCATGTGATGCTGGAATTCCTAATGCTGAGCCAGCATGCAGGCACAATCTGCTATCAAGGGCAGTTATTAAACTGATGTTATGTGTGCATAGTTCCTTTTTCATGGTGTTTTGTTATATTTAAAGATCCAAAATACTGTTCTGAGGAAACATGTAAAAGTCTTCAAGCGCAGTTACTGTAACAGATACTGTGACTATCTGAAAACCCTGATTGTAATACCTATGTGTTTTCTTGTCCAAGAAATGGCTTTCTTGTAGATTGAAACCACTGTCTTCATAGACAGGAGTGTGTCTGTGAGGATCGCTAATCTAATATTCTTGACCTAGCTTGATCTTTGAATATGTTCAAGAGGAAATCTCATGCTGTGGCTTTGCTTCCCAATCAGCAGGAGGATATGGTTGATGTAAAGACTGCTGAAGAACGTGAGCTGTCAGGAGCAGCTGACAGGGGCCTAGTCTACATGTCCAGCTCAATATAACTCTGTGAGATAAACACAGGACAGGTGCCCCTTTACACAAATACACTCAAAGTAAACTTCTGTTGCTCTCTAGTGTACACTGTTTGCATCGTGGTGGCACTTCAAGGCTTTGTTTATTACCTGCAAGGCAAACTCTGTTGTTCAGGGCAAATTCAGTTTGTAGTTATGTGCCTGTACTGCACATGAGAGATGGAGAAATGTACTCCACTATGAGATGGAATTCTTGTTTATGTAGTAGAGGATTACAATGACCTGCATTTAGTTTCCAGTACTATCTTACTAGCCCTGAGCAATAGCCCTTTTTGCCTTGGACTGTTCATGAAACGTTCAAGAAGCATGTAGTCTTTCCAACTTAGAGATCACAGAATTGATAACTTGTAAGAAAGATCATAGAATGCTTGTGCATGCTGTTAGTTCTATATCAACCTAAATAGATTTCCTTAGTATTAAAAGCAGTCCTTGGATATGTAACTCTTCATTGTCTAATTCTCTTTGTATCTGAATAATTATGAAGTGAAAGTATTATCTATGATTATTCCAATTGTGAATTCAGTTTCTTTAATTGTAGTGTCAGTTATCTAGAGAGTAATTAACTGCTACAGATAGTATGCAGACTGAGTCAGGAAAATAATCATATTTAAATATTTGTTTATTTTTGGCTCTGTTTTACATACACTTTTCTTATAGAGTTTTATCTGTTTTTGAAGGATATGTTTATATCCCTGCAAAGAGGGAGAGAGGCAAAATAGTGCAGCTGAAACCATTTCATTATACACATATGATTTTCTTGTTGAGATAGAAGAAGAACCCTAGTAGTGCCAGGTTGGTCATTGCTTTATTTGTGGGGAGGTGAAGGGTAACTGAGATCTAGTGTATTAATTTTAATTGCAAGAGGGGGAAAAAAAAAGCAACAAAGAAATAAGCTCAAAAACAAAGCTATCCAGTAACAGCTGGAATAATCTTGAATGTAAATAGTAGTCAGAGAGATCATACTGTTTTCCAAGTAAGTACCTTATTCCTTGCATTTTTTTTTTTTTATATCAGCCCTATCAAATAAGCTGAAAATACTTTTTAACTTCTTTTTCTCCTGCTTGGTTACAGTTGAGAAAGGGTCATAATTTGAAATATTTAGACTATATTTTCTGTAAGAGTAACTAAAATGGCATGCATTAAACCACCTAAATTGCAGACTATTGATGGACTCTGGGGATTCTAGACTTCAGAAAAAAAAAAAAACCAGACAAGCTTTGGATGGAAGTGATTCAGAATCTCTTTCTAGCCTGTGTTGACTGTAGTGCAATATTTCTGGATGCAGAAACTAGACTTGAACATCAGTGGGACAACTTCATTTGTTTGCAACAATACACCGTTCAAGTTAATGGTGCTGATTATTCTGAATATTTTCTAGGGAAATGTGGGCTCTCAATGTGAGGAGCTCAATTAGAAAAAAAATGTGTGGTGGTTGTTTTTCTTTTTAGCTAATGGAAAAATAATTTCTGATGATTATTGGCCAGGCTGCTGGTTTCCTTAATGGTAAGCTCTAGAGTAGTTCCAAACTCTCCCACTACCCTATTCCCCATCCTTGCTGATTTTCCCTTCCTCCCCACCCCAGAGTCCACACACACCCGCAAGAAAGAGGGTGGAAATGAAATGATTCTTTAATAATACGATGTGATACTTTTTACCTCAAGAAGAAGGAAGGAACTGATTTTAAAACCAAAAGAATTAACAGGCATTTCTTGACCCTGGTTATTGATCATAGGTGGCATCCACAGCTAATGGTTGCCTATTTATGGTTTTTGGTGCCTTGAATGCTGGAGTGTAAGGTATCATTGAAAATACTTTAAGTCACATGTTAATCTGTGTATTCAATAGCTAGCCCAGGACTGACTCTGAAAGCACATGCCAGCCTTTCTCACGAGTAGAATCCTGGAGGGTGAAGCAGGCCCATCAGCGCTGATCCAAATCTTCTCTTCTTTCTTGTAGTGTCAGTGCAGGAATTTTGCAGCTTGCTGACTTTCTGGATTTGTGAAATACTGATGGGTAGCAGAGGATTTGTTTTGGTACATTAAGCTTTTTTTATTTTTATTTTTTTTTTATTTTGCAACATTCATTCTTCCCTCTTACTCTTTTGAAGTGTTGATTTTAGGCTTCTAGTGGGGAAAAACAAGTGGGCCTACTGGGAAATGCATTTAGAGAATGAAAGCATGTTTCAGAAGTCAGATATACAAGGGCTGCTCCAAATGTTTATTATGCTGGCCCACAACATCAGGGGTGGATGTTGGTGGTATGGCAGTAGAGGTTGAACCTTCCCCCTGATATTCCATTTTACTATGTTGCTGTGAGATAAATGGCAGCAGAGGGGCGGTCTGGCAAAATGGTGTTTGACATGGAAGTGTGGATCAAGCAAAGGTGTGTCACTGAGTTCCTCCATGTGGGAAAAAAATGGCACTTGTTCAGCAAACATCAATGAATGTCAACATTTAATGGAGACCAAACAGCACATGTGAGTGCAATAAGGCAATGGGTGGTATGTTTAGCTGGTGATGAGAATGACTGGGTTACCTCCACTAGTGCACATCTATATCATGTGGCATGTAAGCTCTTGATGGTGACAATGCATAGTTTATGATGGTGACTGTAATAAATAAACAGGAGGCATTACTTTCAGGGTCACTTATGTATTTATATTCTACACAGAATATGAGGAGGAAGAAAGTTGTGCAGCTGTGAGCACACATACAGTCAGCAGCAGTGTGCTCAATTCTTCTATGTCCTTTCCTCCAGCACGAAGTCTTTTCTAAGCTACTGCATGATAGCTGTATTTCATGCTTCAGGTATCTTTGTAGTAGGCTTTGATACTGGAGACAGATACGTGTTCCAGCAGGATTATCTCTTCTTCAAAACACATAATTCTTCCAACTTCACTTAGTAGTTTAGCTTAAAAATATGGTCAAATTCACCATCATGTACACTTTTTGGCATATGAAGTACCATTATAGAGTCATAGAATTGTAGAATCACAATCACCCTGGGGGTGATGTTTGTGGATGCAGTGGCACAATGTACTTTGTTGGGTTGGGGTTTTGATTGCTGGAAAATTCTTGAAAATGATTTTTCTGTATTTATCCAGCTGGAACTGCTATGCTCTTTTAAAGAAACATGTAAGATAATCGGCATCTCCTACAGTTTCCAATGAATAATCAAGGTATCGAGTTAAATTAAAGAGAACAGCATCTACCCATAACAGCAGGTGCAAAATTGTCACTAATTAAGATTTTGCTAGGTTCAGTAGTGACTGTGCATGAATTATGTCACATCCATTAAAAGAAATATTCCAAGCCCAATCGATGACATGAGGGGAAAAAAAATATCATTAGTGTTTCTCCAAAATGAATTAATACTACTGAGATTTGCAAGTGAAGACAGCTACGGAAAGATGAAGTATTACTCTGCTGTTATGCTTGCCAAATGCTTCTGCTAGAAAAACAGTTGTTTCTCTAGTAGCTTGGAAAACATTAAAAAAAAATAAATAAAATCCCAGCACAAAAATTCTATCCTTCATTCTAGTGGAAGAAGATTTGCATTTTTTTGTCTGAAATATGTACCAAGCGTCTATGCAATATTCTGAGTAAAAGTGGAAAAATCTTGGACTGTTTTCAGTGCTCTTCCATTTTTTTTTTGTTTATTCTCCTAACAAAAAGGGAGAAGTGAATGATTTTGTATGCATGTTTCTGAGTATTTTTTATTGACTTTCATTCAGAAGACAGGAATATAATAATTAAAGCTAGGATAGGAGATAACCCATGATGTATGATCTCGAGTTTACTGGGATTTTAAAAACTGAACACTTTGAGCTCTGTATATACTGGACCCGATATCTCAGAGGAACTCCAGCAAAAGATTCCATTCATTCTGGTGTGTGTAATGTAGCAACTGCTGAAGAGCTTGGGCTTTGCTCCTGCACTGTCCCCCTGAGTCTCCAAGTTGTTCCTTTAACAGAAATGCGCACTAAGCATTAGTTAGAACTAGGCAGCGAAGTGATGTCTGAAGAACCTGGTTGTTGCCCATTCCTCCTGCTCCCTTCTGCCCTCCCTGGCTCCTTCCCCTGTGAGGGCAGCACCTTCAACAAGTCTCCATGATCTCAAACCTGGACAGCTACCTATTCAGAGGAATACCCTCTGGGTGGAGCTTTCTGATATGTGGGAGCAATCACTGAGGTTGGGGCTCCTGTCTTGGTGTATGTCACCACTGTTGTGACAGCTGAAGTGGGAGCTCTTAGTCTGAAGCCCTCACTTGTAGTATGCAACACCTTTAAGTGAGTGCTTAATCTTAAAGCTCATGAAGGGCTCCTTGGTCTCCTGTACAACTACTCATCCTTAATGTTTAACTTACATGAAATATTTTCCTTGCTTTAGGGGTGGGGGAAATGTGGCCATCAGCACTCGAGAGAGTTGAATGCTTAAAGCGGAGAAAATAGAATAAGCACTAGTAGTGGTCATAACGTCTTCCATTTGGAGTCTGCATTTAGAATGAAGAACAAATCTCACTGTTTTATTAGTGATTACTTTTTCATTGATCCATAATTTGAAAGTAAAATGGTATTTCAAGGAAGCAGCAGGCTACCTACTGGAAAGGGACTCTGCAGAGAAGGAACTAGTCATCCTGGTGGGACAGTGAGCCACCTGTGTGCCCTCGTGGTCAAGAGGGCCAATGATATCCTGAGGCACATTTGGAAAAAACAAACAAAAACAAAACAAAAAAAGATGTGGCCAGCTGGTAGATGGAGGTGATCCTATTCTTCCTCTGGTGAGACCATACCTGGAGCACTGGGTCCAGTGCTGGGCTCCTGAGTTCGAGAAATGCAGGAAACTGATGGAGAGAATGCAGAGATGGTTAGGGGCCTAGAGCATCTCCCTTAAAAAAGGCTAAGGGATCTGGGGCTGTTCAGCCTGGAGGAAAGAAGACAAGTGGGGGAGTACTTATCAATGCTCATTAATATATAATGGATGGAGTCAAATGGATGGGGCTGGGTGTTCTTTTTTCTGGTCGTGCCCAGTGGCAGAACAAGGGGCAATGGGCACAAACTGGAAATGAGAACAAACTTTACTTTGAGGATGACAGGGATGACAGAGCACTGGGTCAGGCTTTCCAGAGAGGTTGCGGAGCCTCCTTTTCTACTGATATTCAGAATCCATTTGTGCACTTGCAACCTACTGTAGGGAACCTGCTTTAGCAGTGAGGTTGGACTAGATGACTTCCATAAGTCACTTCCAACCCCTATGATTCTGAGTTTCTGCTGGCAAGAACTGAACCACTGGCCCCCTGGGCCTGTTGTTTTGCATATTTGTTAGCATAGTAACTTTTTATTGTTTGTCAGAGTAGCTGTCCTCTATCTTGAACTATTGAGGTACTTTTTTTTTTTTTTTTTTTTTGCATTTGTAGCTATTTGCTAAAGAGCCTTAAAGCCTTCTGAATTTCTAGTTAATTTTTCAAGTGTGAGAGCGCTTTTGTAGGTGGTGCTAAACTTGCTAGAATCAGTTCACTTTCTTTCTACAGGAAAGATGAAGCAGTGGAATGGGCCTATTTTCTCCTGCTGGTCTATTCCCTCAAGTTCAGTGAATGTCCTGAATGAATTTATGTTCTCGACTAATTGCTTGCTTTTGCTTCAGATAAGAGCTTGTAAAATAACTGCATGTAATTATGATATCTTCTTAATAAGCCTTCCATTTGTTTAAACTTTAAAAAAGGCAGCTGAAAATATACTGTGCATTATCATATGAAAGAACTGCAGAAAGCACTTCTCGCTTCAAAATGCAGAGTGGACTTGTCAAAATGGTTTCAAGAGAAGTGGAGGTTTGAAGCAGGAAAAAGGCCTTTTTGACCATGGGCACATTCATAGATTATTTGGATTAATACAAACACATTTCATCATTTGTACTTGAAAGCATCTTAAATTATGTTGCAACCAAAACCAATGCGCTTTATTAGTTTTGTATTCACTTTCATTAACTCAGCACCTACAACAGTGTGGATTCATTTAGTTTAAATTGCTAGGGTTTTTGTTTTTAGTTGGTGGCACAGAGAGGACTTCTCACATGAAGCTTACAGGCGCTTACCACAGCCCTGATTCAATTCTACTTTCTGAGCCCTCCATCTGCCTGTAATTATACTTCATGGATATAAATCAGTCTTCCTTGTGCTTCAAAATTAAATAATGAAAGGTGACAATGCTAACTGGAGGGAATGATAAGAAATGCTGTCAAAACTGCAAGTGTGTACCTCAGTTTCATCCATGAAAAATGGCCTGCTTCAGAAAACAAAAGGCTCGGACAAAAGACCGTGCATTCTGTTCATTTTACATGAAAAATAAATGGCCAGAAATTTGTCTGATATGGAAAATGCAGACAGACGTGAAAAATATGTGGAGAAAACATCCCATGAATTTTAATTGAAATGCAAGAAAGAACAGAGTGCTTGTGAATTTAACAGCATTAAAACAAGATATTTACTACAGAGCTCTGTAACTGGAATACTGTTAACAGTTCTCAGTCTGCAATCTCATTAGTTCTCGTACTTGCGTGTTTTCCATGCTTATGCAAAATACTTTAAACTTTTCAAAATTAATGTTTCTAAAAGGAACCTTTTCCACTGTGAATTGGTGCTGCTTCTATAAAAACTGAGCTCTGGTGCCACTCAATATTTCTAGTTTGGCTTTCAGTTGAAGCAAAAAGACTCATTGCAGAATCATTGCAGAATTTACTTAGTCTTAGTTATTGTGCAAATGCCTGTGCATTTTAAATTTGAGCTCAGCAGAGATACCTAGTTTGCATTCTTTTTATTCACAGGGTAGCCATTAAGATGGTTTATGTATAAATAGCTTTGATTACTTCTAAGCAGAAGTTGCCTAAAAATGCAGATGGGGGAAAAATGTACAAATCTCTCCTATGAACATAGGAAAGCATACGAACATGTGTTGCATATGTAAAGATGCACAGTCCAGGGAAGGTGCACACAGGGCTGAGCCTTAAGTAAGGGGCTCTCAAACACAGGCATGCCTGAAGTCACTTCATGTGGGAAGTCACTAAAAGCTTAATCCAGATGTTTGAGATTCTTCCGCGTGTTTCAGCAGGTTGGTGACTCTCAAATGGTTCCTAAATGTGGAGTAAGAATAACTTTTTAGTAACGCACGTATGTCAGTGGATGCAAGTAGGCATTTTTTTTTTCTCTTATGTGAAATAGTTAAAAAGGTAAATAATGTTGAAAATTGCAATTAAATATTTCAAAAAAACGTAATGGGGGAAACTTAGTTTTTGATGTTTCCCTGGTGGTTTTTTATTTATTTTTTTAATCCTATACTGTGTTATATCCTTCATGGCTTACATGATATCATGGGTTAATCTAAGGGCTGTGAATCTGATGGATTCCCTGTAGTACCAACACACATCTTTTCTTGTGTGCGTTTGACATCAGGGAAGCCATCTGTATCTTCAAGGCCCTAAAGAGCTCTGATAATCTGAGTTTAGATAATGAGGAGCCCACTGGCTTTCTGCTGAGCAGTATTTGGAAGTTAGTGAGATGCCTTTGGAAGTGCTGTTATGAAGGAGTAACAAGAGCTATTGTCATTGGTCTGAAGTCTGTTGTCATCAGTTTGTATGACAATCTCATAGGCAACCCCTTTAATAACAGTCACAACATGAATGCACTGCACTACCAGTGAGGTTTTATTTGTCAGTCTTGCATTCATACAAACACGCGCAATGACTCGTTGCTTCAATGTGTGCCTGGAGCCAACTCCTGTATTACTGGGAATTAGTTTAAATTGTATGAAAACGATGCTGCTGTAAGGAATACTCAGAAAGAAGAGTTAATACATGTGTTTACATTAGAACATGTATTTTGTGTCAGCGAAACATGCAGCTATTAAACAGTGAATTCTGCAGTCTGGAGAAGGAGGAGGGGATGGGGTAGGCAGTGGAATGCTGTTCTGAAGTGCAGAGTTGCAAGTTTACATTATAGTGGCAGTATCAATCAGTATTTTTAATTCTTTTAATTACCGAAATCTCTGGAGTACATAATGGTGTGGAATATACACATGTATCTGTAATAAACAACATGTATCTTGAAGAAATGGATTTAGTTTTGGCAACGACGTGATAGGGAGATCAAAGAGCTAGCTGGCATTAAAATGATTTAGATACATTTGTCATAGGCAGCTGTTATGCTAATCTCATTTATGCAGTTGTCAGCTGATAGGTTCTGATGAGCCAGCTTAGTGGGAAAATCATTAGTAGATCCCTATTGTGATAAATGTTATTTATTACTGTCAAATGGTATTAATGTTTGATTCAAAGATGGGAAATGGGCATCATCTACATGAAGTTCATCCATTCATGGTCAACGATGACAAAGGGAGCTGCTGAATTCCAGCCAAAGGAACTTCATTTCTGTAAGAAAAAAGAATAATGGATTTAATTTGCATATGCTTTAAAAGGGTAATGAAGTAATATGATGTTTATCTTGGTTGAAGAGTGGTAATTTTTGCTGGCATGGCTCCAGCAACATTCGAGTCATTGTGCAGCATTTGCTGTTCAGTTGTTGGTTGTGGAAGGGGCTTTTCAAAGCAGCAGGTGCATAAGGGGGGAGGAAACAAAAATGATTTATTCATTAAGCCAAAAAATGAGCAATCTCAGTGTCTTTCCCCTTACCCTCTGGAAATATATTTGCAGCCATCTTCATTTTTCTTCTACTGCATCACTCTCTCTTCCTGTCTGTGGCCCTGTCTCTTGAATTACACAGAACCACACTGATTTCCACTCTGTCTTTGTTGTGATTTGACTTTTTTTCCACTTCATCTAAATAGATAAATGCAGAGAGAAGGTAGCATCCCATTCCGGGCTATCGAGCGGATAGAAGTTGGGATGTGTTCGCATATGGCTGCAAAACAAAGTGTTATTTATTTATTTTTTAGGAGGAAAAAACCTCCAATGTTTTGGCAAATTAGCTGTGCAGCTGGGTTTTAAGTTGTAGGAAAGTGTTCCCTCTGCTTGTGAATTTGCATGGAGACATTCCTCTTTCCCTCTCTATTCCAATACAGCTGCAATACTGTAATCTAGTTTTATTTTTTCCAGTTAAAAAAAAAAAAAAACACCCACAACCAACCAAAACCTAATTATGGTACTGCCAGTCAAACAATGGCTCATTTTAATTACTCATTACCAAAAAGGCACAATAACATTTAAAGAGTGCTGCAGTGAATATTCTGCCACTAGTTTATTATTTATACACTTAACTTACTGATTTCATTCATTTTTTAAAATAATTTTCTAGAGTGAATGAACAGTAAAATGACAATGGGTAATGTAAGGAAAAAAAATTGCAGTGTAGTTAACACTAAGAAAATCTTTCAGTGCTGTGTGCTGGTTCTGTCCTAAGCCATGTATTGGTACTCTTTATATTGCAGTGAAAAAAGATGCCTGATAATCAAGATGACCTCAATCTTTTTAAAGGCAGATAAATGCCAAGTGCTCATTGGTTTTAGTAAGAACTGAATGCTTGCCTGCTTTTTAAGTGATTCTTTTATCTCAATGTACTTAAATTCCTATGGAAAATAATCAGGATATTTTCAGTTGTCAGTAGTGGTACAGGAGCATGGATGGATATAGGCACTATCTGCAATTCTCTGAAATAAAACTAGTAATTTGTGTCTTGCAAGTAAAATAGCAGCAGTTAATGCTCTGTAAAACATAGACAAAATTCTAAAGGGAATTTTGCATGTCTTGATTTTAAAGAATTTTGTTCATCTTGTGATGAGACATATGCTCTGCAACAGCCAAGATTCTGGACAGTTTTCAAGATTACTTTAAGTAGGCATCTACAGCTTTAATTCACGAGGTTTGAGAACATGCAGTAGTTCCAAGAAAGCTTGCAGGGCACTGTTGCAAACAGCCCCCCTGTAATTGCCACTGCTTAAAGGCTTTCTGATCAGCCTCAGTTTAGCAGCTCTGTATTTGAAACCTTTTTGATGCTGCTCTCAAGATCACATCCATCTGAGACAGAAATCTTGTGTGATGGCGACTGGAGCCTCCTGCCAGAGGCATGATCTGTGAGATCATGCTACCCAATGGGTCACCGTGCCACCTGGCATGACCCGATGAGCTGGTTCTGGGCATTCTCTGGGTTGGTGCATGAGTGGATGCTTGCAACCTCTCAAAAATCTGATCCTGCACAGTAACATAGATGTAATTGCCAACTATTTCAGACTGCTTGCTGAAGTCTTGTCAAGACTTTCAATCCTTGTAAACAAGACGTATCAAAGATACAAGAGTTGCTACAACATGAATGTTGACAGTGTGAATTACTGCACCGCTGTCTCATGACCCATGGCTGCCATTCTATTCTCAGTACTGTATGAGAATCTGCTCTGTCCTCTCTGTGATTTTTAGACCAAAAAAGTTTCAATAAATATGTATAAGCTTTCTCCAAACAGCTGCATCTTTTGGAGGCTTGCTGCAGCTAGCTCTCCAAGTTTTTTCTGAATTTGGATGCGAGTCCATTTCCTTTGCTACCTCCCCCCGTGTATGCACTCAGCTAAGTGGTTTCCTTGGTTACTTCTGGCAAAAATTACAGTTGACCGTATCTTGCTATTAGAATGCTATTTAGTACAATACATAGAATGCAAGACCTTGTATCTTATGTTTCCTAATTAACTGCTGGCACATTAGAGGCATTTTACTTGCTTAGCAGTGAACGTGCTAGTTTGAGTTAAGATGGATTTTAAAGTCTTGTGTTGAGAGAGCGCATATATCTTTAGCTTACTTTGATAGTCCTCTGAGGTTCTGTAATGTAGATAGATTTGTCTCAATCTGTCTTTATGTTGAGATGTGCTGGGCTTGCTCCATTTGTTGTGATAAGAGTTGCTTTGTAGGTCATAGGAAATAAACGTTGATCTTGTTGAGAGATTTGCTTGTCAAACTGTGTGATATATTCCATGACTACTAACTTCTGGAGAGAGTGGGATTGTTATGACATCTATAATATACTGTAGGATTCATTCTGAAACCGCTGAAATTCATCACTTCCAACTCAGGATATTCTGTGATTCTGTGATTACTCTCAAACTGGCACATTGAGTCACTAGTTGATCATATACTGGAAATAGCTAAAATTGCTTTCAGCTTGCTAATAGCTAGTTGACTAGTCAACTCTGACATCAGCATTATCTTTGGAAATGGTACAACATAGAAAACAAACGTGTTTGTGTTTTCTGTTTTCTCACCTCTGAAATGCCATTTGATTTTCTCTGGAGCTGCTTTCAGCCAGTGTTGTCAATATTGTCTTTTTTTGAGGGTAAGCTTATTAGTTTTATAGCATTGTGGACTGTATTTGTAAGGCAAGTCAATATTCAGTCGGTAGATTCTTTAATAGTTAGTGTATTCTAGGTATAACATGAATTTCTGTTCCACTTTCTCCATGTTTTCTGGTATGTTCTGTGGAACCAGGAAAAAGTATGTGGGTTATTGAAAGCTTATTAATACGTAGGAAAAATAGGAGCGGCTAAAGGCAGCTTTCTTTATCTTCTTTTTTTAGACATGTGTGAAGTTATGATTCATTTCTAATGTAATGAAAGTTATAATGAATACTCTGAATTTGATATCAGTGATGGATTGGCATTTAAAATATACAGTGGTGTGTAGAGGCCAGGGAAAAGGCTTATCCAATTCAGGATCTGGTCCAGGAGAGTTAGAAGGTTGGTTGTGGTTTTTTTTTTTGTTTTTTTTTTTTTGGCTAATTTGTAGAAATTATAGGTGAGGAAGATGGAAAATATTTTTAAAAAAATAATAAAAAAAAATAAAATTAAAAAAAGTCTTTGTTAAAAGTGAAGGTTTTGAGGGCATGCACTGTATTTTTGGAAACATTCCTTCTGTCCTTTCTTAACATCTCATGATGAATTTCAGGACAGCTTGCATAAAGTCATCAGTTGTCATCTTTCTGATCAGAAACTGTTAAATTAGCTTTTGACAAGTCTGATCTGTATCACTCTTTCATTCTAGTCTCTTAGGCTTACTTGCATGTAAGCAAACATCTGTTTAAAATTATTTGCAACAAATAGTGATACTTTCTCACTGCAGATACAGTAGGCAGCATTCTTATGCTTACCTGTAGACAAAACTCACTAAAATGCTGGATCTCCAGTGCTTTGCACCTTGTGAAGTCACTTACATCAGTACAAAGAATGCAATCACTGGCCTCTAAGCAAGCATTATTTTAATTGCTGGTTTAGGTGCACGTGTGCTTCAGTAACAGTCATGCTGACAGTCATAAATGCACAAGGAATAGGTTCTTTGGAAGAAAGACTTCATCTGTTCCACTAACCAGAACCCTGAAATAGTATTGCCATACGTAAAATAATTTAAATGTAGAAATCAAGCAAGATTTTATCACGTGCTGCTTTTCATCAGGAAAACTGCAATATAAGAGTAAATAGTAGCAAAATAGTTGTTTCTTCTGAGTACAAAGCTGCTGCTTATTTTAGGGGATATCGTTATCCTCTGAAGAGAGCAACAGCATTTGGGAAGTTCAGCTTACCACTGCTGTTTGCTTTTTGCATACAACCATTTCCAGGTGATCATATATAATAAGGGCATTGATTTGAGTTTTTGGTTTTTTTTGGTGTGATAATGATTTAAACTGTGACAATCCTGTTCCAGTACGAATCGCTCTGTCTGAACAGGTGTCAAAAACAAGTAGTCTGGAAACTTGATCAGCTTTCCAGTGACAACTATGATTGGTCAACTATGTAGGTTGCTCTGAAAGTGACTGCTCTTATTTGTTACCATGGAAACAACAATGGATGCAAAGAGAACAGTAACACTATTTGATAGATCAAATTCTCAGCAGCATAGTCACCACAATTAGTTACACATTTTTGCCAGCAGGGATAAAGAGCCTGCATACTACATTTATGTAAATCTGCACTAGTGGAGGTGACCATTGTTTCACAACTGCTATGACAGCATCTTTGCTGAAATGTACCACCTGGTGCCTTATTGTGCTAAAATCTGCTGCCTGGTCTCCATAAACATTTAGCAAGTGTTGATAGATGTGAACCAACATGGAGGAATTCAGTGATACACCTTTGCTTCATCCATACTTCAGTGTCAGACACTGTTATGTCAGACTGCCCCTCTGCTGCCATCTGTCACACAGTAACAAAAGGTAATGGAATATTAGTGGGAGGGTTTAACCTCTACTGCCATACCACCATCTATCCACCTCTGGTGTCATGGGCTAATGTAATAACGTAGGAGGCATTACTTTCAGAGCAGCCTTCATAATTGTAAAAAGTTTCTACCTGTGTTCCAGTGTACCCTGATAATCATGGCACAAACACAGTTATGCTTCTGCTTTTATTTTTCTTCTTTTTCTCTCTCCCTACAACACGAGGCATTGCTGTTGAATTCCTTTTGAACTGTGTTAGAGCTAATGGGAGCCATTCATGTTTGGATAATTAGTGCAGATGACAAGAAAGCAATCTCTGTATTTTGCAGGTGTCTATCAAATCAACTGAACTCATCTCTGCCAATTGACTTGATCTGTTTGGTACCAAGCGTGCTATTTAAAATCATTCACTGCATTTTTTTTTTTTTGTTGTTATTGAGATTCCAATCTGTCACTTCAGAAGGACTGAAATTACATTACAGTGGGCCCTTCTAGGATTAGCTTTGCAGTATGGTTTTAATTTTGGTAGAATAGGATTTAAAATTCTCCTGTCAGGTTCCTAAATTAAGCATAATGAAAATTTTTAGTGGTCTAATGATATTAAGCTAGTCCTTCTTATTAGGTTTGGTGTGGAAAGACCACTCTTGCTAGGAGAATAGCAGATTTTGAAAAATAAATTAACAGCATTGCAACAAAAGGCATTCAATGATTTCTAAATCTGATTGCCTTACATTGACATGCAAGTAATAATTCTGAAGGTGTTGCATCTGTTCATGAGCAGTTTGTTTCCTGGTCAGCCTGTTTACAGAATGTTGAGAATTTTTCTACTGATTTCAGGAAGAGCTGGATCATACCTGAGCGTGAGGAACTGAGAATGTTCTGGAGAGGCTGAGGGAACCAGTGTTGGACTGGCGTTTTGAGTAGTCCTTGTGGAATAATGTATATGCAACTCATTAATGGGGTTGTGTTAACACCACCAATACTGCACTAACATGGGCTAGGGCAGTAAGATTAGATGAGGTAGAGATTCTGATCTGTTCATTTTATAACGTTTTCCTCTGGGCAACTGGTGCTCACTGTCATCTGCAAGATGGTAAGGTGTGAAATTCCTTTTGATAGAGCAGGATGGCTCTACGACATCTAGAGAACCACACCATTTCTTGAGATAGCCATTCAGATAATGCTGGTTGTCATCATGCTTGCATGTTCTCTCCACTTTATGTAATCTTTAAATACATTTATTGAGGCAAAAACTTTTCCAATTCTCTTCAACACGCTACAGTTTATTCACTCTAGACGTATTCTTTCCTTTATAGCCTTTTTAGACTCCCGTCAGTATTTTGTGTATTTCAAAAAGGTTTCCATCTCGTAGGAACTCTTTTTTTGAAGCATAACAAGCTGCTCACTCCTTTAGAGAGTGAAATAAATTTTTAGTTTCTGCAATGTTCAGATTGCCCTTTTAGTATCTTCACTTTCATAATATTCTTCTTATACTAAAGGGACGAGGACCATGGCTGCATTCCAAATGTGGCTTCAAGTCCCCAATGTAGTATTAGAATGATTTATTCCGAGTACTACTATTGTTTACTGTATCTATCCTAGGATCTCTTCCCTTATTAATTTAAATGCTGTTAATCCTTGTGCAGATGGTTTTAAAGTTCTCTCCAGTACCAAGACTGTATTCAACTCCTGTTAAATGTTTTGTGGCATATGGCTATTGAGAGAGCACTACCTTTTATTATTTTTTTTTGTAATCTCATAACCTTATCTTTCTTTACAATGAATTGTAGATGCCAGTGAAGCCACTAACAGTATCAGCTTGTGATCCCTGTCTATTTGTCATTCAGAATTTTATTGCTGTTCTGTTTTTGTCTTTAGTGGCTCTATTCTCTGGTTTTGTTTCATCAGCAAATTTCTTCACCTTCATACATATTTCATGTCTTAGGTCAGTGATATATAAAACGAACAAAAATGGTCCTAATACTGATTCTTGTGGCATTCCACTAATCCTTCTGTCCCAAACTGCTCTGTCTCATAAACAGCTTCTGTCTGTGACATTTAAGCCAGTTCCCTATCCACATATGTGGCTCACCCTGATACCATACTTAATGACTTTGGACCAAATGCTCTTTTCAGTTGTGTGGTGCAGAGGGAAATAAAAGACTGAAAGAAGGGCAGAAGGGGAATGGAGGAGGAAGGAGAGACTTAGTGACCTTTCTAAAATCCATGCAACCTAAATTCCTTCTGCTGTCTCTCCTCAATTAAAATCTAGTTTTTCAGGTGGTCTTCAACTTCCATTTTGCTGCTTGAAGGTAAGCAGTTTGCTTGTTGGCTAAGGCTTACAAGTTAGCTTAAGTGCCATTTTGATTTCATGATTTTGGGGTTACCATTTCACTTGTACATTTTAATACACATCTAAATTACCAATAGTTAGTAAGGCAAAGAAATGTCAAATCTGTGAAGCTTTAGTTGAAAAGGGGGGTGATGTAGAGTAAAAATATTTCTCTTGCTTACAACCAGCTTTAAGGTGAATGGGCAACCTGTAACCTGCATCAAAGAGAAGATGATGGCTCTCTGTGATGGCTATGAACATACTAGGTGGCATACTGCCTAGGAACACAGAGCACCTTCCTGCTGCGTTACTTCCAAAACAAGCACAGTGAATGATAAAAGACCAGGAGGAGGTCCCAGCTATCAGGAATTGCACTTGGGTTTGCAGAGATTCTTGCCCTTTGTGCTCCCTGGTTCACTGCAAAGCTTCTGAACAAATAATTTGTTTTTACAAATTTATAACCTATCTCATGTAAATTGCATTTTGTCTCTTGTTGACATTTAAATTCCATTTTCTTTCTATTGTATTTAATATTCTAGTCTATCATTGAGTTCTGACAAAGATTGGGAAAGGTTACTAAGTAGACTTAAGTGTCCAGAAGGAAGAAATCCCCTGCTCCTTAGCTTCTGTCATCAGTTTTTCTGGGGCTGTCATCCTGCACTTTGAGAATCTAGGATCTTTGAGAATCTCTCACATCTTGAAATCAGACCATCAAATGCTTTGTCCCTTCAGAAACCACCTTCAAATTGTATTAAGGGGAATAATGGTGTCACCTCAAAGTTGCTTAACATCTTTGAAACTCAAAACCCTCCTGGATTGTGTAGCACAGTTTAGTGCTAGGAGAGAGGCAATACTGTTTTCTTTTCTAATTTTCTTGTAGCTATACCAAAATGTTCTCCTTTTCTCTCTCCTCCCACCATGCCTCCCCGTATTCAAATTTTAAAGGCCCCTGGGGATGCTGGCCTCAGAAATGTCTTTGCCTACATTTCCTTCTTTATTTCTAAGACTATTAGATGAGATGGGACATTGATTTGGTATTAAAAGTCCCATCTATAGCTGGATGAAAATGTCTCAAGATAACAGTTAATAAAGCTTCACCCTTTCTCTTAGAGCATTTCTATCATCATCTGTTGGAAAATCATAATTTTAGTTCTTGCTTTTTTTCCTCATTCTTCAAACTCTGGAGCTTTGAGCAATCAACCACTCTTGTCATAGAGAAGGCAGCATTTTACCTACTGACAGTTTCGTAGTCCAATTCAGGCTTTATTGCAAATGAGAGATAATCAATATACTTATTGTCTTACGGTGATCATCTTGAACTGCGCAGATTTAAACAAGAGATTCATGATATAATCCCATCAAACTGATTAGAATGGTTTTGACTTTGTAGCGTATTAGGTTTGTCTTGTGTGATTGCCTTTCCAGGTATCCATGTTTCTTTAAATGCATACATGAAAAAAATCCAAGGTTTTAAGGAAATGAGTCTTAAGATATGTATATGTATTTTTGATGCAGATAATGCTTCAGGTTTCAGTATGGGCTGAAGCCCATCAACTTTTCCGGGACTTCTGTGCACTTGGGTTAGCTGGTACCAGTTGAAACATGTTGCTGGAGCCTTGTTTGTGTGCGCAGGGTGCTGCCATCAGCTCAACTAATTTCAGGGTTTTCTTGATTACAGGTAACACCAAAGTGAGGCTGCATGCTTCTGGGAAAAGCTTGCTGGCAGCTTGCAGACCTTGGCTCTCTCAGTATGCTGTGCCTGATGCTAGCTGCTGTCAGGAGGGAGTATGGAGTTAAAAGGGGCTCTCAGAGGTGTTGAGCTCTGTGTACCCCAAGTATCAAGTGTCCAGCTCAAGTGAGTTGTCAGGGTACAAAATTCTCATGGTAATTTTTCCTTTACTGAGAGCCATGTTGCTGGTGTAGAGACTTCACTGACTCAGCAGAGCCTCACTGCTTTCATTTGTCAGAGCTCCCGTAAACTTCAGTTCTCTGATTGAGACAGTTCAAATTGTTAGGCAATTACATACTGAATATTTGTTGTAAAAGTAGTCACAAAGCATATGTTTGCTGAACTGATCTTAAGTGCCACCTGTCCATGGAGGAAAAAGTCCTCAAATCAGTCCACAAAACTCATGTGATTTGCCCTGGTGGTTCAGCCAGTGTCTGAGGACTGGGGGGCTGAGTCCTGCATCTGCTGGTATATTTTAAAAATGTTAGTACATAGTTTGTGATTTTTCATGTGTTGATCTTCTCTAGTGTGGACATTCAGAGAGGGGGAGCTTACTGTTTCACAGAACAAAGAAGTTTCCAGGTTGAAATAATCTCACAGCACCTTGCTGTCACCATTTCCCTTCTATTTCTGGTCCCTCTACAGTTCAGTGTGTGCAAGCATCATGAGAGCAGAACACCTGTATCCCCTTCTCAAACTGAGTCATTTCATCTCCAAAAGCTGTTATTCTTTTTTCTTCAAAACGGATTGGCCCATCAGTGTGATCTTGGTGTCAGGAAGGGTTATGGAGCAGAGTTCTTGAGTGAGATCACAGGGCATGTGTGGGACAGCTGGGGAATCAGGCCCAGCCAGCATGGGTTTATGGAAAGGCAGGTCCTCCTTGATCAGTCTGGTCTCTTTCTATGATCAAGTGATCAGCCTGGTGGATGAGGGTAAGGCTGTTGATGTAGTCTACCTAGACTTCAGCCAAGCCTAGTATTCTCCTGGAAAAGCTGGCAGCCCATGGCTTGGACACATACACTATTTGCTGTGTAAAGAACTGGCTGCAAGTCCTGGCCCAGAGAATGGTGGTGAATGGATTTAAATCTGGCTGGCCACCCTGGTCATGAGTTGTGTTCCCCAGGGGTTGGTTCTGGGGCCTGTCCAATATTGTTGTTGATGACCTGGACGATGGGATTGAGTGCACTCTTGGTAAGTTTGCAGATGACAGCAAGCTGGGAGAAAGTGATGATCTGCCTGGGATTAGGAAGGCCCTACAGAGGGATCTGGGCAAGCTGGGTAGCTGGACTGAGGCCAGTAGGATGAAATGCTTGCTTTGGCAGCGCATATACTAAAATTGGAACAATACAGAGAAGATTAACATGGCCCCTGCACAAATTCACGAAACATTCCATATTTTTTGAGGAAGTTTTTCACCCAGAGGCTGGTGACGCACTGGAACAGGTTGTCCAAGGGAGTTGTAGATGCCCCATCCCTGGAGGCATTCAAGGCCAGGCTGGATGTGGCTCTTGGCAGTCTGGTCTGGTGGTTGGTGACCCTGCACATAGCAGGGGGTTGAAACCAGATGATCATTGTGGTCCTTTTCATCCCAGGCCATTCTATGATTCTGTGATTCATTCTTTGATGTTCTCTGACAGGGACAGACTGAAGCTTAACACATCAACAGAAAGAGTATTACTTGTGGGAATAATCAACTTCTTAATATACAATTAAATGAATCATTTTGCTGAGTAATAAACTCCCATGAGAAGGTAGTTGTGATTAAATATCACACATATGTGGCTGCTATTCTTCAACTCAGTTCCAAACGAAGAACCAAATTAAATGTACAGAACATGTACAGTACCAGTAATTGAGAAAACAGAGTTTAAAGTCATGAGTGCATCAACTCATAAAAATAACCCATTTGCTTTCCATCAAATATTCTCTGAGGGGAATTAATAGCTACCTTTCAAGAAAGTGGTTGGAAATATGCGAGCTGTGCTTGAGAAGTTATTATTTCAGTTTTCTGTGGTGGTAGTTTAACTGTAAATCAGTGTGCAAAAGTGCACGCAGGCAACAGAAGACATGGCTTATTTTGTTGTATGTGGGAAAGATATTGACTTTGTGTTCTACAGCTTGAGTATATCCATCTTTCTGTGTGTATCGCATAAAAATTAGAACTAAAATTGTTGGAAGGTTTTGAATACGAAATATAGGCAAGGAATGTTTTCTTGTCTTTTCACCAATTTCTTGCGAGGTAGAAGTGTTCTGTCGATCAGTTGATTATGATGAGGTTTTGCTGCAATTGCAAGTGAAATCTCTTGGTACTGCAAAAATGTGATCTATATATGACAGTGGAGTGTGTGAGCTGTAGGTCAAACAGTAAACATTCTACTGCGTTTTGGATAGTTTTGTGTCTAAGGCATTATTTGTTCGTCTGCTTTCCACTGTGGTCCTCATAGCTACGTTTTCTGATCATTGGGCTTAATTTCTGATGTTGCTGATTTTTTCAGGATGATCTTAGTTAAGATCTTCCTGCATCAGTTTGCAGTTTTTAAAAAAATAAGATATTTCCATATGCTAGACAGAGGGAATGCCAACATTACTGAGCACACTTAGAAAACACTAAAAGAATGGAAAGCAATGACAGCAGTCAATATTGTCATTTAAATGTAATTTTATCAACAAAAGTAGAAATTAAGAAGAAACTGGAATGCACAAATAAACATAATTTCTGAACACTGTGGAGTGGTTGGTTGGTGCTTCTATAAGTGCTTATGGAATTTGAGTTCTCCTGCTACTGCTGCGAAGTTCTAAATAAGAATCGACAAATAAGGAGAGTTTTATAAATGTAAGGTTACTGTTTTAAGTTTCAGCAGTGCTTTTGTACTGTCAAACCTGTAGGGCTATTGCCTACGGTTTACCCTATAAAAGCATGCACTAAAGCACTGTATTTTGGTGAAGAAAAAAAGTCATTTATTTCATCTGAAGCAAACCAAAGTAGGAATCACTTTGCAGCAGAAACTGTTCAACAAACTCATCCACTGTAGTAGCAAACACTTCGGAGATTTAAGAAATAAAGAGAAGGCAGTAGGTAGTCAGAAGAGTAGGGTGTTATACAGTGTTTTTAGAGTGCATTAAGCACACTTAAGTATTTTGGCAGAAGCAGTCATAATGGGGAAGGAAGCCTCAAGCAAGATGTTTAAGTACCATTAGAATGGCTAAGCTCATGTAGTCATGGTTCTTACTGTTGGGTTGTTCTTTAACTCACAATCCACAGTGACTACTTTTCTATTCATTGCATACAAGGTAAAAAATTTTACACTTTATTATAGCGTGGAGAAGTATATTTTTGAGAATTCAGAAGAAATAATCAGATATAACAATTCTTTCTTTGCTATCTGTTGATTTCATATAATCTTCATTGCCAATAAATGCTGAACACAGAGAATTGAACACAAGTTCCGACACCTACAAACAGGGACTGCATACAGACTGAACTTAGTTCTTGACAGTCTCTAATGGAATAGCAAGGAACTTTTCTGATCAAGGACTTTAATTTTCATTTGCAAAAGCATAACATGACTGTATATCTGAGGCTATGTAAAATTGATGCTAGCGTTTTGTATGAAGTTTTATTAAGCTTCTGTTTCTGAGAACAAAACAGGAATGAGAATCAAAAGCCACTTCATATATGTATATATATCATATAAGTTTTTTTCAGTGTCATAGCAGGAGCAGGTGCTAGTATAAAAGCCTTTAAAGGTTTTTTCCTTCTCACTGTAAATGATGAATGTTCTCTGCCATGTACCCAGAAATTAAGAAAGCAAATGATCTGTGAGGTGTTTCTAACAGAAGATATTATTACCTTGATCATAGTGCCACATAGGTACTATAAGCTGTGCCCTTACCTGCTGTAAAATAAAAGATAGGGCAAGCATCTGAATATGTTCCAGGCCAGGTATAAATGCAGCTGTAAAGTTCAGATTTGCATATATTTTTTTTTACATGTTTGTGATATAGATTAATCAGCAGGGGCAGAATGGAAATCAGAAATGTCAGAAGCTTTTCTCTGTGTCATTTTGTACTTGTCACCATCATCGCCACCAAAAAATCAGTGCTCGGGGCTAGGCTGTAGTTTTGGTTGCTATCTGAAGTAAAAAGGGGGGAAAAAAGGCACAAAAGTGAGCGAGCTATTTGATTAGAAGGCAAGGGTTTTATAATGGCAAGTAGAAGTAGACAGGCACAGCAGAACCAGTGAGGGATGCCAGGTAAACAGGCTTGACAAGAATTACCTGCCTTGGTTCAGTGAATGGCAGCCAGTACTTAGCAGAGAGAGAAGAGCCAAAAGTCAGACTAAAAAGCTGTTTCTTGGCAATTTCTGATCCTTGGTGTCCAGAGGAAAATGTGGTGTTGGACCGTGTTGTAGAATATACCCACCAGATGGAAATTTGGCATGGTCTGAACTTTCCAATTCTTACTATTTTCCTCTGTTCCCAAGACAGTTTTTGAGTACAGATGTGTTCCTCTTTGTAAAATACAAAAGCATACTTTTAATAAATCTGTGATTTAATATTTGTCTGCGCTTACGGTTAAACACCTCGTCTCTCCTGAGAAGAGTTTTCAATGACATAGTATGGTACATCTTATATGCTACCATCCTACCCTATTCTATCCTGAAAAACCACAGCCCTTTCATCACTCCAGAGGTAATAGTGTGCATCAGAGCCATCTTTCTAACCTGTTAGCTAGACCATCAGTGGGTCATGATGGAGGGTAACTGATAGTTGTGTAGCTGGTGCAGTTCCAGGCTAAGAAACTGTTCTGTGGGGATGGCAGAAGGGTTGTCACCTTGGGACAGCCTGGCTGGATTGGTTAGAACAGTCTGTAGGGCCAAAAAGGGAGGAAGAGAAGGTAAAAGGAGTAGTCATTGAGATCCTTTCACTCCTTAGAGGAGTAAGATTTCACTTATTCATAAGCTTATATTACAGTGATTTGAACAACTCCTAGATTTGCATTCGTAGAACAAGTTGTACAAACATTCAGACTGATTCATTATCCTTTTCATAGTTCTCAAATTGTGTTTAAAGTTAAATTACTGAAATAGCTGTACTTCCTGCTTGTAATCTAAGCGTAGCAGAAATGCAGTGCTAGTGCTGGAAACTGGTGAAAAGCAGAGCCTACTGTTTTCAAGGGATATTAAATACACAATTTTGGAAATTATTGGAAACTCTTTGCAGATCAAAGCAGTTCCTTAAGCTAAAACTGCCGTCATAATTTGTCTTATCTGTCTCTACTTTCAACAGAAATATTTGCTGCCATTTTTTGACCTTTGATTAGCATCTCTTATTATGTAAATGAAGAAAGGCCATGTGAAAAGCTGGCTCCGTGTATTTACATAATGATTTGCTTTCCTAAGATGAACAGTTAAAACAAAATAGTTCTTAAATTTATTTTGTGTAATTGCTGGCCCTTTATTTAGCCCTTGAAGTAAGAGGAGCTGAGTATTTTACCCCAATAAAAATTCTCTTTAATCACTATTTCCATAATGTTCAGAGGAATAAAACCAGGTATTTAAAAAAATTCCAAAGGGGAAAAAAAAAGTAAAGAAAAAAGCTGGAAGGATTCAAAGTGTATATGACATGAGAACAGACAGAAGGCGTTCAATATCTACTTCAATAGTTACTGCAGCTATTTACAGGCCAAGGTAAATTGTTTAAGTTGATAGAAACAAACGCTCAATGAATGAATGCCTGCAGCAGACAAGTCAGTAATGGAAAATGCTATATAAGCTTTTTTTTTTGGCTGAAGAAAAAATCCAAAATGTAACCTCTATGAAATTTCTTAGGGGATTCTTTATAGAATGTTTTGTATGCAGAGAGATTATATGTCAGAAATGCAAAATTAGGTACAAAATAAGCCAAATAATGGTGAACATCTTAAATGTAGAAAGTAATGTATAATGTATGGTGTTTTAAATCTCATTAAAAACACAAGCATATGTAATTCTGTGGCAGCCAACCCTCCAGAGTATCCATGGAAAGATGTTACTTCTCTGAGGGCTCCCTTGTATAAGCGCTTTAATAAATGAAGCACATATCCAAAGTATATCAGCGTTCCCTGCATGCACGATATTTCAGTATTCTCAGAAGCCTCATATATGATTGTATAATTTCCTAATCTGATATAATCAACAGAAAATCTCGGCATTAAATTAATGTTCAAGATGTAATTTTAGCCAGCAAGAACCACGACAAGTATGTGTAAGGCTGATACTTCATCCCTGCTTTCCTCTTTGCTCTTGACTAAAAGCAGCATCGCAGTGTGGTGGTAGAGAGCTCTGCACTGATTGAGATGCCATCTCCTGGCTGAGCTATAAAACCAAGCCACAGACTTATTGTGGTTATTCAAGATACTATAGTGACTGTTTCCTGGCCCAAATCCAACCTTGGTAATTATAGTTAGGTTTTGTAATTTCTCTTTCCACTTTCATCTCAATAGGGTATTCTTCCTTGCCTCCTGTCCTAGACTGCTGTGTAGTGTTAATGTGGGCTGTTAAACAGCTGCTGTGTTTCTCACTGCAAGTGGCTGCATTTCAGTGGTAGGTAAATGACTATATCGTACAGTGCCTTGAGAATTCACGGGATAAAGGACGCTTACTGTTTTTATTTTACCGCTTGGTGCCTAAGTTTTATTGGAGTCTTGCCTGGTAGGTATTTCTGTATGAAATATGTAGGTGCTTCAAGGTCTGAGAACAAGGAAAGCCAAAGAAATAACTGCCTGGATTCTTGCAGTCTTAAATGCTGAGAATTCTTTTTGAGACTATGTACATTGGGCTGTCCATTTTTTTTTTTTTTAACGGCATCTGCAGCCTAATAAATAGAAGACAATCTAACCATGCATACAATATTTACTCTAGAAGTCCTGGATTTCTGTTAATGATTGTACCCATTTTTACATACAAGCTCCATAAATGGCACTTTCAGAATAGGATATATTGGTTTTTAAGGCAAGCACTGTTTAATAAGTGTTTAGAAGAAAAATAAAAGCCACAGAAAAACAGAAACAAAACTCTTAAAGCAATACAAACTGAAATGGAATAGGTAAGTAAGACAATTTTTAATATATTTAAGGTTTTTCTGTAAGAATGAGTCCTAAATCAGCAGAATATTAGTAAACACAAATACATGGATCAGTTTTCCTGACCACTGATAGTTGTTCAAATCATGGTACAACATCATTGGGATGGAGAAAGCGTTTGCATTGATAAAGCTATGAGATTACACTGGAATTCTGTTTGTTCCCTGAGACATCACACCATGAGAGTTCTCCTGTATCAGGCACTTCTGCTGACATCCTACCAGGCTCATGGGACCTTTAAATATGATATGAGGGCAATGGGACTATTTAGATTTCCTCAGAACACATTATCATTTTTGCAGAAATGGTAGTAGTTGTTTGAAAACTGCATATTCTGGGCATGGAGAATGTTTTTTTTGAGAGTAAATGATTCAAATTTTTGTTATAGCAGCAGCTTGTTGTAACCTAGACTAATAACCTAGAAATTGGCATTAAATTTGTCAGATCCAGATTCTTCTAATTATAAACATGAAATCTTGTTTTATCTGTTGATGCCAATTGAAAGGAACAGTTTAGCTAACAAAAGCATTTTTCATTAAGGTAATTAATTTACTAACAGCAAAAATATCACATTATTCTTCAGTCTGATATTAATTTAAAAGGCCGAACTATCAGCCCCTAGAAATCCAGCTCATATTAGGAGGATGACTAACCTTTAGCATTGCAGTCCATTAATGCCATAGCTTGATGTTCATTTCATCTTCAAACCTTCCTGCTTGCTCCAGGCAGCTATCCTTTAACAACACAGCCTTCAGCTGTTTTTGTATCAGAAACTACAATTGTCACATTAGTACAGACAATGGATTTTTTGCTTCATTGTTCCTATCCTTAGCCTGCATTTTGGCAGGTCTTTGTAAGTGTGTGTATCACATTTATCTCACTCTTTCACTAAATGCACTTACAATTCTGACCTGGCGTATGGATGCCTGATTTTGGTGTTAGCGTAATGTCCATACATCTAATTGATAAGTTATAATGCAGCTTTAACCAGTCATTTAAAATAAATAAGATCATAATTATCAGTTTCCATTTACCCATTTATTAAATAACAATGTTCACACTGAGCAGTTTGATTTTGTGTTACAATAAGGCAGTCTCTACATGATGACAGATGGTGTTTCATTTTGCCGATGCTGTGCTAAAGTGCTGTGAGTTGTGATGTGTTTGATTTTATTAGAGATCAGATTTAACACATGCATGCTACATAACTGCAATAGCATTCCCATTTCTCATCTGTAGGAGAAAATGAAACTGTGATGAAATGTAATATACTCACCCTCAGGCAGAACTAGTGGGATTGGGAATTGCAACATAATAAATCTAATGGATATTGCACTACAGGACACTAGAAATTTACTGTTATTATGTTCAGGGAAGGAACTTGATTTTGTAAAACTCACTTTTATTTCACTGGCGTCAGTGCAATTTCACATTATTTAACCATTATATCCCAACATTTTGCAGCACTGAAGAAGTAACCTAAGCTCAGAGGAACAGAGCAGTCAAAGAGCCCAAAAGGGGAAATACAAATTCTGAATAATGAAATGACTGAAATTATTAAATGCAAATTACTGCCTGACAAAAGTTACAGTATAGTTAATAATGTCTTATTGCTATGCATGTTTAAAGTCATTTGTCACTTATAACAATAGAACATTACCTATCAATGTTACAGATTCATACAAATTACAATACCCAGTTTATTTAATCAGAGACATTTTGTACTCGAACTCTGAGATAATATTTATTCTTATGTAACTCTGGAAAATGTGCTGCTTTGAGTGTTTGGATTTCCACCAATTCAGGAGGAATTCTGGTTGATCAAATCTAACGTATCTGTCAAGAAGTGTTTCCTAGAGTGCACCATTTAAGGTATAAATAATCTACTTTAAGGAACCATTCTGAAAGACATCATGGTAATTCCATCATGGTAGATGAAGAAGTACTCCTTTTGATCATAAACTAACAGGTGAATAGGCTTGTTATGTTAGAGTCATAGAATACCCCAGGTTGGAAGGGATCCACACAAGTCATTGAGTCCAACCGCTGGCTCCTCATGGGACCACCCAACCCCGATGTCTGAGAGTGCTGTCCCAATGCTTCCTGAGCTCTGGCAGCATGGGGCTGAGCCCACTGCCCTCTGGAGCCTTAGCACCTTTCCCTAACCCCAACCTGATCCTCCCCTGGTGCAGCTCCATGCCATTCCCTCGGGTTCTGCCACTGTCACCAGCAAGCAGAGCTCAGCACTGCCCCTCCGTTCCCCTCTGGCTTTATAGTCTATGGAGTAAATGAGTTTCTCAGAGTCCCAGTCACATGCTCAGAACAGCCCTGGGCATTCCTGTTAGCTCACACAAAACAACAAACCTTTCTGAAGCACACATGCACGAGGCATTCCATTTCCCTTTTAAATGCCAACTGAAGACCGTATTTTCAGAGGCCTTTAAAACTGTGGTCAGGCTGCAGTTACCCAGTGAGGCTGCTGTACTTTGTTTCCCAAGGTAGCATCGTTCCTATGAAATGGGAGTGGTGTAAGTAGATTGAACGAGGAGCACCAAGTTGGTCCTGTCTGTGTTAACTTTACCTCTTAGTTTCTGTTGAAATGCAGTACTTCTATTTGCTTAGTGCATTTATGTTGGAAATAGAGCAAGGTGCCAAAATACTGCATTTTCACCAGAATTCTATCATGTCGAGAAAATCAAACCAGATATCGAAGCTTCTATTTGTTGGTGTTTTTGTGTGTGTTGTTGGTTGTTGTTTTTTTTTTTTGGGGGGGGGTGGGTGGGTAGGGGAAGCCATCTGATAGCTTTTTATTTGTACTTCAGGAAAGAAAACTGCTTTTAAACCTCAAGAGTCCTGGAGGTTGTGTCCTGATTGAGCTCCTTGTTTGGAGAGTAGATTTTGCAGTCCTGTGTCTTGTAAAACTGCAAAACATATCTGCTGTGGAAAGCAACAGCTTTCAAGAGTGACCGTTAATTTGAGATAACTCTATTTTATATTAAATAGCATTTAGACCTTTTTATTAATTTTGGCTTTTATTTGTAAGCACTTAACACTCTTGTCATAATCATTAGAGCTACCATGACAAATGAAGTTTTTGGGCCTCATCACTGAGGCTTTTTAATAGTGAGGGACATTGATCAGCACTTTTGCAGAAAAGTTAATAAATTGCATTAAAGTAAAGAGAAAAGAAAACGAAGTAAGTTATTGTTGGGAGCTACAAATGCTATAGCTCTGCTTGTGCTAATTAAAAGGTGTGGTGCACAGAGGCAGCTGTGTTCGTAGGGTCACAAAATGTGCTCCCTTCTGCTCCAGTGCTGTGTATATACCTAATGCAATGCACAGTAATGAGCTTCTTGTACACTTTGGTAGAACAGCTTCTCTGGAGAACAGAACCAAACTTCTTCAAAGGAAGAAATAAGCAGGATGTGCCACTTAACCTTGTCACTGCAGCAGGGCTGCCAACCACTAGATCAGCCTGTACGGGGCCCGGTACTTGATGTCTTCTAGATGCTGTAGTACTGAATACTTTAATTTCTTCAGGTTAATTATTTTTATGACCTTTATAATTGGCTAGGCTTTTGTAATTCTGTAATGTTGCAATATTCCTTTTTAAAGAAAAAAATGCTTAGCATAAGCAAACTTCATAATTTGAAAATTTAAGACAAGAAGCTGTTCTCACTGTTAGTGCTATTTATCATTATTATAAAACAGTCTGCTGGGGTATTATTGGAAAGATGCTTGTATGTATGTAGTACATGCATATAAAAAGATTTTCCCAGATCTGAACTGTGTGAGACAATATACTGTGTTTCAACTACTTGCTAACAATATGTGCAGGTAATACGCTCCCAAAGGTCATTCTGTAATTGGGTTTTTTAATGCTTTTTCCCTAAAGAAAAGTAATGAAAGCAGTTGTTATTAAAAATAATACAAATTAACTACTGATTTTTGTTTTCAACCCTAGTCTGGCACTCATTGTTAGTGGAGCTGCTATGGTAGCAAGAGTGACAGCGAGACACACGTGTGTGTATATATATATATCTACAAATTAAACCTAGTCCTAAAAAACACTCATTTTCTCTGCCGAGTGCACTGTAAATATAGTGCAGTAGGAGAGCAGCTCAATTAGAAAATTAAATATTTTTTTATGACCAGCTCAGTATGTTAAGTACTGGCACTTGAAGTTCAGTATCCTTAGCGGCTGTGGGAATGAAGATGACACAAATTTTGTCTATGTTAAGAAAATAAAGCAAGACCAGACCTTAATCTTATAATCAGTTTGGATTTCCATCCTCATTTATAACTGTTGATCTTAGTGTGTACATTGATTTAAAGACGAAAGTTAATATATTTGAAAAACATTGACCTGAGTAAGTTTTTCAAAACCAAATAGCATCTCAAGTGGCTTGTCTTCCAGCTCTGTTAGCCACTGCCAGGCAGAAGCAATGCAGCTTTCCAGGGCAGCAGGCAAAGCTGGTAGGATGTCAACATTTCCTTCTGTGTCTTAGTCCTGGGCACCAAGTCTGACTTGTACCTGTTTTTCTTCTATAGGTGTGCTGAGTAAGCACTGTCATTGTGGTCTTCTTTCAAATGCCTATTTTAGCATCGGGTGTCGCTCATAAGGGTCCCTTCTTATTCTTTTGGCGTCATTTGTCTTCTGTAACCTGTGATAAGTGACATCCCTGATTGAGGATGCTATTTTAGATCCTTCGGGTGTTGCAATTCTGGTTTCCTCAACAGTGTTACAGAAAGCGATTTGTTGAAAACTGAGGAGCATTCAGTAGAACCCAGCTGTTGAGTATAAGATCAATATATGATCCAGTGGTTATATTTTCAATAACCTACATTGATTTTTTTTCTATCTGCATTTAGGAAGGAAAAAAGAAATCCAGCATATAATTCACTCCTGGATCTTGTTCATTAATTTAACTTTATTGTTGTTTGCTTCCCTCCATCCTCTTTCACATTCAACATACTACTGATTATCCCTTTCAGTGTAATTACTTATTTCTTTTGTCAGAAACTCTCTCAACACCTCTCGAAAGGTGGAAAAATAAAGTATTTTTATCAGTCATTTAAAATATGTTCTGTTTTAGAATCATAGAATCATTTGAGTTGGTAGGGACCCTTAAAGGCCATCTAGTCCAACTCCTGTGAAATGAGCAGGGACACCTTACAGCTCCATCAGATCACTCAGAGCCCTTTGTAACGAGAGTCGCAGCAGTGACTGAAAACCAAAAAGTCCAATAATAGTTACTATTGCCTGTGTGGGTTTGAAACTTGATGGGCAATCTGGATACCTCACAATACCAATGCTGGTACCTTATTGTTTTTGTGTTTTGTATAGATCTTAATCCTACAAATGCATACTAAAGAGATTCTGAAAAGGTGTTTTGTTTACTTCTTTTCTTCCTTTTTTTTTTTTTCTTCCAACTTTTAATTGCAGGTGAAGTAAAAGCATTATAAATTGAATATGATTTACATAAAATTGCACGGGCATGCTGGCCATGGCAGTGACTTAAAAAACTCTAATGAGAACATTTGCATTGCTGATTCTTCACCAAGGTACTCATTGAAAAAATACAGAGTCCTCCAGTGACTGAAATAATGCCATAAAACTTAAGCAACAACTGAATAAGCTCTTGATTAGCTTGCAGTGCTTGAGCAGGCTATGTGCTGTGACCTGAGCTTATCGTGATGCTTCTCAGATGTTCTCTTATCCTCTGCTTCCATGTTAACTGCTCTTCTTTCAGTTAGTCAGATGTTTCCTCAAGCGTTAACATTGTTTTCCTTAAAAGCGTATTGTCCTTGCTTCGGTTTCTGTACAGAGACTATCACTGCTCTTATGGCACAAGTGCCATATTTGTGTCGTATCTTATTTTAACAGCACTGAAGCTGTACTTAATATGGATTGTATTCAGTTCTGAATCAGGGCAGTAATTCTCCACTTTTCAAAGAGAAGGTGCTGCCTGTGGAACAAACACAGCTCATCTAAATAGCATTGCCAGGTTAAGGTACCTGAATTTTGGCCTTTAATTTCTTAAAGACAAGAAACAAATGCCTCAGTGGTTTTATTCTTTATAAGGGTGATCTTATCCCGAAATTCAGTATATTTTTTCCTTATTGTTCTAAGGGACGTACATGCTGAATAGTGGTGTCTGGCTTAGGTTTCTTTGTGTTAATATCTGGAGCCTTATTTATAAGTGTTTCATGATTCTGTCATCCCAAACGTGTTTAAAAATATTACTCCTGCATTTCATTTAACTTTTGTGTCTGTGCATAAAGTGAAAGTCAGGACAAAGCAGACTATTCCCTTGGCTCTCTAACTGCATTTGAATTTAATTTGCCCCTTTCATCTCCTCTTTGTTTTCTCTATTTAAATTGCAAGACTTTTTCAATGGATTCTCCAACATATTTTGTTTGTACTGTGCCTAACATCATTGTCAAATGACCCTTAGTCTCTCGGTAATAAACAAGATTTATAATAACATCGGTTTGAAGATAATTTGGAGACACAAAAGACCTAATTATACAATGGAGGGGGGCTAGGGGGCAGTTGGAAGCCTCTTTTTTTTTTTTAAAAATACATTTGATTTGTGCTAAAGAGTAGTATTACTTTCAAATATTGATCATCAGTTTCCTGTGTGTTTCTGGATTTCCAGTAAGAAAGATGTACGGATATTAATTGTGAACCTAATTGTTTGCCTGATAGCTCTTGGCAATGTTGTTATATTCAGTTCAGCTGAAAATGTCCCTAAAAGCCTAAAGAAAGGTGATGCGTTCTGCGGGACAGCTGCAGAAATGGGACTTCATGATCATGGGAGATGGTTGTTATGGTGGAACTCATTCTAATCAACTGCTTGAGTTTATTAACCTGTGAACACCTAGCCAGCGTTTGTGTCTTCTGAGAAGCCTACCAAAGAAGTGCTATGTTGTGCGGGTGGCAGAGCTACAGAATTTTGATGAAATCCACATCTCTTGCTGGCATTCTTAACATATGTTACGTTTTATGTAATGCAAACCAAGACAGCTTTAAGAAACAGATCTGTCCAGTCCATCTTCAGAGATGGATGCCTTCAGCAGTGTTTGAATTCATGACTTATTTATTTTTTACTTACTTTTATTTTTCAGGTCAGATTTGAGTATTGCTGGTGTTAATTCTGAATTCCTAAAGCCAGTGATTTGCTAGTGCTGTTCCATGATGCCCTACATTGCCTCTCTTTGCTTAGGATTTCATATCTGATATTTTTAATGTTAAGGTCAATGTTATTGATCCTGTGGATCTGTTCTTCTGCTGCTGCATTTTTCGAGGCACACACAGAGAGGGTAACTAATCTTAATATCTTGTGTTTGCAACTCTGTTTAGCATGAAATCAGTAACTGACATATTAATTATAATAATCTGTTAAATATACTTTACCTACATGTTAATTATAGCAGACCATTCTCATTTATTTCTCTGGGTAGGCTATTAATTCAACCCAGATGGTACAGCTTTTTGAGACTGCAACACTCAGTGTGAACGGAATAAATCATGTTGCCAAGATACAGGAGCAAAAATGTTATCACATCTGAATAGGCTTTAAAATGATATAACTGTGAAAAAAATCTTACCTTTTAATCAGGGAAGGGGCTTAGAGCACGGTCAGCAGCCCAGGCCTGTTCTGTAAGGCAGGAAGCACAACCTGGAAGTACAGGAATTTCTGTTATGTGCCAGATTACCAGCCATTTTAGGATACCTTTCTTTCCTGCCATAAGTATGTAACCTGGAAGACACAGTGCAGAATAACTCTGCCCCTCTATTAAAACATGAGATCAGTTCCTCCTTATTCCACCTTTCCCCTGTTAGTGTGCTCAATAGGCAGTTCTCTGCTGGCTATAATGAGGATTTTTACTTTGTGAAATGCATTTTAGGTGAAACACTACCGCTTGAATATCTCATTTATTCTAAGCCTGCCCTCCTACATACTCAGGCACAGTTCCGCCAGGTTTACTTGTAGTTTATCTGTTGACTTCTTTCATTTTTTGAGTTCTAATTGGGTGTATTAGGTGTAAGCTGGATCACATTTGTGTATTTCAAAGTCCCCTATTTCATCTAGATGAATGAATGAAGACAAATTACAAACAAACAAAAAGACTGTCACCTTCATCTCCTTTTTTTACCATCCAGAATAAAGTTTCTAAATAACATATGGAGCTTTCCATTACAAAAACCTAGGCTATTTAGGCTGAACATCCACTCATTTTAAGTACAGAGAAACATTCTTCTCATTCTCTTACTCTACTGTAGAAACTGAATGGAATAATATTTCTTTTAAGTGTGTCACCTGTTCATGTATAGAGAGAAAATTATGAACTTATGTCAAAATGAAAATTATGTATCAAAATCTCTCTGATACCAAGATGTTTCCAAAACACTCAGCCAGCATGGTGGAATAAATTATAATGTTTTTTCAGGTTTTTTAGATGCATTCACTTTAAAAGGTTATACTTTGGGGGAATTTAGATAAGGCAGTTATATACTAGCAGTTGTTGCTTGAACCTTTCTGGGCAGTACCATTTTAATTGTTCTTCAGGAAACAAACCTGAGATACTAATTCAATAGGCAAGCTTAAATCAGACAAAAAACAAACAAACAAACACCCTTATGTTTTATCAGTCCTTTGATAATTGCAGATAATCTAAGCAAAAGGGTAAACCTTGTTTATGATACTGGACAGAGCTCTGTACGAGTTGTACCTCTCTGCTACCATTAAAAAGAGATCAGTAGTTGATGTTTCTATTCAACATAGAACATCTCCTATCCCAGACTTAACCAGCTACTCTATTGCTTTGCTCTACTTCCCCCGCTGTCCCCCCCCTTTTTTTCCTGGTATTACAAAGTGTATGTTTTAAAATTTGAACCATAATTACAAGCCATATAAAACGGGACTGTTTTCTAATTGCTGTTAAACATGCTGTTAATTGCTTTGCTTGTTGGGAGTCTGACAGTTCATCTCTTGGAATTAATTTGTTTCATTAAGGGCAGGTAAAACAGCACACTTGAGTGCCAGTCTGATTTGAATTTGGATTTGAAGGTATAGATAAATTAGTCCTAAATTCTTCTATAGACTTGAGAGAATCATAAGAGTAGTTTTCGTGATCTTTTTATTGTCTGGACAAAATAGGGGGAAATTATCAGAACATATGAGTAATACTCACTGAGTACAACTGAGTTCTATGTTTAAGCCTTTCAGAGAAACAACTGAAATATTTCCTAAGTGCAGGATTTGTAGTGCTACTAAAGGCACACTATAAACCCACAGCAGGAATTAGCATAATATACAATCCTCTTGATACCAGCATTAAGTTTATTGGGCCAAATTCTGCTTGTTTTCCTCTTATACAACAGCTGTGGGAAAGACCTATGGGCTAAAATTGTCCCACTGAGTACAGTGCTAGCCCCCAATTTGAAGGAAATGTGCCTGAGCAGAGAATAAAAATCCAACAACAAAGCTAAAGTATGACCTAAACCATGAGAATTACAACTAGGAAATGTTTCTAACTATCGATAAGAACTGCAAAAACACTACATGGTTACGAGTAGCTTTCAGCTAGAGAATGTAAAATCTTAAATGGCACAGATAACGTCAATCTGAATTACCGTTTTCAGAATGACACAGATGTTAGGATAAGGAAAGCATAAATGGAAATTTAAGGGAAACAAATTTGGAACAGATGTCAGGAAGCACTTTTTTCATGCCGAGAATCACAAACGTGTGGAATGGCCTACCAGGCAAGATTGTTAAGGCAAAAGCACAGGGGACATTTGAGAAGTGATCAGATGGCATCATAGGGGAATTGAGTAGTAAAAAAGGAAATGAGCGTGCATAAGGCAAATGGTTTTAATTTAATCCCAAACAATGTCCGTGTTCTTATGTTATTAATGCTTACATACTTACTTGGATAAACACACAAAATTCCTGCATTAAAAAAAATGGCTAGAGTAACCACTTTAGAATTAAAAAATAAATAAATGAAGACAAATGAGCCTATATTTCTTTCCATTATGCCTTTAAAAGTACTTTTTTTTTTCCTTGTACAATTTATCTCTCTGTTCTATATTGGTAATCTTTAGCTGTTAGACATGTGGTTGTACAGGAACTTATGAATAACTCCAGGAGAGTTACTGTCACTTATCTTTTTAGGATGCTTCTCTCCCGAGTTCTATTTTTCACACAGTGCACAGGTGGAAAACAAGATTTACTTCATCTTATCTTTTGAGAAGAAGCAGATGTATAATGCCCAAAGCACCAGTCCCACACCGCTTATCTGTGTAACATTGTGGTTTGCCTGCTCTGTTGATTTCAGCGGGACTCTTTGTATGCCTTAAGTTCTACACAGTTATTTGTAGAATAGGTTTCAAACTGTCTTTGTATAACTAAAGTAGGATGGGTAGGTATCCCTCAAAATAAGGAGTCACGTTCTCTTCTACAGAGTTTATATATCAGTGTAAAGAACTTTGAACCTTAAATGTGGGAAGATGGAAACTGGAGATCCCAAAAGCCAGATCCAGACTCTGAATGCGAGCATCTATATTTTACGTCATTGCTCTTTGCTGGCTTGAGTCCAGTGGCAAATAAAGGAAAGATGAAAATGGAAAGTGGCTTAGAGCCAAGTTTATGAACCCTCTTTTATTTGTTATCTGAGCACTGAAAGTAGCTCTAGAAGTTCCTGTAATCACACCATTTATAGCCTACAGCACAAAAAGAATAGGCAAAGTGCTTATTTTTCATTGCTCTGCCCATTTCTCTTCTGCTTCTCTGATCTTCTTGTTGTCCCACTAAGCATACAATCACTGATCAGGTGGATTACTGAGTAAAGGGCTATATAGGGCACTAACAGGGGTATTGGGCATCTCTAGGAGTTTGGTGCTAAAAAACCCATGAAGTTCAGTTCCTTTTCCACTAACTGCAAATTTGGCTTGAAAGTTTTTCTTGCATACAGAGCAGTTTGTCTCATGTGCATAATAATATCATTAAAATTCAATGTAAATGGGTTGCTTTTTCCCCTTCCTATCAGTGTTACTGCAATAAACTTAAAAACAAACAAAAAAAGAACCTGAACCTCGTAAATGATGATTGAGATTTTGTAGATTACTGAGAACTACATCATCTCTGTGTGTAAATTGACACAGGTCTGTTGAAAACAATGCCAATTGAAGTAAATAACATTCTACTGCTTTCCTACTGGCTAGGTAGTGTTGTACCGTCTGTTGCAACATTATTGTTTGTGTTATCAGGATTTTAAGTTTGCAGACATAGGTATGTAATGGAATCCACCTGGTGGATAATTTAGTTTATGCCTTCCACTTTATATTGGCTTCTAGTCTCATAAGTCCCTGACTTGTAAATTAATCAATTAAACATCAATTTTGTGTCATTTCCCTTTAACCTGTTCTTACGTAATATTTGATCAGTATATATTTAAACCCCCTAAAACAAATAATCACTTAGTCGCTTAGAAGCAGACACAGAAAGCTAAACAGTACAGTGTTAGCTTATTTTCTGTGGGCTGGAAATGTGTCTAGGCTTATCTTTTTTTTTATGTGCTTCTGACTTAAAACCAGTTCACTAAGTCACATACTGAGAAATTCAATTGCAAACTGAGCTTAGAGATTCACTAGAATCATATGTAGATCTTAACCATGTCCTGTGTGTAGATTAGGAGCTCCACAGTAAGAAAATAATGCAAGAGAGCCATGAGTTACTTTTGAAGGTTTTGGAGTTTAATCATAATCTCATGTTGATATTCTTATTTCCCTTGTGTTTGACGGTGGGTTGCGGTTTTAAAATTGCGTTTCAATTTTGGTTGTCAGTGTCCGAAACCAAATTACAGTGATCCATGGCCACGGATTCTTAGTTATGTTGCTATCAGTTAATTAACTCTTGCACAGTGCATACTGGGCATAGGCATTACATAGGAAGACAATGAAGACGTGTCCCATGTCAAGGAGGATAGACTGGGATTATAAAAATAAGCAGATCTAGTGGAGCACAGTATCAATTCTCTCTGGCTTTCAATGAGAACTGTATACTTATTCTCTAGCCTTCTGTGGAAATCTCAACTGTGCGGTAAAGGAACCAATCCTACAGCACTCTGTGGGATCCTGAGGGCAGCGTGCCATCTCCTTGTATTAAAACACCATGCTGAACATGCTTGGTAGTGATTTTACCAAACTAAACTATCTAAGACTAGCTTACATCACAGATAAGACAAAATTATTTAAAATGTTGAACGTGATTATCTATATACACCAAATATTTTGTTTTTGTTATATCATTGCTGCAACACACTTTTATGCTAGATCTTTATGAAGTCTTCTCAAGAATTTGTCAGTAGTTGCTCAGAACAAGACTTTTATGAGATAGCTATGCCTCTGGTGACTACAATTGCTTTGCCTGAATTCTGTGAATACTGCAGTTAAAACTCAGCGGCAACTTTAAAATAAGTAGATAACACCTTTTTCAAGGAAGAAGTCTATTATTCCTGAGACAATAGAAACAATGGGCTAGACTTTCTGAGCTGCATCTTGCCTAAGACGCATCCCAGGATGAATCTGAAGTACATCAAAAAAGCAGTAGGTCTTAAATAAATGTATTCATTAATGTCTAGCTGACACATTAGAGGCAACCTCATTTTATTTGTTTGAAAGTACCTTCAATTTTAAACCAGTTCTATTTCAATGATTTTGAACACAAAGGAATATTCTTATGAGTAGCAAGATATTTTGAATAATGGAATATAATTCCATCAGCACTGTGTTCTCTTGTTATTTATTACTGTACTAAATTATCTACAACTGAAGACAACCCGTTTATAATGAGATATCTGATGATTTATTTTTTGCAAAAAATATTAGCTTTATTATTTATTAATTCTAGCAGTATTCCTCAGTGTATACTCCATAAATATTAACATATCTGATGTCTTGTAAAGATCCAGTGAAAGTAATAGCATTGTGCCAGACATATAGGGAAGAGTTGACATTTCATTTTATGTAGTTGATCTGCTATAGCTTACAGTATCAAAGAGTTCAATTAATTAACAACTTGTCAAAAAACAGTGCTAATGTAAGGATATTCGGAGCCTTGCATTTGAACTAAAAATACTGTTCAGCCACGAACATTATTACAGACATATTGTGTTGAAAGAATACCTTTTTTTGCCCAAAAATGAAAAATAAATTATAAAATTGTGTTTAAATGCTTGTATTACTGAACAAATGCCCGCTAAAAACATTTTGAGGACAGTGTGAGGATGTTGAGATATCCTGTGAAGTCATGTCATAAGTTCTTCTCTTAAAAAATGTTTCTGCTGGATGTTCTTTTAAGTATTATGAAAATAACTGCACTAACTACTTGCACTGTTAAAAAAAACAGGTCAGATAGCTGTGTATGAGGCTTTAAGAATACAGCTGTTGTCTGGAACTCACAAAGATCATCTAGAATTTTAAGTTATCAGAAGATTATTATTCAAGGCTGGTTTATCTCAAACCCCCCAAATCCTTTACATTTGTGCTGATGGTCTTTTTGTACAGTCTGAGTCTGGTGTAGAGTTATTCCTTTTAAGCTTGTTATGTATTTGGTCTTACTAAGAACATGACAGTCAGTTTTGTTTTGATACATATGATTAAATACTGTGTTGCTTTTGTAAGCGTTTTCACAATAAATTTAAAGGTTGTTTCATTGTCATTTGTCCTAGGTTTTCAGATGGAATACTTTATCTGTTGCGTTAACATTTGTAAATATGTTGTGTTAATGCTGAGATCATGAAGACTTAGAGGAATTTGATGTTTAGTCATGTTTTGCAAACTACAGGTAAGCTTGAAGCTCTCAAGGAGGTGCATTGTAATGACCTGATAAATGCAATTTAAACAGGATGCTATTAATTTTTGAGGTCTGCTCTGGAAGTAATGCCTCCTGTTTCATTATGTTGGCCCACAATGTCAGAGGTGAATGTTAATGGTATGATGATAGAGGTTAAACCTTCCAACCAATATTCTACTACATTTTCTTTCCATGTCAAAAATGGCATCAGAGGTGCAGTCTGTCTGAATGGCACCTGACATGGAAGTGTGAATGAAGGAAAGGTGTGTCACTGAATTCTTCCAAGTGGGAAAAATGATAGTAATTGAAGCTCGCTGGATGTTCACGGAGACCAAACAGTGAATGTGAGCACGGTGAGGTGGTGTGTGGTGTGTTTCAGTAGTGGTGACAGTGATGTGAAAGACAAGCCATGTTCTAGACAGCTATGTGCAGCTGTCATACCATGAAGCAAAGAGAGTCTCAATCAGACTGGCAGATTACCATCAGGGAACTGTGTATGGAGCTGAATATTTGCTTCAGTGCATTGGAAAAGATGGTGCTCATGTTGGAATATCACAAAGTTTGCACCAGGTGGGTCCCAAAAATGCTCATGCAAGAAGAGAGAAAACACCTTAGGCAACTTTGTCAGGACCTATTGAATATGAGACAGAAGGGGACAGTTTCCTGGGTCGCATCATTACTGGTGACGTGACATTTTGTCACCACTTCAAGCTGGAGTCAAAAGCGGTCCATGGAGTGACCACATTTGAATTCCTTGTTAAAGAAGAAGTTCAAGACACAACCCTCAGTGGGTAAAATGATAAGAAAGGGCTGATCCTCCTGGATTTCCTGGAACTCGGACAACCCATCAATTCTGACTGCTGACTAAGTTGAAGGCTCAAAATTCCAGTCAGGCCAGTGAATAAGACAACCTTTCTCTTTTAATGTGATAATACCAGGCCCCATATCAGTTTGAAGATTACAGAGCACGTTGCCAATGTTGGCTGGACTGTCCTATCACATACACGATATGATCTGGATTTGGTGCCTTCTGTTTTCCTTCTGTTCAGGCCAGTGAAAGTTGGACTGTGTGGCCAACGTTTTCCTAGCAATGACACCACCATAGCAGTTGTGAAACAGCGGGTCAACTCTTCTGGTGCAGATTTTTATGAGCAAGGCATGCAGGCTCTTGTACATCACTGGCAAAAAATGTGTAGCTAATGTTAGTGATTATGTTGAAAAATAATATTTTGTAGCTGAGAATTTGCTCTATCCAACAGTGTTATAGCGCTCTTTGTTTTATGTTCCATGAAAATAAATAGGATACATTATTTTTGTAGCAATGTATTTATAATGTAGGTTGATATTTGCTTTATATCTTTGGGGTTTTTTTGGAACAGCTTGAGATAGGTAAACCAGCTAAATGGTCACAGTCCGTGTGTTGCAGGGAGTGAAGACTCCTGCTTATGTCCTAGTTATGCCTGGCTGACTGTTTGAGGGTTTCCTGGTAGGTAACTTGATAACAAAAGAACAGTAGGATAAAAGAGAAATTTCAGATCATCTTCAAGGATCTAGCTATAACTAAAGACCTTCATGGCGTATATTCCAGAAGGTGTCACACTGCATTTCTTTGCAGAGTTTTTCAGGAAACATAAAGACTCCAGTCATATTTTGGTACGGTATGTTGTTATTTTTTTCTCTTTGTTTTGTACTATAGAGTACTTCCAGATGTGCTTGAAGCCAGCGTAAAATTGGTGAATCCAAGAAGGCTTATTTGAAAACTTGAAAAATAAACAGAATGTTCAAATATATGACATTACACTTGTGAAGATCTATGCCTGTATGTTTTGTGTTGGTTGTGGCTTCTCTTATCATCTCTTCTGTTTTCATTAAAGAACAGGCTGTGACTTTGGCTTCTAGGCACTATCTTCTGGAAAGGCTGATACTGTAGAGATAGTATGGCCATCACATATGTCTTCATGTGTGCAGCACAGAGAGGGACTCGGATGGCATTTGTATCCTGTACTGGAAAAATTATGCTGAATTTGCTTGCTAAAGCTGATATTAACTCATCAACATAGCAGAATTTCAACATAATACAATATCAGGATCACGGTATTTCTGTATTGTTACCTAAAGAGCGTTATGTAAGTTAATTATTACTTATCTTTGACAAAATACAGCAGAGACATTTAGCAATTCTTTAAAACTCTTGAATTCCAGATAGTTCAGGTCTGTTATGTATTTATTAGAGCAAAAGCGGAAAGAAACAATGCACCATATACACATATGGTGTACACAGGAGTATATTTATATATAATCCATATAAATATCTAAATTAGGTAACAGCTGCAGACTATTTATATTTTAAAGCATGAAGCTCAAATTGAGACACAGTGATCACTGAAAGCAAGCAATGCAACCTGGAAATGCACTGGCTGGAATGGAACAGCTCATTACTAATATGGGACAGAATCTATGCATAAAATTCAAGCAAAGAAACTTCAGTGTTTCATAGGCATTATTGAGATGCCAATCAGTGCTGCATGTGTGTCTGGAATTCTAAATCATTTCTTGGGTGTATTTATTCCATATTGGAGGTATAAATTATCAGCTGATAAATGCTAGGGCTCTCCAAAAACATGTGTCTATCTGCTACTGGGCCATTGTCAGTCCTTTGACAAAGGCTTCATGTCAAATAACTGCCAGTTGACTGAGTTCCAGATGGTCACCTGCTTTCTTGGGAGAAAAAACGTTCTTGCGGACTTGTTCTGGAGACAGCAGACTATAAAATCTTTTTTCTGCTGAGCAGTGATTTCCTCAAGGCCTGTGCATAGCTTTCAACCCCTTGTGCTAACCCTAACCAGGGAGTTTGATACTGTTTTTGGTAAAGTAAAATTAAAAATTAAGAACTACTCCTATCAGGATGCAGCTCCCAATCGCCATTTTCATTTGCCTGTACGTCTTCATTTCAGAGCAGCCTACTCCAGCCTGGTGCAAAGCTGCTTAGTCCTGAGTCCTGTAATCTTTTTGTGTAAATTCTTTGTCCAGTGGACAGAATTTACCTCAGGAAAAATAACCCAAGGGCAAAAGTGTTTTGTGTATGTTTGACATGAAACATAGAGGGAAATCAAGGCGAAGATGAATTACATTAGAGGGAGTTATACACTTTCCCCCAGATCAAAATAAAAGGGGAATGGTTTAATCTGTGTTAGAAATAAGAAATCTGTAACAAAGTATAATATGAAACCAGAACTATACTGTATTATGGTAGTTTAGAGACTAGAAGAATTCTACATTAGCTATCTTTGTTAGTTGCATATGTGTATATATGCACATGTATATACATGTATATTTTGTATACCTTATGGAAGATTTATTTTTTTTAAATATTGTTTTAGAAAGTCTCTGTATTTTTGACCCTGGTTCTTGCACTGCATGCTGCTAGAACAATATCCAATTGGAACAGTATAGTGGTGGGCCTCAGAATCGAGGTTTTGTACAGGTACTCTTTGCCTGTACTCTCTCCAAACTGAAGGTTAAATTTGATGTGTTGTTTTAAGAGCGACAAACTGGGGATCTTGTACTAACAGAGCGATATTAATGTACGAAATGCATGAGTTATTTTAGAATGCATTTTAATTGCTCTTCAAATAGTATTACAGCCCTGCAATGATAACAGTATCTGTAAAATTTATATTATAAAGCTTTTTTTTTTTTTGTTTCGTTTATATGAGAAGAGACTATTATGATTATTTGGGCATCTGAGAGAATTGTGGCAGGAAATGTAAGTATAATATTAGTATCCACTACATATTTGTTAACTGATATTGTTGAGCATAAAATAAGCTTGATTAATGTGCATCTATTTAGCCGTTTTAAGAATTACGTATCAGAGGATAAAACATTCATATTTGGTACAAAGAATGAGGCTGTAGCTGCATCAATATCACTATAATTACATTTTTAATCTTTTCTCTTGAGTATCTCAACTTTCTTTGGTGTCTGGGATTAAACTTTTTAAAAGGAAATAATTAATATCCACATTTGAGTTTGTGAAAACTTTCACCTGAATTTGTGTGCATAATAGAAGAAATAGTCTGAAAAAAGAATGTTAGCTCTTTTCATATTTAAAGAGTTGAATAGGATGCAAAAAATAGCCATATACTGAGTTTATTTTGTGATCACTTACTATACAAATTAGAGCGGAGTTATTGGGGTCTATTTGGCAGAAACTGGTAACATTACGCAAGGCAGATAAATATGGGTAGAGATAAAGCTAGCCAAAAAAAAAAAAAAACCAACCAGTCGTGGATGCAGATGTCCCTGCTGAAGTTTTTGCACCTGGGCCATTTGGTTTCCAAACTGACCTCATGACTGGCCACAATGGCTGACTTCTCTTCAAGAGCCAAAAGAGGAAGAGGCTTAAGTGGGTCCATATGGCACACAACAATCGACAGCGAAGATGCATTGCCAACTTGGTATTGCAACTACAGTTTGTATTTCAATGTGCTGTGGAATTGGTTCACTATTCACAGAAGAGTAAGTACTGCCAGTAGCTTAATCTATGAATTTATCTAATTATGTCCTAAAAGCACCGGAGAACTGCAGTATGATTTCAGATGTAGTGTGATGAAGCCAAAGTCAATTTAACCTGAACTGTGCACATTCCTATTTGTATCTAGAATCAAGAAGTTGAGCTTTTCTTATCTATAGTGACAGAAAATGTTGTATTTTACTGTATAACATGAAATACTGTATAACATGAAAGCAGAACATACCATCATTTGTCTTTTAGGATTTAGAAGACGATAAAGTTTACAAATATAGTATCAAACATGACTATCTGTGACCTTGAAAGGCTTCTTCTTGTTCTTTTCCACTGTGGACTTCATAATAGAATTTATTTTAAAACAATGATGCACATCTGAAATGAGTAAAAGACCTTTGATATAATTGCTGTGAAGCTAGAAAATCAAATGATATTACTATAAAATCCTTGTAACAGCCTAGGCAATAACCTGACTGTGTTTGAGCGCTGCAGCTCTGTTTGTTCAGTGGTTGTTCATTATGTAGTTTTATTGGTTATTTTTCCCTTTTATCCCTTGTTGATAGAGGGTACTTAACTATTTATGAGTCTCTCCAACGGTGAAGTTTGTATTTCCTGGCTGGAATCCTAAGTGAGAGGAACGTAATGGTACGGGGTAGTGACATCTGTGTGTATCTGTTTCTTTGTGATATCTAGAAAAAGATCTATATTTGTGAGTCATTCTTTCTACCTGAAAGCAGGTGTAAACATAGTTTGGGTAGTACATTGCCTTATGACTCTGGTGTTCTTGTTGGCTAATGGTAGATATGAATCAAACACATATTTGCATTTGATAACCCATACAGACACCTGTCCCTAAGATTATACTTAAACCAGTTGTACTTAAGGTTAAGGGAATTTCTTGAAATGGTGACTTTCTGGAGATGCTGATTTTGCTTAGACATGCTGTGGTAGTATTTGAAGTACCAGTGGAAAATACAGGGCTGTATCATATTGCTGAAAATGCTCAGCAGGTATAGAGATGGTTTTCCATCAGCTTACTGGAATACGAACTGAGCCTAAAAAAGATAGGTAATGGTTAAAATTTTTCTAATTACTTTTGATAACTAAGTAGTATTTATTCTGAAATTTCCTAACATAGAAAACTATTCCCACCTCCCCTATTTCCAGAAGATATCACCACCACTTTATTTTTATGAAGTTCCCCTTTTTTTTTACTTGTATGTTACTGCCATAAGCTCACATTTAAATTTTTCATGTTGTCCCAGAGATATTTTAGCATTAAACCTTTTAATCTTTACATAGAAAAGCATTGCTTCCAGAAATCTACACTTCTGAACTATAAGTGCATAAACGTGCATAGTCGACCTTTTACTGAGCTGCTATAAAGAACAGATTTTAAATAATTTTATATATAAATCTTATGCAGTCATGCTGATTACATGTTTATCTAGAATGGAAAATTTGGACTCACTGTTATTTTATAACAAATTTAATAGCCCTCATGCTGCCATCAAATTTTCTCTGAAATACTTCTGTACCTATAGTGCTCTCTGAAGTACTCTGTAAAATCTAAAAGATAAAAAACCCCATAGCCTTCATGTTACAGTACATAGAAGCAACTGGTGTAAAAAAACAGCAGTCAATCCAAACACATGGAAATGTTTGTAATAAAGAACCAAGTCATCAGACTTCACTACATGTGCCTCAGTGGAGCTTATATCTAACTTAATATTAATTCAACAAAGCCATTCTCCTTGGAAAGTCAAATATAATTTTGAAAGAAACTGTTTTAATCCAGGAAGAAACTTTACTGATTATATACAATTCACTGTAACATCCAGTTTAGGAATCCACATGGAAAATCATTAAGCAATTATAATTTGTATGAACAAGACTTGGCCTTGAAAGAAGCTTTCCCATAAGATCCTCATCTATGCTTTAATCATGCCCAATCTTGATCAAGTCATAATGTGAAATAAATTCCCCGTGCTATCAAATTCACCAACTGAATTGTGCTAAAACCAGAGCTGGGGAAAATAACACAGATGGTTGACATGTTTAACTATGACCACGTTAAGTACACTCTGCCAGCAAGAGAAAACCATGGAAACTCCTGAAATATTACATACTTTTTGTGCAAAATTCCCTGATGATATTAAACAATCACTGCACATCACACACCTGAATGATCTAATGCAGATAAACAGATGTAGATAAAAGCGAAGAATATCCACTTTCCAGGTAATGTTCCTGACAAATTAGTCACTTCTCAGATCTTTAAGTTTTCTGAAGATGATACTGAACTTGGAAGTTCTTAATTTGAGTTGATAACAGCACTCAAATTGTTTTATTAACTAATCTTGTCTTGGTTTGCAGACAGCAAACTTGTCCACAAAATACTCTTCATCCTTTTTCAAAGAAAGTGACTCCTACCCAAATAACACTTTCTGCCATGAGCGTCTTCCACTTTTATTCTCTGTAATTTTAATCATTAAAATCCTAAAAACATTTAACAATTCAATAAAACAAAAGTACTTTCTTCCTTACGGCCTCTAGCACTGTGGGAAGTTGACTGTCCTTTTCTGTCCTCAGTGGCAGCTCTGGAAAGAGCTGATGCTGCCGTACCTCATCCAGAGTCCTCTTTTGTCTGACATAAAGGATGCCATTTCGGAAGCAGATTTAGGCTGCAGGAAGGGAGATAATGCACGAAACTGAATGCTTTGTATACAGGGGTAAATAGAGGTATCCCTTGAAGACAATCTGTTCTATTCAGCAATGTACAACCAGTGCAGAAGGAGCTCTGTTGGCTCAAAGCTGAAGGAGAGCAGATGAGCAAAATTTGGACTACAGGAATTTGACTTTGTTTGATACCACTGAGAAGTGCGTGTATTTTGGTCTCCTCTGAGAAACAAATTTTAGGAAGTTCTTTGACCTTAATAGCAATCTTTCATAGCTTTTCCTTTCCAACAACCCGCACCTCTTGTAAAGGGAATCACTATGCAGCTGGAAAGGGTAATTGTAATGAACAGTGCAGGATTCACAATGGAATTTCACAGAAAAATGGTAGTAATCTGAGAAGCAGCCCTACTTTGAATAGGTATAAGAATGTGTTGTGGTGTTAATTGCTTCATCAGCTTGCAGGGAAAAGTTCTCCATTTTCTTGTGTGTGTGTGTGTGTGTGTGTGTGATTTCTGTACCATGCGATGCGGACGATATTTCTTTTTCTAACATGTAAAAGCGTGGGTTGGTGGAAAGAGAGTTTGTCCATTTGTAAAAAAGTGTAGGGAGGGTCTCAGTGCTTTCTTCTTTTAAGTGGTGGTTGAGGGTGGTTTGTTTATTCAGCTAGCAGTGTTAGCCAACAATTGTAATCTTGAGTAAGCGCAGTGCAGCTCTTTTATGATCATCTTTGGAGAGAGTTCAGTGTCCCAAGAAACTGTTTTCTTGAATTGTGTGATAAGATTCTTGTTGCGTATTTCAGACTGAGAGTGGTTCAGATGCTAAGCAGCTCTTCAAAGACAGTGGAAAATCGTACAGTGGTAGAAGAAACAATTAAATGTGCCAATAGTTCTTAACGTACAGGCACCCATACCAAAGTCTATCTATATTTGTTCATAGTTCAGAAGTTTCAGAAGCTTTATGTGCTTTTTACTCTTTGTGGACTGTGGTGAGACAAAGAACAGCTATAAAACAGTTTGATAAAATGTTTCTTTAAGCATGATTTTTAAAGAAAAATAAAGATTAAGCAGTCTCACAGAATGTTCTGCAAAGTAACTGGAATATCAGTCCAAGTATTTCTACCAGCAGTTCATGAGCTTTGTCCATTGTCACCGTGGTAGTACCATCCTGACCTTTCCTCAGACCATCTGGTATGCTTTTTGGATGGATGTTGCTGCTAACAATGCCCTGGTTCAAGCTGATCCTGGAGTGCAATTTAGGCATTGTTCACCAATGATTAATCAAGAAGAGGTTACATAATGAAGTCAGCATTAAAATGTATGGGCATGTGGCAAATCAGATTGAATGGCAATATCTCAGAATATATAGCATCATATTGTTGGGTTTCTTTTGTGGTTTTTACTCTCCTGGGGATCTGAGTATAGACTGTGATATGCTGAAAGCTCTGTTTATTTTACATTTTAAATGATTAGTGGAAGATTAAACTTTCATGCTAACTGAAAAATATAATGAAAATGCTAAATTCTGGGCTCCCTATCTAAATATTATTAGCTTTTACATGATGCATTTGGTTCTTTTGTTCTTGCTGACTCACAGTCCGTAGCCTTTCTTGTGTTAATGCATTTTAATCCCCTGTATAGAATCTCTTGACAAAAAGACATTTTGATATAGCAGTGGAAGGGAGAAGAAGAAATATCCTAAACAGAGAAAATGATGCAGTGTTATTATTTTTAGCTACTTTCATCAAATATAAATGCTATCAAGAGCAGTGAAGAAATGAATTAGAAAAAAAGGGCTGTAATTTTACAATTGCAGAAGGGAAGTTAAAGCTAAAAACTATATACATAAGGTAAAAGTGATGCTGTATACATGTGCATTGTATGCTTGCTTGTATTTGCTTCTGTCCTGCATTAAGGTCAAGCCCCATTACTGCAAGTTTCCAAACAAACCTCTGTATTCCAGGGTGGAGGAAATAAAGTAAACCTGTAGATATGTGGATAGTATCTGTAGCCTTGCTCTATTTGCAGAATGTCTAAAGGTCCTCAGGCATGAAAATTTTCTAAATAGCACTATCGTCCAAACAAGTAGTGATGCAGATTTTCCAGACTAGTAGTACCCCCTCCAAAAAGTATCAGCAGGTATTTGCAAAAGACCACCCATTTCCAATCTACAAAAGGTTCAAATTAACCAAATACTTGTCTTTACAACAGAAACCCTCTCTTTGTAGCTCCTTAGAAGTAATGGAAATGCTAGTCATTGCAAATGCAAATTCTGGTGATTCAATGGATCTTTATTTGGGACAAGAAAAAAAGAGAGGAAATGAAATTTACTGCTTTCGTTTCTCTTGTAGACTAGATTGTTACTGCTGAGGGAGCTGATTCTGCTTCAGTTATCTAGTTGGATGCATAACTAGAATTAAAAAAAAAAAACAACAAGAAAAGCAATATCCTTTCCTGGTGTAATTTCAAGGAGTAAGTGGAGCGATTGGAAAGTACGGTTCTTCCCTTAAAACAGCACGTCTGATGTTTTTACTCAAGGAGGGCCAAGAGGTTGAACCACGTCCCAGAAAGTCCAAGATACAATAAATAATACACTTTTAGATCTCTGCTGTTATTTTTCTCAATATAGCCTTCCACTGACTTTCACTAAAATTTTCCCGAACTTTCCACTTTGAGACATCTGTAAAACATTTTAATCATTAAAAGATAAAATCCCCAGGGTGTATATATCCCAAATCCAAAGCAATATGAATTTTAGTTAATATATCTTATTCCAAGAAACATTTTTCACGTAATCCTTCATGAAAGACTTAGTTGTTGGATGTGAGATTCCATCTTCTTCAGTATGCAGCAATAACCCAGCATGTTTTATTCAACGAGTCAGATCAGTAGTGTATTCAGACTATAAATTTGTACATTATGTACAGATAAAAAAAAATACAATGCTAGGAAACTGGAAAAGAAATTTCCAGTTGAATTTTTTTGTTGTTTGGGTTTATAAAAATAACTGTGGTGCATCAATTACTCCCTATTGCCATGGATACAAGCAATACTTTATTATATAACCATACAGCTGTGCTCGACTCTAATATGAAAAACAGACTTTTTTCATCTTTTCATTTCATAGTTACTGAACTGAGATAATAACATCTCCTTTTACCTATGAATGTATTCCATTCCTTTACCATTCTCCAAAGTATTATTGATTAGAATTTCATTAAGGCATTCATAATAAAATCTATAGTAAATGTTCCTGTTCTCCTTCAAAGACACTACTGTTGAAGGTTGTTCTGTTACATTACAAGGGCTACTCTGAAACCTAATACCTTCTATTTTATTATGTTGACCTGCAATGTCAGAGGCAGATGGTGGTGGTATGGCAGTGGAGCTTGGACCTTCCCACCTATATTCTGTTATATTTTGTTGCCATGTGACAAATGGCAGCAGAAGGTCACTGTGACCAAATGTCTGGCTTGGGAGCGTGTACAAAGCGAAGATGTGTTGCTGAATTCCTCCATGTGGAAAAAATGACACCTGTTGACATGAATTGAAGCTTACTTGAATATTCTGGAGACCAAACAGTGGATGTGAGCACAGTGAGGGTGATGGGTGATGTGTTCCAGCAGTAGCAACAACAGTGCAAAAGACAAGCCACGTTCATGACAGTAATGCAGATTTTTACAAGCGTGGCATACAGAATCTTGCTTACCGGTGGTTATAATCCATAGCTAATGGTGGTGACCACGTTGGAAAAATAGTGTTCTGTAGTTGAGAATTTGATCTGTCAAACAATGTTATTGTGCTCTTTGTTGTAGTTTCTATGGAAATGAATGATACCCATTACTTTCAGAGCAACCTACGTATTACACAAACAACATGGTTATGGACCAGATGAGTAAAGTTAAGGTTAAAAGGTCAAGCATCCAACAATTGTAGAACATCCAAATTAAGGCTGCATTGTTCATTTGCGCTATGTTACCATCTTAAGTCAGGTAAGTGCATTTTGTATAATTCATTTCAAGCTGTTTAAGAAACAATAATTCTGGAAAAAAAAAATTATAAATCTGGTCTAATTTTGACAAGGATATAATTCTGATTGGCTTTTTTTTTTTTTTTTTTTTTTGGTAGTAATTGTCACTGCAGCTTAGGAACTAGATTAAACATGTCTTCACAATCCTAGGTGGTAATGTTTCGACTCTACAGCTATGGATCTGAAATCTTTGCTGTAAGATTTACACATTTGTAAACTGTTCAATGAAGGCTCTCTGTGATCCGATTTCTTGCAATATATGACTGAACGTGGCATTTGAAATGTGAACAGCATTGTTCTTCCAGACCTGTCTCAGAGCTTGAGCTCATGCTGAAACTGAGCTTCTGAAGTGGTGTAGCGTGCAGTTAGTAATGCGCTCTAGAAAGTTAGGCTTAAATAACAGAACAAAGCTTGCTATTCAAGATGCAACATACAGGCCTGTTGTGCAAAAGCAGGACAGCACAGTTCTTGAGCAACTACCCTATAGCTTCAGTTTGTGCATCCTCACTACATCATCTTCTCAATTTCCACTGCTATCAAAATTCCTTTTATTTGCTAGTATGTGACTGTTTACACTTGATCTACACCTCTCATCTGTGTGATAGATTTCAGCTATGGTAGCATATGTGCAGGTTATTATCTCTTGGCTGTGTTAGCTATAATGTTTGAGTGGTCCTAACTGAATTAAATTACTGTAATAAATGATATTTTGATATCATTGGTGATAAATGGAGTCCTTATAAAGTAAGTGCTTATAAAGTAGACTTTAGAGAAGACCTTATCCAGAAGACATTACAACCAAGAATGTCCTGGCGCTGCTGTTAGGGAGGGACTGCTTTGGGTTATCATTTATTTATTTCCTTTTATAAGTCTTGTTTCAATTTCAAGTGCCCAAAACTATGTACGTTAACTAAAGGTAACCTTTTAGTGTTTTTGAGATCCTTTAGGTTTCAGAGGCTTTTGTTTTTTTCTTTCCTGTGAAGCTGATGACTAACAGTTGCAAACCCCTCACCCCACTGTAGTTGAAGGGATAATATGTGTGGAAGATTTGTCCTTCCAATGTCACCTTATTAGAAAGAACTAAACACAAAGCAGGTGTTAGTTTGAAGACACATTTTAAAGCACACATTGTGGATCTGAGAATTGTTCTAAGCACGTAACAGTTTGCTGCAATTAGACACCAACATTATCACTTCAATTAGCCTTGGGCATAATCTTTCCTCTCCTATTTAGATCACACATCAGCACCAGTAGTTCATGCTGCACTTCTGAGTAATATACACCAAATTTATTCCACTGTTTCATTTGTTCCATTTTACACAGAATAATTATTCATATATTAACTGTGCACTTGTCTTTCCTTCAGTGCTTTATCTGATTTTGTAGAATACAAGTCTGTATGTTACTGACTTCCAATTCTGTTACACACTAAACAAAGCCATTATGAATCCTATTTATAATGGTGCCATTAAAAATGATATGCTGTCAAGAATATCTCATAATGATGGTAGAGAATGTGTATTTTCAAAGATATTTAATGACTATATGGTTTTAAAGCAGCAATGGAATACTTTTAATGGATTCCAATATAATAAATCAATCATGACTCACTTGACTTAGCTGCATTGTATCTATTCTAACTGAAAAACTGCACAGCTGACTCTGGAATATTTCCCCCCTCCCAGCCTTTGTGCATTTTTCAGGTTTAGATCATATATATGTATTTATTTGAAAGATCATTTGCTAGATGATATTTTTTTTTTCCCATCAGGTTTGCTGTGTGGTTAAGTAGGAACAATACGAAGCACAGTGTGCAATTTTAATTCGAAGTGATAGATGTTATTAGAAAACCTGTGAGCTCTCTTAAGGGAGAACTTAAAGTATTCCTAACGGGTGAAATACTGCGAATAGTTATTAGATACTTCAGATGATTCCCAGTGCAACTGAAGTGCTGCAATTGCATGGAGCACATATTGAGAACAAGAGGGAACCTATGCCTACTGCTGTAGCCAGCAAGGAAAAAGTGACCCCAGAAGATATTCTGGAGGCAGAAGTTTTGCAGGGTCCACGGCTGTGGAATTTAAGACATTGGAGACAAGAGATTTAAGGATGCTGTTCCATCTCAAAGATATTTTGGCAGATTTTCTGACCTTACTTATTACTTTCCACAGAAATTATACTTTTTTGGAGTGAGTAATAGACACATCTATTTTGATACTCCATTCTCTATTGTCTAATGATGGATTGAAATGGTGGACAAATGGCTAGCCGAAGATGGAAGTGTTTCTTTCCTTTGTTGTAGGTGTGCAAAAACAAAATTGAATTTAGTTCTGGGGACATCTGTAGAAATGAGTTACAGCAGGGTATTGCTAAAAAGCACATAAGAGGAGCTAGAAAGGTATGGAAAGATGTGTATGCAAACATGACCAGCAGAAGAAATGGAGCAATGTCCAGAGGACAGAATTTGCGTAGTAGGGCAGAATAGGACTGAAGTTTCCCTTCCCATCTCTTTCCAGCCACTGATAAATGAGTGAGAGCATGGCTGTCGGACAAGCGGATGTATGAGAAAATGTCATGGTTTTCATTATAGGAGTAGCCTGTGGAATACGTAGTTTTTGAAGCCTCACCTTAGAATGAGGTTTTTATACTGTCAGTAATGTCTGTTCTTTGACAATCTGACTGCAAACATTCAACAGCACTGGGATTCTACTTCAATTTGGTGTAACGTTAGTCCTATGGGTATAGATTGTTTCTTTTCCTATGCTCTTGGTAGACTTCTGACACAAAAGCCATTCATTTGGGTTTTATGGTGTTCGGAGAATGTAGGATTCGAATGAAAATCATATTAAGATACATTAGATTTCTTCTGGCTTTACTACTCCCTGAGAAAACATGAGTTGCCGCTTAATCATTTATTTTATTTTCAGGCATTTATGTGGAACTTCTTTTTATGAAATTATCTCAGCTTTTGACAGTTATAGATCAGTTTTGATACGATGGTGGTGGTATCAATGCCTCTCATAAGCAATTTAACTCAGTGTAACTTAGTTTACTACATTTCCAATTCACTAGACCTTAAGACAAAGGATGTTGATTACTAACCATGCTTCAGTCATGTTAAATAATTTGCAGAGTGAATCAATAAAAATGCATGTCCTAAATACCGTTTAGCATGTTTTGTAATCTTTGGCCAAAAACCAAGAAATTGGGAGGCCACCTATGTATTTAGACACAAGATCAAATTCTGAGGTATCTAGGTACGGTACAAACGAGCTATGAGATGTGCACTTGCTGATGTGTTGCTGGTGTAGCCATGCCCCATACATTCACTGTCACTAGGGTACTGCTGGGGAAGGGAGGTGGGAGAAATTAATGTCCCATATCTATTCCTCTAACACCAGCAAGGGGAGAATTATTTGAGGAATGAATCAGAGAATATGGGCTCCTTATCAACAGCTTCATGATGCACTGATAGAAAACCTTTCTCAAATATATCACTGGTTGCAAATAGTGTATATGTATGATATTCTGGATCTCAATTTTGTAACTCAAATCTCTGTACCGTACTGTCAGTATTTTTAGTTACTGAATGACAGCAACAATGTTCCCTTCCCAGATACGCTCAGACTGCCAGCATAACGTTGGTGTCATACATTTTTCAGATGTCTGGTGCCTTCCTCAAGGCAGAAAATAAACAGAGCCCCAAGCAAGTAGTAAGAAAACAAAGAACCCTAAACCAACTCTGAATATTCAGTACTTTAAAAATGAAGAAAGCAAAAGTAGATACTCCTGGTATCTACCGTTGTCTTGACTTCTCATGCATTTTTCCAGAAAACATTTACCAGACTGGTTTCCTCAAAAAAATTGATCGTATTTTCTAGTGGAAACAGTGTTGTGAGTGTTAAAGAGAATGATAGCATCTCTGATGAAAACCACTTTTAGAGCCACACACCTGTAACTTTAGACAACTTGCAGGTGTTTTTTTTTTTCTTATTAAAGTAAAACCTGCTTTTGGAGCTTGTTGAATTTTTTATTTTCTGTACTGTTAGCTCTGTAAATTGTTGAGGTATATCAAATTAGTCTGTGACACCCCAGGGAGTCTAACTGAAATGCTCAATACTCACGTTCTTTTTGTAGGACAGCCCAATGATGGGAATCTGTCTTAAAATTCATTAAAATATTCTGGCCGGTGTGAGATTTGGCCATGTAGCTGAACAGGTGAGATAAAAATCGAGTGATGTGTACATAGGCACCATTTACTTAAGAGCAAACTGATAATGCTTTAAGTCGTGGTTTTAAGTTTAATTCACTTTTATGTAAGGATACTGTTTCCATCTGAATTGATGAGTTATTTTAGATTATGAACTATTCTCTCTACTTCATAATATTTTAGCATACTGAAAACCAGTTTAAAGCTAAAAGAGTTGGAGAAAATAAAGAGCATTATTTTAGGTCACCGATTTAAGATTATTGTAGTTTTGTTGGAAATTTTTAAGGAAGTTAAAGAAAGGAGATGCATTTGCTTATTACAGCCCCTCCTTCTGTCTGCAACTTCAGATACGTGCTCTGTTTGCCTATGCTGTACTGGCTATACTTGTGCCCTCTTTCCTGCCGGTTATTGTATCATCTCTTCTTCCAGAACAGTTAATCATGTAATTGTTCTCAAACTATTTAATTTGGAGTGATCTGAGTTTATCAGAGACATATTAATGTCTAACTAATTTTTGACTGAACTAGAGTTAGAGACGGTATATGTAAATTATTATTCTGGACCAGCTAAGAGGGTGGGAACCTTTTAAATTGGAACAGTATGTGTGAACAGCTGCAGGTATTTATCACTTGATTGTCATCTATTTTTTTCCATTTACGGAATGAAACACAGGTTGTTGACTAGGGTATAATCTGCACTTTCATTGTAGAAGTTGTGTTATGGTTATACATGTACCAGAAATGCACTGTAGTTAATGACAGTCTTGCACTCTGACCCATATGTTTTTTTTCTTGCTTTGTCTCGAAAAAAAGAAAATCTAATTACAAAACCATATTAAATATCAAGTGATTAGAATCCAAATTAACATTAGGCTATTAGCCAAAAGCTTCTAATGCAGTGGCTGAACTTTGCAAAAAGATTTTAATGCAGCTTTGACTGCCTTTATCACGGATCTTTTACATTAAATTTACATTAAACACATTATTAAGCAAAGCAATAGTTCTGTGACATAATTCCGATTAATAATGTAAGTATTGCACAATGAACTCAGAGGACAAGTTCATTCTTTTTGTTTTGGTTGTCATTTAAGGAGACAAATCAGGTTCACGTGTTTGTGGCATCCTGCACAGCTATGACTCAGACTTAGGATGCACGAATATTTTTGGCTGGTTTAAAAAACAAACAAATAAATAAATATGCATTTTAAATGATCTCATTGAGAATCTTACGCTCACTGGTTCTTGCCCAAATACTACATCAAGAGTACCACTTTCTCATACCATTTCTTACTGGTGCCACCAGTTTGAAAGACAAGATTTTCAAAGGAGTCGAGAACCTGATAGCTTCCCTCCATGAGCTCTGAAAAGAATTTTAGCACAGCTCACAAATATGTGGCAGACCCTTTCCATTTATGAGAGGAAAACCGTTCATTAGTTTTGTGGCAGGAAGAACGTGTCAATGTTTATCAGTATACTGGGTTCAGATAGGAGGTTTCTTCAACAGTAATGAATATTGAAAATTATTATGGTTTTATGCATTTGTAAGTAAAAAGCAATTGTGGACCAAGAATTCTTCTTCAAAAAGCTTAGAGATTAATGCATTTTAAATGGTTGAGAAACATTGACCTGTATAATAACAGTAGGGTCATTTGTTTCCTCCTAATTAGATTCACAAACAGCCAGCAGAATTGGCAGGAAACCATCTGCTAAAAGGAAGATTCATACATTTCATCCTTCTAGGATTAAAATGACTCCCTGCAACTTAGCTACAATCACCTATAGACAGATCTGTGGCCCTAAACACTTGTTTGATAGCAGGTATGTCAGTATGTAAAAGATAAAACAAGGCTGAGGTGGTCAGTACGTAGAAAGTTGAGAATCCACTTCTAGGGGTTCTTCCTTGTCCTGAAGGAGAAGACGAAATGGATTTGCGAGACAGCAAGCCAAGATGGCAGCAGTTCTGCCTGTGCACAAAGAATGCTTCGTGCTGTGGAACTTGGTGAGCAGTAATACAGCATCTTTAAGCTGAGGGCTTAAACAGTGTATTTTTAGAATTACTGACTTAGGTTTGAATGCCTAAATGGCATTTTAAGTCTTGTCCAGACCTGGGGCTGATGTACTGATGGACTAGGTCACACACATATCCAAGATACATATCACCAGAGGGCAGTGCTAAACTGGGAACTAAAATTTTATTTTCACGTGTAATTCATGTGCGTGGAAAAAAAGCTGCTTTTGTCCTGCTTCAGATATTACTATTTTAAAAACAGCTTTTTTTATTTAATTAAGACTTGTGTTTTTCTGGTTTTAAAAGTGATGAGAAACTTGGTGCTTTTAATTAGAGTAAGGAAAATAACTGTAGAACATTACTTTTTGGAGCCCGGAAAAAAGTATTTGCTGTCAATTTCTGAGGTACCAAAAGATCTTTTTGTTTATATTTGTCCTTAAGAACATGTCAAGATTCAAAAACAAATAACTTGACAAGCTCTTCCAATCTGTGCTTAGCCTCCCCAGCAGCCCAGGTGACTGAGAAGGCAAGCTGTGAGCATGGCCTGTGCTGCTCATCCAGGGAATTAGCAACCTTGCTTTGTAAGCATGGCCTGTGTCACGTAGAGAGGCAGACCTGGCACACAAAGAGTTACTGTAATTTGCATCAAAATGCCAGTAAAGTGCAAACGCTGCTTCATTAATATGAATGAAGTTCACAGGATATTTACAAATTACACAAAGCCCCCCATTTAAAAATATATATATTTGATGCAAGTCACACACTGTGTGTATGTGAAGCTGTTTCTGATACTGGCATAACGTGGCGTGACAATAAGTAAATATAATGGTTGTCTTCATCTTCATTGACACAGGAACTTAGATTGGGCACTGACAGTAACAGATGTAGCGGTGGATATTAGTAGAAATGAACTCCAGTATAGTTTATCATGGTAATAGACTTTGTCAATATGGAGCATGCTGTAAAAGCTAGAGCTTAAATCTGCATGAAGAAGGGAAAAAAGGGTCAGATGGAAAGGGACATGTCTTTTGTGGTAATATGAGGCTTGTGCATTTCTAGGAAGCATCATGCACATACATGTGAAATAATGAGATGCTGAAGCATTGAAAGTATTTTGTTAACAAGAGGCTGTTTTCTTGTTAGTCTGTGATAATGAGGAAGATGTGTCTGTGGGAAAAAAATAGGATGCAAAACTGTGGTTTAGTGTGTGGTAAAATCACATAAAATAGTCTCAGATATTAAGGCTTGTTCACAGCATAATAAATACAAATAAATATATGGAGGCTTATGCCCCAAAAATGATGCTTATCTTTCGTTCACACTTGTGAATCACCCACATGAGAGTGCGTTTTGTTATGAGATCAATGAAATAAAAAAATCTCTCTCTGGACAAGATTATACAAAAATCATTAATATTTATGTTATGAAAAACAATATCTAAGCGAAGTTGGAAATAGAATTACATCAACTTCACTCAGCTTAAAGACATTTTAAAAAAAAAATACTACAATCTAATTCAAGAACACTATGCTCTGGTATCACAGCTATTTAGTTTCTCAGCAATGAGCTCATCTTTTCAGGAAGAATTAAATTCCTAACCAATCCCAGAGATTAAAACAGTATCGTAGGACTGAGCCATTTCTTACACATTCATTACTATCGTAAACCTAAATATCAAACTATAATTGTGTAACTATTCAGATTGTTCAGTTGATACTTTGTGAAGAATGAGGATTTGGACAGTTGGGTGGTCTGTGTTTTATTTTAATAAGAAGCAAAGCTATATTTTTCCATGGATTAAGTCCAACACAGAGAGAACTGTCAGTATGAAAACAATAGAATTTATCTCCACTGATGTAGCTTGACATATGAACAAGAGCCTGAATTGTTGCCATGGCAATAAATGTGTAGGACTTATGCATGCATTTTCTGCTATAGGATTTTGATTAATGGCATCGACTAAATAGTCTGAAATAGAAGAAACACTGCATCGGGCCTGAGAACAGAAGTGGCCTGGAATGGGTCTGCACACCCTTCAGCACACTTTTACTGGTAAAATAGAACTGTGGTTGAAATTAGAGTTGTCAAGTCTCCAGTAAAGTACCAGTGGAGGATTTAGCACTTAAAATTTAAAATTAAACAGCGGTCTCTTGAAATGTATTGGAACATTTTTTATATTTTCATAGATTATATTTCTACATTTGGGTGAATTGTTCGAATTGATACAAATAGGGATTTTCCTTTATTAGTTGCTGTAGAATCAATAAATGTCTTGATTCAGAAGACAAGTAAGCATCTAACATCTATTCATTCATTAAGTTATTGCAATAGTTAGTGGAAGAGGAGCGTCAGTAACCTTCTGAGCCAAGGTCTTCACTGGGAATAGGGAAAAGTAGATGACTTAGGCAAGATGCAGCAGAGCAGCTCATTGGGAGTGGTTTAATGAAGGGATTGGTCAAAACTTACCATAAATGACTCAAAATAAAATGTCCTTTGAATTCATGTAGATCTAGTTGAAAATATGAAAGCCTTGTGATTTATCTGTATTTGTGTACACATAATGCAGATGTGTATACTTGTCAGTGAGTCTACTGGGAGAGCTATAGTGAATTTATAATGCTAAGTATATTTATTGTGAGAGGAACTGAAGATTTTATGTAGTGTTTTACAATACTGATTTTTTTCCCCGTGATTCTAGAGCACATGTCTGTATCAGTTGTATATGTTTGTAGGATTTAAAAAGTAAATTAGGGAGCTTTGAAAACAAACTCGATTCTACAACGCAAAAAATATCTACAGTAAGAACATGCTCATTCTTGACATGATTTTAAATATATTTACTTCCTATATTTGTTCATCATAAGAGCTATTTGTGCTTAATCAAGGGTTCAGCTTTTCTACAGCTCATCATCTGTTCCTAATCAACCCTGTCGAGGAATCAGGCTGCAGAATTTATGACGTTGCCATCATTTCTATGGTAATAGGATAGTTGATGAGCACAGTGTTATTACTTCTTTGTGGGATCAGGAATAAGAAAGACTGGACTGTGGGAGGTGTAATTAACAAGGACAAAGCTATCTCGATTTGGAGAAAATGGCAGCATGGGGAATGATGGGCAATTAAAGGTGTTTTGCGTAAGGGTTCTATTCCATTTTGCCTCAGTGTGAAGTTTGCAATTATTTTATAAGCTCACTGGTACCTTTAGTAGTACTCTTAGAAGTACTAATTGTTGGTAAATGTTTCAGTATCTTGCCCATTAAATATTATGTTATGCTCTCTTGATTCTTGCTGTGGTAACTACTAATTGCTAACATTTTAGACAAGAGGACAGTTGTTACTTTAAAATCTTCAAAACCTACGTTTGTGATCCTCATGCTTCCAGTCTCTTACTGGCATTATCTCCGTCACATTGTCTCCCTGGTGGAATGTAGTGGTGGTGGTGAAAGTGGTTCCTTGTAGCTTAGCCATTTTCTAAGACTTAAATAGCGTTGAAGCAACCTTAAGTTTATCTTCATGCTTGAAAACTTGTAAGCAAAGGGAAAAGCATTTCCAAATGAGACTACCGTCCTTGTATCTGAACCTGTTAGCTGATTAATGCTGGTTGTCTGGTGCAATTGTGTATAAATTTTGTGGTTCTGGCACTTTTAATGACTTCCAAAGCTCTGCCTTGTTTTAGGACATACAGGGCCCAGGTCTTCCGTTCATGTGGCTTGATAGATCTCCCTTCCTGTGCTGTGCTTACTGCAGAGAGATCTTCCTTGGAAAGGAAAGATTTTGTCCTATGTAGACAAATTATCTGAGATAGCAACTAGCTATGGGGTGAATCAGAAGCAGGGAAGGCAAGACAACACACCTGGTGCTGATGTTCAACGTACTGAAGATCTAACCAGAAAAGATCCTGGAGGTACTGCTCTGTTTTCATCTGATTAATCAAGTCTGTCTTAAGTGAGAAAAACTTATGCAAATCTGTTTGCCCTAACATGGAAAACAGAAGCCTTCTGTAGACATTCTTAGGCTTCCTGCAATTAAAGCATTTTAATGGTGCTCACCAGAATCTGTATATGAGTACTGGGTCACGTGCAGAAAAGCACCAAACTCATTTCCTCAGTTGTATCCCTTTGCACTTTCAAGGGGTAGCTCTGAAACTACCCCCACTGTAGGCCAAAGGGGACTGTCTGTCAAAACAGAGAATATTACAACACATTCATGTGGTTGACAGGTGATCACCTTAATAAGCTGATGATCAGAGACCTTGTAGTTCTCAGGGAAGAAGACAGAAAGACCAATTATCCTGATTCAGCCTCAAAAAAATAACAGACTGGAACAGAATCTCAGAGTCTCCTGGAGGACATTGGAAGTGAGTGAGAAGCTGAAGACTTAGTGAGCCATCACCATTATATGTTGGCTTTTGTGTATGCTAGCCAGCAGTGAGTAATGTGATCAACACTCTGGTTCTGAAATGAATATCCTTGCCTTATCGCACAGATACTCTCAATTTTCTGACTGCTGTTGCCTGATGAAAAGCAGGAGAAGGAATTCAAATGACAGTGATAATCTCACACTCTCATGTTTGTTTGTTTCAAAAAAGATTTCTTCCTCCAGAGGCTATTCTTGAAGGTGCATTGCTGATTTACTGCCATCCACTTCTGAATGTTGTTTCGAATCAACCAAGAGAGAAGCTAGTTAATCTGATGTAACTGCAGCAAATACCCAAGCCTGGCATGATGTTATTTTAGACTGGACTGTGAAACTGAAGCCATCCTTGGAGGATACTGTCAAGTAGGACATAAGGCTCTGCACAGTGTGAGGCAAACTTTCGAACTTCGAAACATCTGGTCACAACTTCCCATAGGCTTCGTAGCTCTGGAGTTCTCAAGAATTAATCCTTTATTTGGTCCTTTTCAGCACCTATATGACACCATCAACAAAGCAGTCAAACTGATATGCAACTGTCAACTTTTTCTCTGTTCACATCTGTGCAGTCCAGACAATCCAGTGTTTCAAAGGGATCAGATCATGTGTAAATGTAATTGTCTGAATCTGAAGTTGAATATGATGGAGGCAGTGGTCTTCAGACAGAAAGAGCCGCTGGGGGAGTCCACAGTTGTTCGTGAGAGCAAACAACCTCAATCTGTAGTTTAGTCTTGACAATAAGCTCCCTCAAACAGCATCTCATGAAACATTTTCTGTCATTACTGAAATTCCAGTCTATCCTGCAGTATAAATATCTTGCATTGGCTATTAACGTTTTTGTTACCTTTCAGCTGCACTGCAGAAATATCATTTGGGTGAAGCCTGCAGTGCTATATTTCTTTAACAGCTGAAATTTAACACAATCCAGATTAAAGAATACAGTTGGAAAAGATAGTGTTTTCTCAATAGCTGTCCAGATTATGCAGTGCACTGTCTACAAGCAAAAAACCAGCCCCGACTAGCTCCAGATGACAGCATAGACTGCAAGGTATTTTTATTTACTTTTTCAACCTTAACTTCATTAAGTGACACAAAGCACAAAAAGAAATTCTAAATCAAAGTTATTTGTCAAAATACAGTTAATTATGCTTCAGTACATCACTGGAATATATCTATGCTGCTATAGTACAGAAATCTACAGACGTATATGTGTTATCTTCATAAGTAGATTTTAGTATTTCTCCTTTTGTCCCTGTCACCCTCACAGAAAAGAAGTTTTTCCTCGTATTTGTATGGAGTGTTCAAGTTTGTTAGCATGCAAGCACAATCATTACATGTTTCCAACATAAATGGACTGAATTAGCAGAGAAGCTAGCAACAAATTTTTGCCATAGTGAAAGAAGGTTTTGAGAGTTTTGTTGTATCTACATTTCATTCCTAATTGTACTTTTGTCATAGTCTGCCTCTTCATGATGATTGGTTGACTCACTCCAAAACGTGGGCTGCAGGACATTAGACCATTGCAAAACATTTTATGCAAAGAGAGATCAGCTCTGATATTGGTTGGACGTCAAGTCATGCTGCAAGCAGTAATTAAGTATTGAGTCTACGCATACATGTGGTTACTTATTTGTTTATGGAAGTCGTTGCCTACGGAGAGGCTTTGAATTAGGATTTGTTCAGCAAAACTTGGGTAGGGGAGAGAGGGCAGAAAAACATTTGTTACGGGCGAGGCAGTATTTTCTAGTGTGACTTGGATGTTGTAGAAGCCAAATATGTCTGTAGAGTTCACGAAAGGTGCTGACATACAAAATCCAAGAGAGGACTGAATCAAAATAAGACTTTTCAGCTTCAGTCTGGCTTTTGTAAAATTCACGTTCACTTAAGGAAGAAACTTTTAGGACTCCATGGCACTTTAAATCCACTTTCTGTTGGTATTGACACGCTTTTTCCAAAGCAGACATTCTAGAATTCAATTTCTGTCACTTTTATATGGGTCTATATAAATGCATGGTTTGTGGAAGGCAAGAGTAACAGAAACATGAGTAAAAGACAGTGAAGAGTAAAATGGGGAATAGTTAGAAAAATAAAAAAAAATAAATCTAGCACTTTATCCTTTGGTATCAATATTCTATCTGTATAATGAGCACGGCACAACAAAGTGCAAATGTGTAATAATTGCTAGCGTATAGGGCTATATTTTTCAATATTTCATCAATAAAATAGACTGCTAATATTCACTGGATTTTACTGGGTGAGATACCCATTTGCAAATATTTCTTTTCAGAAGCTAAGAAAATACATGCTGGAAAATGAGTCTGCAATTTGAAGTTTGTCTCCATTGATATTTTGCCTAGTGAAAATATTTTTAATTGTGCTTGCCTTCTGGATAGGCAGTTCTTATCATATCAAGTTATCATGTAATCTTCCAGGGTCTATAACACAACATATGTGTTTATTAGCCAGTGATATCTGATGTGACAGTTTTAACTTTACATGGAGTTAGTCAGCTACCTTTAGGATCTGCATAGAGGATCGATTTGAGAGCTGATGTTCCTCTCCCTTTTGTTTTTGAATGCACACAGATGTCCTCAGCAGTGTTCACACTTGGGTGCAGTTTTTTTTTTTGTAACTCTAAATCAAATTAAATGTTAAATTACATATTGTAATCACATGGTGTACATTTTATACCGCGGCAAGTTTTAATAATAGATTTTTCTTTTTTAGGAAGGACCTTTGATGCAGTCTCATCAAACAAAAGAGTCTGCCTTAAAAAAAAAAAAAAAAAAAAAAAAAAAAAAGCTGTTTCATTTTATATTGGAAAAATACAATGTGACATCTGGAGAATAAATTGTTCAGTCAGCCAGAAATACGCCTTGTAAAAATTGCTTAGGTTTCTGTAACAAGATTATTTACTGCGACTGTTCACCTATAATACAGCACACTTCTGAAATGGACCTTTTATGAAACACATCAAGCACTGTGGAAATGTATTCAGTGCATTAATCTACAACACTATACACTTTACAATACTTTTAGAACAGATTTTGAAACTCACACCATCTAATGAGACAGAAAGCTTTTTCTTTATATTCATTCTAGTCACATTTTATGCTAAACCTTCACGTTTAACATAATGCAGTAGGGTTTTGTTTTGTTTGCTTTTATAAAATGCAAACAAACACAAGGTATTACTCTTCAGTTGACTAGTGAGCTCAGGCTGTTCTCTGCTTGTTTCCATTGCCTGTACATAAGACAAAAGCCATGTGTACCTTCTGCTCTAGAGCTTTATAAATGTTGAGGCACCTCAAAATGTGTCAGTTTCTAATAATAGATGTGCAATTAGCAGCAAGAACCAATTATGACCATTTAAAGCCAAAGTAAGGGCCTGATTAGGAGACGGTAGTATTGCTAAGAGTCTAGGTGTCTCGAGTGAAGAATCACAGGAAAAACTGAAGCAGTGAAAGGGATATGTTTTTGCCTTGTTCTTAGCACTGGATCTGCAAAGAGCTAAATATTTTCTGTAACAAAATGGTTTCTGGATCTGAGTGCAACCCCAACTAGAGACAGGATGAAAGCTGATTCAGGAAATATGCAGTTCTAATATGTGTGAATACTTAATGTCTAAATCCTAAGCAAGACAGCCATGAGAAAAATGTTTATTTTTTTTCTTGTAATGTATGTCATAATGAAGTAGCAAGGTGATTCTTGGTATGGGATTCATAATCACTGCATTTGAACTGTTAGATGGTCAGTGAGTTAGGCTGCTAATGCAATAGAAAAGGTGCTTGTCACAAAAGAGGTATTTTACAATTTCTAAACACAGAAGGCAGTCTTTAATTGCTTTCTTGCCTGAAAATAGAAAGAATATTCATGACAGGCAATAAAATTGCATGAATCACATGTTGGAATGCTTGATTCACATATTGGGTCTGGCATATTTTGGCAAGTCAGAGTGTCCCAAAACAACATATTTTCTCAAGAAGTCCATTACAAAAATGAGAATCGAGATCATAAAATTCCTGAACTGTCAATTGTCATTAGGGATGTAGGTTGTAAGAGAAACCAGATGGAGCACAGGAATGCAGCACACAAGTGAAAAATATATTAAAATGTACTTATTTCTCAGTTTAGCTTTCCCCTTGTCCCAGCAGCATGGTTTATAAGAGGATCTCAGCACAGGTAAGTTAAGGTCTACCTCCAGCCTTTGGGGTATGTGTTCAAACTTGCCCATATCTCCTGCTTGTTTAAATTATATCAGTATGGATAGTAATCCAAAATGCTTGTGAGTTTATGGCGTAGGATCTCAACCTAGAGATTGCAACTGTGGGTGATGATTAAATTAAAAGAAGATATCACTTTGCTGTTATTTTAAGATGATATGAGGGTGGTGAGGCACTGGAGCATGTTGCCCAGAGAAGCTATGGATGACCCATCCCTGGAAGTGCTCAAGACTGTGCTGGATGGGCTCTGGGAAATGTGGTCTAGTGGGTTGGACCTAGATGCCATGGGTTGAAACTACTCTGTAGTCGTAAGAGAAGCAGCATTATATTTATTAATATAAAATAGTGATTTAACAAATAGTTTCAAATGGCTGGATACTTTTAATTATTGACTGCGTAGTGGATGGGGTTAAACATGCATGTCCAGGAGACCCTCCCATTCAGTCCTGAGGTTCAGAGTGGACACCCTTGCTTTCTGAACTCCTTGAACCACAGAGGGAAGGAGCCTAGGTGCAGCTGAATCCACTTCTAGTCCCAGGCTTGGTCAACAGTTTTTGTCTAAGGGATTGTATGTGAAAGGCAGTCTAAGATGTAATCTTAGTGAAGCTAACAAAGCTTAAATATACCGTTAGTCACTGAGAATCTCTATCAGCAAGGCATCTTGATGTCAAGATGTGAGGGACCTCTGCATAGAGGTAACCTTGAGAGCTGTCCCTACTCAAGGGGAGATGTTGTCAGCGCACTGCCATGAAAGGCTCTTGGGCTGTTCACTATTTAAGAGATAAGAGAGAGGTTTCTTGTGTTTTTTTTTTTTGTTTTTTTTTTTTGATGCATGCTCAATTGCCCAGCATTCAGTTTGAGACAGATCTGTGGTAGTTATCCGTCTGCAAGACAACCCAAACCATTCTACGATGCTACCATATGGAGAAAGCTAAAATTCATCAATTGAAAGAAATAGACTATCATTTCTTGAACTTTTAGCTTCTGTTACTGGCTCAGTGATTGGTAACTCTCCCATATCAGTGGCTGATAATTCCCATATCATCTTGCTACTCTAATACTTGTTTATCTTATTTGTATATTGAATTGTGTTTTGAATATATCAACTATTATGTGCATTTTTTCTTTTATTTATATTTTAAAGACTCTTTATTAGGAAACGGAAGTAATTTATGGCAGTCTATGTTAATGGATGATATTTTCAGCCAGAAACTGTCACCTGTCTTCTTTCTCTCAAAGATCTTGCTAATATTTTTTCTGTGTCTTCCCACTTAAAATTAAATCATCCAAAGATTGTGAAGTATTTTTCTTTAGATGCCTTCAGATGTTGTCATTTTTGTCAGTCTTCAGATGTTCAATTCTTGCTGGTCTCCTGATTTCCTGCAGATTTTATTCTTCCCAGAATGAATCATGTTGTTTTCTAGAAGCAGTGTCTACTGTATGTTTACTTCTTTTGTCATCAGAATACCCACGCCATTAGAAGTAATACTGCTTCCTGTCAATACTGCTTCCTGTAATAACCTCTTGTTTCTTGTGCACTTAAAGATGTCATAATTTATCTCAACTATTGTTACAACATTCCTTTTATTTTCCATCTTTATTTGTGTGAGTGCTTTTGTACTGCGCCCTATTTCGTCGTATTGGTGCTGTATCTGTCTCATATGCTTTATTTTGGTTGTGATTTTGTTTGATATCCTTGATTGCCCATACGTACACAGTGACTTAGCTTGTTAGCCAAGAAAATTAAGCACATGCTATTATTTATATAGCAAATAGGGAACTGTATCAAATCAAACTTCAGATATTACTGATGTTTCATTAAAAACTGAATTAAAACTAAAACACGTTGCTGTGTATGTGTATATATGACAATCAGAAATAAGAATCAAAAGCAAGCTGAGCTAACTCCTCACACCACTGAAATTATCAAGGATTTTTGTATGTAAGAGCCACTGAAAGAACATTTTCTCTATACGCATTCTGCAGACGAAGTGCAGCAAGATGAGTTTGCTTGTAGATTCATGGCTATAGTGTCTGACAGCCTTTAAAACTTCCAGAGATTTTTCCTGTTCAGTTTTCATCCTGCATTGAACTTGTAATATTCTTCTCTGTGCTCAGTAAGCCATGGTCAGCTACTTTGACTTACAAGGCCATTTTTTTTTTTCTTTAAATCAAATTCCAGTATTAGAATAAAAATCCCCAATAAAAGGACATGAAATAAACAAGCTTCTTCTCTGTAGAGCTTCATATAAAACATGTACAGTAAGGTAGTGCATATAATAGTAACTGCAACATAACGCATACAGTAAATCAGTCACTATGCAGCATAATGAAAAGGCTGCAGAAATGGAAAAATGCAACGTATAACACTTGAAATAGGAAAATATGTACATTCTGGAATTAGAATTAGAATCCAAACTGCATGTAATTGCCATTCCTCAAGACAGCACAACTGTTCTCTCTGGCTCTTGCAGGAAGCCAGTCCTCGGTTCTGGAGGAATTTGCTCTTTAGCTCCAGTAGCAGCTGTCAGATGTTTAAATGCTTTGTAGCCACTGCGGCCATTTTTTGTATCCCCTTCAATAGATCTGCCAAATAATTGTAGTTGCAAGTTGTCAAGGAAGGATGAAGATGATGCTAACCTTGTGTTCCCATGCTGTAACACTGCTGTCTAACGCAGTCCTTTGGCCCTTTCTCTTGACAAGGCATGAGTCAGCTCTTCCTGCTGCATACAGTATTTGAAAAGGGAGAAGATATGCTGCTGTGCAATAACTACATTGTGTATTTTCCCTGTTACAGACTTGAGCTGACACCTTTACTTCACTGCATGGGCAGACCCAGAAGGTTCATGCAATATTACCTTCAGCCTTCTCTCAAAGACATCCTCCCTTGGATTGGTGAGTGGAGCCTCATGCTTGTGGGAAAGGGGTTGAGGGAGGGGCTGGGACAACAGGAAGGAGTGTCCTTACTTAACCCAAATCATTGTGGTGTGGCTTCATGGGTTGAGTGGCAGATCCATGAAGCATCTTGTGGAAGCTCTGAACCAACTCAGACTGTGTGCTAGTGTAAACCATTCTAGGAAACTGGTAAGGGAGGAACAGCCGAACTGATTGTTTCATTAAAGAATGTAGCTGGAGATATCACCCTTACACTGACAGAAGAAGGAAAAATATATAATATTTCTTAAAAAGCTTATCCAAGCACTAAGTTCAGTCACGCAGAAATGCATCTAGGTCATTATGAAGAAGCAAGTTTTTTTTGTACCAGATTCAAAACCTAAAGGGCTTAGGGAAACTCTATTGGCTGAAAAACTTAAACATATATGCCTGTAATTTTCTCTGCTAAAATTTCCATCTCCTTAAAAATTTGCAGTAAATGTACTGAAAAGGATTTCCCCTCTATAAAGGGATCTTAAAAATGATTTTCAGAATAATTTTTGGATATTCAAGCACATACAAATATTGTCACTGTGTGGAAAAAAGTTTTGCTCTTACAGAAGAAATGCTCATTAAATTTTCTCAGCTAGTAAGGAAGCTGAAAACTTGGGTAGACGTTATCCATTTCCCTGAAAAATGTGGGACAACTGTTCTAGTTTTTACAGCTTGAAGCACGATGTTTGACTGTGTAAGGCTTATCAGCCTGATCTGTATTAGATTACTTATTTCTGGTGAAACAAGTGCAAATAATATGATAAGAAAAAATTCAAGAATTAGTACTACAGCTTGCTTTGCACTCCTACACGAGGAGGTCCAGGCAGGAATTCTGCCTCTGTCTACATACAAAAAATAATAAAAATAAAAAAAATAAAAAAAGTAAAATGGACTACATTTTGACATAGTGTATTTCATATAATTGTGAAACAAATTAAATTGTTTCCGTACTCATAGCAAGGTCTGCTGGCAGGAATAAAAGTTGGAGAGGGATCTGGAAATCTGCAAATACTTCCAATTTTTGAAGTTAATTCCCATTGAAGTCATTATGAAAATCTTAATCTTATTTCAGAATTCCATGAGATCTGTCTTTCAGCAGTATAGCCTTTGCAGATATGTATCATACACATACATAGCAAGCTGATATAAAATCACGAATCTCTTTCTCCTAACCTGCTCTCCTTCTCTTTGAGACAGTTGAAATGAATTGAGTTGTTCTGCTCTATTTTTGTACATATCATCTATAGCATAATCTGCAGCATTATGTTACAGTTTAATATTCACTTGAAATAAAAAACACTACTCCAGTCATCTATTGATTGACTAGTACTGCAATATTATAGATCTCTGGCACAATGTGAATTACAGTTTTATATATGATGCCACATTGCAAAGTATTAGCATTCAGATTAAAAACAAATGCACTCTGCCAAGAAAAGCTAGATTTAGGGCCAAAGCAATTGCATTTTGAAATACATTTATGCTTATTTTTTAAAGCATTTCAATTTGGGGAAAATGAAATTGAGGATAAGCTTTTTGCCTAGTATGGTATACGTCAGGGGCTTACCCAAGGGGATAGAAAACAAGCCATGAAGTTAATTTAGCTTCAGAACTAGACAAAAACCTCTTGGCTCATATAGACAGTGCTCAAGGTTGAGAACAGCTGCAGATCTCTTAAAATCATGCTTTTTCTGCAAAATCAGTTTTTGTATTTCTGTATGTGCCATCTATTTATAAACATTTCTATGGCTATGTAGAATCCTCTTTATAAACGGGTTATTTTAGAAACTATTTGATCCACTTAGAATTTATTCTTTTTTTTTTTTTTTTTTCAAGGTCAGAATTAAATTTAAAGAGAAAAACGCCTCTTGTAAGATTTCTCTCACCCAATATTTGAAAAGGTGGGGTTTTTTTTTGAATTTTTTTCTTTGTAGAAAAGCCTGTGTCTTCATGTTTGAGTAACTGTCCACATAACTCACTGTACTGAGAATACCTTTTGTTAAATAGTTTGAATTTTGATCTGAATCCAAAGCTCACAGTGCTGATTTCTCATTTGTTTTTTAAGGAAAAGCATCAGCCTTGACTAAAGCACTTCCTTCAGGATGCGTTTTGTGCACCCTACCCAACAAAACCTACTTCTGTTTTACCGGATTACCTTGTCTATTTTCCTTCTACTAAAAGAAACTAAAACTGATGTTCATTTTGTAGAAAAGAATTTTTGCATAATGATTCTTTAGAAATCTGAAACTTCTTTAAAATAGCACTATCATTATTTGAAAATGATATCACGTATTGATTTTCCAGGAAGATATAATTTAACAACAGACATTTGTTTGTGTGTGCTGTACTTCCTGAATTATTAGTAGTTTTTGTAGTCCTTAAGAAAATATCATCTGGTATATACACAGGGTCATGCAAGTACTCGGGTTGTTTTTGCTGTTGAGTACAGATCTCCTCTATGCACTACACAATTTCCTCAAGTATACTTGGTAGGATTTCTTTTAAGAGTATTTTTGTTAGCAGATCTTAGGTCAATAGATATCCAGTGTGGCATGAGTATTCATGACTCCAGAATTATTGTATGTTAACTTCGCCTTAGCAGGTAGTTAATAACCAACTTCAGATACAATTGTTGAGAAATCAAATAGAAAGAAATTTATTGATGAAAACTTTCACAAAACGTATTTTGCTCTAAATGCCAAATGTTTGCTGTAAGACGCCATATTTTTTCACCCTAGTGCTTTCCATTGTCAAGGCTTAATTCTCTGAGCATTTCTCAGACTTGCTGTGTCACGTTCAAAAGCTGCATTCTGAGAGCCTGAGTTACCAATTTTGTCCATATATTACAATGTGTATTTTAATTAAATGGTGTTTCAAATGACAGAACTTAAGTCAAGCACATTAACTTTGTCTAGTTGTCCGAAAATCCCTTTGTGTTATATTATTACAATGAAAAGCTGGTTTGCAGTGTTAATGTCAGCCACGACATGCCAGGCTGTGAACATGCATCTGTTCCTGCTTTTTTTTTTTTTTTTTTTTTAAAATTCTTGCATTATTTATAAATTCTACCATTCGCTGATGTTGGGTTTTGACGGTCTTCCCTGTGAACACCATGAAGATAAAGGAGTATATGGGTCAAAAAAAATGGAGTCCCAGCAGGTCCATGATCTGCTACAGTTAACCAGGATCACCAGCAGGTTATCGAAGAGGCATGTTCAATCCGACACAAAGGGCAGAGTTACATTGACATCTTCCTGGGATCATTAGGGAGGTTTTTAATTCAACATTGTATTGAAAAATAATACGTATGGTTTTTTTAAGCTGAGTGATCTTATAATGATCCACAATGTTTTTTGAGGTCAGAGAGGCAGATAACGTTATTAAAAGCAGCCAAAATACATATAGAGCTTCCTTCTAGAAAGTCGTAGTTTTACTTCAGAATTCCCATTTTGCAATAGATACCGTGTGGCAGATACTTTTGAAATGCTGCAGGAAGGTTTTGAAAGTATCCTAATAATGCTGAGGCAACGAGTGTGGAAAAGATATTTTCCAAACTGTGCCCATTTTTTAAAAATCCACAAAGAGCATCATTGTTAGAATGGAAAACGAGTATTTACTTCGGAAAATTACTTGCTTTTTGAATAAGTCGTTGCTCAAGCTAAAGTGGAATAACACACATCATAAATTAATGCTCTTAAAATGAATACTTGATATGAACCCTGGGAAATATTCTTTGCCATCAGGGTTTGAAAAAAGTAGGAGCTGTGCAGAAGCCAAACCAATTTGCATTGCTTGAAATCACGTAGGTTTCCCACCACTGATGAATTAGCAAATGCTTTGGATCAGCTCCATCTTGTAGTGTTGTTAGTGTTTACCTAAAAAGCAATAGTGCAAGAAGGTACAGTATGTGATTTGGAAGTAAATCAATACTGAAGTTCAATAAGGAATTGTAAGTTAGAAGAGCAAAAAGAAATGCAGTTCTGTTGACCCAAGCAGCTGATATCCATCTGATCACAGTGCATAGGCCAAAAACGGCTGTCTGACACACTGCTTCTGCACACCTGTGAAGAGGCATTTATTCTTTTGTGTAAAACTTATGAAACCTCATAGGCCAAAATGTCAAAGCCTGGATCTCCTCTCGAGTTCTGGTTCTATTTTTGCAATTGTTAACCTTTCTCTTCTCCTGGTTCCAGTATACTTCTTTCTTCAGCTGTGCTAACACTGCTGCTCCCAGAAATGGATGACTTCTCTGTTCCCGAAATATTGTGATCTAAACATTTGTGTTTGTGATACATTCATCAGCTGGCTACTTTCTGTCTTTTCTGTACAAATCAGTTTTATTTTTCTACTCAGAAAAGAGATGTTATTAAGGTTAACCAATGTAAATCATGCGTATTGTTGGGTTAGGGTGGCCAAACACCGTTCCTGATGCTATACTGGAATACTTCATGGTCAGCATAAAAAAAACCTGATCTGGTGGCAGTAAGTTTAGTTGGTAAAGATGGAGGCAAACTCTACAGGTGTGGTGTCTGTGACCAGGAACCTCGTACAAGAGCCATCCTCTGCCACTCAATTCCCTGACCTCAGACTTGGTTTTAACCTTGGCTGGCACTGTGAAGCTGCACGTAGAGCCATGCTTCTCCATGGCCAAGAAGAGTAATGTTTGAGACATAAGTATCTGGGCATTACTGTACTGAGGCTTAGTCCAGCATTCTGACTAATTGGGGTCGTCTGTGAAGCACTCGTTAAGTTGGTCTTAATATCTGAAACATTAAGATTTAAATCACTTGAAGTAATTCTTTGTCAACATTAAGTAAATTTCCTAGTTTCAACCAGTGTGTATCTCAAGAATTTATCTACAAGGAATCTAATTCCTCTGTGAATCTTGTTAAATTTATGGCCTTAGCAAAATGCCATGACAAGGAGTTCCAAAATCTAATTATGTGTTGTGTGAGAAAAATTATTTTCCTTTAATCAGTTCCTAATTTGCCCCATTTCTATTTAATAACTACCTCATTTTATTGTGTTATGGAAGAGGAGAAGAAAAGCTCCCAGTTGACCTTCTTTATAGCTTTCATTACTTCTTAATACACTTTTTGTCATGCCTGTTCCTATTTGTCTTCTTTTCAAGAAAATAAACAAAACATGAATTTAAAAAGCAATTTATCCTTATCTAAGAGCTATTCTTTGCTTTCATCATATTTATCTGCTTCTGTGAACCTCATTTCTTCAATACCCCCTTTGAGATGCAGAAAATCTATACTATTTTTATTCACATTATTTCATTATTTTCCTTCTATATTAAAGTGCATATATTTTTTTTCTTTTTATGAGCGCTCGTTCCTGCTATAGGCCGTCCTTCAGGTGTCTCCACAACATTGGTTAGGTGCCTTTTCTGTAATATATCAGCTTAGAACTTGCTAGGATGAAGGACTAATTTCCATTATCTCCACAATGTACATTCGTTTTCATTTATCAATATTGAATTTTTTCTGCATTGTCTTTGGCCTAGATTATTAAGCTGTTTGATAGATCCTTATTGTTATCTCAGGACTAAAGAAACCTTAATAACTTTAACTCTCTGTAAATTTAAGTACCTTATTTAATTTGAATTTATTAAACATACCAAGCATGAGATTTTGTCATCTTTGGACATCATCACTGTTTTGTCAGACTAAAAAATCCGAACAAATTTGAAGATTTTAGAATGGAATTATAAGAAAAATCTCAGTTCTTTCTTATCTGTTTTACCAAAGCACAGAGTAAAGTCTGCTGTGGTATTCGGACATGTGTGTTTGGGGACTGAATGAATGGTCGTTTTCTGGTATTATGCTTATGAGTTCCTAAGATGGACTTTCCACTCTGGTTCGGCTAATTTAGAGTGGTCACGTCAGCAGTCATCCACTGCCATGATTTTCAATTAAGTGATCTTAGTGTGGGTTTCACCTCTGCACTTTAACTAACATAAATGAGTCATGATAACAGAGATTTATTCCATGTTCTCTCTGGCCGACAAATATTATTCAGAAACCCTAGGAAGCAGATTTGGACATTTTTTTTTTTGTTGAGCATTGAGTGGGTGCTGATTAAGGGCTCTGCCTGAGCCCCACATTCTTTGCAGTTGCTTTTGAAATGCCAGGAAAAGGATGCCAGGGTGTCTTTGTCATCATGATAGTAGAAATTTGCTGTAGCTCAGCAAGAAAGTACTAAACTGCATCCAAGGAGTCCAAGAGAGCCTTTTCCTTGCTCATATTTCATGTGACACATAGACTATTGTCCTGACTTCTTATATTTCTGAACTCTAATGCTGCACTATTTGTCTGATGGGCATTTTAGTCAGGATTCAGCATAATTCTTATGAATTGATTTAACAATTTTTTCCTCTGTTTATTGGACTTTAAGGGGTCTAAATCTGTCTGTCGTTGAACTATACTGTTTCTTATCATTTAGTGCTGCTTTGTCTTCACCTTACTCATCTCTCTAGTGTGGCTGGTGTGTTTTTGGCACTAAATCTGGCCCTGCTGCTCCCTCGACAGCCTCATTAACTTTATCCTGAGGTGTGGAATTTTGTCAGTAGCCTTTTCTGAACCCAATCTTGTCAGTGGATCAATTGCAATTGTGCTCTGAAATGGTCCTTGTTGCAATTATTAAAGCAAGTGTATTTATCCATTTGGTTTTCGAGACTTGGGTGCAAGTGGTACTTGTTCCTCCTGCTTTACAACCCCCTGACACGAGCAGTTATTTTTAGGTGCGCAACTTTGATTGTGAACCTCTGATGTACAAGAAAAGCTTACAGAGCAGTCATCTGTCATTGCAGAGCATGTACCCACAATGTTTCTGTGTTCCCACAAATTCCTCATTTCATTCCTCACTGACACTCTACCTCCTTAGCTTCAAGGGCGTTTTGGAGGCTCAGTGGGGATAGGATCTAGAAGGCAGCTTGCTGCTGACAACTCTGGCATAAGCATTTTTTGTAACATATGTAATTTGGATACCAGGCTGAATTTTCGACAGTAATTAACAGGTTGAGTAACCTCAGCAGTTGTTTATAAAATACCTGCAGAAGTTGTTCTCTACAGGGCGGGCATTTCAGTATTGAGCAGTTTATACTCTGGCAGGTGCTCTGTAAGCTGTGTTTTACCCAGAACCAAATTCACATTAAGTTAAACTTGAATTTGAGCTTGGAATAAAATGAGAAATCTATGAAATAAGTTTTTCTGTTTCACATATGCACTTTGCTGGGAGAAAATATTGGTAAAAGTATGTTGAATTTCTTTTTCTTGTTTGTTTTTTTCTTTTTTTTCCCCATTTTTTATTAATTTAGAATGCTTTTATATCTCAGCCAAAAATAAACCTATTGCAAAAAGCATGTAAATAACATTTTGAATACTTACATTTCAGCCATTGCGCTTTAGAAGTTGTCAGTACTTGGTATGCTTTTAAAGGCATTACGTGAACATTTGTGTATGTTATGTACAATCACTACTACAATACTTTTTTTTTTTTTAGTCTTGTTTTTTTTTTTCAGAAACTCTTAAGGTAGAGAATTAGTGGCAAAACAATGTGCCTGCACACAAAATAACCATCAGTGTTTGCAGACCAGAGATTTAAATACAGTCCCAGTCAGTTTGTAAGTTCTATCTTTAGATGAAATGCTTGGTGATCAGAGTCACTTCCGAACAAAGAGACCCAGGACTCACGAAATATATGTGGTAGGCCTCAGCCTCCAAAATACCCTATTCAAACAAGGTAAGTAGGTGTGAGGACCATAAGATCTGGCTCCTGTCTTGGGCTTGGAGGGGAACTCCATGTACCTTGGAGTAATTTAATGCAACTTAATTGTGATTTCCTCCTCTGCCTCATGTAACTGTTTGAAAGACTGAGAGCAGCATGAGTGTCTTGCTGAAATAAAAAAGCAGAAACAAAACATAACAATGACTGCATGCATTCCTGTTGGCACCTATCTTTGGCCTCTGTGGATAGTTTGCTTCAAATTAGAAGCTATAAGAGTTAAGCCAGCTGGTCAATACTGACAAGAGAGAAGCCAGGTATGTACAACTGTATTTTGAAATGATAATAGCAACCTTTAATAAATTTCAGCTAAAAAATGGTATAATTTAGATACAGGGCTGCTGCGGAGGTAACACCTGACCAAATCAGGCTCTGTGATGTGTTTCAAGGCTTTTCCATCAAGACATCTATGTTCAAGTAGATATCACTATTGATTATCATTTATTCTACTGTGAGTACTAAAGAAGATAGCAAAATGCTCCAATACATACAAAAAAGGATCAAAGATTTTTCTCTTTCAGGTTTTTGTGAGTAGGAATAAAATGAGCTTCAATGTATTTGTGTGGGAACATGCATAAAAGAAAGGAAACGGATCAGGCTGGATTCTATTGTCAGGGGAAAAAAGCTGGGGAGGTGAAGCTTGATGATGTCTTTTAAGATATCTCGAGGTATAATAAAAGGGGGTTGAAAAAAGTCAGAGGCGTTAAAACAAAGAGTTTTTGTATGCCTATGTTCAGCAGCACAAACGCAGTAAAGCGAGTATGCTGTGAGTCTTTAAATCCAATGGCATTACTGGAGAAAACACTACACTAGATTAAAAACCCAAAGTTTACATTTTCAGTTTGATTTATTGTGTTGCAGTATCCTACGGTGATGCTCTATTGACAAAGCAATGTCCTTTTTGTAAAGATAAGCAATTATCAGTGCGTTAAATATTTGTGCTGTGTGAGCTTGTTGAAGTTTTACTGACATAAAATAGAAGCATGCAGACTTAAGGAGCAGTTTTCTGTTTCTTATTCTTGGGAATAAAGGAGATCGTTGCTGTGTCCTTCCTTAGCTGTCTGGGGCACCTGTTGGAAGTATTAAGAACTCCCATTAGGTATGGAAACAGATCATGATCGCATCCTTGCGTATGGCTGCTAATAAGGTAAAAAAGGCTCTGGTTAAGAGAGTATATAGCAATGGGAGTATGAAAGGATACTTCTGTGTAGTTCTGTTGGTGTGTAATGGACTGACAGGAATGAGGGTGGTCTCTGTCTTCTGCTGAGATATATACTTTCTCAGGACTTGTGTAACTCCTACTATTTCCCCGATCCTGTATTATTTTATATTCCACTACTACTTTTATGGGCTTCATGGAGTACATGTGCCACTGGGGACTAAAGAATGCGGTTTCATACTGAAGTACAACATGACATTAATTGATGTGATTTGTTTTCTCCTGTGATTCAAGCCCAGTTAAAGATGATGCGCAATATTGCCAAGTCTGAATTGACTGGAGTCGCTCATGAATATTTATCATGCCAGTGATTCAGTTTCCTGCATTATATTCCATGTAATGTTGCACCTGACCAGATTAGCTATGGCTGTGGTGGTGCTGGGAGGACAAAAATATGCTAGGACCAAATTCTAGCCGAGAGGAGATTTCAGACCAAATTTTAAAAATGTCAAATGCTTTCTCACTTCTTGGGAAATCTGCAAAAAGCAAGTATTTCTAACAACACAGGAACTGTGCTGTTATGCAGTGGCACTGATTAAGTGACATATTTAACAGAAATCAAGAGAAGCGCTCGCTCATTTGATGCTGAATAATTCACTTGCAGGACTCATTAATGTAAGATATTGTGGAGGTCAAAAGTGCAGATGGAGTCGCAAAGATGCAACACAAATGTATAGATTTCAGTCCAGCTGTTATTAAATTTGATGTTCCACGTGGAAACACCAACTCAGAACGACAGTGTCACTGACATGCGTGTCCTGGGGAGGCCCCTTAGTACAGATCCCGGTTCCTGCTCATCTGTTATCCCCTCCTGGTCTGCCATGAGCAAGAATTTTGGTCTGATTCAGTGTAGCATTTCTCATCTTCCTACATTATGATCTACAGTAAACAGTATCCCAGCTTGCAGATATGAAGATACTGACTTTGGGTTTCACATAACCCTTTTCCTTACACAAAGTTCTGCAGTCCTCCTGCAGTCACTGAATTGCTGTGCTTGCAGGTCCCTTCCTTTCGCTGCAGTATGTTACCCATGCGCCTATTGTGAAGGTACAGTGTGTACATTATCTCCCTTAAACATAGGTGCAGGAGCTTATAAAGTGCCGCTGTGATGTTCCTGACTGGGAAACTTGCCCTCCAATACACACATTTGGTACTCATGCATTATCTTTTGGCTTCCTCTCCACATGCCCATCTGTTCTGATGGCATTGTGCCTTCTCACAAGATGGTGTGCCAGCTTCACTAGACAATGATGCCAATCAAATGAGAGTTGCTGCAAGTGCTTTCTGTTCTGAAAGTAGCCTCTGTCAAGTGAAAGCAGTGCTGTAATGGTGCCACTCGTCTCCTTTTTCCTGTTTACACCTGCTGACACTTATCCTGCAAGATAGCGTTGGGATGGTAAGGGAGAGCATGAGATGCAACATGGGGTGGCTGGGTTGTCCGAAAATAAAGGCACAACCACAAGATCAACTTGTTTTAACCATAGGGCGTGCTGACAGTATTGGTCAGGGTGCAGATCCAAAAGAAGGCAGAAAAAGGTGTCTAACTGGAAAGAAATGTTTGAGAATAAGGGTATCACTGGCAAAAAATGTTTTGTATGTACATTGCATATATATCATGGAAATACATTTGTACAGCATTGGAAAGGTAACCTTTAAAGCTGAAAGGTCCCAGTGCAGGTGAGCCTCTTTATTCCATTGCCTGCCAGTGAAAGGCTACCTGTTCAACTCAGGAGAAATTGAGACCTGTATGAGAGCAAAATGCAACACGTAAGTCAAATGGTTTGACAGTTTGTTGTAAGATGCATAACCAGTTGAGATTGGAAAGAACCCACGTTTTACATTTTCATTTGTTATATAAGCAAGAACACAAGTTCAGTATTTCATATCTGGATGTTTTGTGCCACTTTCCATGTTTCCTGCTTTCTTTTGAAAGGAAACCAGTACTGTGAGCATAAGCTTAGACAGAATGCATTTCTAAACATTTCTGTTTAGTCTGCAAAGCTCTCAAAGAAGTTACTATCCAGAAATTCATCTAAGAACAAAGAAGTAACAAAACAAGGGCTGAGGTTACAAATCTCGTGTGCGGTTTCACCCTCTTTAAAATGTTTATGGGATACAACAAAATACGCTTTAAGGAAATTCTGATAACTGATCAAAGCAAGACCCTCTCAAGAATGTCATCTAATTGTTTCCTTCAGAAGGTTTGCTCACCTTGGTATTTTCCCCATCCATCAATGCAGTTAGTAGTATCTTATTTTTGAATTCCAAAGTCAAGAGCTAATTATTGAATTTGCATAGCATATGGTAAGAAGCCATGAAGCAGTTCCTGAGGTACACAAACCTTGCATTATTAATCCATGGAATTACTGGGGAAAAAAATTAATCTTACAGAGAAATAAAGAATGGCTCTCGGTTCTTACTTATGATGGTCATCTTGCTACTTGAAAGCCCCTTAATAGCCCATTAGCAACCCATTACAGTGATCTTTCTGCTAAGGTGACCAACTCCTGTAATGACAGATGTGATTAAGAAGAATACAGCTTCATAGCTTTCAGATTGGTTAGCTTTCCATACAAGATGTGGGCATTCAAATGGCAGAGGGAGAAGAAATTTGGATTTTCATTTCTCAGAACAAGCTGAGGAAAAAGAAAATAAAAGCTGACTAGTGGAGAACTAGCTTTTCACTTTTGGCATATAGTGCAGTACATAGGGAAGCTGTATAAGTGGAATACTACAACAGAATGATTATCATTACCAGTAAGCAATGACTGAAAATATCAGGCTTGTACAGATTTCCTGTAACTTTTCAGATGAACTTTATCACTAATTCTTTTATATTGATGCAAAACAAAGCAAGAGGGATACCAATGCAGAAAAAGTGTTTCAAATCTTACAGTCAACAGTAGGAAAGTTTGAAGATAAATGGTCACGGGAGGTGAAGTAAGCTGCCTCAAGTGCCCAGCAAATGCAATATCAGATCTAGAAATATAATCTGGCTTCTGAGTTCCGGTCTTGTGTCTGATCTGGGCCAAACCATTACCTCTCAGGGTCAGATGATATCTAATTAGCTAATATTTTGAAGTAATAGGACATGGGTAAGAAATGGAATTGCTTCCCACCTATAAAGAGATTTAAAATAATAATTAAAAAAAAGCAATAGTCTATGCACTCTCACTTGCCCTGTAAGGAGAAATGCAAAGTTTTACCTTTGTATATGACACTGATCTAAGGGAGAATCTGATATTATATAAACACACAGTCTGTTCATGAGCAAGGTTATTTCACGATGTGAGAGTACTTTTTAGTCATAAAAAAATGCATAAAATCTCTCTTATGTGAGAAAACTGGAAGCCAACTTTTAAATTTCTCTCTACAGAGAACAATAAAAGTCAATCATTGACCTAGAAAAACTCAAATAAAGATTTACGTATAATTTACATCCAGCATTTTCTGAAGAAGGGAGATGTGAATGACTCATTGAAGACTGTAATCTAGAATAACCCTTGACCTTCTGCTCTCTCATTCAGGCTGCTGCTACCATGGCTGTTCATTTAATGCATAAGCAGCTCCATTCTTCTAAGGCTTGAATCCATTGCTTACTGGCATTATTTGGGACATGGGATTAGCACACTGTAAACAAGATTTATCTTATCGCAACTTGTAGCAAGAGACTGCTATGTAGAACCGTAAATTGTCACCGAGCTGTCTCCTTAATCCTTTCTGCATTCATTTTTATTAGATTTCTTACTGCTTCCTTCAATCATGTTTGCTGATTATTAAAAAGTAAGAGTTTGGGAAAGTGCAGTCTTTTCAGCTGTCAGCTCTGACACTGCTGCATAGACAGAATACATATAAGTAAAAACCCTCCTAATATTTGCACTCCTATTTTCTGGTGTGGATTCACGTGTAATTGTGCTGTTAGCTGCAGGTCTCCAAGCGGGTCTAGAAGTGATTTTGTTTCCCTTATAATACTAAAGCTTATACTAAAGGATTGCTCATTTGTTAGAATGACAGAGTAGGTTATTATTTATTTATTATTATTTCTGATACAGAAATAATTTGAATTCTTTAAATTCATATCTTCATTTCCATTTAAACACTCTGAACTTACGGAGTTTATCAGCCATAAAGCATCTTATGGTCCTAAACATGAAATGAAATATAAAGAATAAGGGAACTATGTTCAAGGTGAGAGAGGAACAAGAGGTTTGGTCAATCCATGCAGAGTATGGGCGCAGGGGATACTGAGGTGTGAGCAGGTTTTGTAACTTCAAAGGAGCTCTGGGAAATGGGGAAGTGGACCAGAAGCTGCCTGGGCACACCTGTACGGGTTTCCCACTCCTGATTCACAGCTGTCCTGCCTGCCCCAGGGCAAAGGTTGCCCCTGGAAGTACCCCTCCTGCCTGACCATGCCTCTGTCACAGGGTGGGATTGCTCTAAGCTCCATCAAGAGCTTTGTGTAAACCTTATTATACTGTTATGTCAGTAGTTAGGATATCATTTATAGTAAGCTTCCAGGAATTGTACACTGCTGCTTCAAAACAATCTAATTAATCACAGACATGAGTACAAGTGAGTAATTAAACGGAGATGAAAAGTATAATTCACACAAATGCATAATTATTGTCAGATTATTACAGTTTTTCAAAATCTCTTATGTATTGAAGTCGTTTTTGAAGGTGGGAATGCAGCTTCTACGTCACTTTGATAGTTTGGGGAATGTTATACACCAGTTCTCATTTTTTCATTTGAACCTGTTATATACAGTCACATTTTTTAAATGACAAAATCTGCTTCATGCTCCACGAGTTTTGCCATAGTTAGAAGAGCAATGAAGAAGGACCTAAAAAGAGCAGTCTGGAGGGTTTGGGGATTTGAGGAACGTAATTACACGAAGCTCAGGAAAGCTACATTCACATGAAAAAGGAAATAAATTGTGACTCTTTTGGTATACTAAAAATCCCAGAGAAACAAGTAGAATTGATGTTTCAAGACACTTTGTACTTGTGCTTAATGTAACTGATGTGAACCGCTGCTGGAAAAAGGTCAGTGTGAAAAAGATGGGGACTAATTTATTTACATGTGCAATATAGTGCAAAAAAAGAGCAGAGGAATCTGACAATGCCAAAGGATGGACAGTACATGGAAGAGGAGTTGGGAACATACATGGGCGAAGAGATGCTGTGAGACATGGCTGTTAGATTGGGAACCAGCTGAAGCTACTCTGGGTAAGGTGTTCTTGTTATAGTTTTATTTGTGACTCTGCTGCAGCCCTCCAGGATGATTTGCGTTAGCATATTTCCCATACTTAAATGCTTTGCAAACTAGGCTGAAAGCTTTGAGTATAAAGTATTAGAAGCCAATCATATTTTAGCGTTATCCAGATCTGTCCCAAATTCCTGGTTGGCATATTTTCTGTTCTCTCATGTATGCCAAGGAACAAGAAAAAACACTGGGTAGTTTCTTCTAATCGTTCCTGTGTACCTAAAGCGGTAACACAATGTTGTACGTTTACCTCTCTTACATTTATGTAGTTGTTATCTTGGCTTTCAGTAGAAGCGCATGTGAGCGCTCAGTTTGTTTGGAAATATTCATCTTCATTTCAAATGCTTTTGAAAATGAAGCCCACGTTTTCTGGTCACTCCCTTTTGCAATCCACGCTTGCCCTTCCAGTGGACAATATATTTGTATTTTCCTTTCTGCAGTTTGGAAGGAAGTCAAAACAGCATCCATTCATTCAAGTATTTTCTATAAAGTGTTTGCTCACAGTTGGTCTTTTCTTAGTTTTTCTTAAATGTAGCAATGAACACTTACAAGAAAACGTGCCAAAGAATACCAACTATGATACGGTAATACTAACTTCATTTTCCGTCCTTTGCCTGTATGAAAGAGAAGAGCTTCAAAGTTGGTTTTTATTAATAACTGAAAGTGTTTTTTTGAAAAGAAAATTTCTGAACCTGCTTGTTTAAATCGCTGATGCTGTTGTTGTGGTGAGGGCTTTGCTTCCAAAAAGCCTTTGTTCTCACTATGAGAGAAATTGTTGATAGCGTTTTAAATGTGAACTGCAAACTAACAGTTTTTCCTTAGCAACTGCTGTCTCTGCCAGTGAAAGTGCTGTGTTCTGAGATTTGAATATGCAAAAGATGGGGTCAAACTGTCTTGAAGATATAAAAAAAATATATTGGATGAAGTAAAATTCTGTCTGAAATTGAATTTGGGGAAAATCAAATATCTGTTGGTTATTTCTCGGCAGATGTTGAAAGGGTTTTTCCTGGATTCCATCCTTATTGATAGCATGTCTTTTGATCTGAAGCCAAATAAGAAATCTGGATTTGGAAATTTTCTTTAACTAAACATATTAGTTAAGTATGTAAATCTGCTTATCATCGCTTAAGGAACCTTGCCAGAGTAAGAAACATCTGGAGCTCAGTATCAACTAAGTTATTAATGAAGATTTTTTAGTATGTTTCATCTGGAATATTGCAGAATTGTTATCTTAATTGCTTAAGTCAGCTTTATCTAAAAGACAATTAACTGCAAGTTCTGTTGTTTACATTTGGACTCCTATGAAATCCACAGAGCACAGTTTTGTAGGCCCAGCTACTTAGTTTTCCAGACTTGTTCAGAAGTGGGCTAAGACGTGTTGTGGCACAAGCAAATCAGATGAAATAATCGTGGTTTTGAAACAGCAATGCTTTCTTTCACAGGAGGCGCATTCTGAAAATTAGTTGTTTCCATTTAGGATTATGAATTACATGGTCTGGTTTGTTTATTTGAGTTAATCACTGTGTAATTCCAAGAAAGGATTATTTGACTTGTCCTTGATAAGGATGTTAAGTACAGATATTGATGTAGCTTTTGGCCATAAAGCCACTCAGCTTACCTCCGTAGGGTTAGAAAGAGTTCTCAGTCTAGTTCAGCTTTAAAATGTACAGCAAACTGTTGTGTAAGATGGGATTTTCAAAGCTGGTGGATGCTGAATGTATTATAGAGAACTTTGCTAAAGCAAGTAATTGGTTTTATCAGCTGATTACATATGTCTTGCTAACGAACTGAGAACGGCTAATAGCTGAGCCTGTATGCATGAAAAGCATGAAGTAAGGGAACGTATTGTTGAAGGAAATGTTATTTATCTGTTACAAAAATGGGAGTAGTTCTCTGCACAAAAAGAAACAATGCTGAAACTTGGTAAAGGTTTGCGTACCTTACCCTTAAAGGCTGTTTTAATGCTTTCTGTAGATAATATTTATGTTTTGCCCTTGCTCCAAAAGGAGTTGGGCTCATTCTCTGAATTCCCTTTTCTCAAGTACTATAAGTCAGTGAAGTCAGTCCATCATTATGGATAAGCAGTGTTGATCTTGTGTCCTTGAATAGATTATATAACAATTTGTGATCATCTGGTGCTTGATATGGCATCTGCTGATTAATTTCAATGCAGTCTTACAGACAGACCATAATAGCCAGTATCATTATTTTTAATAAATCAATTACATGTGATGTATTTGGAGGAAGGATTGCTTAGCCACTATTGGTACAAGTCACTGTGTAAGTACTGATTCAGTGCTTGATTTCCTTGGTGGGTGCTGCCATAAAATATAAGCTAAATAACAATATTTATACTAATTTGAAAATATATGTCAATTAGATGGTTGTTTTATTTTCTACAGATGATTTTCTGTCTAGTTCTCATTGCTGTTCTGAACATGGAAAGTTACAGTAGGGGAAGAAGTTAACCAGTTTTCAGTGCATGAAAAGGAGAATCTGAAATATGGTGAATATGTGAAAAGGATTCTAATATTAACTGAGAAAATAAAGCTCATGGGAGAGTGTTTCTGCTATTGTATAAATGGTAATTATCATTCTGTCTTTAAATAAGTGCAAGTTGCTCCACAATGCACCTACTGTGTGAGCTAAGCTGTACCACATCTTCCTGACTCAAATCAATTAAGAATATGGTGTCAGTGATTGTCATTGTTTGTGCACTTATAAATGCAGTGGCAGTCTCCCTCAAGAGAGTGTCTACATTCAAAGAGAAATTTGCTCATAAGAATGGGAAAAGTAGAACTAGAGGTCTGGAAATTGCTAGCACAGTGTTGAAAAATTGTTTCCCACAGTAAATACAAAAAGTAATCCAGTAATTACGTATTACATTACTGAGAATGACATATACCTTCTTGTTTTATTTTCTTTCTAATGGATTGTGCTTCTGTATAATAGACAATAATTTTCCACCAGTCAAGCTGAAAAAGAGGGCGTGTGATAATATTTTAAAACAAAAGTAATTTTTACTCATACAGAAACATAATCATTTATTTTCCAAAGGAATCTCAGTGTTGGAGTGAAAGAAGCCTGTCTCATGTTGTTTTAAAACCTTGCACGTGCATCTCGACGTGAGAAAGATCAGTGGGGTCAAAACAATCTTCATACTGGCTTACTTAGGTACAGACACAATATATTTAACAGGGGGCACTACTGCTATTTTCTGTCATGATTTCCTTTCATTAATGCTATCTCATCTGTGTGCAGATGACATTAGTTGGGTTCATAGTAGGTGTCAGTTATTGTGAGTCCATTAGCTTCAGGTGAGATAAAGCAGTATGCATGAGTGGAAAGCTGTTCTTTAATCCAAGTACACCCATGCATAAGCTAATTTGTACTTACCTTAGCTTGGTCCCTCTCCTCTTTCGCCTGTTTTCTGTTTCTTAAAAAACAAAGATACTCAAATTGTGTATAAACAAACTTAGCTAGAAAGAAATCTGTGACATAGCTAATAGTTTTTCATCCACGCTGGGTGAAACACAAACTGACTGTTCTTCTGGAAGGGGCATGATAGGAGAACGTGAGTCATTACTGCTATAGGAAAAAAGCAGCTCAGCAGTGTGCTCTCTTTTCGGAGCAGACTTACTGAAAAATGTACTGCTAGCAAAATACCATCACACAGGCAATGAAAGATCTGAGAATACTTTTCCAGCCCCTAAATGATCAATTGTGTGTGTGTTTAATTGGTCGGAGAGGTAGAGCTCTTAGCCTGAAAAGTTTTGACAGAGGTGTTCTAACAACTTCCACGGAGCACTGTAAGGATGAACATTCTTTCTAATGCCTTTGTGGGCTGCAGATTGCTACTTGCTGAATGAAAATGAAAACATGTGCGCTTGCACAGAACAGAGAATTTCATCGCATTCATATATCTTGAATAAGCTGCTGAAAAGGAAGTTATTTACTGGAGTTCAGAAAGAATTTTCTTGAGTTCTTACGGTGATAATAGGCCCTCTCTCTTTGATGCATCACTCAGCAGGTGTCAGCGCTGCAAATGAGGGCCTAAAATTTTGTCATGGAGGTCTTACTGCTAAATTATTATTTTTTTAAAGAGTAATAAGCAGTCATTTGTGTTGAATCAAAGAAAGAAATTTGTTGAGAGTGTAGAATGTGATTCTATAGAGGAAAGAAGTGAAGTAGTAAATAGCCAATACGTCATACTTCCCAAACAAAAAGCAGCATATAAAAAAGATCAAGGTTTATTATGCCTCACTTACTATCAAAGAAAAATGTACTGGCAGATGCAGTGTTAGCAAATTCATGGTGCACTGTTCACTGTTCCACAGCAGATGAATGACTGTCATTGACAGACTGGTCAGATGAACTAGAACAGAATAGCATTTATCTTTTGCAGATCAAGGATTCACCTGCTTGTGCTTCCAAGACAAACTTGAATGCTGGAATAAAGTTTTATGGGAAATGACACACCTTTATTGTCAACAGCAGGCAAATGAGTAGTGGAGCGGCAGAAGGCATACATATTTTAGAGAAAAAAGGCATGGAATTTTTATGAGTCACTCATACTTTTAAGAGCAAGATTGAGCAAGTCTCATTGTTCTCTACTGGGTGATGAGGCCAAATGATTTTTCAAAACGTATTTAATGGAACAAAATCATTTAACTGCTCAGTGTATCCTGGGGTGTGTTCCACGGACTCAGCAATAGGACTGGAAAATTACCACACATTCCTTCTTCTCTACCATTTTTTTTTCATTTTCTTGCTGGATTAGTATGAGATATTTTTCTTTATAGTACAGCTAGTGACTCTGTATGTTCCTTTGGAGGACATTTCTCAGTTTGATGAAAATGTTCTTGAAACCCACTGCTTGTCTTCGTATGTTAGAGAAGAACCTACCCACACTGGTAGCAAATATGTTGTGGGTTTTTTTCCTTCTCAAATAAAACTGCCCATTTTTAGTAGAGAGGGAATACCACAGTAAAACGTTAATGTAGGGGTGGTGCTTATGGACTTACTCTTCCAATCTCTCAATTTTCCTTACATTAAAAAATACTCCATGGATAATGTACTGCTTCTGAAAAATTCAGGAGCAAGATGATTTCTGATAAAATGAAATCTGAGGGCTGGGTCCTTGGTATGACTTGATTTCAGAGAAAGACCCTTATTAAATCTTTAAATTCCTACTGTGCAGACTAACTCATCTCTTTGTTCACACCGATATCTTTGTTTTACAAAAGTAAACACAAATTAAGGTTGGAGAACTGAATCCAGTGGTAGCTTCAATGGGTGCTAATTATATTTATGGAAGGGGGAGCTAATAACAGAAGTCTGTGTCAAACAAACAGAAAACAAGGTTGATGGCTTTATAGTTCTTATCCAGAGATTTCTAACTCAAAGAACCACTTGCAGAAAAAGCACTTTTTAAGTGAATGTCCAGTATTTTCACAATGAATAAATAAGTAAATAAAGGAACCTTAAATATTTAGAGTAAGAATTTTGTTTCTGCGGTATTACTTAAAGTGCATATTTTTGGTAATGTAAAAGTCCAGTATAGCAAGCACATTTTTCCAATGAGAGCTGAATAAACAGTAAGCTAATTGTGTTTCATTTGCAAATCGTTAAATTACTGATAATCCTGTTCAAATACTGATTCTAATTTGTACTTATCAGATATAGACGGCCATGTCTTTTTAATATATGTTGTCATGTCTGTGATAAAACGGAGTTAAGAGTAACAACAGAACCAGAAACATCTGGGAAATGGAAGCAAAAAAGCTAGGTGTCAGATAGCAATCAGTGGCTCACTTATGGCAATTATGCTTCGGAAATGCAAGTAGTTCCTGTGATATAATTTGCAGATGATCAGGCTGGTGATGGGAGTCTGCTGCTTCCCTTAGGCAGCAGGGAGATGTCTGTGCAGATGTATGTCCCAGAAATGCCACACTTCCAGGAGAAGCTGTCAGCTCCCTGAGGTCCCATCCACTTGGGATGAGATAGAGGAGGGCACGTGCCCCGTGGCAATGCCATCCATTATCACGATCCGTGCTGCAGAGAAATGAGCAAGCTGGGGCAGGATGCAGCAGGAATTGTGCATCATGGAGAAGTTCTCCTTCCAGTCAGTGTGAGTTTCCTGGCTCAGTCTTTGACACCTCTTCAATGATTTACTCTGTTTTGCCAGTTCTGTCCTTTCTCATTTGTACAAATTTACTTTTTTGTGTGTCATTTCAGCTTAGCCCATTTCCCTTCTGTATGTTTTCTGGTAAAATCAATTTAGTGATTTTGCTTTCCTTCTTTCCAGATCATGTCAGCTAATTACATTCCTGTATTTCTTCTGCCTCCATTGGGCCAACACTGCTTCTGTGCAGCAGTTCATCTTCACCCGCCCCCTCCTCCCCACCCCTCCGTTATTATTTATTAATGGATTGCACAAGTCTTCACCAAGAACCTTGACTTATCTTAAAGGCATTCAATAATTAAGCCTTGCAATGAGCCTATGAAGGATTCAATTATATTGTCTATTTACCAGATGGCTAACCAGGAACAGACAGAAGTTAGGTAAATTGCCCTGGGTTAAAAGTTGGGGAAAGGCAGCACTGGGAATAGAATCCAGAGTCGGTTGAGTTTCTTTGCCAAAAGCTTGTAGTACTACAAAGTACATCTACCAGCTGCTGGCAAATAATTGTGCTGGCCCGGAATTGTCCTATTCTAGCTTCGAGTTTAAGATCTATTATTGAATAGGTTTTCAAACTCCGGCCTTGCCCTTTTCTTTCCTAAAGGGACCTTGGAAACAACTGAAATTGTAAATACAAAATAAAAATCTGCCTATACTTTCAGGTTATTCCTATGCTAGTCCTCTAGATTATTAAGGTCTGTGCATACCTGGGTGTTTTATTCTAATGTGTGTATTAGGAGGAAAACCATATCAAGAAGACAAGGTCCTTGTCTGTCTGTCTGTCAGCCTATCAATCTATCTACCTATCTCAGTGTGAGCCAGACAGCCTGTCCGTTGCATCAAAAAGCCAGGCTAGATTTGTTAGCTGTGCTGCCATCTGGACTACATACTGAATTCTCTGTCACCATTAAACAGATGAATCACACTTTGTAAATAGTGACTTTAAGGGTTTTGTACTGGAGCTACTTGCTTTGTGAGGCTGGCACGCTCCTGCGCAGTCCTTGTAAGACTAGGGGTCTCCATGTCCGTGTTCATCTCCTTATCACATCTGAACCAGTTAAGTATACAGAATATTGAAGAGAATATCACCTGTAGAATATTCCAGATTAAGGGCTGCCAGCAGGTTTATGGGAGCATTGGCACAGCTCCTTGAGTATTTTTGTGAAACATTTTAGGATCGTCTTTGGCCTTGTGTGAGTGATGGTTGCACTGTAGACTCAGGAACTTTTCATGATCAATTCATGCACTGTGATCTTTAAATCTCATTTTACCGTAGAAATTATTAGTACATTGATTCACAGCATCTAATTCACAGCTAAGAATAATTCTTATGATGGAGAAAAGTACTCACCTCTCTGCTGCCAGAGCTGCAGGCCAAGGCGTGTTGTCCTCTGCAAGGCCGGTCCCATCACCAGCCATCACACTCCTGCTCTTGTTCTAAGCTGAACCATGGGAACACTAAGCTGAATGCCTGGGAGGGAGAGCTGGTGTGCAAACCTTTTTTCATTATTCAGTTATAATAATGAAGAAATGCTCTTTGGTTGTTATGCCTTCTTATTTCATGTGCCTGCCCTGGAATGTCTGTGGGTTGCTTTCAGGTATGAAGACCAAGGGCAGCAGTTAGCAGGTGTCTGGCAGCCTTAGCACATTTCCAAATATTCAGGAATTACTGCTTTCCAGCCCTCTTGCAGTGGCACTGGCTGTAGTACTTTGCATAAATTCAGTGGAGTTGTAGAAGACCTTTTGGGGCCATTTGAGGTTTTGGCTTGAGCAAGATTGAATGCTGCAATGTAGATTTCAATTTTGTGGAGGAAAAAAAAGCCCATCCATGTGAAATTGTGCTCATTACAGAGGAAAATAAATTCCTGTCTGTCAAGCAAATGGCCAGCCTTTAGAACTGTTCAGGCTTCCACGTCAATTAGCAGAGAAAAACAACACCTGTGTACACTAATTATTTCTTTAATTGAAGGTTTTCAGATACAGAGTCTACTTTTATCAATAGAAAGCCAGAAAAATTCCATTGTCATCAGTGGAATAACTCCTGATTTACACCGGTGTGTGATAGAGTAAATTAGGTGAACAGTATGTTATGTAGCACAACAGCAGTGTTGTGACAGCTCTAACTTGTAAATATATACTTTATATACTTACATGATCAATGCCCCTTTAAACAGTGTTTGATTTAAATTGAGTGGTTTTGTTTCATGTCTTTGTCTCATGTTTGCTGACTTTTTACTATCCTTACATCTGTCAAAAGCATTTTGATGCTATAAATAAGAACAGGGATTAAATACATTCTTTGTGACAAGCAATGTGCAGTGTATTCACTTCTTTCTTCTCAAAGATATATTATTCTTTTCATTATTTTGAATCTGCACTGTTCCATTATTCTGAACATCAGTAGAAGTACATCTGAAACAGCTATGAAAAAAATGGTTTGTCTGCGGATGCACACACATACACACACACACACACATATTCTACTTGTGACATGTATGGTTGGATAAAAATATCCACAGCCATACAAACTGCAACTTCAAGGAAGCTGTGGGCTGTTGTTTTTTTTAGCTTTTATTTTATTGTTATTTACTAGGTGGTCTCCATGTAATGTTGTGATAAAAAACACACCCTCTGTTATGATCGGACTGTGTGTGGTTAATAGGATGACTCAATCAGACTTGAAGTATTCCTTCTGGTAGAAGTGCTAGGTGTAGGGTATCGGACGGTCATCGTGTGTTGATTGTACCTCCTGTGCCCAAACACTTGAGGGGGTGTGTCCTAATTCCCACTGCAGTTATGCATTCTGCAGCAGGTCTGATGTTCTGGCAGGGGGTGTGCTTGAGTTTATGCAGATAATGGCCAAATCTTGCAGGTATAAGGTAACTTCAATGAAACTGTGTCTGTTTGCATTAAAGGAAAGCTTCGCCCATGATGTGCATTATACCCGTCGATGCTTTCTGAAAATCTGACCTTGTCACTCTGTGGTGCACGGTGCAGTAGGAAGTCAGGATTACACACAGGAGGAAAAATCATGGGCAGTTAGGTATACATTTTAGTTGCATATAGCAGACATTATTATCTATTTTAAAGTTGTATATTTTCATGGGATGCCATGTTAGGCCAGTGATTTGCAGGCAGGAGGAAGAGAAAGATTCCTTCCCTGCTGCTTTCTGGCCTGTAGAAGCCCAGTGGCTGTGAGGTCTAGTCCAGCCTCAGCCAATTTTATTTTGCATTTGTCTTCATTACTGAGCATGCTTCACGTTCTCTTCTTCAGCTCAGCTTCATTTTTTTTCACTTTCTGTATCAGGAAACTGGACGAAGTCAGCTCAGCTGGCAGCGGGATTCAGACTTTTATTAAGCCAGAAATCATCTCAGTCAGTAATCTGAAAAGATGGTGAGAATTTGTACGTTTGGCAGGATAGTAGTTTTTAATTACAGTGGATTTCTCATCTTCTATATTTCCCCACAGTTCAGTATCTGGTTGTGAACTTGCAACACGAGTGTCAAACTCCCCTCTAGTGGTTGCTCTACAAAGAGGATAAACATTAATTTAGCTTGATGACAAGTACTTAACTCTGGACTGAATAAGATGACAATTTGTGTGAGATTCTGATGATTGTACGTGGCAGATTTTTTATTTTTCCTTTTGCTTTCTCCCTCTTTTTAATGATTTACTTACTTCACATGTTGAAATACTGTAATTAAAACATGAATCGTTGTAAAAGCAAACAAATAAACAAAAACAAACAAGCAAAAAGAACCGTAGCACTTAACGCTCTGCAAAATGCAAATGTGCCACCTATTGGCGATGGCTTTGCACTTCCTGATGCTCTTCCCTACAGGTCAGAGGCAATGTCACCACGAGCAATGCCATTTGTACTGCCCGACAGGGGCTCTGCACGTGGCTCTGCGCAGAGCTGTATTAATGCAGTACGAGTGCTGTGATAATATAAAAGCAAGAACTGAGCAATAAGTGTGAAATACAGAACTGAGTGTTAAAAATGTGCAAAGAATAGAGTGATTCATTAAGTGTCATTAAGATTAAAGAGTTCCATTTCTTGCTAACAGAGTTCTCAGCAGCAGATTGTGAAACCAGAAATATACTCTACAAGGCAGAAGTTTTTTGCTATGTGTGAAGAAGAAAGATATGGTGAACTTGTATGTTTCTCAGCCATCTGAGCTGTAAATTTGCACCTTTACAATCCTCTCAGAGAATCTGTTAATAACTTTTTGGAAGCTATTCTGCTGGAGTCTTATAAGTCAGGAAGATCGGACCCTGCCTGTGCTGGGTCTGCAGAGGAAAGGAAAGAGCCTCGGGACATTTGACTTTGCAAACTCCTTGTGTGGGTTTTATTTCCCAGTTTTCAGAAGGTGCCTTCATCCAGTCTTTGTGTGCATTCAGAGCAGTATTTCTGGTTGCTGTTTTGCACAGGTACCTCTGGTCATCTCTAAGTGCAGTAATTACATTTGTGCATGCAGAAGTGAAGGCTATATTTTAAAACTGTAATTCTTCTAATATAATTTTCTCATGGCTTATGTAGCACTTAATTTTGCCTATTTGCCAGGATACCATTAGGTCACTGCCTGTGGAACAGTATCACCTCTATTTCTCTTATTTAGCTGAGAAAATTTTAATGGCAGTGTTACCCATTTCCTCACTCTTTTAAAAAAAAAAAGTTATTTGGTAACGATTTTTGCAGCACGCTTTTGCTCATAATCTTGCTGCTTCCCCTGTGCTTAAGCTTCGGTTGGGCTTTTATTGTTTGTTTTTCTTTTGCATGGCTCAGCTTAGAAAAAGGACAGAGTCAACCCTGCCTGGCTGCAATAAGCTAAGCACTGGTGTGTGACATTAAATGTACACACCAGAATGTAAGATGCCAATGAAAACAGACCCAGTTTTGTACAGATTAGGTAACGATGATAGCTAGCATACAGCAGGAGTGGTTAAAATATACCATAATCCAATACTCGGCTGATAGCCTAAAAATAGTGTTTTTCTTCAAACTTGAGATTTGTCAGAATAACAAAACAACCAAGCAACTCAGATAGAACTTGGAAGGAAGAACTAGGAAAACACATTTGAAAATGTGAGGTGTGTTGTTAAAACGGTAGATTGCAAAGAGATAGCTGTGTCAGGTCCTTTTAAAAATAATATGCCTTCATCTTATGTCTTAATGTAAGGCTGACTTTTGTAGCAGATGTTCTGGGAGCGCTCCCTCCCTTACGCAATGACAGAAGCCATACCAGTGCTCCTAGAGAGGTTTACCTTTCAGAATTGACAAGTGTTAAAAGAAAAGAGGGGTGAGAACAGGTTTGTAATCTACATCGCAGATATGTGGGAAAGGGTTTTAAAATACACTGTGTAAGGGAGAGGAGAAAAATCAGACACATTAAATAAAATCTGTATAAATAGTAACAGTGAAGTCATACAATGATCTTCAGCAAAATAAACCCCACCAAAGCAGGCCGTGAGCACTGAGAGCCTATTTCTTATGGGATGCAGTGATAAAGAAATTACATACTTATTTGAGAGGAACATAAATAAAGATTAATAGGTTAATGAGTTATTTTCCTTTCATTACTATACTATTGTACTTTATTATAATTGCTTTGCACTCATTTAATTAAATTTGAACTAGGGCCAACACAAGATAATTTGTTTTCCCTGTACTAAACAATGAGTATGCAGATTGGAAGTACTGAAGCAGTAATCAGCCCTCTGTTTGCAACACTTTTCTACTCTGAGTAGACATTATAATTGATAATTTGATTGTTGCAGCACTCCGTGCAATATATTTTAAAGCAACATTAACATAATGGAAATTATGTTGTGTGCCTAATCCGAGCTTTTTACTGGGTAAGTATACGAATCCCATTCTGTAATGAATTAGGGCACTATCCACTAAACGTTGATACAACCTTTATGTGCATCGTTTTGGAATAGAGCTATCTTGCTTCTAGTCTCCATTCAGTGCCTTCCCTATCAAGTTATACGGCTTAAATTACACACAAAAAGAGGAAGTCAGAAGCTAAAACAGCCAAGCATTTCAGTAAAACTAGATTTATTTTGACATATTTCTTTCATTACAATAAAATAGTTTTTGTATAGTTCCTCCATAATTCTTGCATTATTTTAAGGGAAGGTTTTTGTCCGGCTCATTAGAATTTCTTTCCATTCTCCCTTTTCAGCTGCTGAAACTTGGTAGCAATTGATATTAAAATAGTGAAAAGTGATGTGACTCAGCTATCAAGGCAGGACTTTTCAGTGCCTGTTATATATAAACAAAATTCCTGCAGGCTCTTAGGTTTTCTTTTTTGATATTTTAAAATACACTGGAGTCATTTAAGAAACAGCGACTATCATTTGTGCATGCTCCAAATAGGAAAAAAGGGAAGGCTGGGATTTAGTTTGGCCTTCCCTTTCTCCCAAGCACGTGCCTAACATGCACCCTGCACTGCTTCCTGTTCCCACCAGCGCTTGTGGTGGAGTTAGCTTCCACGTGTCCTGGCCAAAGGAGGTCCTGGGAGTTGAGGGACAATCCTGAGCACTTCTGTGTACCCTTGGCAGTCACCAAGGTTACATCGCCCCTCAAGTTTGGGCTGTAAAAAAAGAAGTGGAAAAACAAAGTGAAGTGAGATGGCTTACAAAACTCTGTCAACAGTGAACTTTGTTTTCTGACAAAATAAGAGTGGTTTTTGCTTGTGGAAACGTTTGAGTCACCTCACTTAATATTTGCCTGTTTCTTTTATGGACTGAAGTGTCCCTGTACTAAAAAGGTGAGCTGTGGTTTTTCGAAATAAATTCTGCTTGTTTGAGAAAAGCATTGTAAAGGAGCGCATTTTACTGTCCTTTAGGACTGAGCTTGCAAAGCCTGCTCCGATCTTTCTTTTGCAAGGAATTTTACTATAAAAGCATCGCCATTAGTATTTGGGAGAAGTTGTGCTGAGGTTAAAGGTGCGCCTTGGTTTGATTGGAGAACACTTCCAGTGGCCCAGGCTGCCTGCATGGGCAGGGAACGAGGCTGACAGGCTTGGCTTTTCACATTTGTTTTGGTTCTAGTGTGGCGCTCTTTTTCATTTGGCTGATGATTATTTAACGTTATTAGAAAGCCTGTTGAGTGAGGAGAGATTCCAATGGTCTCCTGGAGCTGAGAGGAAATTAGAAGCAGGGCAGAAGTCACCTGTGAGTTTCTCAGAGATGGAGTCAGAGGCTGTGGGGTAGCTGGAAGATGGGCCATCCATCATTCAGCCTGCAGCCTGGGGAGTGGTGGGGTTTTGCCCACCACCTAAGAATTTGCTGCCATGGGTTATGCCTTCAGAAAAACTAGTTTCTATGTCTCGAGTAGAAAGTGGTTCATAAGTGCTCTCTCTTTTTTATCTAAAGCTACTGCTATCAGCCCACAAGGAAAATCCAGGGAGTTTTCTGTTTTCCATTTATCGTACTTTTCAATTGATTGGTCAGTGGTGTGTATCTTTTTTCAGTTACTTTATTCCCTCCCTTTCAGACTTGGAATATCACTGTCTGAAATCCCGAGGGTAACATTATGGATTTCTTTTTCTTTCACACAGAGACCTTTACACACACAATGTACCTGAATTGTCATTCCATCTAGCTTTAATTCAGTCTGGGTGTGTAGCCTAAATCACAGACTGAATACTGCAATATTGCTTCTTTACACAATTTAAAAGAATAGACTAAAAGGAACAGTCCTCTTCATAGGTGTGTATAATAAATATAGCATGACTGGAGAGGTAAGAACGGAAGGATATATTGAAATACAGTGTTATAACTAAGTTTTATACTTACATCAAAAATTGCATGAAGAAAGAAAAGTACAAGGATCATGGAAGGGTATATATGGAAAAATAGAATTGGAGGTATTCGAAGCTGAAGTTTTGTAGCTGGAGAATTACACCTGCCATCCAACGAAGATATTTATTTGGGAGAAATAAAAGAGCAGTTGAGACTGTTGAAGTCCGTATGTCAATCATCTCTAAGATAAAACTGGTGGGGAAGATTGAAAGATTAGAGAACAAAGTGAAGAGTGTAAGCAAAAGGTACAAAATAAGTTTGTGTAAAGGGCTAAGATAAAAGACTTTCTGAATACAAAAGAAATGAGGTTTCCGGATAAAGCAGTAGAGTTTTAGACATAGCAAAGGTAACCTACTCACAGAAATGTATTTTTCAAGTGTTAAACATTCTGACTCAGTTTTCACAATGAAGATAAGGATAATACAAATAAAGGAGACACAGAAACAGAAAAAGAATAAGGAATTAATATAGTTTCTGTATACTGACAAAATCCAGGACTTTAAAGATCAACAGAGATTTCAGGGAGAAGTTATAACACGTAGGGGGAAACAGAGATGCTGAGCAGGTCATGGGAAAATGTGTCTGGCTGGAAAAGCCTGATGGTTTGAAGTATGGTTGAAGACTTTTAATTCCTGGCAGATTTTAAGTCACGGCAGATGTTTCAGATGGTCTGTAGTTACAACAGAATAGTTACACCTCCTCAGTTTTGCACATAGCAGTTTCCATTACCCTTATGTACGATGTGCTTTTTCCTTCTTTGCTGTGGAGAGAGGAGAGCACCACATGGCAGCTGGGTTGAGGTAGGTGCAGAGGAGCATTGATGGAGAGGGCACACTCATTCCATCCCAGTGGATTATCTAATGGCAAGTTTAACACGTAGAGCAGTCCAAAAGGAGAAACAATCTGTCAAAGCAAGACCTTCCAGTGATATGCAGTCCACCCCAAATTCTTCTATTGTAAATACAGAAAGATAAATCAGACATACAGAGTTTCTTTACAGGAAATTTTGGATTGTATGAACTGCTAACTAATATTCATCATCATACCATCCCATGTAGTCTTCCGTATAATAGGTATATGCAAATCCTCCTTAGAAGGAGAGAACACAAAGATATACTGTGACGTTTTTTTAGATGAGTGATTTCCAGAAGCTGACTTCAAAATCTGAAAAACACATGGAACAGTACTTAGAAGAACAGAAAAGACCATAAGCTCACAATCAACTAAAGAAAGTATCAGATATGTTCTCAGAGACCAGACAAAGCAATGGGCAGAAGGCTGAAGGGTTCTCAACCACAGTGAAAACAAGGAATGAAGAATCAGGGCAAATTGCGAAATGCAAATATAGAGGCTTCATGTAGGTCAGTGTCAGTGAGAGATGACAGTGCTGCAGTAATGCTCAAGAGACCAGTCTGTAATTTTAAAGAGGAAAAAAAAAAAAAAAAAGAAAAGAAACAAAGTTTTGTGTGAACAGACAAGGTTCCAAGCGGAAAATAGTATGGTACAAGGTCAGAGAGACCTTAGTTATTTGTTAATGTTAGAGGAAGCAGGTCTGTAGAAGAGAGAGATGAAAGGTCGTTTCATAGAGTCAGAGATAATTCTGAAAGGAAAAGGCAGGATAAATGCTACTAGGCTAGTTGAACTCTTCTGAGATGCAAGAACAAGGGAGCATGAGCTAAGAAATCCAGCTGTTATCTTTGGAAATAATTATGAACTTTTTTTCCTTAATTTATTTTGCTGTAGAGCTATATTTTAAGAATTAAAAAGAAAGAAGAAGAGGGAAAAACTTTGAAGTAGGGATTTTAATTCAAAGGCATTCATAATTCTGGACATTGTCACTGGACATTGCCTGCAACAAATTCCCAGCAGCACAAGTGTGTTGTGTGGTAAGAGAATAAAAATTGTTTCACTGAATGTATTTGTGTGTCTACCATCTACCCTGTTTGAAAACATTTGTAGCAGAAGGGATTATATGATGTCTGGGTCATCAGAGTATTTATGTGTTCTTTTGAAATTTTATTTTAAGTTACACATCTGTGCAGGCAAGTGCACAAATGCACACGCCCACTAAAACACAGCATAGGAATTTGTGCCTTTTGTAGCTCTGATGAAAAATTGTGAAAGCACTTCAGAGCTGGGTGCTCCCTGAGAGCTCCCTGCTGAAACAGCAGTTCCTCTTCCCTGCAGCCCTTGTTCTGTTTGGCAGCTCAGCCCTTGATGGAAAAGTGCTAACTGAGATGGGAAGCGGAAAGGGAGAAATGTTAATTTTATAAGAGACAGGCAAACTCTGGTTTAAATGATAAAATGGAGGATTCTATCTGTAGGTGCCACAGGCTGACGTGAGTTGTGCTTGTCATAATGCTTCGGAGATGCTCAGAAGCTAAGCTGTGGCTGCAGTGCCATGCTTGGTAGTAGGAGCCTTCCCACCAGACTGGTGATGGAGCATCAAATCCAGCCTTATAAATCTTGTACTTGAATGACTGAAGCTCAAGTATCATGCAAGAACACTTCTGCTCACCCAAAGATGACTGTCTGTGTTGAAGCTGTCAGCAGAGGTCCCTGTGGTCTGCCAAAACTTGGATCTTCCATTTTTCTTATCTTTGAGGGTATGAAGATGGGAAAAAATGTAAGTTGATACCAAATGATGACACGCACTGAAGAGTGGAGAGTAATGTGTCATTGTAAAGGTGATTGGCTACTGAATTATTTTACTGTGATCCAGGTTGGAGCAAAGAACTGAAACATGGGAAGTTGCATATGAACATGAGGGAGAACTTCTTTACTTTGAGGGTGATGGAGCACTAGAACAGGCTGCCCAGAGAAGTTGTGGGGTCTCCTTCTCTGGAGATATCCAAAACCTGCCTGGATGCTTTCCTGTGTAACCTGCTTCAGGGACCTGCTGCTTTAGCAAAAGGGTTGGGCTAGATGATCTCCAGACATCCCTCCCAGCCCCTCCAGTTCTGCGATTTTGTGAATCCAGCCTGATGAACTAAATAACCCTGAAGAAAGGATGCACTGCTTGCGGCTCTAACCCAGGGCTGTGGCTCTTAGAGGCATATCCAGGCCCGCTTTAAATTGGGTTGCTCAGCCAGCGATGCAGCCACGGTAGCACAGAAGCCGGCACAGGGCAAGCTGTTTACCCAGTTTTTCAGCCATGGAACAACATTCACGTCAGTGAATGCAGTGAAGACATACTCGGAATAAGAATGTGATTTATTCTTTCAATGTGAGAAGCAGCTATATGTTCAACAAAGGCTTTCCTTAGACTAATGGCCAAAGTAGGCCCCAGTGCAGCTCCATTATAGAATGGGAAGAAAGGATTGTTTGTTGGGGTCCAACCATCCCCCAAAATAGACTGCTTAGTGGATTCTGTCATGTATGTGTTCTCTGCTCACTTCATTGTCAGGGGTGTTTCCGCAAGCCTGCCATGCACAGCAGAACTGGGGAATTTACTACAGCTGATAGAGCAAATAATTCAAAGTCCTGTCACATCTTGAAAAAAACAGATGACTACTATAAACCAGTTTAATATATATAAGATATTGTTTACCAGTGGAATACTTGACACTGTGATTTTCTATAAAACCTCTCATTCTCAGGGAGTGGCAGAACATTTAGTGAAGGAGCCTGAGAGCTGTGGGTGCTCAGGTTAGAGCACCGTGTTTCAGTGCAGAGTCCGCATGTGCTTGCAGGGTCTCATGAGGCTGTGGCCGGTGTGGGCTGTCCTGCTGAGCAAGGGGACAATGGCTCTGACACCTTTTTGTTCTCTTGAACCATCTGTGTTATTGTTTACCCTCTGCTCAGATGGGAACCCAAAGAGGAAAGAAGGAAATTGTTAATTCTTGGCTTTTCCCTAATGCAAGTGTTGGTAAGTTGGACACCTTCTATATGCAAGGCCAGCAACTGGATGAGCCGCAGTTAGTGTGCAGGAACTTTGTTCTCCAGAACTATTTTCTCTGGCAGTGTGTGCCTGCTGTGTGCTTGTACACGAAATGTATGCTCTGCTGTTCCACTGCAGGATACTGCCATCCTGAGAGCTGAAGAAACCAAGTATTAAAGTACACAATTTGCTCTCCTGCTTTACCTGACTTCAGGTGAATTTGAAAGGCAGTGATGCATCTAATTTGTATAAATAATGCTCCTGAAAATTGCTTCTTTTTAAACTGAGTTTGTAATATCACTCATTTTGGACAGTAATCATCTCCAACCATTTGGAATACTGTTTTTATTCGCATATCTCTGAGTGCATGCTGATGATGACCAACATTGATTCTTGGATGTAACACTACTGTGTCTTTCACCTGCCTTGATATCCTGGTTAGGTTACTGTTACAGAAAGGCCAGACCACTTTGGTGTGTCCTACCAGTGCAGTGCAAAGGCATTCAAGTGTGTGGTGCAGAGCTAAAGGTTAAGCTTGCACAACCAGCTTGCACGTCTAAACTGCACATTTAACATGGTTGTGATGTCTGCACAATTTGCAGTAAGCTTGTCAGAGGGCTTAAAATGGCAGTAATTGCTCTGAATTCAGGTGATCAGCTGAAGGAGGCAGCACGAGTCTGGGAAGCTTGAAAGAGAGGAAAAATGCATGTATTCAGCTGTCTCAGGTAAAGCTTGGCTCTAAAGCACATGCTGGAGCACAGCCCAGTCCAGAAGGGGCCAGAATTGCTGAGCCAGATCACGCTGCTCATTTGTGGCATGGAAAAGGATTCTGCTCTTTTCTACTCTCTGCCATCTCTAAAGAGGCTGTGCAAGTTTTCCTTTAGATGCAGAAATTTATTTAGCAGGACCAATATTGTTCTTTTATCTGTAAATAATACCAAGGTGGGGCTGAAGTTATTGGATTTAACTTTAGGAGATCTACCTGGCATGATGAAAATAGCTTCTTATAGCTGCTGTGGTCTTGGAGAATTATTAATTAGTGCAGTATCAGTTTTCTGGTAATTGCTTAAATGCAGATTAAATCAAAGTGGAATTGACAGTTTTCCTTCTCTGTTGGTTTTGTTCGGTTGTTTTTCTAATTTTTCTACTCATTGATTGTTCAGGCAGCTCACAGCTATCAGGGAGATCTTTCTTGAATAAATACATAACAACGTAGTATTTACAATATTATCGTTTCTCATTTTAAGCCATCATATATTGAAAATGAAATAAAGAAGACGTGGGGGAGCTAACAGACCTTTCCTGAGAGCCCTGAGTTTGTTCTGCCCAAAATAAAATGCTTTTTAGGCTGAATTTTCCCATTTGCTTCAATGGGTAAGTTTCAGGACAGATATTAAACGTGTGCATTTTTAGTTCTTTGTTGGAGAATGTTCATCTAGAGTTTATTCTGAATGGATATACATGAGATTTTGTAAGAGATGATCAATTGTTTCTACTTATCCCTCACAAAAGTGACTGCTGATGTCATTAGGAGCCAACAAAAGAAACTCGGTCTCGGCTTTTCTCAATAGATACTCACAGAAATGCAACTTATGGGCCAGCATGGTCTCTTACTATGGGGACTCCATGCCACAGAATTGGAATTTACTGGCTGGGCTCAGCTCACCAGGCTGGCGTTCTGTGGGGCCTCACAGAGCACCGTTCAGAAATGTGAGCGGTTTCAGTCTGTGTGGGAAGCTCCAGGTTTGCTGAGAAGACAATACTCTTAGGGGTGCTTCACTGGAGGGCAGAGGGCGTGGAACAGCCCTGTGTGCTGCTGAGCATTGGGACGGTGCTCTCAGACATCGGGGTGGGGTTTGGGTGCTCCCAACAAAGATCCTGGAGGGTCCCTTCTCACTTGGGATGTTCTTTGACTTCACAAACGTAATGGGAGGCAGTGCTCAGCAACTCTTTTTTCTGCTGGAAATTACTTGCTAGGGTCTATCTTTTGCTGGAAAAGCAGGGGAGCAAGTGAGTCACGCTGAACCTGTCACGGAGTGAAGTTGCACCATGGCATGTAGACCCCCTGCTTTGTTACTCGGGGAAATGATGAGAGGGATGGGAGAAGACGAGATGCCCTTCACCCTGCGGGTGCTGCAGGAGGAGCTGCCCTGCTCATCCCCTGCCCCACCCAGAAGGGCAGCCTGCAGAGCTGAGGCCCTGGATGGCACCAAGGGCCTTGCAGCCAGCTGGGTGGATGTCCTGGAAAGTGATAGAAGGAAAAAGAAGGAAAACAAGTTTTGGAAATATCACTGTCAAACAATACCTGTTGTGGGCTTTGCTTTCAGTGAGATGCAAATGTGTTATCCTTTCATTTCTGCAGCAGTTCTGAGTTGCATCATTAATAACAGACTTGTTTTAGAGAGTGACAGGATGGGAACCAGCACTGTAATTACACACTGTTCTTTTTGCCACATAAACAACTGTATGTTCTCATTACCTCCAAAGACGAGCAGCGAAACAAATTTCTAACACCTTGCCCTCCATTACAGCTGGACACTGTTCCACAATGACATGAATCATTCAGAAGTGAAAATGTGCCCCGTAGAAACATTATTCAGTAGACTTTGTACAAAAGGAGATATTTCTGCTCGCCTAATCAAAGGATAATGAAAAAAAATTGTGGTTTTTCTGTAGTAGCTGTGGAAGTGCATTGCTTTTTTCTTACAGATCAGATCCTCATCGCACAAAGAATTTGCAAAAGAAAAATGTTTCCTTGTCTTGGAGTTGGGTAATTAAAAACTTTCTTCCTGATCAGTTCACTGAATACCAAAGGAGACATCTTCTATCTCTCTTTAGTACCTGGAATTCCATCTTTTTTCCCAATGGAAAAAAAAATCTGTAATATAGGGAACTAATACACTCATGACTTACCTGTGCTCTTTGAAAAAAGCAGTGATAATCTTTAGCGCTTCTCTCTTGACTTTGTTTCATCGTGCTTTTTAATGCTAATTTCCTAATCTAACTTGTAAAACATTTAATATTTAGAATATACTCCTTTAAGATCCATCAAAAGAAGCAAAGCTGCATAACAATGCCTGGTGCTGGCGCATTGTGAGCCTGCTACAAAGGAATGAGGTGATTCTTTCTTTCAGGTCACAAGGTCAGGCTTCACTGCATTAATTTTGCTGAGTCTCTTTGTTATTTATAACAAACAAGGTCATTTATTTTCATTTCCTTGTTTCTAATTGCATGCATCTCCTTTGGAGTATGAACTCAGTAAACAGGTGGCTGAAATGCTGGGGAAAATGCTTGAAGCTGTTCCAGAAAAAAGGGCATGTCCCACACTGGTAAAGCAATTTGATGAGTTAGAGATTTAGTCATAGCAGGATGTGCACCTGCTTGAAAGCAAACACGCTTCTCTTTGGCACACACAGATACATGCAAATTAAAAGAGATTATTTCACTCTGAATGGTGGGCTGATATTTGATCAAATTTAACATTTTCTATTTTAAATAAAGCCTCGGTGTATATTAGTGAAACACAATCTCTTTTCAGCTGCTTTTGATTTTTTTTCCCACTTCTGTTTGATGAGTATTACAAATGGATGATATTTCTTCACTAGCTGAGCCTACAAAAAGAGTGTGTCTCCAGAGGAGAACTTTATCAGAGAATCTTTATGATGAGAACCAACTCCATGCTCTGAAAAATGGAATAATGAAAGCTGGGATGTCTGACTGACAAGGAATGAACCGGATCTTAAATTTTTATTTCTAAAATGAATTCCCACAAATTAAAGAGCATTCTACTGGTGTCTTTGGTTTTAACCCAGTAACGCTCATGTTTACGTGCAGCCCAAACAGAAACCCTAAATACATACATGGGCAACTTTTGCATAGGTAGTTTTTGAATCTACATTAGAAAATACAGGCGAGGTAGGGATAAATTTATGGCTGCTTTGTCCTGAAAGATGAGCTATATTATGGACTACCTTGATTTCAGTGGCAGCTGAGAATATAGCAGGAAGCAGTAATTGTCTGGCATGACTGAGCTTTTGTTGTTGGTAGTTGAAAATGGAACTGGAGCTGAATCCGCAAGGGAAACAGGGGGAGCTTTTTAAGCAAGATCTATTTCCCCAAAGACCGGAGGGGGAGGGGCGGACACCATGCCAGTGTCCATAGGCTCTGCAGAGAGCTCTAGGGCTTATGAAACCCTCTGAGCAAGGGGAGAATGTGGGAGGAAAGCCAGAGAGGTGGACGTGCCATTCCACGGGACAATTGTTTTGTCTATATTGCAGGACTGGGCATATGGGTGTGTTTGGAGGAGGCTGAGTAGGGTCACGAATCCCCCTGCTCTCCCTGTCGTTTGTCTGCAGATTATTTCCGAAGAGTGGGGCAGGGAAGGCAAATTGGTTGTAAGGATTATGCTACAGCTTTCATTGTTTAGGATGCATACTGTAGCCTTTCTATGAGAAGATTACTGTCCCAGGCTTCTCTTTCCATGCATATGAAAATACACTTTGTAATTTCAGGAAGAAAATATCTTTAGCTGGCATGTTGGAGGAAGAAAAAATATTTTATATCGCTAAAAGAAGATAAAAATCCAAAACCTCTCTTTGAGCAAAATATTTGTTTTTTGAATGTAATTATAAATGTCATTGTACATTCTTCCTGACTTCGATGCTTATCTTGAAGAGTTCAGTGAAAATAAATTGTTTTCATGAAAGCAGAGAAGCCATTTGATAAACACACAGTCTCAGAAAATTGTTCCTGAAGGAGAGGTCGTTCTCTCACTTTAAAAGAAAGAGAATATGTTTTAGAAAACGAGCGAGGCAGCAGAAATAAACATTTTTGGTTTCAGTCAATTCATTTTAAAAAGCAATGTGTAAATCGCATGGAAAATTCCGCATTGATTATTCTGACTGCTGTAGAACCCTGAAATGAATGGAGTTGAAATGGACTTATATCAAAACACATTGTATTTAGCAGCAACTTGGAGTGTTATTTTACTGCTGCTTTTTAGATTTGGTTTTGTGATCAGATGTTTTATTAAATATTAGCCGTTCGTGGAAACGAGGGCTGATTCTACAAGAATAAGCTTGGTGCGTACTATTTGTAAGCTTGGGGAAATAGTCTAGAGAACTGGGTGAAATCTATCTTTAGCCTCTGAATGCTGAAAACCCACTCCATTGAAGCATCAGAAAAAGAGCTCAACTCTGTAAACTGAGCTTAAGTCTCCTGAATGAAAGCGTAGCGGATCTGTTTGGAGAAGTTGCAGTCCCTAGATCATACTTCTAGAAATCTGTTAATTTTTAATCCGATGAATTTATGTATGTGTGTATTACTAAATCCTGAAGTCTTTTGTACCAGTACTTACCAAAAAATGGCTTGTTTTCTATTTCTCGGGTAGAATCTTCCTGCTGTTAATACTGGACTTAATAATAGGCTTGCAGAGGACTGCATTAACTAGACACAAGGAATAACCAACAAGTCCTTTGAAAGATCATTTATTTTCAATTATTGCATGGATCTGATCTATCCCAGTAAAGCTGTATGTTTACAGCCCTATCAAAGGTGGATAGATAATTTTTTGTTTATCTTCATATGTTCTCTAGCACTGATCACTAATCACCTTATAGAATCATAGAATCATTGAGTCTGGAAAAGATCTCCAAGATCATTTAGTCCAGCTGTCCACCTACCAGCAATATTTCCCCACTAAACCATGTCCTGTACCTGTGCTGGTAGAAGGTGTCGTTTGTACCATGATGGGGCACTGCCTCATTAGCAAGGAACATGAGAACTGCAGTTTTGCATGCGTCGCTTCTTCCCACAGCACAGCAGTGGGGCGGGAAGTGGTAATTGGGAGAAGACGAGAGCAGATGGCCATCCCTGCTAACAAAAGTCGGGGAGATATCCTACACAGGTCATCCCTTTCTTTCCCAGCAGTGTTGTGGCCCAGCATCATATTGCACCTCATTTTCACGAGGATGGCAGCCCCCCTATAGTATGTTACTGTATTTTTTGACTAATTGCCTGATAGAACGTTGGGTGAAATGAAGACTGCAAAACATGTCTGAGTGAATCTGGTGCAGTGATGAGAATTGAATGTAACCTTGCTCATCAGGAGATACTGTTCACTGTATCTCACTAAGACCTTTCAGATAAGTTTCATTAAAATAATTCTTCTAGTAATTACATTTGATTCTACTGCAAAATGAAAGTTTCTTCCTGACAAGTTCCTTAAGGCTAACGCAGAAATGTAGAGGAGAATTTGGGTTGCTTTTGATGAGCATTTTTCTGCTGAAAGGTTGCAGGCATTTTTTTAAACAGTAGATGCCTCTCTTTTAATAAATCTGTTTAAATTCTGTAAGTATATGAATGTGAAGAGGGCCAGAGGGGAAAATAAACCAAACCAACCAACCAAAAGAACATCCAAAAACACAGTGATGGCTTTGTATCAACAGGTAACATAAAATATACCTACGGTCGTCTCTAACCAGGCCGTTCCATCTTGCTTTAAAATGGCAGCCGCAGAAGAAAGGAATACCTTGCAACGTTCTCTTAGTTTCAGCCAAAGCTTTCATTCTTTAATGCTTCTTCTAGAAATGACACTCCTTCAGTCATTGTTCTTTTAAAGAATTTAATTTTTATATTACCAGCCAGTTCCTTTTCTGCTCTCAGTACTGCAGTCAGTTTGTTTTTCAACGCGGTCTTTATCTCACAATAGCTGTATACTACTGTGTCAGGGTACTGTAGCACTGCAGTCAATAGCAACAGGATATTCACGCTGTCAAAAAGTAATCCTATATTATCCATTACACACAGGTTATTTTGGAGTGTGGTGGAATACTTTCTTTAAAGCGACAAAACCCTTTTTGCTTTAAGACAGAAATAATGCTTCAACTTCGTGGCTGTCTGTGCTTTGTAAACAGCCAATAAATCTGAACGCTTATTTTTTTTTCTGTTAGAATAAGGTTAAAATTGCCGAGCGCGGGTTGAGGTTGTGAAACACTTAAGGTAAAATGAGATTTCAGTAATGCACAGAGGCATCGAATCAGGTGCATGCAAATGTTTGAAAAGCTTCAGCATTTTGTTTTTCCTGTTATCATAAAATCCCGCATTTCTCATCTTCAGCCCAGAAGAAACAGAATTTGAACAAGCCATTAACTTTCATTTTTGTTTATTTTTTTTCCCCCTGAATCTCTCTGTGTTTGTATATTTAAATAATGATCTGTATTTTTAAGGAATGATTACAAAAATAACTTGTAATGTATAATTTGATTTCTAGTTTTCTACACAAAGCAATGGAGACAGAGGAGGCAAAGGACCTGCTGGCAGACAGGCACCAAATCCAGGTCTCCAGGTGACGTGGCTGCTCCCATCTCTCCTTTACTGCAGGAAACGTGGTCAGTGACTAATAAGTATTTATCAACCTCTGCCTGAGATACTTGCTGAGAAACAGAGGTATCAATGAGTATTTGAGATTATTTAATGCAAACGAAGTTTTTTGCTCTGTTGCCTCGTTTATGTAGAGTACTCCTGCCTATAAGATCACTTGTGAATGCCAGCTGACCCTACACCCTGAGGAGAAGGGGATGTCAGTGGGATGAATTAATGAATTAATAAGCTGTTAATTGTGCTTTTTCTCAGCCAAAAGTTACCACTGCACTTGTTGCTTTGAGGAGCAAGTCAAAATATCATTGATTCTCTGCAGCTGTACTTGGTAAGTAGAATATAGGTCTAATTCACAACCCACTGCAATCAAAGGGATTTCCTGTTGATTCTAAGAGGGTATAGATTGCTTTCTAAACCAAACCTGGTTGGTGCTCTGTCTTCTCTCCACCTGTTTTCCTTTCATTTTGTTTTATGTCCCTTCATTCTCTATGGCCGCTCTGGTGGGAAGGGCCAGGTGCTGCTCCTCAGCAGGTGATGTGAGGATGCTGTGTTCTTCCCCCTCCTTTTGCTCCACCCAGTCCATTCAGGAGCCACCAGATGTGGACCAGGTGCTTTTGGCTTCAAAAGAAAGAGCCTGAACTTGTGGCGTGGGGTTTATGTTACAGACTGGGAACCTAATGCAGGGCTTACAATAATGCAGTTTGGGAGGTCCATAAAGGTAGCAGAGAGGATTGGTGGATAAAGCAAATAAGCCATAACCACTGAATGTGTTGTGCTGCCTTGCTGTGTCCTACTACAGAGAAAAGGGGCTTGCCAGGCTGGTGTGGAAATCAGCGGCACCTGGCACATTGGTATTTACCAATGCAAGCAGGCAAGTGCTGCACTGGGCAGCAGTGAGAATTTGTGCGCACGCACTTTCAACTCCATATGTGACTGACTCGCTCCAGTCCAATTTCTGCTCTTGCATCAGAAAAGCAGTCTGAGCATCCTTAATGGCTTTTAAAATTGAGTTGCGATGATGACTCAGAAGAAAGTATAGCTGAAGATGGAACGAAGTCACAGTTTGTGTGTGACTGCCTGAATCATCGTTGTTGGCATTAGCAGGCATAAGGTCCACTTTTATTCAAGTTCACTCCAGTTCTATTCAAGATCTCAGAAAGTTTCTTTGAAACTGAGGCTGCCCAGTAACAGAGAAACTACTGGAGTGCCCAGCTTAGAGCAGGTAGTTGCTTACTGTCATTCAATTAGCGGAAAGGAAGGGCAATGCTTCAAGTTGCAAATACTTGATACCTCCAACTGCTCTGAAAGAAAATATAGAATTCCAAACCCAGAGTTTTATTGAGGGATCTCAAATTGAATGAATTGAGAGAATTTGTTGGACTCCTTTCAAGTGATATGTACAGAAAGATAAACGTTCTTTGGCTCCTGTTCTATCTTTAATGTACTCCAGAGATAAATGCTTCATTCCTAACAACCAGCTCCGACTTCATGTGTGTGGATTTAAAGCCTAGCGGAGATTACTCAAGTTTTCTTATTTAATAAACTACATTGAAGAGGTGTCAAGAAAGGAAAACACACACTTGTTAATTTTTCAGATTGTAAAATTCCCTCTGGTGCATTATCACATAAAACGTAATATTTCGTTTAAAGAGAAAAAAACAAATTAGCACATCTATCCCAGTTTCTCTTCTGTTCTTCAAATCACCCATTAATTTTGCTGCAGTCTTACCAGTTCTGCAAGATGCTGAATTTTGGCATTGGCAGAGATCCCAGTTTATTGTGGTCAGGAAGTGGATTTCTTTTTTCTTCCAAAAACCACCGTATTTCTGTGTTTTAGTTTCCTAAGTGTAAGAATATGCAATATTTCAAAGCCTTTCTCTATGTAATATTCTGGGGATAAGCATCTTACCTTCCTGGAATTAAAGACAAACTAATATCTGACTATTTTTTCCATTTCAATTTCACGCTGACTCCCTTCCACGCTGAGGATGAGGTGGAGTTTGCTGGGATTTTCTAATTGTACTTGGTCTTTTCAGAAGAAACAGGGTTGGAATCAGCGTGCTGCATTGCAACACTGTCCCATCACTTGCTTCCAAGGCAGCAGCTGCCCTGCATCCTGCCCTGCAGGCCCTGCCCTGTGCTTGGAGCCTGGCTGGCCCTGGGTGGGGGAGAGCTGCCAGGTGACCACCCCAGGCCTGCCTGCCCAGCAGGAGTGCTCTGCAGGTTGCACGTAGCCCAGAGCCATATGCTGCATGGATCTGCCACACTTAGGTTATCCTTTCAGTACAGCCATGGGATCAAATCCTAAACTCATAATCATCTGCTGGTTATTCCTTGCTCAAGCACTTTCCCTCTGAATTCCATGGGAGCATGCTTTCAGACTGCATTAAGAGTTTAGAGAACCAGAGCAAGGGGTCTGGAAATGCCCACGTTTATATAGCAGGGCATCTCCGCCCTTGCTACCTGAGAGTTGCTTATTGCAGCATGTCCACTTCTTTTGCAGAAACGTTTGGCACCTAACGAATAAAGCAAAGCAGGGATTGCTTTGTTAGCCCAAGCTCAACGCTGAGAAGAGTTTGTTGTGCCTATGTGTGACCACTTTTCTGCTACTGGAGCAATGCTCCAATGCAGTGGTGCATTCTGAAACAGATTCAATACTTGGCTGTCTTTATTTCTAAACAATTGCTTTCTCTAAGGAGCATAAATAATTTTTGCCACAGGTATGGGGTTTGCCTGTGAGAACACTCAACTGTGCGTTGCTCAACCATTCCCCTTGTAGCAACAGAGCAGATTTTTGCAGTTTTTCCCTTTGGGTAGGAATGGTTGATGCTGAATGAATATGCAATTGGATTAAGTATTTGGCTGCATGTGTCTGCTTTCTTTTCTGCTTAGGCATTTACCAGTTCATGCACTTTTTTTTTTCTATAAAGCTAGATTATAAATACTCCATGTAAATACAGATGTATATCCATGCTATGTTTAATTTTGCTCTGAGAGCAAAACATCACTTTAGAGATCTTTCTTGGCTTCAGATTATGACACTTCCGAATCCACACCCCAAAACAAGCATCCCTGATTCTCTGATCTGGTGCTCCCGATGCTAGCAGGAGCTTGCCACAACTGCAAGCTGCAATAAATCTTGCAAGTAACATTTCTCAGAATCGAATCAGGAAGATGTTCCCTTTCCCATGTTGTCCTTGTTACCTGCTTTGCCATTTGTTCCCATGTATCTGCACAGTGCAGACCTGGTTGTGGTCAGCATTGGGACAGCAATGCTGCCCTGGACAGCCATCCTCTGCTGGAACTGCAGCAATGCAACCGTGCAGTCTTCAGGGGAGGTGTTAGGATGCTGTGCAGCTGAACCTTGCACGGTGGTGGTGGCATGTGGCCGTTTTGGAGTAAACTGGACACAGCTGTGGGTACATTTTCAGCTGGGTTATCACTGCATGGGACCTGCCCTGGAGCCAAAGGGCCATTCTTTCCCCATCACAGAACTTTTGAAGCCTTGAGTGCAGGGCACGTTTCCATTCTTTCCTTCCTTGCACCTGACTTGCAGGGCACAAGTTACAGCTATATGGCCTTTCCTACTGCTTCCACGTTGAAGAGTTCTGGAGCAAGATGTCGGGACTTGGAAGCCCCACACATCGCGGTGGGTACAGCTGCAGTGTGCAGCATCTCCGGTCGAACAAAAGTGGATTATTAGGGGATGTTTTTGGATAGACCTCCCCTGACTTTGGGAGGTCAAGAAGGTTTCTGCGGGGCAGCGGCGTTGAAGTCCCGCTCCCGGCAGCGCGTTAGGAAAGCCTCCCCCTGCGACCGCCCCCTCCTCGCGAGGCAGCCGTACCGATCGATAAAGTGCACGGCACGGAGACCAAACGAGGGCAGCGAGTCGGGCCGCGGGGAAAGTTCCTCACCTGCGCCCTTCGAGGAGCGGGGGCAGCCATGGGCCGCCCGAGCCCGGCGAGCAGCGGCGCGGCCCCACACCGGCCGCCGGGGGCGGCAGCGGGCGGGCGGCGGGAGGGGCGGCGGCGGGGAGGGGCGCGGGCCCGGCCGCTCCTCCCGGGGAGCGCTGCCAGCGCGGCGCCGGCTCCTTCGGCACTTCGCGCCCGGCCCGCGCAGCCCTGTTGCACCCATCGCCGCCCCCTCCCGCCCGGCGGGACCGCTGCCGCCCCGCGCCGTGTGCCCCCGCCCCGCGCCCTCCGGGGAGGCTGCGGCGCTCCGTCCGTCCGTCCGCGCCGGGCGCGTGGCTCCTTTGTGTACGGCAGCTGCTCCTGAATGCGGAGGCGAAGCCCGTGGCTTGGCACAGAGCTTTTAAAAACCGGCAGCCCTCCTCCCGCCCTGCCTCCCCTCCTGCCGCCGGGCGGACGGCTCCCACCTGGGCTCCGCCGCTCCCCCCCCTCCCGTGTACCTGCGCCCGCCGCATCCCCGCGCTGCCCCGGCCCCGGGGAAGGCACCTGAACGTGGATCTATCACAGCTCCCGGCCGGCTCTCCAAGTGCACTTCTGGGACCAAAGCACCGGCATGGATGTAAGATTTTACCCGTCCGCGGCGGGCGGCTCGCTTCCCGGAGACCCCTCCAACCTGGACTTTGCCCAGTGCTTGGGCTACTATAACTACAACAAGGTGATTACCCCCCGCGCTCGGTCGTTCCTCGGGCTGGGGCGGAGGGGGAGGGGGGTGGCGGCTCGGGGCTCCGTGGAAGCTCCGGAGCCGCGCTCTCGGCTCCCCGGCCGGCGCAGCGCCCGGCCCGGCCCGGCGCGGAACAATGGGCGCCCGGCTGCGCCGCTCCAGAAGGCGCTCAACTTTTCGCGCTGCGGCTCCGCGGGTCGGGGAGAGCCCCGCGGGGCGGGAAGGGACGGCGCCGGCGCTGCTCCTCCGCGCGATGCCGGCTCCGTGCCCGTGGGACGGGAGCGAGTGGGCATTAGCTAGAAGTGCATCAGCGCTGAAGGTAACGGACGCCAGAATGTGACGGGGTTGTCAAAGAAGTTACGGTACCGCTTCTATTTATTCACACCTTCTTTGCGGCGCGTGTAGTTTGTTACGGTCGGAAGCAGTAGTGGTTCCCCAGCGGCTTACCTTCCTTTAGAAATACGCTTTAATAATACGGAGATGATTTGTTTCACAAATTACCCGCGTGTGGGAAAGGCGAAGTTAAGAACGGCGCTGTGACTCACGCTATTTTGCCAAAGACTTCGCTGTTTGCACTGCGATGTGTCAATAGCGCATTGAGCTATTAGCAGCGGGCCCTCACACATGCACATAAAGATCCCTTTCACGCCGTGTTTTCCTGGTGCTGTGTTTGTCCAACCTCTGGGGCCTTTTGTGAGGCGCCGGGCGAGATGCTGGGCGAAAGGGTGCCGCGCTGAGTCTGAACTCGCACGAAAAGCTGCTCGCTGCTTTAGAGCCCTCTCGCAATAGCTAGGCGAAGTTTGGTGGAACGCAAAGATCGCTTTCAGAGGGAGAAATAACGCGGGTTCAAAGTGGAGAGGATTAGTAGCTGCATAAAACTTTCTCTTAGAGGAATTCCTTCTAACTAGATGTCGCGAGTGCCTTTCGCTGTTGCTCGTTACGACCCGGCTCTCGGCTGCTGCCCCGTTGGAGCCCGTCGGTGCCGCTCGCGGGTTGCTCCCTTTTCCCCCCCCCCACCCCGAGGTGCGCGCACACACACGTACGGTGCGGGGATGCAGAGCGGCGTTCGCGCAGCGTGCGGCAGCACTGCGCATGCGCGGCGCCGGCCCTATTAGCATGCCGCTTTGTTAGTAGTTAATACAGAGGGACACGGGAGCATGAATTAAAGATGAAACGTCAACCTTAACCTCGAACGCTGCTAAGGACTTCAAAAGCTCTAAAACACAGTGTAAATATTCACTGTTGTCAGAGATGCCGACTAATTTTGGAAACTTACAGCGCTTTCTGGCAGACAGCATTGCTTACTGTAAATCTTGCTTGTTCAGGAGCTTGGTTGTTATGCACGGTGTGCGCTTATCTCAGGAGCTGCTACAGTTTGCCGTAAGGGTCCTTCTATTGTCATTTTTTTAATATTCAGAATGTCGAATGCTTTCAAAACCAGAAGTTTATTGTGTCTGTTAACTTAAAAACGCAGAAGTATTTATAACCGTTCTGCTGTGTTTCCCTTCCTCATACAATGAGAACAGAGCACGCATTCAGGATAAGTCAGAAGTAACCAACTTCTGACCTATCCAGTTTGGTTTCTGTGCTCCTGAATAAAATCTTGGCAAGTCTCTTGCAGACCAGGCTTCCAGTCCGTGGCAGAACGTATCTCAGTGAGTGGAGCACAGCTCCTACTGCCTATGTCCTGTGTTGGTTATCTTGGCACTAGGCAGGCCTGGAGTGGGCAGGACACACGGAGCAGGGCTGTGTTGCTGTGCTCTGGGTGCAGTTGCTCCGAGGATGGGCGAGGAATCTGAGCGAGTTCCTAGAAAGGAGGGCCTTAGCTGCCCTGAGCTAATCTCGTCGTCTCTGTTCTTTATAATCTGTACCCAGAGCAGATATGGTAAGGTTGGTTTGTTTGTTTTTTAAACCAGTGAATAAAGTAAGAGCATTTATTTGGCAGCTTTCCCCCCTGCTTTGCTTTCCATCCATTCTTCCCTTTCTTTTCCCTGCTTTTCTAAGGAAAATAAATGATTCCTCTGGCTGGCACCGAGACGATCAGAAGGCACAGAAGAGAGCTGAGATATGTACTCCGCTGAAGTAAATGGGAGAACTGTTATTGATTTCACTGGGGACAGTATTTCACCTCAAATCTTTCTGGAACTCACCTGAGCATCCTGCCTGCTTGTCTGTGCTGCCTGTGACAAGCACCGGGCAGCAGGCAGCGTGCAGGCAGGGGTGAGCGTGTTGTGTGGTTGGATGTATCTGCAAAAGCCCAACTCTTTATGTGAAAGCACTCTCAGGATCACCAAGACATAGTGCTGATGGCATATGGCGTACCTATAGCAAACTGTACCTTGTAGCACAGTGTCTACAAATGTTGAATGTGAGGCCTCTTACTGTAATACTGTAACCATGAAGCAGGAGCAGGGCTGTTGCACAAGCAGCTGTCCCTTGGGCTGCACCTTGGTCCCTCAGTAGGAGCAGCAGTGTCACAGCCAGGCCCTACACGAGGCCTGGCCTCTGGGCAGCAGTGTGAGGGGTCCAGGCCTTGTGCAGGTACCCTGGGGCTGGGTGTTGCCCCACGGCTCCCTTTTAAGCTCAGTGTTGTGCTTTTGAAACCTGCTGTCCATACTGGATGGGCATTCTGAAGGTTAGGGGTTGTCGTATTGGTTTTATGGGGAGAGCATTACTTTTAAGCACAGGATAGACCCTTTCTGAGTGCCTAAAGTAAGCGTGGTAGGGACCACAAGTTGTGGTGCGGCTTCTACAAGTGTCCAGGCTGGGTTTATTTCTGTCTGGATAGTGAGCAATGTGGTAAACATGCAGAAGGGGTGAAAGAGGAAACAGGGAGATGGAAAGACAGCAGTTTCTCCAAGGTTACACCGTCGGTCACTGACATAATCAGGGCCACAACCAAGGTATTCTGAGACTCAGCCCAGTGGTTTATGCTGAATCTCATTTACTCTAATAGGATTACTTACATGTTTAAAGTAAAGCATGTGCTTAAGTGCTTTGCTGGATCAGGGCCATATTTGATAAGTTTTCAGTGCTGGTGTGAGTCCATAACTTGACCCTGTGTGTGTCTGGCTGCTGGTGGTTTGGGATAGCAGTGATGCACCTCTGTGCTGTGGAGTTGCCTGAGCACGGTCTGTTTCTAGAAGGCTCCTGCTGCTTTGTGTACAAAAAAATCACTGAAAAGTAGCTATAAAAACTGCAGAAAGTTGAAGGATGCCAGCTGTTGTAAAACATGCTGCTTCTGTTTTGAGCCCTTTTATGGCTCTGCTGATGGAGAGCAATTCTGGACATTCGCTATAGTTTTGTAGGTTTGGTTTTTTTTTTTTTTCTAAACAAACTTTTGCACTTATTGAGTAAATAACATGTCTTGTACTAGAAATACTTCCTGAGCTACCATTCATCACAGCAAATATATATGTATATATATTTTAGAGGAACCATAATTCTCATGATGCAATTTGAAAAGGAAAAAGAAAACTCCAAGCCCTAAATGCGTACTGCTCAGCCTATGAGTTATCATTGTGTGAAATTCCAGAATCCTTACTTCATTATTTAGCTGTCTACATTTTATAATGTTTATCTCTCCTGTACAGATTGTCCTCGAAGGATACAAATTTCAAACATCCGTACCTTAATTTAGGCACCAGCATACATGTGTGAATGTCAGAGCTTGATGTTTTTGGCTGAAATATTTTGCATTTTACAAAAGAAGCTCAGGAAGGTTATCTTATTCTTCCAGAGGTAAAGCACAGATAGCAGTAGGTTAGTAGCATGCTCAGCTGGCCTATAAGCCATTCCTGTTAGCACGCGTTGGTAGCAAAAAATGGATTACAGTTATGCAAACGATTGAAAATTACTCTCCTTGCAGATTTAGTGTGCCTATACATGCATAGGTTTTTCTTTCATACAGCAGATGGTGAGAGACAATGAGTGCATGTACGCTGTTAAGACAGAAAGCTCAGTGCTCACTCATCATCTGCTCTGCATGTATGCTGGGTTCACATCTGGGCTGTGCTGCGGTGCGGACGCGGCGGTTCCTTTCCTGGTGAGAGCGGTCTGTGAGCTGGGAGCTGCCGCGTGCTGTGAGCAGCCCTGCTCTGCCCGTGCCGAGGCTGGCCCTGGTAGGTACGTACCTAGCTTTGGCTCGGGGCTTTGGAACTTTCTGTTGTTTTTGACTAGCAGCTCCGTAAATGCTGTTTTATCTTCGACATTTCCCATTGATCTTCTGGCACATGTGCCAAGTGTGCTGAATGGGTTCTTTCCCAGAACAGCCTTCCCCTGCCTCTCGTATCTCTAAACCTCAGGACTATGTGGGCAACTACTGCTGGGAAAGAAAAAAGATCCCAAAATGTTTGGCTGCCCTTGATGGATGTGTGATTCCCTGTGCTCGCAAGAAGAAGCGTGAGGATCCCATGAGTGTGCCCACAGGGACATAAACTGCCCTTTGTAACACCACCCCCAGTTGCATTGCACTGTTGTACAGGCGCAGTCACCTCCAGATTTGGTGATGTGACTCTCTCAAAGAGCTTTGCAAGGAAACCCATGGATGCCAAGGGCAGCAACTGTGCCAGACCCTGCATTGCTTGGAATGAGTTCATGTAACAGGGGCACTAACTGGATTGGGCACTGAAACTTTCCTGCTCTGATGCTGCAAATCCTGTACCGAATGCACCCTTGGTTATCAAGACATGAGGTGGAGCTGGTTATATACAAAGTTTACTTAGGAGAAACGGTTTCTTCCATGTGATTAAAAAAAAACAACAACCCAACACCTGCTGGTTGTTTTCATTACAGTGGATTACAATTGTATCAGTAAGACACTTGTAATAATGCACAGCAATATACCAAGTGCTTGAGTAATCAGGAGTACTTTCTCTGTGTGCAGAAAGGATAAGCAGGTGTGTTTTTAAAGTACTGATAGTTTAAAGTAGCAATGGCAGCTCTGGTGTGTGTGTCGGGGACCCACTAACACCTCTGCTTCTATGGTGAGGAACTGCTGAGTGCTGTGGGTGAGCAGAGCCTGCAGCACTGCCTGCGCCAAGCGTGGCACCTCAGGCAGAGGTATGCTCTGATGAATTGGCATGGATTCATCATAAAAGTGAAACAGAAAGATGGGAAATAACAGCTTATGTTCTTCGGCGGATGCTTGAAGTGGTGGTAGCGCACGTAGACTGTGTTTTGCTGGCTCGTTGGTCACAGTTCTGCACAGTCTCAGTAAAGTGAGGTCCACCACACTGTGCCCTTTGGGGAGTGCTGCAGGCTTCTATCACATGTACAGTTAACGCATGCCTATGTATTTGTTGAGTTCCGACACCCCCGAAAAACTCAACTAATGCTATTGAGTGATGATAATCTAATTTAGGAGGAAAAGAATTTGCGCAGCGCTAATCCTACTTTTTTATCTGTAATCACATTTCTTCTGCTGTAAAATTGCACCGTTACACGGGCCTAATGGCAGGGCTGCATTTTCAAATGCTTCAAACTCTTATCTGATAGCCGACTCCGTACTGTTACTTGTCTGTATGATGTGTTTATAGAGTGCCAGTCACCATAGTGTCTTTGCGATGATTGCTTCCAAAATTGAGAACTCTGAGGTGAAAATCTAATCAGGACTTCAGATAACAATGTCACACAAGAGCCTTCTGGTCTTTGCCTCTGTGCTGCGCTCAGATGAAGTCTTTGATGAGATCACGCTTGCTGCTGCCTTATTCATTGTTTGTTTCTGTAACAAGGTTACCATTTCATATCTCCTCCACTGCGTGTTAGCACCTGTCAGACCAATCCAAATTGCGTTTTGCATGTATTCCCTGTTTCAGTATATTGGAAGATGTCTTTGTGGGACTGCTGAACTGGCAAAAACCAAAGGGGAGGCGGCTGCTGCCCAGTGGCTTCAGCAGCACGCACCTTGGGGATCTGAACACAGGTCTGCACCAACTTTCTCAGATGTGTGGTGGCAATGGACAGGCAGGCTGAGAATACAGACTGCTTTCAGCTCATTGAAAACACTGAGTTTTCTGAGCGGGGTGCTGCAGATCCATCTGACCAGGACTGCAGACTCTGTTCTATCTGTTAAGATGTGCAGCTGAAGGTAGCACACTTCAGTTTGTTATTGAAAATGAAGAATGTTTTAAGCAAACAGTTCTTGTTTTTTGGTTTGTTTGCCTAGCTCACGTGCCAGCTGCTGGCATCAATGTTCTGCATGTCTTCCTGCCCAGCAACCTGCGTTTTGTTGAGAATCCCTATGTAAATATCAAGAGGGGAAAGAAAAAATCTTTAGGAAGATGAAGAATCCTCCAAATTCTAATCCATACTTGAGGATATGCTGTCAAAACTAAATGTGTTTTCTGAAGCACTCTGTTCCAAAAAAAACAGACACTTGATCCCTTAATATCCCTTTAAGCTTTATTTAAAAAAAAAATAATCTTAAATAGAAAAAATATATTTTCTATTTTCTTCATTTTTCTTCCTTTTCTTTCTTTTTTTCTTCTATTTTTTTTTCTTTTTCTTTCTGGCAATTGTTTCTCAGTTTTGTTTGTGCACTTTGTAGACTGACTCAATGTGGATGTCTTTGATTTACTTACATGGACATGAGATCAGACCTGCCCTTGGCATTTCTTGGGAGAAACGTTTGCAATTCAATGCTTTATTTTTTCCTATTGTAAAGTTGCCATCTTTCTCACTGTCTGGGTCACTATGGCCATACATCATCGCTCCTGGCCACAGGCTTGTACACGCTGGGACTGAATCTTATGCAGATGAGTGGGTTGTGACATAGTGAAGGTAAAAATGAAGGGGGAGTTTGGATGAAAGGTCAGGATTGGGAGTGGCAAACTCTGAAATAAAGCATCTGTTTGCCTTCTGATTCTACTTTTCATTTCTACTTCTTTGGGCATGACTTTATTTGCTACTGGTGGAGGTGGCAGCTGCAGAGGCATGGATATCTCCTCATTTGCCTCTCCCATTTCATGAAGGATGTCATTGGTGATGATGTAAAATCATTATGCTAAACAGAATATTGCTTTTACATGCGCATTTGGAACAGAATTTTCTCTTCTGTAGATTTAGTATTCTAAGAGTTTGGATCATCTGGGCAATTGAATGAGAGATTGCGAATATGCAGAATTACCAGTGGGTAGGATGAGTGCAAGGTGAAGTTCTGCATTCAGACTGTTTTGGTCACTGTAAGCTATTTGCTTTCATCTATATGTAAAAGACCAACCCTCAGTTTTTGGAATGACTACCTTCTAATTTTTCAAGAGTCCTCTGGCACTGAACCTTACTGGGGTTATTACTGCTCTTCAGTAGATTTGAGTTCCACAAAAACTATAGCAATCAAAGCAGGGCTCAGTTTCCAGTCTGAAAAAATCTTTTTCGTAGCTTCATTATGACGCTGCCTTTTGAGGACTGGCACAAAAGTGACATCTCCCCATTTGGCTTTCTAAAGAAAACTTGTCAAGAGAAACTTTTCTGTGTTTAGCATTGAAAATGACGTATAATCTGCACTATAATTCTGTAAACAGAACATTCTAGAGAAATTAGGGATTACAAAAATCTAATAGTTTCTTAGATGTGTAAATTAATGTAGTACTGAATTGTTTTCATCTTGCCAGGAACCCACGCATGGAAACAATTTGAACTGTGAGAACCACCCTTACTATCCCAATGGGGCAGCTCCTATATTTAAAGTCAGTGAATTACTTAAAGGTTTGTAGGTTCAGGATGTATTTAAACACCTCACTATTGATTAGCTGCCTAATTCTGATATGAAAAAATGTGTTAAAACCATGCAAAAATCAATTGCTGCTTAGTGGAGTAGCTTATTTTCAGAGCAGATCATATTTATCTCCTGTTCTGCTTTTTATATTACTCTCCTTAAAGTCATAAGGCTTATACAAATAGTTGAATGGTTTAGGGGACTGTATTTCAGTAGTACTGCGTTATTCATAAAAGCACATCTTTTTAAACTGCTTTTCTCAGTAAACAGTTTTACCGATAGAGGGTTAAAAGGCCTCTGCTTTTTGAAGAATTTGTTTTATTAAATAAATATGAATTGTATTAGGCGTGGGAAGACAGTCATTGTGTTTGCCTTAGTAGGGTACTGCAGTTACTTTTGTGGTTCTTAGTAAACATGTGGATGAAGTGATGATGATTATGGGTGCCCATGTAAATGTGAGGATATCATACTATTGATTTGTTCTTGTGAAAAACTTGATAGCTGCAGTTTCTTACCGCAGTCCATCGTGGCTCTTTTTTGTCCTATTTTGCTTACTATAGTTAGAAATACACTGACCTTACAGTTAAAAAAAAGTTGTTTCCTGCTCTATACATGAGGCAAAATAAACAGAATTTTACAACGAATTTTCTGCATGTTTTCCATGGCAGAACTGTAGGTAAAATGAGACTGATTTCAAGGCTGTGCATGGGGCATACCACAAAGCGTAACACTGGAGGAGGTGCAATTTTGAACGAGAGTTCAATTTAGATACGTGAGTGAAAGCGTTTGCACTACAGAGTAATAACTTGAACTAAATAATGTGTTTATATGTACTTGACTCCCTGTTCCTGGTTTTGCAATGACAAGTTGATACAAGCTCCTTCGTTTTGTATTGTTCTACCAAGTAGTTCACAAGAACAAGATAATTTTATGGAAATGGATTGAACAGGTGCTTCTGTTCTGTCCTCCTAACATCTTAGAAGCCTTCATTCCTTCTAACAATTTAAAACCCTACCTGAAGTTGTCTTTGTGCTCACCTGATGGTGAGACTGAGCCCAAGGAGCACACAAGGGAACTACATCAGGTGTTATGTCATGCCAGGCAGTCTGGCTTTATAGGTGGTGACTTACACCATTGCTTTCTTGGTACCTACTGGTTGTTTTGAAAGTAGCAGAAGTACTGGTAAGGAAAAACCTTTTTTTTTCTTTTCGTACCTTTGTGCTTTAGGATCTAGTACCCGATACACCTTCTTTAACCAGTTTTGTGCTGAGCTCTTAGTTGATGTCTGTAAGGTGCCTACGTGTAGTACAGCTTGTTGAAAATACATTGTTGTCTCCAGGATTTGATGAGCCGTATGGACATATATTATCTGTGCTCTGCTTTCATTTATTTTTATTTTTATTTTTATTTTTTTACCTTGGTCTTTTAAAAATAATGTTTGACACGTTGCGTGCATCAGTGGTTTGAGGGAAATTCGCTACTTTGTATTTTCCCAGTAGTTGCACCTTGAGATGGGTGCTTGCTGCTGAGATTTTGCCTTTGTGGAGTCAACTTGGTGGGTGCCATTTCTGTGAGAGCATCCCTGGAGCTTGCTCAGAGACAGCAGGTTGCTGGGGCTGCTCTCTGGTGTCCCCTCGGCTCTGCTTTGGCCTGGGCTGGCTGGTGTCTCTGGGGGCGCCGCTGCTGGGAAGGGCACTCGGTTGACATACAGCTCTGGCTTAGGAAGGCAAAAGGCAGATAGTGCAATCTAGGGCTAAGCACAACCTAGAAAGATGTCACAAAATGAAAACATTAGTTATATTCATTGAGTAGGCAAAGTGATAGCTCTTCAGAATTTTGCATATACAGACTTGTGGTATGTCCAGCACAGTTTTCGGCAACAAATCTTGCTCTTTTTGTCTGTAATTCTGCTAAAAAGCTAAATAAAGAATGAAATTGTGTTTATTTTGTCTCAGTCTGCAGCTACAGCTTGCACAGTTTAAGTAGAAAATTGTTTTTCTAAGTACAGTCAGCAAACAACTTGTGGTAGATTAGCAGCCTTTCTTGTCTTCTCTGTTAGAAAGCACTTGAAAAAGGATGGCAAAGATTAGCTTGGGTTCTGTCAGCGCAAATATATTACTGGTGATAACACACTGTGCAAGTTGTAGCAATGTTCCACCACTGGGAAAGGTGGGAAGAGGCTATTTGTTGTTGTACAGGTTGCATACATTAGGCTATGTGCAACTTCTTTTGAGATCACAGGTCTCCTTGTCATTGCTTGCACTCTCACTAATTAACTGAATTTCACCATGGCTATCTCTGCATAGCGTTCCACGATGTTTAACTGTGTATTTATGCAAAAGTGTTTCTGAATGGAAGTTCTTAGTCTTAGTTCTCTCATCATGAGAAGTGAGCGACAGTGATCATGAGCTTGATTTGTATTATGACAAGCTGCAGGTGAACATTATGCTGTTCTTCCTAACTCAGTTTCTGTGTCTCCAAAAAGGATAACAAACTCCATTAAAATGTCATGACATCAATAGTGAATATTTAAAATGCATAAGAAAGGATAAAGTCTTGAAATCACAAGAATTTTAAAGCTTTCTATATGATTTTAGACTCTATATTTGCAGATCTTCTGAGTTTCATTTATTCTCTGCATGGGTAAGAACTGATACCAAGCATACAGCTTGCTCTCTGCCCCCTGGATGTAACCTTTTTCTTTCAAAATAAATGTGAATGTTAAAAAAAACAAAACAAAACAATCTCCATGGAGGGAAATCAATCTTGTTCCTTCAGAATCATGAACTCAGGTTGATACGTTGCAGCTGCGGTGAGTACAAGCGGTGCACAACACAGTCCTGGCACGGAATTTCAACTGTGAGAAATCTTCTATCTCCTTCTTTTCTAATGATTGTTTTTCAGTTTCTTCTTATTTTGTTGAATATTAGTACTTTTATTTCGTCTTTCACTCTGCTGTGGTAGGAAGCAGTCCTTATATTCTCTTGTGCCCTAGGAAGTGGCCATTTGTTAATTGAGAAAAAGAAAGGAAAAGGGGCTTAATGAGAAAGAGGCAGTAGCGGATGGGGAGCACTGCTAAACGTTTAAAATTTGGGGATTTATTGTTTTTGGTCTGCCTGAGTTCCTGACTTTCTGTGGTTTTGATGCTATGTGTTTGTTTGTTTGGAAAAAGGGGGGTGGGAAGAAGGAAGAAATGCATGCTCTTTGCATTTTGAGATTTCACATTAACTTTGGAGAAAGAACGAGGTTCATAAGTTCATCTTTTACTTCATTCCATGGATGTGTGTTATCCAAGCAAAGGAGCTCCTATCTGCAGCCTTCTCCTGTATCTCCCTTTGCCTGGGATCTTTGCATGCAGAAATAAGAAATAACAAGATTTCAGATGATGAATCTCAGTGTGAATGCTAGGAAAAGGGCAGTTGCTTTTATTGATCCCAGCTGCTGAAGTTTTCCTTGTGAAGATGACTTATGTTTATAAAAAAAAAAAAAAGTAAAAAAATCAATGAGACAAACAAACAAACTGAACTTCTGATAAGAACTGGTTTGAAACACGTTCAACTTTTCCTTTCTCATCTTTTCTTTCCAAAATCTTCTAAAGAAGTGAGTACAGCCCTGCTCTTGTGCATAGGAATATACTTTCTTTGAAGAAGATAGATGTTTCTGCTTCTTAGTTGAGCTTCATAAACTTGCGGGAAAAAATTCAGCTTGGCGGATGTGTTTTGAAGTGGTCATTTCTTGGGCGCTGAACCGTTCATTTTGTAAAAGCATAAAGCCACTTCTTCATACCTGCTGACAAAACAAAAGAAACAGTTCTAATCATACGTTATGTGTGGACAGGCTGTGATGTTGGTAAGCCATGCGCTGGCTTCTAAAAAGCACACGCTCTATCCAGCATCTCATCCGCGCATTTGCCTCAATAGAAAGCATGAAGACGGTCCCAAGTTGGATTTGTCTGTGTTTTTACTAAACAAGTGAATCATCCTGATGTTTTCTCCAGCTTAGATACCGAATAAAAATGTAGCTACGTTCAGCTGCTTTGAGTTGGGAAGGTGTAGGTAATCTTCATTTCTGAAGTGTGAAAGAACTGACACATAAAATTGCAGGTCTGGCAGCAAAGATTTTTTTTCCTTTTTTTTTTTTTTTTTTTTTTAAATAAGTACCTCACAGTTGGACAATCGATTTTTCTTAAGAAAAGATGACATAAGAAACCTGAAGTATCAGTGCTTTAGCAGTAATACAAGAAGTGTGGCAAGGTGAGAGAGAAGGCGGTGTTGATACAGACATGGATGCACAAATGCTGGCTCTGGGCTTATGCTGGGAATGGGAAACCTATGATCACACTTGGTGGGTTTCCTTTTGACCATGAATACAGTGTATGTCATCGTGTCTGTGGAAGAAGTCCCATCTGCCAGCACTGTTGTAAATGTTCCAGCCTTGCAAGAGCTGCTTACTGAACCAAGCAATTCTTTGTAACTTCCTTCCATCCCACCCTAAAAATTTGGACACTTGATTTCTTGCAGCCAGACCTCACTGTTGTGTACAACAAGAGCTGGGAAACCTCAGGTTCCCTGATCTAGGCACTGTTTTCTACCATTGTACAATATAGCCTCTTTGGCTTTTAAATTTAAGCAAAACTGTTGACAGTACAGATGTTGCTATAGATATGGTAAAAGTGGAATTACATACAGTAGAGTAAATTAAGGATTAGAGCTAAACTATGGATTACTGGTTAATATCCAAAGTACAGAGGAGCAGCTTAATTCCATTCTTTCAATCTCTCCTTCAACAGTCCAGTTCATAATCTTGTTTAGATAGGAAATTGGTACATTCTGCACGACTCTTTTTATATCATTGTGTAGGGTATTTGTGCGTGCAACCACAGTTAAGCAATATATATATATATATATATTTGGCTGGAATTGTGAGGAGTTTAGTTCTAAAAGAGCTCTTGTATTGATTTCTCTAAGCAAATCAGAAGTTTTTCAGAGGGCGGCATTCCCAGGAAATATACTTTATCTCATGATGTTCATTTTCACCTGTCTTTAGGCCAGTGTACAAAAATAACAAGATAATTTTTTACTTACCCGTATAGGGAAATTCCTGCTGTTCTTTGTGATTATTATTATGTCTTCCTAATCACTCTCATGATCTTTTTTCTTTTCTTCTATTTCCTGGCCTGTCCTATAATATGTAGGTGGTGTGTTTGTTCATTTTAAACAGAGATGTCTGCCAGTTGAAGAGACCCTGTGGGTAGCAGTAGATAGTTGGCTAAATTGACTCTGGAGCAAGTTTATGGAGGGCCAGCACAATGGTGGGTCCCATAGAGGGGAGAAGCAGAACTCTTGATTCACATTCAGGATGGCTATCTTGACTCTGTTAAAGTAACGGTTCAAAAGAAAGACCTGCAGGATGTGCCTGTGTTGGTGACAGTGAGTTGATGATTGTGACCTGGCTAAAGCACATGGATTTAATGCAGCCATCTGGAGACCTCTGTCTTTGTAGTTATGTGTTAACTCATAGCATCCTAAAAGCAATGATTTTTTTTGTTTAGCTCCATGTAATCTTGCAGCGAGGGACTGATATTTAGAGCCCATCAGTCTGAGCTGGCAAATGTAACAGGGTAGGAAATGACACTACCTAAAGCCTGAATCTGTCAGAAATTCCAGTCTGCAGTATGTGCCTCTGGTACCGGCTAAATGTTTGTATATCTGATTGTTGCCTCTGTAATTAAGGCTTAGAGTTCCTTCTTTTCTTTTTCAGGATGTACATCACGTAGTAATTCAGTTTTTATTCTCTTTAAAAAAATTAATTCAGAGGAATGTAGTTCAAGCACCAGAATTTTCTGTAAGCCCTGTTACTTCTGACACGCTAGAAAAGAAATCACAGTGGTTGAGCACAGACTTGGAGATGCAAAGTAGCTTTCCTTGAAAATACAGCTGTTTGTTGTGCATGGTTGTAGAGGAAAATCTGTTTAAGGAAGCTGTAAACTTAGGTGGGCGCTAATCTTCATTCTGAAGACTGCAATCCTCATTTCCTCTTCCTCTCTAGTTTGATGTTTACTCAGGTTGCATTGAGGCTCAAGTGCCCGTAGGTGTGAGGAATAGGGAATATGGTGACCTTTGAAATTGAAGTCCTAAATCCTTGTGGTGCACAGTACTACTGAGATGTGGTACCCAAGGAGTTTACGTGTGGTAGGGTGTTTTGGATTATGTGTTCATGGCACTGGACATGAATCTCATTTTTCAGAGGATGGATACTGCAGTTACGAAGGTGAAACACTTAAAAAAGTCACACTGTCCATGTCCAGTCCCCTACCCACAGTTGCCACCTGTATGGTAAGAAATTAAGCATTGACTACTTAATGCAACCTGTGAAAAGGAAGTGGAAAAGGTTCTGATTGCGTACCACGAGGGCTGCTCTGAAAGTAATGCCTCCTATTTTATTCTGTTTGCCTGCAACGTCAAAGGTGAGTGTTGGTGGTATGGCTGTAGAGGTTGAACCTTCCCACCTGTATCCCATTAAATTTTGTTGCTGTGCAACAGTTGGCAGCAGTGTTTGACAGGACCTATTGAACTAATACAAGGCTGAAGGGGGCAGTTTCCCGGATCACATCATTACCAGTGACTGGATGTAGTGTCATCACTGCAAGCTGGGATAAAAAAGCAGTTCATGGAGGGGCCACCTGTGAATTCCCCATTGAAGAAAAGGTTGAAGATGCAGCCCTCAGTGGGTAAAGTGATGTGCACTGTTTTTTTTGGGGGGGGATAAGAAATGGGTGATTCTTCTTCATTTCCTGGAATCTGGACAAACTAACTCTGATGGCTACTTTGTGATGCTGACTAAGCTGAAGTCTTGAATGTTCAGAATAAGGCCAGAGATGAAGACAGCCATTGTATAGTCTAAATTTGGTACCTTCTGACTTCTGTCTGTCTGAACTGATAAAAGATGGACTGTGTGGGCAAAATCTTCCTAGCAACTAATGGTGGTGTCTGTTGAAGAGCAGTGTTTTGTGTGTGAGAATTTACGCTATCAAATACGTGTTATTGTGGCCTTTGTATCTGTTATAGTTGTCATGGAAATAAATAGGAGGCATTGCTTTGGGAGCAATGAACATACGAAAGAGGAGTGTAATCAAGTCGCTTTGTTTGGGCTGCGGCAAACCCGAACGCTACAGTTGAGAAGGAATTGTGATTTGTCTTTCAATACCAAAGATTTCACTGTCATTGAAATCTACTCTTAATGCTTAAAGGAGTAGTAGGTTCAACAGCAACTATTATCACTTCTATTTGTGAGCACATTTCAAAGCAGCTTCTTTATTCTTATTAAAGTATTTTACAGTCACGTCCATTTATTAATGAGAAGTAATGATAATTTCCAGACTTACAGACTTTAGTTGCAGAGGTCTGAGAGAATGTGTGCCAGGATTTCTTACATCTGGCAGAAACATGCCACTGCCTTGCTGGAAATTGAGCTTTCCTTATACTCTTTTGTATTAGTTAATAGAAACCCTCATTGAAAAAGGGTACTCATCAAAGAATGCTTTATGAAACAGAAAAGCAGTACTCGTAAACCTCATTGGATTCCTAGAGTTATTACTTTTTACATCATATACAGTTTATTTTTCCAGATGCCACGGTTCAAAATAATGAATTTTTAATACTACTTGCAGAATTCTACAGATTCCATAATAGCATATGACATGTTAATATCCTCTGTGACATCCTACTGGTCATATCCAACTGTGATAAACACTTGTATACGCTATAAAAATGACATCTATTATAAAAATAAAGATAATGCAAAAGGATACAAACAATCCCTTAAATTTATAAAGACTGTTACAAATCTTGAATGTTAATTTGAAGGAAAAAAAGTGCATGCTAATGCTAAGTTTATGCCTTCAGTTAATAGTCCTTTATTCCTTCAGGAAAAAAAAAAATCAAGCAGCTATGCTTTAAATGAATTTAATGAACTGCAAAGACTGACATTTTCACTATAAAAGTCACACTTCATTTAATGAAGTAGTTAAATATTGATGCTATATTAAAATACAGGCTGAATAAAAATGGCAATATGGTTTCCAAAATGGGGATTTGAACTGTTTTTTTTTTTCCTTGTTATATTGAAAATTTCATGAACTGAGAAAAGGGGAAATACAGCAGAAAATCTCTGTAATAAACAAAGTACTGTTGAAATAACATTAAAGCTGAAAGACAAAACCCCATAAAAGTGAAGAAGTTAAGGGGCTGTACTCTTACCTCAATGCTCTTTGTGCTTAAGAACAGAATTTCTGAATGGAACCAACATTATCATCGTTTGATGTGCAATATTTTCTATAGTTCTTGAAAGCAAAGACAGATTGTACCCCTGTACTTCAGGTGGCACGTGAAAGAGCTTGCCATGTGCTTACCCAGGGTGATTATTTAAATATGGTATTATTTGATATGAATTCGAGTAATGGTGTTTTAAGTGCTATGATTGCACTGGCAACATTCTGTCAAGGCCATATTGACTGTTTGTGGTTTCCATCCACTTCCATTGACATCATTTGAATTTTTAACTTTGTTTTTATCTGCATTTTCACCATAACAAGGTAATGTTGGCAATGGATGAGCAAATGTCAATGAGAAATATGCCTCAGATTTTTCTTGACTCCCAGCACTTATATGATGATGAAGTGAAAAGAAGGTGAGAATCTTATAGATGTGAGTTGGAGCAATGACTGAGTGATGGTATGACCAGCTTCACTGTCATGGACTGAATTACTCTGGATTGTGTTTGTAATGCTATACTAGTTCTGACATCAGGCTTCTACGTACAGTAAAATACTGAGGATGACATCTTTGGCCCGTTGAAGTCAATGGCAAAACTCCCATTAATTTCAGCAGTCTGTGATTTCATCCTCAGTGGCTGGCTTGTAAAACAACGGTAAATTGATTTAGCACTTTTTTTTTCCCCCTCGAGGAAGATATCTATTCCATGTAAAATGACTTATCTTTTAACTTTTATTCTCTTACTCTGAGAGTGGGAATTTTAATTCAGGATAAATACAGTCCATTTTTTTTTTTCCCCTTTCTCATATACCTATCATTTAACCATCAAAGATGATGGCAGAAATTGAATCTGTTTTGAAAGCAGTAGGCTGTACGCACAGTTACATAAACAGTTACTAACCGAAACCAACAATAAGGAATGCAGACTTCCTAAAGAAGACTGATGAATCACGTCTGTAACTAGCAGCTGTCAGGTACGGTCTCTACATGTACTGGTTGAAATGTATTTTCCCTATATGCAAAGAACGTTTATTTGAAACAGCAACAACAGAAGAAAACATTGGAAACTGAAGAAATAACTATATAAGTGCATACATATGTATTTAGAAGGCATGCACTGTGTTTATGATCATGGTCCTCATAATTCTTCATAAGATAGGTAGATTACCATCTTTGTGCACAGTCTCGACTTTGCCACGGCAAGCATGAAAATGTTCTCCTTAATAGAACATAAAATTTTGCGGGGTATTTTGGAGACTCACCAGCATTTATCTCGAATTAATAGAGCATTGAATATTTTCTGCCTTTCTTAGACATCAGAAGAAAATGGATGCCAAATGTCCGTTTGTGCTGCTTGTGGTCCTGAGTGAGTTCTGGTTGTGCAATGGCTCTTAGTTGCTGATCTAGTCTGTGCTTAAGGCAGAGATCCTGCTGAACGTGACAGAACAGGCATAACCCAAGAGGAACCATTTGTAGCACGCTTAGCAGCTTGTGCCCTTGAGTGAGTGTATCTTTAAACAAAGAATTACAAAATTGAAAAGGTATTTGTATACTGCTGACATTCAGAATGCTTACATTCAAACAGTAGCAGCGCTGCTATCTTCAATAGTAGTATAGGGAAAAAATGTTTTATTAAACACTAATTTCACTTGTTATTTAAGAAGTAGCTAGCTTTGCACACATTAATCTCTTTTTCTTTTTAATTCAAGGTTGATGGTCTAGGTCTTACATATTGTATTTATGAATAGGGCACTCAATAACTATGCAAAATATCTATTTCTCCCATGGGAATTTGTGCTTTGATATATTCTGATCCTTATTAAATTTAAACAGGATCAAATTTATACAGCTTTGGCAGAGATTTATTAAAATACACTGAGTGGACAGCTTGTGGGAGTGCAGTGTGCTATAATAACATATGCCTCTTACCAGAGAATAGTAATTATTGAGAATCAAATAAATCTGTAGGAGGTTAAGTATATATGGAAAAGATATCAATTGTAGTTTTCTGCAGTCAGACAGCAGTACTGTCTGAAGATTTGTTGCTGTATAAAGAAATGAGGAACATCCTTTTAAAGCCCTAAATATTCAAAACGTCCTTTACCAACAAAGCTAATATTCATACAGACTTCAAAATAAAAAAATAAAAAATAAAAATGACATTTGCTCAGTAGCTTTTAATTAATTGTTTAGTGCTATTCATCTGCATAAGCACTTATTTACATTTATACCAAAGATCTATTAGAAGTAGATGAATTTATTAAATGTAAATGAAAACTGTTTGCTTTAGAATTCTGTAAATTCTTTTCTCAATCAGAAACATCCTCTCATTGGAAAGGAAAACTCAAATCATGACTGTGGATTAACCAAAACTCTTTTCTAAAATTAAAAATAGATTGCGTAGCGGCCATCATTCATCCAGATTTCAGCAGTGATCTGTTTAAGATGAGACTCTTTAACCTTTTAGTTGACTGAATGTGATAATTTCACTAGCAAAAGAATTGAAAAATGTATAGGTGGGTGGGTGGCAGCCATACCTTCTGGAATAGTTGTGGTTTGGATGAAGCCTCTGTGTTTTGTGATAAAATTATTTGGAATATCAAAGCTTAGGACATATAAGAATGGTAATTTTGTCACTAAAGGTGGAAAAAAGATCGAACAAAAGGACGATGGGTAGGCGTGGGGAACAGCAGCACATATTCTATCCCTTTCTTCATCACTCCTAGCAAAATGATTCAGGTACATTTTAAGACAAAGGGACATGGAGGAAAGCATTCAAGTCTGTGAGTCTTGAGGAGGTTGTCCGATGTCTTTGGAGGATGTATCAAACAGCTGAGTGGTTCTGGGCCTTTCATGGTCTAGATCTTGCACACACATTTTCTCTGGAAGGCCAAACAAGAGGTGTCTTCAGACACCATTTCTTTGGTTATGTATGGGTTTCATCACTTCGTTTTATATCTATCTTCCGTGAATTCAATCTAGAACGGATTTCTTTTTGAAGTCGTAGTTGTAAACCTGTAATTCTGATACTGCAATAATGTGTAATAACCCTTTATTATGCTTTTTATGGGCTAGGAATAGTTAAAAGTTAGGACTAACCAAAAAGAGTGCCTATTATGTATGAGCCCAAGTGTGATTCAAAGCTGACATGACCTTGGGACTGTTGGCTTTGCTGGGGGCTACAGAAAGTGGAGGATATCATTCTGACTGTGCAGCATGCATTTATCCTTGTCTCGTGAAAGAAGTGAAGTAATTTCAGAAGCAATACATGTCCCTGGGCTTATTGTACTAAGAAAATTTGATGCGTGCATGTATTTATTATATATAAAAATATATATGTATTTAAAGAAAATGCATTTAGATGATGATTATAGTGACTTAAAGCTAGCATCATTAGAATATTTCTGCATTTTGTTATGAACATCTAATGAAAGCTGCCTATTTTTTGGTAAGAAAAGTAAAAGATTTATTTGGATGAGTTTATTCTTAAGCAGTTGCTTAAAAAGCAGAAACCCAAACCCACTGATTAACACTGATGTGGATGCAGTTCAAATCCAGTTCCGTGTTTATCAATTTGGTGTTGGTTCTCTTATTAGTAACTTCAACTTTCTTTTAACTTGCAGTTCCAAAATAGTTACAGATTGTTCAAAATAAGCTAACGTAACCTGATTACTTTAAGACAGCAAGACAGTCCTCTTAAAAAAAAAAAACAACCAGATGCTCTGTTTCTGTCCTTTATTCTAACAGAAGAAACACTTTGTTAAAATAAAAGTCAGGGTGTTTGGGTTGCAATCCCATTTCAGTTATTACACTGCTATATGACCTTGGGCAAGGCATTTATTGTGCCTGTCCCTTGTTGACTTTTTCTATGAAAACAGAGATGATAATGTATAGAAACCTCTTGGTAATACTCTGAACCTTAATTCATTGCTGTTTGTGGAGGGCTGTGGGTGGCCTGTCTAAGGCACTTCTGCAGACGTTTCTATACATACATGTATGATATGTTGTTAGATATGAAGTATGTACAAATATAATAACGTGTATCAGGATGTTCAACTACTCTCCTGTATAACTGCAGTTTATATTAGTGAGTCATGCTGTGACATTACTGGTGATTTCATTCTCATTCATCATTATAGTTGGATACAGATGTAAGAAGTAGGAGCAAATTCTTTCCTTTAAGTTCATGTGTTTTAACTCAGAATGCCTATTTCTGTGTAGTTTCGGAAACTCTTTTGAAAATAGGTACGTTGTAATAATATGCATGGATCTTAATTTATACTCATGATAAAAACTCAGTAATTTTATTAAAAAGAGGAATTGCAAAGTGAAATCATTAGAATAGTGATGCATGATGTTATGTAGAAAGCAAAACAGTATGGTAGGTAGGTGTCCAGTTGTCCTGCATTTTTTGGATTTAGGGATCAGCAGAATCAAGTAACTGTGGAATGAAATTTGGAGTACGATGTGCTGCAGTTCTAAGAAAATCTTCATCTCATCTACTAAATACTTGTAGGTCTCACTTTCCATTTTCTAAGGCAGTTCAAGAAAATTTAGTGTTCTGCAATTGATTCCTGTTGCTGCATTTTCTTGGGAATAAATTAATTTCCTTTGGTGTGATATAGATTAAGGAGTTCTTTGCTTATAAACCGAAGTAAAAGAGATCCTAGGTTAAGCACAATACATTTTTCATTAAAAAGATAGCTTTATTTGTTGATGGACATGACACACTAAGCTGCTTTGTGCTTACCTTTATTAACTCTGGTGTGTAATAGCAAAATTGTATATCTTTTCAAGAGCATTCCATGAAGACAATCATCTTTTGAAGTTATTTTCTCTTTTAACTTCTCATATCAAGTATTGTGACAAGCTGTTAGGCTGTGGTTTTATTCATCCATCACAGCAAGTCGGATTGGCACAATAGCTTCTAAAAGATCATCATCTATATTGTTATCTTCAGGGTCAAAGAATCTCATCACTTCTTACTTTGAACTGGTGCTACTGGCTATATGCTTTGCTACAGACCCTACAAGAGGAATATTCTTGACTGTTTTGAGGGGGTTTTTAAGCATTTAAATATATTATGTATATTTATTTACTGAAAAAAAAAATGGATATTTTGTGGAGGGCAACAAAAAGTTTGTTTATAGATGCAAAAGAATGTATGTAATAATTGCCAAGTTTTTTTTGGTTTTTTTTTTTTTTTTGGTGCAGGAACACTGCAAGCTGAAGGTAATAGCCATGTATTATCTGAAGACAGCTAAATAACTGCTCTGAAATGTCAGTGGCTGTGACATTCTGAAAACACTCACTCGTGAATGATGTCTGCTCTCTCTTCGAGCTGCATTGATTAATTAATATGGCTCAGACAGTAAAAGTTTTAATTTGAAGATAACATATGAGGTACAAGATATTAATTGCACCGAAGATAACATGCTAATTAAAAGGTTCATATGATGTTGTCTAAAGTTAACGGCATGCATTGAAATACTTGGAATAGAAACCTAATTATAATGTATTATCTGAATGCTGTATTTTTGCAAAGGTAACATCTTTTGTACATCCTAATTCTATTTTCCTGGGAAGAGTTCATTGTTTGATGTTCCTTTTGTAGTGAAACCAGTTTAATACAAAAACTGACGTTGTAAACCAATGATCTAGAGCAACATAAAGAGTTCTGCATTGAGTATTCGTTTAGCAAAGACTGCCTGTTAAAATAAATGTATTACATTTTAGAGGAGAAACAAAATGTAAGCTTCTCACTTCTTTAAAATAAGGAAGTTGTTTTTACTTAATAGATCCTTCATTTTTAGATAGGGGATAGTGCATGGTGCCAGCAAGGTAATTGATAAGAGCCTTAGACAGTAGTGCTTACAGTTTATGTGGCAATCTGGAATTGGTCTCCTGGGCCAAGCTCTATTGCATTCTCTTAGCAAAAATGGAAAGGGGAAAAATGCAGCTCCTGTGACTCTCCCGTGATTTATTCTGTTGCAGTGCAATTTTCCAGCACAGCAGTTTCTACAATTCCTTCCTCTGTCATCAGCAACCTTTTGGAAGTTTCAGTGTCACCTTATCTAGTTTGCAGGAGTGAAGCAAAAGCTTCTTGCTCTGGAAAGCATTGGCTTTGCATCTACAGGGAGGCTGCATGTCACTGCTGGCTTCAGTGAGATCTGTTTGCTACTTGTGCCGTGTGCAATTTAAACAAATAGCGCATGTAATGGAAATGTCTTAATTTAAGATACAAAGATTATCTTATGTTGAACATTCATGACTTTTTCTGTGTTCTCCACTCAAGGTAACGCAGGAAATTTACACCTTTATGTAATCTTTAGAGAGGAGTAAAATCAAAAACTTCATACAGTGATGGAACTTCTTTAAACAGTGGTGAAGTGGCTGTTGGATCTTATGCACATGGAGGAACGGCTGTGGACATTGACAAAAATCTCATGCTAGTGTTAGAATTGATTGTTGGCTCTGAGGGAACAGCCGTTCTTCAGCCCCATAAACCATTTGAAAAATTCATTAACTCAAAATGCAGAGTTGCTGTCACTTATATTTTAAATCAAGAAGGTGAATAACAGGAAAAAAAAAATCCTGTGCAAGGTAATTAAGCGAATACTTAAAGAACATTGAACATAAGTCTTAACTTTTTTTTGGTGCCACCATTGAAAGCAGAAGCAGTTGCTGCTCTGTGCAGTTATGAGCATGTGTAGGGTGAGGGATTGAGTTGCACATAAATAGTAGGTGTGCAGTTGCAATAGCTTCATATCACTAATATCCTGCATTGCACAGTCATCTTTGTGCTAGGAAAAAAAAAAAAAAAGCTTAATGTATTTGACTCAGCCAGCTGAGGTACCAGAATAAAACCCATCAGTCACGTTTTAGGAGTGATTGTTCCATTCTGTGGCTCTGCTGTACCAAGAGCTAATTCACCAAGTAATATTTCTGGAAATCAGAGTAGCTCAGGAGCCTATACGCTAGTGCATAGAACTAAGATCTGGGTAGAAAATGTCTAAATTCAGAAGTACAAGCTTTAGGAATGTCTGCTTTGTGTTCTTTTACCTCAAGCCCTTATGAACCTGACATTTTCTCAGGAGTCTTAAATACCTAGGAAAAGAAAACAAAAACCTTTGATTCTACAGGTAGCCAACAGTGTCAACATTCTGCAGAGAGCGTGGAAAAAAGAAAACCACAGCTTGATAAGACCCTTAAGACTGTGAATCTTGGCTTCATTCAGGGATGTCGCCCCTGTTCTGAAACTCGAATGTCTAAAAGTTATGTGCAGGCAAGAATCAAGCACGGGTCTTGCTGATCTAGCCCTGTGCCAATAAAAAAGGATTTGGTATTTTTAATTTAGTACTGTTACACTTAAAGAGCTTACAAATACCAGAGTATCTCCAAGGAAAGACTACTATTTCTTAACTTAGCCTATTGAGACAGTATGAATACTATTGCTTTTTCTCCTCCTTAATTTGATACCCAACTGGATGTTAGCACATGGTGATTAAATTCTGATGCCTGATACAGCCTTTATCTCTGTATACTTTACAGCTTTTGGCTTATTCTCTTTGCTTTTGGAGCAACAATCCTTCAATTTTTCTTATTTCCTTATTAGCATTACTTAAAAATCTATGCCTTGTGATGTAACAAGTACTTTGCTGTCATTAGATACTGAGGACTAAGCGCTACAGAGAGGCTGAGAAGCTTGACCAAGACCATACAAACTACAGTGTCAGAATTAAGTCCTATACGTGTTACCTCTTCATTGTAATTCCATCATTCCCCCCTGGCACAGGCTGAATGGGTTACCCCATTTGTGTGACTGAGGCCTCTTTGGGGAATTATGCTTAAGTAAATAAGAGAATCTGTCTTCTAAGAGTTGTGATTCCAAATCAGCTCTAGCAGATGTGAAGATAACTTCTTGTGCCAGGAAAATAAAACATTCCCAGTAATACATTCCTGTTGGTTATTGCTCAGGGATAGACAGTTTCAGATTTGATCTCTGCTTAATTGACACGTAACATTGTTCAAAAAACACTCAAAATGAAGATTTTTGACTGTGCTTTTAATTTTCTTTTTTTTTTTTTTCCACTTTCAAGAACAGACTTTGTCATCCAATAAGATGCAAATCATTCCTGAACTGCGAGTTATTTATTGAAGTAGTAGAAAACAATCTTTTGAAATTTGATTTTTTGCTTGTTTTCTTATGTCAATTCCAAAATATGTGAAGCCCTATGAAAAAAGACGATGGTTTTGAATATTTTCCTGAAAAATACAGAAGTCTGTATTCTTCATCACATTAAATCATTTTCTTAGCATGCCAAATACTGATTTTTTCAAGGTAGCTTGCGTGTAGTGCTGAGATTTTTGGAAGAATCCATGTTTCATAGCCAGCCACATCTCATGTCTAACTCACAGCCTGTGGATGGTGGGGTAACGGAAACCTGGGGAGGCCCATGCTTCGCTTCTGCAGCTTTCAGAGTTCTTTGCTGCTTGTGATTTATTTACTTTTTTAACATTTTGTCATTCCTTGTGGGAAAATGCTCTTCTGTAGACAGCACTTACCATCTTCTCTGCAGAAATGTGTTTAATGGTCTTCAAAAGAAAATCCTGAAAGAGCTTATTTGAGCAGAAGAGTCTGAATTGTCCTCTCATGTCTAGCAAGTGTTGGTCAGTATATTGCCTAATGGTGTGACAACATTAAGGCTCAGAAAATGCAGCCTTTTGGGCAGTTTGTGTAACTATGGTAACAGCAGCAGTTAGGGTGGTTATCTGAAAGCTCCATCTTCTGATATTTCACAGAAGTTATTATTTTGGTGTCATTACTGTTATTCCAGAGATTATTATTTCGTTATAGCAGAGGTTCAAAAAAACAAATATATGTGTATATATATATATATACATATGAAAGAAGGTGCTTCCAACAGTGATGGTCCTGACAGGCCATCAGTGGGTGTTTCAGTTCAAAGCTGGTGAGCATGCAACGTGGACACCAGTCAAATTCCATATTAAGAAACTATTCAAGGGATAACAGAAAAAGGGCCATTTGTAGCACCTTCTCATCAGCCACCTCTAAAGAGAGGCATTTTACAAGCACCGCTAACAACAATATGTCCTGGAAATGATCATCAGCAACTCTTAGGCAGCGAGCTATGTCAGAGGCGGCACAGCCAGTGTAACAGATATTAGGTATAAAAACTGTCTGTCTACCCGAGAACAGGTTAAACAAGCTGTAACAACAACTGAGGCAGATAGAGCCACTACGCTGAGTGGCAAAGAGGTGCTGAGTGAAATTACATCCTGTGTCAGGCACAAATAAATTACCATTGGAAGATCAGGAGTGGTCGCTTTTTCACAGTTGTTCCACGCAGACCGAATGTAACTTGGAAAGAATTCTTTCTTCTGCAGCAACTGGAAATGCAGCCCTTTGCTAGGTTTTGCTCTCAGGAGGTCAATGGCTTTCTAGGCAGGGTGCTGTGAAGCATGGAACTTCTGAACTTGTACGCTGAAGTCTTCTCTTGCATACTTTCTTTATTGATGCACATTTTGTAACTGAATGGTTTCAGTATTACAACTCAGAATCATTGTATTTCTTAAAAGAACCAGTCAGTAGAAGTCAAGGGAAGGCTGTGGCTGTGCATATGCAACGGTTTGAAGTCCAAACCTACGTTGTATGAGCAGTCCGTTCTGAAAGTGTTCTTGTTCATGAGGTGATTAGCTGGCATTTTACCTTGAATGTACTGCTCATTCTTTTTAATGTTGTAGTTGCTATTAAATGCGCTTCTAATCAGTATTTTTGATGCCCTGCTAGTATGACAGCAGTATATTCAACTGAAAATATAAATATGTTCTATTTACTTTTTTCTGTTATACCAGTAGGTGTATCATAATAGGGAAAGAAGGAAGAGAAACGCCATGACAATTTAAGTGTTCTAATACCTTGTGTTATACAATGCTTAAAAATTTTATGGAAGGGACAAAAAACTTGCAAGCCTCCATGAAAACACATTCCTTTATATTTGTTTGTGTTTGATTTTCTGTTGGAATAGTTGCTGCAGGAGAGGAGAACAAGGGTCTTAATTTTTAATATTTTTTCCAACAGTAAAAATAAGTATGTTTTGTTACTTTGTGAAATTACTGTAATTACTTCAGACTTTCCATTACATTTAGATTTTTCCCATTGTTATAATCTCTGCTAATGAAAACGTCCTTTAAAAAGTGCCACAGATATTTAAATACATATTCATGCTGAGTTTGAAATCTTGCACATTGTTTTCTAAACTAAGCCATTAGCATCGAGATAGATACTATTATTTTGCAAGTCTTCACTTCTGCAATTTGTATGTGTCAAATTTAACCACTGCACAATACCTATATAGAGTAATAAAAGCATTAGTGCTTAGAGTTTAGTGCTGTCTACACGCGCAGCTCTCGCTATCTCTTTTGATGGTTGATAACAATCATGCTGCTAGATGTTTTCCAGCGTATAATGCAGAACACAGGTCACTCTTGGTAAACCTATTCTAATCGTGGCTTCTCAGAACACAAATCCATTAACCTGCGGTGATAACCCCGCTGCAAAGATTTGATGCAGAAAATGCTGCGCTATCAATGATAGAGCTCATGGCTGTACTGCTTTTGAAAGAACATTCCGAGTAAAGTTAAGAAAGTAGTGGTGAAGTTAGTGAAGCTTAAGGTGAGTCATCCTCTGTCAGGGTAGAGCCGCTCACTGAGGTTTCTGCTCAGAAAAAGACTAATTCATATAGACTCTTGTGCTCATGTGTGCATAGCCCAATTCAAGCAATGCAGCTGTTTGGGTTTTTGTTGTTGTTGTTGTTTGTTTGTTTTTTTTCTTTTATTTTTTGAAATTGTTTAGCAAATACTTTTACAGGTTTCTTCAGAGTCACTCAATCTTGAGGAGGTGAAGAGCCACTTTATCATCAAGAGCCACAGAATAATTCTGGCATGACAGATGATGGTGGTGGTAAAGCTGACATTATCAGAACACATCATCATCACTTTTGATGAAACATTCTACAGCAAGCCTCAGCTAGCTGAGGTGAAAATCTGTATTTCTTCTTCTTTGACTGTATTTCTTCTTGGAATATCAGTTGTTTGCTTGTTTATTTCCTCTAGCATAGGGTTTCTCCATATATGCATAAAAAATATGGTTTCTTTGGAAGCAGAGGAAATGATTGCTTCTTTCCTTTAATCAGGTCTCCTGAGACCTGAGGGTACTTTCTCTGACACACTTTCTTGGACTTGTAACATTACATCTCTCACTATGCACAGGATCATTTCTGGAGCTGTGCTGAGATCTGTCACTTTATTTATTTATTTATTTATAGCAAGTTTCTCAAAAACAGCCTCAGGCTTCTCTTTCTCATTGTTTGGCATTTTGATTTTTCTAGCTTTCAGCTTTGGCAAAACTCTTGTTTTCATCTTGTTGGAATCGGGTTTTGTTCAGGAACTGAGTTTGGTACAGTATTTTAAAGTCTTTGTCCTCTTGTAACGGGAGGTGCTCTTTAGAGTAGTTTGTTTCGTTGAGAACTTGGATGGTAATTGGGTGGAAGAAATTACCTCAGACAGACAAATGGTGGATGATGGACTTGTGGCTGGTTTTGAGAACTGGATCTCAAAGCTGACCTTTCCAAGTCCTTGTTGAGAATCATCTGTTTCCTGCAGCTGTAGACTACCCGCACCCAAAAAACCACGTGTGAGATTTTTAGTCTTTCTGTCCTCACAGAGGCATCCACTCATTCTTGAGAAGAATCCATTCATACAAAGAAAATGGACAAGGTCTGTGCTGTCATCAGAGAAGAAAACATGACAAAACTTGAACTTGGAGTCAGTGCAGAGGGCCTGAAATCTTCAACATCCCAGACAAGCAAATAAGAGAGAACCCATTTTGTTCACTTTAAAAAGCTCAATTTCTATTGGTAAAGGCATTTGCAGCCACAGATACTAATGCGGATAATACTATTCCAGTTTAATACCAGATTGGCTCAGGTGAAAACTAATACCACTAATGGCTTTTTGTGAATTGTTCATTGTCTTGTAAAAACCTGCTGAAAATGTTGCCAGGGGTGATTGTGTGATTGCTTTAATGCAGATGTGAGAACATACAATTATGATTAAAAAGAAGCTTGGGTCAACATCCAGGCTCAAGCTGGTAGACAAGCATTTCTTGTGTTGTGCAGGAAAGCGTGGCATGTTATCAGTTATTACTTCCTTATTACCTACAACACTTGTGTAGTAAAGAAATTAAGTATGTACCATAAATGCGCTTATAACAGATCTTAAGTTTTACATCATGTTAATCAGTTTTCTTGTCCACACTTCTGGAAATGTACTCAGCATTTCAGCATTGTCTCTGGTACTTGTAGAACTCTGTGAAAAAAATGGCAGGAAAGAAAGCTCATTTAAAAAGAAAAGTAAAAATGTTGGTGTAATAAATCCAACTTAGAATGACTGAAATCTCCGTGCATGAAAGAACTGGTTGGTTTGCATAGAAGTCACCTTGGGTCATTTTCTGGCGATCACAGTGAAATCCATTTTGCCTCTCTTTATCATGATTTCATATTTTCTTTTTCACTGTGGTCTTTACTTACAGTCAGCAATTTCTTCCTGGATGACTAAGTCCCTGGTGCGCTTAGCAGCTGTGCAGAGCCACTTGTGTAAGACCCAATCAACCTGAAAAAGGGCTGAAGAACTTAAAGCCCGAAAGAAATCGATGTGGGTGTATTTTAATTGCTGCATGACCACGACAGTCTGCACTATTTATGATTCTAAAGACTTCTTTAAAAAAAGAAAGATAAGAGGCTTGTGCACTGTAGAAAAAACATAGTTAATACTTCAGGTGTTTGCTGGATAAACATTGTAGATACCATAACCAAGGTTTTGCAGTTGCGTGAATGTTTGAGATAGTTTTAGTGTCATAAGCTTAATGCCTCTTGGTGCCTATACCCTTTCTGATTTCCCTAAGTGATCATAAACTCATAAACTGTCTTTCTAGGAGGTCTATAAGAATCCTGTTAGGAGCTTTTTATTATACTGGCAAATTCATATTGAACTGATGTTACTTTTTACTATTACAGAATAATCAAATCAGCACTGTTATTATTGTACTGTTGGAAAAGCAAATAATGGGAATGTAATGTAAAACTGCTAATGTAATGAAATGCTCTTATTTTGCTAGGTTAAGGATGCTATGGCTGCTCCTTCCAGCTTGCTTCCAACAGTGACTGCGTGATGAAATAGAAGGTGTTCCATTTGTGGCAAGGGGTTATCTTTATTGTCATTTGAATTCGTAATTGTCCTTCGGTGGCCAAAAGGGAGGATGGATTGCTTTTGCCTATTTGTGCTTTCTGCCAGGCTGTGTGTTGGTGTTGGACTTGCAAGAACACCTCTGTGCATAATGTCACATGTGCAGTGCTGTGATTTCCTTTTATAATCATGACTAACATCTGATGGTTCTCTCTACAGAAGAAATGCCTCTTGTGTTCTTTCATGTCCATCTGAGCTTCCCCCCCCCCCCCCTTTTTTTTTTTTTCCAAAAGGGAACAGAGTACATTGTTAGAAAGTACAGCCAGCCCCCTGAAGGTTCAAATTTGACAGGGATGTTAGGAGGCAGGTCAAGTGACTGCCTAATGAAGATGAATGGAGAAAATTGCTGGTACAATAATCACGTGGTGGGCGCTTAGCCCAGGTTGCTGAAAGTGTGATGGAATCCCACGGCTTCATTTATCAGTGTCATATTTGGGCTAAAAGTGAGCAGTATTGTTCTCATTTCTTCCAGATGGATAGGTCAACTTTAATATTTATTGCTCTTGTAGAACATTTGTTTGATGTATTTCCATTAGCTAGACAATAATAGAAAAGCAGTGGAGAGAAACATAAAACAGCTCCCTTCCTCATCAATTGAAATATGGCATACACCAACGTGTAAATATTTCTAAGACTGTCACAGATTTTTTTTTTTTGTATTTTTACTTGATGACTTGATCATATGTGTTAAAGAGCTTTATAAACACAATGGGGAAAAAAAAAACATCATCAAGGAAACATGAAATACTTGAATTTTGATGTGTATTTTTTAATCTCTTCAGGAGCTTTTTGTGCCTTTCAGGAGCCACTTTTGCCTGAGAATGTCAACTTTTTGTGTAATATAATGAGAAAACCGTATTTGAACGGTTCTGAGAAGCGCATTTTAGCAAAATCAACGTATCACTCTGGACTGCCTAAATGGAATATAAGGATGGTTGTTGTTTTGTCATCTTTTTCCTTTAGTTCTGTTTTCACTAATTACTTCAACTGTAATGGGAAAAGGCTACTTAATATGGGTGGATGTTAAAATTTTAAATATATAGAGAACCCAGCCATTACAAAATGGTGGCTTTTAGCTAATAGTGGTAACCCCTGGTTACTGTTTATTAACTGATTTTTTTCCCATTTATGGGAATCAGGTTCAAGGTGTTTGACATGTATTATTTTATAACCGTGGAAGGAAACGTAGCTGTTTGTGAAGCAGGTGTTGTGTTAAGTGCAGTGCAAACATCCTAGCCATATGTTTCTATAATTTAAATTAATTTGGTACAGTCATACTGTTAATCTTTAGTGACTTGTTGATTGGCATTTTGCAGACATATTTCTGGAAGGCACCCAATACCATTTTCTGTAGCCTTTCTGGCAGTAGCGGAGAGTAACATTTCCACAAATTGGAATCTTGTACAGCTCTGGGAAGTGAGCCAAGATTTAAATTAGACAATAACCTCTGCTCTGTATATAGCTTCTATTCTTCAGCTGTAGGGAAAGTGATTTGTTTAATACAGTCAGCTCTGTAGCATATAATAGACTGATATATGAGTCACTCCTTGGCAATGCGTGTTTCTTAAATTTATATAGATTGAACAACTAGTTGGTAATGTACTTAGTTACAGTTGTGCAAACAATAACTATTAGCAGAGCCGAACAGACCTAGAAAAGCTGCGTTTGGTTGGGGTTTATTACAAATTCCGCAGTTTTAGAGCAGTTTTTCATTTCGGGCACAGAAGAAAATATCATAAATATGAGTATACTTTGAGCTTTAGCAAATCAGTAATAACACTTTCATATCATAGCTTAATATTTCTTACGCTTTGCCCATGGGTGTAGATACGCGGTGCTCCTCAAAATTTAACCTTAGCGGCAATCTGTGTTGTAGCTACATAATTAGGTAGCGGCTCTTTTTGTTTTGCCCTTGTATATTTTTTTTTCTTTCTTCATGTTAAAATGTGTTGCTGTCAATTGATATCTGTGAATGCAAAGAATTCTTTTCTTTCCAAACAACAAGGATCTTTTCTTAAAAGGAGAGCTCTTTACACCATTTGGTTCATGTTTATTTAAAAGCTTAAAATCATTAGACCAAATCTCACTTATTGTCCAACAGAAAATTGATTTTGCTAGCAAAAACGGAGTGGGCCTGAAAGAGAATATTCAGAAATATGCAAATTAGTAGAGATAGAAATCTGTTTGAGCAGCTGAACAAAGCAATCACATTTTTCCCATTGAAAGTTTATTTAGCTCCACTGTGAACATTTTCGAACAGAATTATCAACTGCTGTTAGTGAAATACTTCTTTTTATAGGGAAAATGGCATTCGTTTTAAACAGAACTATTTTAATAGTCAACTTTTTTTTAATTTTTTTTTTTAATTATTATTTTTTTTGCCAGGTCTTATATTTACAAAATAAAGCACACTGTAAATATTGAACAAAGCACAGATATATTTCCTAACAGTTTATAGTACGCTGCATATTCTGGATGGGTTCCAAGCAGTAGTTAGTACGTATAAATGAAATGCCAATCAAAATTATTTTTGCAAGTATAGCCTGCTATAACGCAGTCTCTTATCTGAAGCGTCAACTTGATGGAAGCCAGATCCCTTTTCTTAAGCTTTAACTCTTACATGTATAATTTCCCTTGTCTTGAGCTAATCCTGCTTCTGTCCTATAAGCCTCTCAGAAGTGCCTGATAGCAAAGCAAACTTTATCTACTGGTTACATAAAATTTAATCAACATTGCTTTCAATAGACCATATACATTTCATTCCCTAGTAGGAGTCAATAGTGTATAGAATGTCTGATAAATTTTAATGAGCGAATAAGATTTTCAAGTGCCCAGCATCTCCTTTCCAGGCAAGTTTTCTCATAATTCAACTTCTGTGCAAAAGCTGACTTTTCCAAACAGCTCCCTGTATCCAAGCAAGTTGCTACTAAAAATCTGATCATTTGTATGGGTGAATAAATATGTGGTTTTGTAATGTGCCAGGTTTGTCTTTGTAGCTAGCTTAAGGAATTCCTTCCTCGGCTCTTCATTCACACCCTATGCTAAATTGCATTTGCCCCCAAATCCCAGTGAGTTCAGTGTATCATTTTTGCGGTGTAACCTCAACAAAAATTGTAAGGGCATAAGCAAAGGATAGTGAATTATAGAGCGAATACCAAATGCACAAGTGGATGAAGGTTTGAAGCATGATGCAATGTAAATGCTTCTTAGAACCTGATGGCACTTAACAACACTGCTGCAGGTGCCAGTGCTGATGCTGTGACCTGTAGTCACTGGAATGTCCTTTACTTTGGTCCCCACTGCTGTTGGTAGCTGCCATTGAACCCTGCATATAAGTGTTTTATGGAAGCTGGAGATAGATTGTAAATCTCTTTCATAGTTGTTGATATCGATGACTGTTTAGATGACTTGGGAACTTCTGCTGCTGTGAAAGGACTGTGTGAAGTTGTCATTTTTCAGATCCTGATAATAAAATGTATCCATGTATGAGGTTGAAGCCCTGTGAGATTAACAAGCTAAATGCCGTTCTGTCTCTCTGAAGAAGCCGGAGGGTCTGGAACTAGCAGCATGGATCACGCTTCAGAGAGGATGGAGAGAAAAGAAAGGGACTTGTCTTCCCCAAATCTGTATTTATGGAACAGAACATAGGAAGACTGAGCACAGTAGAAAAAGAATGAATATTTGAAAATGTTGGAAGGTTTATATAGGGAATGTCAGACTTGCTGTATTACAGAGACTGAGTATTCTTTCAATTTAGCATTCTGTGTATAAAGCAATCAGTGATATGTCTCTATAAGGACTGTAATCAATAAATGCACACTCGCTCCTCTCCCTTTCACACATGCATGGTTAAATATTGCAACATGGCAGAAATTTTTCCTTTTCCCAGAAGATGATATATGTTAACATGAAAATTGATAGACCTTTTTTTTTTTTTTTTTTTTTTTTGTGGTAGCTTGTTAGCTACAGAGGATATTACAGTCACTGGAATATAGTGGACAACCACCACCACCACCAGGTGAATTTAATGGTAACTCCTGATTCATATCAGCAAATAACCCTTCACCAATTTCCTGCCTGGTAAATACTGATGCAGATTTCTTGTTTTCTCATTGTTCCTTGTTTTCCTGGATGGCCCCCAAATGATTTTTTTGTTTTCCTTTTTATTTTTCATTTTTCAAAGGCTTCACCATAATGTTCCACAACAGATTTGCTGAGGATATTTGTATTGAATGGAGGCCTCTCCCTGTCCTTGTCATATAACACAGGGGTTTGCAGCATAGAAGTGGAAGTGTTTCTTATAACCAGTCATTTGTATCTGTGGTTGGATGAAGGTACAGCACTGAAAGACATTCGTGACTCCCTCGCCATTTGTCTGGCCAGGTTTCAGTGGCAGTAAGGAAGGGTTGGAGGAGAGGGATGTGTGAAGGTTCATCATGGGTATGTTAACCTGAATTTCCCCGGGATGTTCTTGAACAGCTGTCCCATGGTTTCGGAAAGTTGAAAATATAAGACATGATGGGAGACAAAAGAAAAAAACACCTTTCTCCAGAAGTTCTAGTAGTCTGGAATTAGCAAATTAGTTCAGGCGTCGTGTTTACTGTTACAAACAGTACTTTTTTTTTTTCAAAATATGAAAAAAATACAGGAAAACTTAAGGAGTGGTACATGAATTTAAGCTTGCGACTTCTCCCACTTGACCTCCATTTATTAGCCTGTGTTTGAAAGGTACTTCTAGAAGTAGTTTGGGTAGTTTCTGAAGATTCAGACAAGGAAGGTTCATTTAAATCTAGAGAGATTACAACTAACTTCATAGGTATAGTTAGAATTCGAACCTAAACTAAATCTGATGCTTTTAAATTAAGCTAAGAAATATCCAACTTCTTTCACATCTTTAGTGTGAATAGCATAAGACACAGAAATGTCTCAGTCCGTTAAACTAGGAGAATATTTTTGGAGCATGAGTTGTGAGCTGTGGAAGAACTTAGCAGAAGAATTGCCACCGTGGTCTGGCGTCTCTTACACTTCAAGAAAAGAAACTCAAAAATTGCATGTATCAAAATTCAGGCTTGCTTATATCAAGATACGACGGATAGTATTTAAATATTCAGGAGAGCTTTCATTACAATTTTTAGTTTTGTGTTAAAAAACTGTTTTTTTCTCTTGTGTCTGAAAACTATGAGGAGAAATTACGTTATACAGATGCCTGGTGTGATTTTTAATGTGTGCTTTAATTCTCATGCTTATTAGTGGTTAGCACATTGAAATACTGGTGCTGAACATCACCTGAAGCATGGTGAGGCCTAGTTTGTGGGGCGCATGTGTGAAGAAATTAGTCTGGCTACAGCTGTAGTTTTCAAAACTGACAGTAGCCTGCTTACTATACATTTTTCATTTCAACATTGGGATTTTCATGTTTGTGTTTTTCGATCTGTCTGTTTATATTATTACCTGGAGTGGAGGCTTTCAGTGAGCCTTCCATCATTTTGCTACTTGTGAATGGAGTTTGCAGCACTTTCTATGTCCTCATCTCTGCAGAACCTTGGGGGCTGCAATCAATATCCAAAGTAATTTCTGTGCCCACTTGAAAGAAGAAATACAGTGACCCAATTAAGAGAGGAGAATGCTACATTTCAGTAATGGATGAAAATGCAATTAAAGTAGGTTACTCACCTACAAAATAAGTTTCTGCTGCCCAAAACATTGCCTTTAGGATGGAATGGTGCAATGGGAAGCTAAAAATAGATAAATTAAGCCTGATTAGTCTCAGTGGCATAAATAGGAATACAAGCTAGCATGAGGGATTATTCCACTCTTAAATTTAATTCTCCTCTACTGCTATTGCAGAATATTGCATCCAATTCAATCTTGCCTGTTTAAATAAAGTTAGTTGTTGCTGAAGACTCTCCAGGGGCCTTCCTGCTGTGGGATTTGTAATTCAACCCCAGCTGAAAACAGCAGAGAAATGCACCAGGTTTAACACTGATGGAAGATAAAGAAACAGGAGAAAGTGATAGTACGTGCCTGTTTCAAACAACTATTTACTTCTATTATTACATTGACATATGTTCAAAACTGGAAAACCTCTTCACCTGAGCAGAATTCCTAAACCTTTTGCCTGTCACTCAGCTTCTCATACAACCACTTTGTGCCTGCTCTTATGGGATTATCATAGGAAATCCCTGGGCCTCATCTGTGCTTTCCTGTTCTTTCCACGTCTAAGGGCACTGCTTTCTGCGTGCTGCAGCTCAGAGCAGCGACAGCCCCACCACCTTTAGCACAGCTTGGTCTCGGGGGTGCAAGCAGCTGAGTTATCACTGAGCAGAGCTCCATGAGAGACAACAACTTGGTGTCTCACTGATCTGCCTGGTGAATGGGGAAGGCTTTATGTAATTATTATTTTGTGGTTTTTGCTATTGTTGCTTCTCCTTTTTCCTGTGTCTACTTGTGAGACGATTCTTAATTTATGAGGTCTACAGAACAGGAATCATCACTTTTTTGGTGTTTGGGAAATGTTTGCTGTGTAAAAAACGCTTTGGAAATCAGCGTTAAGTAATCAAGTGAGAAACTTCCCATAGAGAGCATATGAGGGGACAAAGAAACCAGGTGTATAACGCCTGTGCTGCCCATGAGCCCATCTTGATTGGGAGTGACTCTGGAGCTGGTGTGTTTCTGGATGGCTTTTCTCCAGTTCTTATTCAGACATGTGCAATCAGAGCAGAGTCTTTGAACTAGATGGTATTGCTTTGTACAGATTTCCATATAATGAAGCAGAATTAATCCAGACTTTTAAAAATGTCGTTTTTTAATTTGATTACAGTTATATTTTCTAAAGTGGAGAGTGCTTAATCTCAGAAAAAATCACTTGAACCACTGGTGTCAACATGGCTGCGAGCTGAGATATTTAAGAATTCATGCATGCATTGACTTTAGCCTGAAAGTGTCTCAACTAATCCTCCATTATGATTATAATAAAATGTCTACATCTGCTTCACCCTTTCTCTATCAATTTTATATTTAAAACCTGATATAATTTGCTAGTGTAGTAGAGCTGAATCACAGTCTAGAATGGAATTTATGATTTTCACTAGAGTGAGTGAAATTTGGTATAAGATTCTAAGAAAAGCTACTTATGGCCCAATTGGAGTATAATCACATCTCTTTAAATTCGTGTGAGAAAATGTTACAGTAATCTTGAATATAGTGATATAAAACTATTTCTTGGGATTCTAAGAATAAAATGCTGTCATTATGTTAAGAAATGCTCGAATTCAATGCTTAGACAGCTTATATGAAATAAATATGGGGGTAGACATGATTAACACCTTGGCTGCATGAACTTATTATCGGAAAGAGGAAGGTGAAACAGCAATGTATTTTGACCAAAAACAGTTCTGTGTTTGTGCATTTTTCTCCCATCTCAAAGAACAAAAATGTCCCCTACAGCAGTTAAAAGCAAGCTGTTGGATACAAAAGGAGACTCAAACGATGTAGGGTTGCCTCGCCCCTGCTGGAAGGACTCAAAGAACCTCTGATTCTGACCCTGGTGTATGGAACCATGGTGGAGTTTGGGCCTGTGTGTACTGGTGGGCTGCTGTTACTGAGCAGGGCATGAGATAGATTGTAGGGGCAGTCCCAAAATCACGTCCACAGATTTGGTCCTGGCAAACTGTTTTATCCATGTGTACATGTTGACGCCATTTTGAGAGGCTGTTGATCTCCTTCTGTTTGGTAAATGTCATGGAGAATAGAGACATTTCCAGCCTCTCACAGGGCCATGGAAAGGGGTCAGTTGCTTTATCCTTCCAGTGGTTCTTTAAAGCAGTTGTGGAAAAAATGTAATTCAACTGCCTTCTGTCCTCTGATGCTATCAGAAATAAGATCTTATGTATAATGTGAGCTGTTTAGATAATGATTGTGACTCATAAAATACATACATTAAATAGATGCTATGAAACTGCTTATTTGATGAGGCCTTTTTCATGTAGAATCTAAACTGCTACGAAGTTGCTTAAAAAAAACAACAAAACAACAAGCAAGAGCAAAATCCCTATGAGTAAGTTCTTCATGCATTTTAGCAAAATATGCTTTCTGTGGCATTTATGTCTAATCTGGGTTATTCCAGCAACACCTCTCTGCCTCATCAGAGTGATCATGAACATAGTTTTGTGATTTGTAACCACCAGGATAAAAACAAAAAAAAGAATACGTTCTTTAAATATTCCAATAATTTTTAACAAATACTTAATATTGTAGAGTTCTCTGCTTGGCTTTCTAATTGTACTTATCGTAACGTTTGATGTCTCACATTTTTAACCTTCAGGTAGCAAGAGTGCGTGGAGGTAGAGACTGAACATCAGAATTCCTTGAAGTAACATCTGTAGATCTTGTGGAGCTCCTTTTTTTTTCTTTTTCTTTTTTTCTTTTGTGAGAAACTTAGTATATTGGTCTGAATTTATTAATTCTATTCACCTTCTGTGGAGGAAAAATAGTCTTAACATGTATGTAGGTGGATGTAGAGAGATGCCTGGAATACATACTTGATTCTCAGTTTTAGTACCTTTGAAGCCAAGGGAGTGGAATGGAAAACACATCCTTGTCTACAATTTGCTAACATGGTAAATTGGAACTCTTTGTACATGTGGCAGCAAAGCATATTTTGTAACTTGGTCTTGGAGAGAAATTTCATGATTCGTACTAATTTTAAAACACCTTATTCTTGTATGAATATTAGGAGCAGTACTGCACTTTAGACCACCTTTTAATATTTATACATTTGAATACAGAATAAGAAGCATTAGGAATCTGGCATACATGGAATAGCTTTGACTGTCAATCAGCAGAATAATAATACTGTGTATATTCATATAAAGTTACTTCTTGCATATAAAAACATTTATAGCCTGTATCTTTCTTAAGCGATCTGAAAATGTCTAGCATGAGACCATTAAATATTCCTTTCATTACTGTTCCTTAGATTGCTCACTATCACACTTGGCAAAATATCATTCAGTTACTGCTTTTGGCCATGGAATTCACTGAAGGAGTTCATATTAAAGAGTTTAGCTGGAATTGGAGAGATTAAGACAGCGCTTTTTACTGTTATTGTTGAAGTTTTTATTTGTTGGCTGAAAGCTTTTAAAGTAATTTCAAATATTTTCCTTCTAATTGCTTTCTGAAAACTTTTAAATCCGTGCAATTTGCAAACAATGTGTCCGAGGGAGATTTGAGGATATATGAATAAAATATCAATGTCTGTTTTCTTTAGGATTTTACTCAAGTTTTTTATTCGCTGAGATCCTTTTTTTTTTTGCTATAAGCAATCAGTAAAAGCGTGTGTATACATACATATGTATATACAGACACACATCTATATGAAAATTAGTGTGGCAGATGTTTAACACTCAGCAGTAGGAATCCGAACGGTTGCCTAAATTAAAGGCATTTAAGATTTTAAATATCGGAAGACTGCCAAATACATGATTGTACAATAATTAATGAACTGCTAATTATTCCTATTAATTTGCCTAAAATGAACAACTACTTTGCTTAAAATTCAGCATTGGAGATGTGAATGCAAAACTGGATATTTAAATACACTTATTTTAATATTTTATGCTTGCTGGCCAGTTACTCAACAGCGATGTATTTTTAAGGGAATCAATCTTCTGGAGCCACTGTAGGAACTCATCTTGTTTTCAGTGGGGCCTGCGTTTCCTCCTCATTACGGAACCTTGAGGTGAGGAACCAAAGGTGAGGATCCTAATAGAGTGTTGTAGAGAATCCTTAGAAGGATTTTCTAAATCCTGGAAGAAAATGATAAAAATAACCGTGATGGAGTAAGTTGTGGTGGGTGAAGCCAGTGAAACTAACACATCCCAAGTAGTTTTTTGCACATGTACTAAGAGATTTCCTAGAAAATTAATAGTAGAACCTAGCAGAAAATGAATCTACTTCCAGAAGATACCTTCCCCTGAAAACATGTAGAATGTTGTAATCTGCCTCAGGAAGCTGATTTCTATTGGGCTATCCTGTAACAATGACTAATCGTAAATTTGTTTGTAGGAATTGGACTGGAAAGGCTCAAATATGAATCTTGCATATTAAGCAATATGCACAACCTGAAATTCATCAAAAATGGTATCTTTTGATGACAAATGTGTTGTGCCTGTGCTTGTGTAAATACCCTACGCATACGCAAGTATAGTGGTTTGAACTTTAATGGAGGTGGATTCCAATATCTGCTTGATGACGTTTGGACAAAAGCCATCCCAAACGGAGAGCCCTTTGGCTGCCTCTGGTCAAACTGTCCATCACTTCTGAACTCAGGGAATCAATGCCTAAACTCCAAAAGCCACTTGTTGCTGCTGGTAAACGATACTTTTTGCAATTGGCAAAGAATGGTGTTTCTTCAAAACTGTTAGAACCATGCCAGGGAAGCACAAATACATCTGAGGGTAGCTCTGTAGCATCAAAATTGAGGACATCACTTTGCATTCCTTTTGAGATAAAATTTGTCCTTCATCTATTTACGAGGTTTACATTTCAAGTTTTGAAATATGCTTTTATGAGTATAAATCCCTAACAAATGTAGTGATACCGTGATACTGTGAACCGGCTACTAAAGTCTGCTTCCTAGTTTCTAGTAGCAAAAATAAAATAGATACTTGTATTTTATGAAATAATATGAATGCCACCTACTGCTTCTGAAGTATTGAAACTGTCAAGAAGTAGTTGCTCTTCCAGAGAAGAACACTCTGCTCCTGCTATGAACACATCTTGCTTAAAAGTAAAGCCTCTACAGAGATTAGCTGGATATCCATCTGGAATAGAAATGTAATTTTTTACTTTCACTAAGAAAATAGATTGTGCTTCCTGATGAGAAGAAACAATATTTAATGTAATACATCTGATGATACACTGGTGTTTCTAGGTATTAGTGAAATAATAACAACCCTCACCCAAACCTATTCCCACCCCATCTACTTCTGTTACCAGAGTAATTTTAGTGTATATTGTTTTGTTTGGAGTAATCAGGCTGAAGTAGCATTAGTCCAGCTTCTCATCTTTTAATTACAGACAGTTTATTGTCTATGCTGTCCCACTTTCTGCATGGTTCCCCACCAGCCAGCTAGACTTAGAAATCTCCATTAATTTAATTTGGCATTTCATTCAATCAGACAGGCTGTGAACATGATTTTTTTTTTTTTTAAATAACACAATGCTCATTCTTAATTGATGTCCTTATCAGGCATTGTATTTGCCAGGGCTGTAATTATTGGTCGGGCAGCAAAATCAAATCTGCCCAAATGCAGTGAAGATGTTCTCCAGTGAAACTATTAAAATACAGTACTTAGACCTGCAAAGTAATTTAGTTTTGGTCTGTAATTACATCTTTTGGGATCGTTATCTTTCTTTTTACTCATAAGGATAGTGCAACCTCAGAGGAATCATTTTGCCAGATCTGAAAATAGAACTGAGATCTTTGCCATAATGTATGTTTGTGCGAGTGGATATTATTCTATATAAAAGATATCAGCATGTTTACATTATAGAAGAATAATTTTATTGTGTCCTTATTTAAAAAAAGATATGGTTTCTAATCTTGTTGCAGAACCACTGGAACTGTGATGCTGTTTTCTATAAGCAGTAAATTGACATTAGAAATGATAGAATTTGGTGGGTATGCAACTACCTAAAACATGTACACAAGTCCACTTGTAGCGCTCTGAACATGACTGACTTAGCTCTAGTTTGGAGGCAGGAGTTCAGCATCAAGCCAGTCAGAGTTCTTGTCTGAAGACACTATTGAGTATCTGAGCTGAGAAACTTAAAATACATGATTTGATGAAACATTAACCAATAATTGTGAAAGGACTCTTAGAGTCATGAGGAGGGAGGAGAGAATTCTGTGGTCATTTCCAGTAAGTCTTTATTTTAATCTCAGATTAGCATTGCAATCATTCTGTTTAAGCCAAATATGTAATCAGTTTCTTGGTATGCTCTCAGAAGGTGACAAAACATGTTTCATTTTTGTGTATATGTTTTGATTGACTTTTTTTTTCATTTGGAACATTTATTCACATTCCACGGTTTTGTTCTCTGCTGGGAAAATAACCTATCCAATGCTTTCTTTTTTTTCTTGCATTGTTAAACTAACCAGCATTATTATTAAAGTTCTTATTTAAAAAACCTAATGTGGTTGCCTGATGAATCTAATTTTACTGTTTAGCATAAAATACCAGTTTTATAAAAACTCGTGTTTGTTCCATTGAGGTGCTCAGAGAAAAATCTGGGTAGCTGTATGCCTAATTTTGTGTTCTTTAAATATGTCTCCAATTACCCTTGTTCTGCCAGTGAATAGTGGATATGAGCTCTAATGCTTTTCAGATTAGAGTTGCATCACAATTAGGTGGGTTTAAAGATAGAAATATACAGAGTTCTAATAAAATACTTCAATTAAAATCAGTAGCAAAGTTCCCGTTAAATGTATAGGTTCAAAATTATATTGTGTCCAGAACAACTTCATAGCTAATAACAATTAGTTTCAGTATTTATACTTCTTCTGTATAGTATGTTTTCATTGTGTAAACTTTTATTCTGCTTATTTCTTGCTGTGGCTTTTGACTCGTCAGAGTTGCAAAAGAACTCAAAGAGTGGCCCATATTTAACCTTTTGGGATTCTTCTGAAGTTTTTGTGTTGCTTGTTGTTGTTATTTTAGGAATTCAGACTCCGTGGCTATTTAGTGACTGATTTTTGTATCCCCGTGATGAAGCCAATCATATCACACTTCTTTCTTAAAACATCAGTTCCTTGATTCATGTAAATTTGTTCATTTTGCTGCTTTCAGAACCCAACAGTTTTTAAGCTCTGGTAGCTACGCAGGGTGGCTTGGAAACCCAAGCAGCAGCATGTTCTGATTACAGGTGGCTAATCCTTTGATTCACAGTTACTGTAACGTCTGGCCTAGGTTTGGTCTTTGAAAATGTGTAGTTTGGAGAAGTGGTGCAATGATATGGTTTTTAAAGCCTAGGCAGGAGCTCATTTGGTCTTCCTTAGGGCATGCATTGGGGAAAGATAGAGGGTATGAATTATCTTGGCATTACATGTACACACTCTTCCTAGAGAAGAGCATTAAGCCTACATGTTGGGCTTTGGTTTGAGTAGTCATGGCTAAGAGAAGAGCATCAATGAACTATTTTAGAAACAATCAGTTTTCTTGACATTCTTTATACAAGGTGTTAGTAAGCAAACACACAGCCTCCTGACAGCATTCTTCTCGGTGCTTGTGGAGTTCAGCAGGGCCACTTCAAGGGCCCTTGTAGCAGAAGAGTAGAGAATTGAACTGCCATACTTTCCATGCAATAATTTGCGTGAAGAATGAAAGCTGTGTTTCACAGCAAGTTCAGAAGGGGTTTTGTTTGTTTGCAGTCCTTTCTGTAAAATCAGCATATGTGTATGGATGGCTTCCATTGATTTGCTGTGGCAATAAGATATGACACTCGGGCTTAATGTTTCCTGAAACTTAAGATGGGGTTTGTTGAGTTCCTAGAATCAAAAGAAACAAGTAGTAGTCTGCTTTGCCTCTGCTTTGGTTGACACTGCAGATGCTGCTTGAAAGGCTAAAACTATTTTTGTAAAAAAAAAACAAAACAACAACAAAAAACAAACACCACTGGCGTATTCAAGGGAAGCTGGAAAGTTCCTGTTCTTTTGTAGTTACAGAACTGAGTGCTCTGAGATATTTAGATGGTAAAATTTTCGCAAAACCTTGCTCATAGCTATGGCTGACTCATTTGCTAAGCATCACAAAGCCAGCATGAAACAAAAAGATAGCTGAGCTAGGTGCTGCATCTCAGTCTTGCTCTGGCCCGTGGAAATATGGGAGGTGGAGGTGGGACCCCACGGGGCTGTACCTGGGCAGACACAATTGCCAGATCTGACCCTTTAATTTGAGTGCCTGCTGTCAAGTGGAGGAACACTCTGTAATGTTTATGAGGGGTCTGGGCAAGTGATCCTTTGGAAACTAAAGGAGAAAGCATTGATTGTAACAAGAGTCATTTTACAGAAAACATCTTTCTCAAATTATTTTACTAAAATAGACAAGAACCCCTTGTTCTATTTAGAATGATTTATAACTGTTCCCCTCTGATCACAAAGCGTTTCTAAATTAAAAGCCATTAATTATAGCCTTATATAGATACAAAGATATGCAAGAAGTGCTTTGTAATTCCAGCTCTGCACTTCAGGTGAGAGCTTTTTAAATTACTTGGACCATTGGAGCCACCTGCTTGACTAAACGCTGAGGGCCCTGTGTTTCAGTACTCATCAGTGCATTGCAGTGTTAACATTGTTACTGATTTTTCTCATTTCTCCAGGGCAAATACTAATTAATGGATACAATTCACAGCTGATTAGCTGTAGTTTCTTCAGTAATTACATTCGCAGACTAACTGTTCAGAAGAGGATTTCTAACCCAGTTCTTATTTCACTCTAAGCTTAATTTGTTTTTTGAATTGTTTAGGTCCTTAAGATAATAACCATTTTATTTTCTTTTGTTGTTATAGGTACCGTTAGATAATAAGGAATGTTAATCTTAGAAATACTCACTGATAATTGCTGTGTGCCTTAAATGGATTTCTAATTCAGAGAGAAAAAAAAAGAATTTCAGTGTTGTTTTATCCATATTAACAAAAGCCTAAATGTGTCAGGTTCTGACATCAGTGCCCGAGCCATATACCACAGTCCTAAATATTGTATCCTCATAAGAGCCACGGGGCTGTGTAGCTGCAACTTCTAGCCTCAACAGTCCTCGTTATATCATTTACTCTCTCAGTCTTATTAAATGGAATAGTGTGCTTTTACTTTCTCCTATACATTATTTTTATACAACAAAAAGGAAAAAATGATGCTTGGCATTCAAACCAGCAGTAGCTGTGATGTGAGGAATGCATGTTGATCAAAATAATGTAGAATTGTATTCTTCAAGGTAAAATTCAGCTGCATTCTCATTTGAGGCTCTGGAGGCCCTAGGACTCTAAGCTCATGGAAATAGGATTGGGTTTGTTTCCTTCTATTTATCCAGTGTTGCAGCTCTGTAAGTCTGTTCTACCATTGCATTTAGGTACAGTTTGAAAAACTAATAATAATAATAATAAATAATTGGGTTTTCAAATAAAATTATTGTTATTACCATTGTTTTATATATATATATATAAATATTATTATTTTCCTGTCGCGACAACAGCTCTATTGGACCATTTGAGTTTTTTTTTTCATGTGAAATCTTCTTTGTCTATAAGTGATATGAAAAAACCTGTCTGTCTTGTTGATCTTGATGTTGAGCTGCAATATTATGTCTTGGTGCCCCAAACCCATGCACACATCTTTCAGTGCCAAAACAGTAACTTGAATGTGCAATTTAATTTGATGTATTTTTTTTTTAATTCCCTTCTGAATGACATCTGAGATTTAAAAGTGGATGACATTATTTGAGTACCTGTGTAGCTGAGGAAAGCAGAGTTTGAATAGCTATGAAGCAGCTTACATAACGTGTAAACATCTCTGTTTCTTAACGTGATACAAGTTGAAAGATTCAGTGTTTTATGCAATATGAAGTAAGGAATATCTTATATCTCAATCTGTTCTGTTGACCAGAACTCAACAGTTTCACCAGGGCCATGAGGCTCCAGTTCTTTGTCCCATTTTCCTTTTTCTGAGCACCTTTTTCATCCTCCATCCTTACAGTTTCCTCATCTCCTTTGTGTTTTATTTTTTATTTTATTTTTTGTTTTAAAATTTTTGTTCACTTGACTTTTGGTTCTGTCTTGAGAAACAAATTTTGGATTTTTCTGGGAAAGAAACGCTCTTGAAAGAGTCACTCTACGGTCCCCCTTTGCTCCTGGATGCTGTAGGAGCTGCAGGGAGTCAGAGTGTGAAGGATTTCCCCACTAAAAATTGCAGTACTGAATTGAGCTGGAGCAAAGCTGAATTCCTTTCAGGACAGGTATTTCTGCTCTGGGAGCACAATGGGCCTTGTTGCTTGGAAGGAAAAACAATCTCTGCTGGTTGGTGGCTACCCACCTGTAGGGCTTGTGCTGGTGGCATTGACTAGGATGGATTGTTATTGTTGTATGGTTTTGGTTGGGGAGAGATGTGATTTTTGCTTTGCTTTGTTTTCTCTGGCAAGGTCTGGCAAGATAAAAGCCTGGTGGGAAAAGTTGCTTTGCAGAAGTCACAAACAGGAGCGTAAGGAGGTGCTGTGTGCAGACCCAGGGGCAGCACAGCAGGGTTGGGCATCATGGTGGTGATGCTTTGCTTTCACTGGGACCTCTGGAATGTGTGCTGTGCCCAAGACTAGAAACTTGAACATGTGAAAGCTTATGATTTAGTATTTTACACGGTAGCTGTGTGGCATGCATGGTGTCTGTTTTTCAAAGCAAATACTCCAGACACCTGCCTGCCTTTTGGATGTGTCTTTTATGAGAATAAGGCATGCTCAGTGCCAATTAGCGAAATGCTGATGGTCTCTTCCTTTATGTGCTCAGTATTTAGAAGAAAAAGTACTTAAGTTTAGCCACAAATGTTCGTTCTTCAACGTTGGGTTGAAATGGCTTGATGGCATCTGTTGGGTCCTTCCTGCTTGCCACCATGGGAGCTGCACTGCATGAGCGAGGCACTCAGCACCTCTGCCTTGGGCACGTCTTGGGGTCTCAGCACAATGCAGTTCCTCTGATGGGCGAAGTCTCCTGGTCTTCAAGGTTCTCTGGGAGTGGGAGCTCAACTGGAATGAGTGATGGACAAAGGGGGATTGTTTGGCTTTTTAATTTTGTAGAAAGAATGGGATTTTAAAAGCAACATTGCAGATGCTCTTTCTTCCCCTTCTCGCCTTCATCTCTTTTAATACAGCATTTTTTATTTTTTTATTTTTTTTCCTGGGGAATAGTCCACTAGTAATGAGCACTTGATTTCCAAAGGCGTTTGTAGGTCTATGGGGTGGCCTTGATACACAGAAAGTTGAAGAAATGCGCTTGGAGATCTTTTGTGTACAGGCCTGGGGATGCAGAGAATGTAATAATCACACGGAATCTGATTCTGACCTCAAAGGACATCAGTAAAATTACATCTTGTCTGTTTGTCTTGTGTTTTTGTATTTTAAAACTTTTTCCATGCTGGAAAATGAAAGTTTATGTTGGCATGCATTAAAATCCAAATATTTATTTTTCTTTCAGTTTGGAAACAATAACAACTACATGAACATGGCAGAGGCAAATAATGCGTTTCTTGCTGCAAATGAGGTAGCTGCTTTTCTTTTCTTTGTTTTATCTATGCTTATATTCTACTGTGCTTAGATAATTTAACAGACTGTGAATGGGTGAAGAGTGAAGGGCTGAATTTCAGTGTGTTTTATGGAGCACAAAATAAAGACTTTAATGAGAAAGAAAATAACCTGACAGCTCTCCATTACTAGTCAATTTAGCTGTCCATAAGGCTGTTACTTACATAGCATGTCAATAGAAACAAATCTGCTTTATGTACGAAAAAAATCATAAACAAAAGGAAGCAAATAAACAATCTTAGTAACAGGCAATCCTAGCTAATGTGCTAATTTCTGCTATGGATAGAAATATTTTAATTTGGGTTCTTAATAGTCAGCTAAGTTAGAAGAACAAACCTAACTTTGTTCCTGAGGGCTGTGTGCTGCACAAGGGAACAGGGCTGGGAGCAAACCTGGGCTGGGCTGGGGGAGCTGCCTGAGCTGGGAGCTGAGAGGTGTGCTCAGTGGTTTTGGATGGGAGATGGGAGGAAGGCATGGCAGCTATGGCCTGCGTGCATTTGTTGTTACAGGGGGCCCCTTCCAGCCAGCTCATAGTCCGCCAACATGCTAATATTGACTCCAGCTCCAAACAGACACACCTTTTTCTCATCGCTAAAAATCAACATCTTTTATTCCAAAGAGAGTGAAGGGATGGAAAGTGCAGGAGGCACTGCCTCGTAGTCCGTGTGACAATGTAGAGAACTCCGTGTTTATATAGCGTGTATCCCGTAAATGATCTTCCAGACATAAGGAAAGGTTAAAACCTGGGCAGCAAAAACCTGAGCAGCAATGACTTCACATGCTGTAAGTGGTAATTCAGTTGCAGGTATTGTCAGAATATTAAAAAAGAAAAGTGATCTTGGAGAAAATAAGTAGGAGAGTGTAACAATAAATATGAAGGCTGGAATTAAGAGTCTTATTTTATGAATCACTTATACAATGGTCACCATCTCTTTTTACCCAGCAAGACTGCTTAGATAAGGGAATATTGTTTGGCACTAGCTCCAGTGTTATTTGTGATAATGAACACAAACCCCATCTGTAATGACAACATGATGTTTCTTTCTGTAGAATTTCTTTCCTACATTTGAATCAAACATTGATGAAAGCTCTGCTGCCAGCAGCTGTTCAGAGACAATTTAATTCCAGCTGTGATAATTCACCGTGTCAGACATTGGCTGTTATATGTTGATACAACAGTTCTCCAGATTTGCATTTTTATCAAAAGGAACAAATGTTTTGAACATTTCAGTACAGATGGCATTTAACCGTGCACACAGTTTTTGTGTCTGTGCGTGTTTTTATAAAGTGTGTAAGACATAAATAGTTGAAAAGTTAATAACTTTTAAAAAAAACAACAATAAGAGTGGTTGGTATGATGAATCTCACAAACGTTAGGCCGTCTTTTGGGCATAACAGCACCTTTCTGAAATCCTGGATCGCGTGCTATGCAGAGCCCTTCTGTGGCCTGAATGGCCCAGTGATTTGAATTTAAGACTTCTTCACTAAGGGGCTTTCTTTCTTCTTAGATTACATCTATTTCATCTTCCTTCTTAGGTCCTTGGTATGATATGTTTTTAGAAGGATACACACGCGCTTGGAAAAGCTATACTGTGAGAATTAAATTTACGTTTAAAAATTGTTACAGCTTCCATCAGTTCGCTTTCCTATTTATAGTAAGCTGAGACTATTAAGATCAACGTTGTTTCTCTAAGTAAAATAGAATATAATTGTCTGTCTGTGTTATATATTTACACAGATGTCCTAGATTTATTCTGCTAGATGAGGAAAGAAGATCCAATTCTTATAACTACTACTATCTCATAAATACAAGTAAAGGAAGGTTCAAATGCACTATAATACTGATTTCACTGAGCCCTTTTGCTTGAACAAGGAATGAAAATATCATTAAGTGTTAGCACTTGCGTTAAAGCATGAGCCTAACTTTGCAATTACTGTATTACAATGGATTTAATTATAGTGTTTTTACATTAACACAACTGTAGATTTCTCGCTAGCATTTTGGGCATGAGCACTGCTAAGCTAGAAGCCCATTTTATTCCTGTAAATAATGCCTTAAGAGTGTAATCCTAGAGCACATTCAGGCTAAGAAGCTTCACATTTGCTTTATGTTTTCTGTCTCTATGTCATGATTACCGCGACCCATTTTAAAGCACCTTAAATATTTATTGAAATAATATTTCAAGTGTTAATTACAGTGGTAATGAAAACAGCCAAATGCCACATATCAAGAATGAGTGTTTATCCGTATTGTTAATGTGATATGTTAGATTTCATTAAGCAGTAATGGGGTAGCAAATGAGTCACAAATTACAGTTGCATCTGTTACTAGACCATATTAGTGCCAAAATAACTGCAAATGCAGCCATAGGGTTATGTTCATTAGCCAACCACTTCTCGTGGCCAATCCATCCTTTGTGTTTGCGGACTGAGGGATCTACAGGGAGAAAAAAAATCACACCTTTTGTGATATGGCAGAGTCAAACATCCAGGCCCGGCCTTCACGTCCAGAATTAAGTTGCAGGATTGCGCTCGCATCTCAGCAGGCTGACGGTACTGCAGACCGCAGCAGTCTGGGACCTCATCATTTCTGGTGCGAGACCAATAATGACAGCTGACAGGTTCTATATGCAAGCAAAGGTTTTTCTTGTGTTTCGGTTTCCATCTTCTCTCAAGCGGTTATTAATTTATATCATCATTAACAGTTTGAAGGATGACAATTTGCGGCAGTTAATGAGATCTTTCACTGAACATATCATTTTTAAATTAACTGGCATTAAGTCACTCTTTCAAACAATGTAAATAATACATAGAACAATTTCCCCCCTCTCATCTAGAATCCTGAACTAATACAAACAAACAAATCCCAGGGCAGCGTTGCATGTCCAGAACAAGACAGAGTGCCTATTTTAGGATTGCCAACTGCCCAGTTTGATCAAGACAGTCCTGATTTGGGTCCATTTAAAATGGCCTAATTTCAAGCACTGGATTTCTATTATTAAGTAGCAGTGGACCTGAAATAATATATGAAAGTTCATTTAACTCACAAGAAATTTGAATAAGCATAGCTCATTTGTTTCCCAAATAAAAGTCAGCAGTGTTGAAGCCAGATACAGGCTCTGCTTGGATAAAGATCGTCTACGACACACACATGCACGTGTACGAACATGCACAGACACTGAAGATAACTGGCAGTAAATGTTTTGCTAAAGGCATCTTAACAGGTGTTTGGTTTGCAACAAACCTACTGTTTAAACAAAGCTGGCTGGCATTACAAAGCTGCAGTAATCACCCGTGCTGTTTTGTACATTGCTCTCTTCCAAATTACAAAACTGGTGCGTAGAAGGATACATTGCACTTATGGGATGGAGAATAAATAAGGACCAGAATTGTTATATTTCATGTTTATGAAGAAGGTAAAAAGGTGACAAAAGATGTGGCATGGCCGGTTCTGAATTAATGTTGTGTGTGTGCTACAAAATTGTGGGTATTTTATGAAGCATGAGAACAATATAAGCTGTTTGTGCTATTTCACTAACGTATCAATAAAGTGGCAATTTGTTATACAGCCAAATCCAGTGTAGCTGATACTCAGACTAACAACAAAGACAGATGTTGCTAATTAAGCACGCATTAAAAAACTGTTAATACTGATACTCTATTAAAGCCATATGATAATTAGACTTAAATCCTTAATCAGAATGATCCACAAACCCCTTTAGTATATGAAACTTTTTTTTTTTTTTTTTAAATTATTGAATAGAGTTTGCATTTGAGTGCAAAACAAGACTTGAATGACTGGTCAAATGTGGCTGCTGTGAACAGCGTGCTCTAATGTGTTTGCCTTGTCCTGTCCTTTTCTAGCAGACGTTCCACACACCGAGCCTGGGGGATGAGGAGTTTGAAATCCCACCTATCACACCCCCGCCCGAGTCAGACCCTGCACTGGGGATGGCAGACATCCTGCTGCCCTTTCAGGGCCTTGGTGACCAGCTGCCAGCGCAAGGAAATGAATTTACACCTCAGTTTCCCCCTCAGAGCTTGGATCTACCCTCCATTACTATATCCCGAAATCTCATGGAGCAAGATGGCGTCATCCACAGCAATGGGCTGCACATGGTAGGTTCCGTTCTGCATTTCAGTTGCAAAACCTTGTCTGTCAAAGCATAATAATGTAGCTTTGCATCATGTATTAGTTTTAATTGACCTCTCCAAAGATGTGTGTGATTTCTTGGTATTGTGGTCCATCCAAGCGTTTGCCGATGTTCTGCATTCTGTGCAGGCGGATTCTGTATGAATGATGACACATGTTGTCAGTGTTGCACTGCGAACAATGATATGCTATTATTCAGTTCCCTAAGGCAGTTGGCAAATGTTTAAAGGTTCACTATTGGTGGATTCAGGAAGATAAACATGGTTGTTAATGTACAGCACAATGCTATACCGCGTGTAAACAGATCTCTTGTAAAAAAGCACTCAGGCTTTATAAACATAGAATTTTAATTTTAGGAACAGACTTGGAAGCTCATATCCATTGGCATCGTGTACCTCTCTGCTGTTAGTTTTCAAGAATTTGTTATACAGTTGATAATTGGCATAATGTGTTGAAAGACCATTGTGTTGGCCAGAATGTACTACAGCATGAGAAGGAACTGCTTCTCTACATTTCAGGTGTAGGAGCTGCACTTGACAGCCTGCAGGATATTCTGAAAGCACACCGTTGAGAGTAGCTTAGCAAGGGAGCCAGACGCAGTATGCCACCAGTCATATCTATGTATATTTCCCTATTTTCTGTATACTCCATGGGCTAAATAGTTATAAATGGAAATTAATTTTTTTACAACTCCTGTAGGGATGTGTTACCTGAATCACACTCAGAAATACAGAGCTATGAAAAGACTTTCTCTGCCCAGTGTCCCTGTTGGTCAGAGGCTGTGGGCAGGCTGAGCTGATTTCTCTATGTTCCTGGACTGTTCTGGAGCCCTCCAGAAAGGGGTGGAATGGTCTTGCCAAGGGTAGGGCTGAGAGGTGAGTCTGTTTGGCTAATTCAAGTGATCAGTCCTGGTCATTAGAACAAAAAATATGTGAAGATATATCAAGACTTCTCCAGACTCTATCCATAGTCTATGGCTGTGATCATGGACGGAGGTTCCATTGGTACATTCCCCTTTTGGCTTTCGAGGGTCTCCCTGCATGGGTTTCTTAAGCTTTGAGCAGTAACACTCTTTCTCCCTGGGATGAGACATAGCTGTGTGTCAGTTTATCATATTTAGCATTTTAAACTCAGTGGTTACAGTTAGAATGAGTTTCTGTATTGGATGTTAAAGCCAGGGTGAATGATTAGCTTGAACAGATATTTTACATCAACCGTAGTTGTTCTGATCAGCTGTTTCATAGACCTTTTCCTAAACCTGGTGAAGTGAAAATACAGATTTGCTGCTGGACCACAATAAGGGTCATTGTGTTGTCACATCATAATTTCATGTAAATCTTTTTTTCTTTGTATTATTCTGGTGAGTGACAATTAATTAAAGAATTACAAATTATCACACAGCAAATTTATCTTGAATTCTTCAGGCTTCCAACTTCATTGATAATCTTAATGTTTCCTTTGAGGTAATGAAGAGTAGCTAGCACTAATACAGAAAGAAGCTCAAGCTGCTCATTATTTAGGAAACACAGAGTCGAGTCCAGTAAGTCTGCAGACACAAAGCAGGGACTGGCTGAAACAGGTCATGAAGGATATGATACTTTTAAGATCTCTTTGTGCATGGACGTCTGTATGCGCTGGACCTGTTGGGTGATCTGTTGAGTGCTGAAAACAAACAAACAAAATAAATAAAAGCTGAGTCAAGCTTGTTATGCCTGGAAACTGAAGCAATGGAGCGTGTGCAGACTGGATCCAAAGAAATTTGCTCAGGAATATGTAATAAATGCCATAAGCTAGATCAGTCTTGTGTTACGTGCACAAGTCCCTTCAGTGTTACCGAGTGGTTTGCAACCTGACCTAGAGAGGCCTTTTTGTTTTGCATGCTTCCACTGAACACCATTCTTCCATGAGTAAAGGTTTACATTGCCTCCAATTGTAAGGATTTGTTCCCACCCTGGTCAAAGAGAAGACCTAGGGGAGCACCTGCCTTCGTGTACCGTAATCTGGTGATATTTTCTAGGGTGACTGCCATTTTGAAGCTGTGTTCTGGGACTCATCTGTAGTTTTGTCACAGAGAGCCGATGAAGAATTGTGGGATTTGATACAGAGGAGCAACGTGGGGAGGGTTGTGTGTCAGGCACTTCCCGACAACTGCTTGATTTGTGTGATGCCGTGAGATGGAGTGACCCCCACCACTGCATTGTAGTCAGTAATCTTTTTTCTCCTCTGCTCGTAAATGCTGGGTAACATCAGGAAATATAAAAAATACTGGCAGAGTCCTTGTGTAGTTTTCCTCTGAACTCACATAATGCTTCTCAGTACTCAGATTTTCCAGCCATTGATCTATATTTTAAAAATAGAAAATGAAAACTGTGTATCATATTTAATGTGAAAAATGTGCACTTTATTAAACTGGTAAATATTTATTAATAATATTAGAATTCATCTTTAAATTAGACATTTCATGAATTACCTTGCCTTGGAGCTATAAAAACTTTATTACAGCAATAAAAAAAAAATGTAAAGGAGGCATTCTGACTATGAAATTTCATTTCATGGTCAATTGAATTTACTATATCTGAAAGAACTAAGGATGGGGCTGTAAAATAATTATGATGTTCGTATACACTTGCAGAACAATGTTCTTATCCAGCGATACTAGGATAGTCTTATTTAAAGGCTGTATTAATAATGTATTGCTAATCACTAAAGCTTCTTTAGCTGAATACAAACTTGAATTATTTTAATGCAACTGCGCCGAGTTTATTGGTTATCTTGCGAAGCATTAGAGAGCTTTACTGTAAGCAATATTTAATTTAGATAAATGTAGTTCTACCCTGTTGAGAAGTCCGGTAGAAGAATTTCACCTTCAAAAAATGTCATGAGATTTTAAATCACAAATGTTGAAAAAAGAAAATGGGCTCGGACAGAATTATGATTAATACTGTGTGTCTTTGGCTTTTTGCTATGTACTACCTGACATGTTCACCTATAAACTTGAATGCAGAATCACCAGAGGCATGGTTAAAAATAGGTTATGTCAAGGTTTTCCTATGTCTCCCTTAGGGTATGGAGTTGGCTAGCTACTTCATAATACTTCTGCAAGTATCTCACATATTTCCCACAGGAAAGCAGACTAAAGGAAAAAAACATAAAGAAATAATTCTCTTTATCATATTTTTTTTGTGCAGTATTGTATTGAAAAATTCATTCACAGTGCAAGACAGATATTTGTTCACAGAAAAAATGTGGCTTAGCAGTTATTAAAAGCTTGTATTGATGAGTTAGCAATTGCTCATACTATTAAGAGCAAGGAAGTTCTGATACACAGGAGCTGATTTATAGTAAGGAAAGAGTGACATTTTGTCATAATGCTGATTAACTTCATTATTATTGGCAGCAAACGCAAAACATTCATCTTACTTAGTGGCATTTTCCTACATTTAAAAAGAGAAAAAAGCAACAAAAAGGGGAGGTAAAATGAAGGCAGTGGGGATTAAGTTTTGTATTTTAAAAGCATACAAATAAAATCCCCGTACTCCAAAATGAATCACTGAAAAACAAAGCGCTGAAGTACATCAGACTCCAAAGAACACATGGATTTACGTGATGCAAATATTATCCCTATAAATACTTGAATAGAAAGCAGAAATAAAAAGCAATATCCTCATCAAAAATCAACCCCCGGTATTTTATATTAATGCTCTGTTTTCTCTCGAGCTGACCATGGGAAAAAAAAAATACTTTAATCTGCAAACTGTGGCAATTCTATAAAACTACAACTTGTACTCCTGAGGGTTCCTTTTTTTAACACCTCTCTATAATCTGCCCAGCCTGCTGAGTAGCATTGACATCAGTAGTACATCAATTTCAGAAAGTGGATTATTTTTACTAGACAGCTATTGTGACATATTGGGTCAGTCATAAATGAAAGATATTCATGCAAGCATGCAATACTTGTAATGAAGTCTCACTCTGACCTTCTGTATGATTGATTCTGTAATTTAGTTTTCTCAGGCAGTGCCTGAAATGAAATGAAATCATGTTGAACAAGTTTTGAATACCCACAGTGCACCAGGAGAAGAAAAATCTGCAGCCCCAGAGGCTTGAGAGAGAGCAGCTGAACGATTTATCTCCATGCTATTATAGCCTTTGCCAGCATTCAACATTTCTTTTTTTTTCTTTTTTTTTTTCTTTTTCTTTTTTTTTTTTTTTTCTTATTTGGCTTAAGTACTTAATTCTGCAGGTAGCTGTAAATGGGAAAATAAAATGCTGTTCAGATTTAAAATGACAGGACAGGAGTATGTGCAGGGGACTGATAAAATATCTTGAATAGAACTGACCTTTCATGTAGCTGAAAGTTACTGGGGGATTCATCCTCATAATTACCATATAGATTATTTTTATTTCTTTCCTGCAATGAAACATTTCAGAGAGCAGTAGTGCTGATTGAATGAAAATTGAACTTGTTAACATTCTTTTCAGCTTAGCCTGTTGTACATAACAGAAGGTTAGCTTTGATGAATTTCAAAATTCTCTTTCTGATATCTAAGAAACAGACAGTAAAATAATTGTCTCTTTTCAGTCTGATTTTTCTCTTTTATTCATAAAAGTACAGATGTTACAAAAACAGACCGATAACTTTACGTATTTTACTCCCTCCATTATTTATGCTGCTAGATAAAATGTTCCTATTTGATGAAGATTTGAGCCTGTTTATATTTTATAATTCTTGCAGTGCTTTAAGAGCATTCGGGATTCTGCGCAGATGAAAGTAATTCATGGTGGAATAAGCTCGTTGTTAATTACGTTACAACTCAGAAGTGGCACTGAGGACGTGGTGGTGGCTATTGTTTTTATTTTAAATAGTCTTTTTAAATAAACAGCTCCGTGATGTGGCTGTAAAGATCAGAGTTGCAAGCGTTAGCTTATTGAGGGCTGCATACAGCAGAAATACTATCAGTGTTTCAAAATAGTGGTGCCTTTTATGTCAATGTCCAAGTCTGAATTTATTCCCCGATTACTAATTTAACTTTTCAACGAACAGTTTAACAGAATATGGTGAGAATAAAAGCTAAAGGAGATACTTTAGAATTGGCACAAGACAGCTATTTCTCTACACACCTGCATGCCTCTAATTTTATGTTTAATTTCCCTTTACAGAGAAACAACTTTGTAAATCTCTTTTAATATTCCATCTGTAATCTTATATTTAAAGAGTATTGAGTAGGTTTTCAATTAATACAGTGTTATAACAACATTGTTTAATGTGTTGCTGATGAAGCAATTGTTTCATGGGTCATTAGTGTGTTTAAAGCCTGGAACAGTCTATTAAAACAAGCCCTTGTTATTGTTATGAACGTGTTTATTGCCGTCTTTAATACAAAACATACAACTAATTTTGAAAGGTTAAAATTCATTTATAGGAATAGCAGCTATTCTTACTCTAGAGAGGGATTATCTTCTGAGTATTATCTGTATTTTTCCTTTGAAAAAGGGTGGACTACTAAACTCAGGTTTCATGTCAGCAGTGTTAATCTGGTTTGTATTGGTCATTCCCATCATAAATGGCAGCCGTTACCATCGCTGTTGTTAATAACTTGCAGTAACAGGAAAAAAAAAAATATCTCAAAACAAGTGAACACAAATGAAGTCATGTTCTTACGGTTCTGACTGGTGACATTTGGTCAAATACAGAACCTTTCAAGTGGTAGCTGATGCTTTGTGAAATTGGACCTTTCAGACTCATTGAGGATTTTGCAGCTTGGTGCCTGTTGTCGGGCAGACACTGGAATGAGCTTGTTTCTGCTGCAGATCTGAGCTGTGGGCATTGCTGATGGGCTTTCAAGTATTTATTTATTTATTTACTTATTTATTTATTTGGTGCATGGTTAAATGTTTTATATCTAATAGGGCAGTCGTACATTTTTAGTTTCAGAGAGTCTGTGTGTGTCCACTTCGTATGGCCCCAGGGGGAAATGGGCAGTGGGCTGGAAGCCCTACAGGCCACAGGCAGCAGTGGCTTCTGTACAGAAACTACTACTTCAATGTAGTATAACAGCAACGTAGCCTGATGGTATACCGAATAATAGAGTTTTTAATAGTGTGTAGATTCTTATGTCCTCAATGACATTGTAATGCTCAGAGCGGATAATATAGTCACTGCTCTGTGAGACGTGCTCTTCTCTCCTTTCTCATTGATGGGGAGACAATAGGCCATCTGTTAATGAGCTGTTATGGTTGGAGAAGGAAACATATTCTGGCACTCTTTTCAGAAGTTGGTAATTCAGAGCAGAACAGAATCTTTAACTGAATCTTTATTCATAGTCTATTGGTCAGCATGAACTATTTTCATGTCTTGTTAACAACAAGAGAGGACCTGGCCGTAGGAGACAGTGGCAGCTGTTGATGAAGTCACCTATGTGAATAGCATGCATTGCTGGTGCTAGGAGAAAACAATAATCTTGCAAGTAGGTTATTACCTACACAGAAATGTGGAGGACTTCCACAGGAGAAAGAAAAAATACGTGACGACAGGGAAAGAAAGACTGTGACTGTTATATATTAATAATGCCTACATCAAGATCCATCAACTGCAGAAGATATTGGGAGGTACCATTTGAGTACATGGAAGATGCTATGTTCCCCAGGAGGCTGTCAAGAACTGGAGCAGAAGCTGAGCCTGTGAAGACTGTAGGAAGTGGACTCAGAAGGCCTGTGGACACAAATGACTGTGGACATCATCTGAGCATTAAGCCTAGGCCATGGCTTTGGTCTGTTATGCCTCCTGCATTTAAAATCCAGTGTGAGCAAGCAGTTATCTCTGCTTTGTTATGTCAGCCAGATGAGGCAGGTACTGAAGCTGGTATGTGTGTGTTTTACATGGGCAGAAGCTTTGTTGGGTCCAGCCACCCTCGCGCTTGCGTCAGCTGAAAACTTCCTTTGAAATTCCTCCCGTTCTCGGCCCTTACCAACCGTGCTTTCTCTTGGGCAGCTGACCCAATGCTCAAATTCTCAAGCTATGGAGAAATACAAAGTATCTGTAGAGTTTTAAATTATTCTCTGTGTTGCTAGGTAGCTGAAAAAAAAGTTTGATTCTGGTAATATGAAAGATAATGAGACCTACTTCTATGATTTGCTTTAAAAGAAAAAAAACACACAAAAAAAATCCTAAACAGAAATCAAGAAAATTCGCAAAGACAAAAGCAAAACACCCCAGTACATAGCTACCACTGCTTGCAGCAATTCTTCGACAAACAAATGCCATGTTACACCTAAGTCTGTTCCCCCCCTGCCAAGTTCCCCACACAATTTGTGTTACCTCTGGTAATGTCTGTTGGTTGTCATGCTTTCTTGCAGTCTCTCTCCATGTTGCATGCTGCATAATAAGGACCTTTGAAGTCTGCCTTTGATTTGGAAGCTGAAGCACCTGGAGTTGCAGAGGTTGTAACAAAACTGCTAACAGCACTTATCTGACACTGTGCAGCTTCATTTGAACTATCTGGTGTTTGTTTGCAATGCGCCTTCTCTTTTTGCAAACAGAGCAGATCTAAGCTTGTACTGCTAATTTGGATAGAAGATTCTCGTGCCAACATACTGATCAGATCAGAGCTCAGATCTGTGATCTGAGTTGCACGTATTGAGAGCATGCTGTTGGATCCCTTGTCCAAAAGAAGCATGTTTCAGTACAGTTTAAAGCATGGTAGGTTTTAGAGGGAAAATGAGTGGTGTGTCTGTTTTTAAAAGCGTCTGCAAGATAGTGTAAAACTTAAATGGTAAACAAGTTGTGAATTAGAAGATGCTAAAGCGTCATAGTGGAGCAGTGGATGGTTCTGGGCTACAGGAAGCCCATGATGGTGTACATCTGCACAAGGAGAGGCTGTTACAGAGCAGAAGACTCGGTATGCAGCTGAGGCCAACAAGAGGCCTGGCATCTTCACCCACCTTGAGGATGGCAAGAGGAATGTGCTGGGCCTTTCAGACAGGTGCAGTTTGACAGGAAAGTAAATGGTTAAGAACAAGGTTCCCATGCCATAAAAGCTTCACGCTAGGCTGGTTGGATGACCCGCTGGAGCATTTCAGAGAAAACTATCTCTTGTTGACTGTTGTTGGTGCCTACAGAGGCCCAGACGCAAGGTTAGCATGGGGGATCCCTGGACACCCACCACATCTCTGTGGTGCTGGCCAAAGTGTGCTTCTACTGCTGCTCCCCAGGTGTTGTCCATGGAAGGAATGACTTGAACTTGTGACTCACTTCTGTCATAGCTGGAAAAAACTGTGGCCATGAGATGGGTCTCTGCAAACCTGGTCACAGGTCAGACCTGAAAGAGAAGTTTGGGAGGGGTGCAAAATTAGGGGATGGTAGATCAGAATGACTCAGAGAACACATGATAAATTAATTTGGAGGTGGTAGCCAATTCTGTCCTATAGCAAGAGGTAAGCTTCCAGAAAGATGAATTCCTACAGACATTGAGTCTGTCAAAAAGAAAAGGAGATAGTTGCTCAGTTTTGAGGAATAAATCAGTGGACCTCAGTGTTATTCCTTTTTCTTTCTTCATATCCCTTCTCTTGGCTTTGTGCTTTTTCTGTGTGAACAGAAAACAGTAATTTCTGATGTACTGGGAGTAGGGAAGCACACAGGCTGGGAGATTGCTTACTCTTCATGTCTTTCAGGCAGCAGTATGTGCATAAGCCTTCTGTCACCCACCAATCTTTTAGATCCATCTGTAGACATTTTTTTCTGAACTGACATGTACTGATTGTTGTTGTTGCCTTTATTTGGGAATTAAATTAGGTAAGGTTTACTTTACTAGAGAGGCATGGAGGAAGACATGGGAGTTTTCTCAATGCTAGAGAAAAGAAGCTGCTGCTTGTAGAGGATCTCCTGATAACTGTGGTTTGACAGATCATTACTGATTGCAGCAGCTGAAGAGAGGAGAGGTAGGATGTTTCTTCAGTGGTGGCAGTACCAAGTGCAACTATTTTATATTCTATTAAGTAAGGATTTAATCTCTGACAGAGAAAAGCATCCTGTTAGTTAGATTTGTTTTGATTGGCAGTGAATTCCAATCTTCTAAAAATTTAGACTAATGGATTCTTTTATCTCTATTTTATTTGCGGAGGAAAAGAGTATTGGGGATTTCTTCTAGAGATATGCTGACTTGCCCATAAGTAACGGGAGTAATTTACAGACAGGGACAACTGAGGATTCCACTCTTCATATTGCAGTGCATTTGCTTCAACTTGAATTTATCCTTTAAAATATTACATCAGCTTATGTTACACTGACAGTGACAAATTCCTGAGGCAAAAGAATACATAATGTTTAAAGTCAGCTTCCAAAACCAGGGCACAGTGAGCATAAACATAAATGTTAGCTTTTGCATCATTCTTTTTGTTGGCAGAGTTACCACAGTCTTAATAATGTCCTCTAAAAAAATGGTTCAAGCAGTAGTATAGGGTCAGATCCTAGGCTTGTGTCTTCCTGTAGGTACTTCCTTGGGCTCAGTCCTAATGTAGCTAGAAAAAATCTTAGTGGAGGTGTTGCTTGTTTACATGATTGAATATTGTAGGCTTTGATTTTAATCTTCAGTATTACTCAGAATGTTCTAATATTGTCTGCAATTGATGCTCAAATTGCCAGGTGGAAGTTAGGATACCTCTAGAGGTCATGGCTGGCTACTGTTTGTTTATCAAAATAAGCACTAGCTGTATTACCTACTGAGTGCCTAATGACTTTATATCAGAAGAATGATCTTCTATTGCCATAATTTACCCCAGTACTCAATGGTATGTATCTCTTTGGCTGGATTGTTGCAAAACACCCGTAATAGTGTACACAGTATAAATTAAAACGTTGGAGTTCATACATTTTTTTTTAATCTCATTGTTCTATTTGCTTTCCATTGGCTTCTGGGTAATTGATTTCTGTCAAACTTTGAAAACTTAGTACTTCTATGAATCAATATAAAATAGGCTATGTACTTGGCATGTGCCATGTGACATATCTTTGGGTATGACTTCTAAAAATGACTAAATAGGACTGTTCTTGGAATGACTATCTAAATAAATGAGAGCAGTTTAGAGTGGGGTAGATGGATATCCTCATGCCTTTGACAATTTTTTCTACACATTAAATGCTGCAAGTCTTCACAATGGCTGCTATTGGTGCTATGCGGGTGTGATGAAAAGATTGGTATACCTAGGTATAGTCTCACTCGTAGGGTTACAGCAGAGATCTGAAGTTGTCATTGGAATCACAGAAGTAATTTCTCTTTTGTGTTCCTTTTCATCAATTATGTCCTTGTTTGGCTGTTAAGCTGACTAAACGAGAGGTTGAGTATTGTCTGGCTTTATGTGAGAACCACCAAGTTTTGCCTAACTTCAGTTCAAGACAGTAAAACAGATCAAGCTCACTCAACACTTGATTCTGTTCACTCAAGAAGCTCATGAATTTTTTTAAACACGGATCTGTCATTTCTGCATTATGCTATGAAAATCCTAAATGCATATAATACCTGCATATCCCTTCTACTTCTAGTTAAGCTTATGTAAGAAATGAGCATGCGGAATTCTCTAAAATGTTCACAACATTCTTGGTGGATTATTTTGAATGCACAAGCTTTGCCTTTTCAGTTTTCAGTTTTCACGTGGTCATGTAATTAGGGTGTCTCACAGATGCTTTCATGCAATTGTGCTTCCACTCGTACCCTGGTAGGTTTTTGGTGTTAAACATTTCTTTGCTAAACATTTTGTGAATAAGGAAATGCTGATCCTTTTGCTTCAGTACTGATTGTTGTAATAGAAAAGAAAAATAAGGGTTGAGAAAATTGATGGAAAACTTGTTTACTTGATTATATATTCCTCTTTAGATAGATTGTGCTGACTCAGAGTTTCTAGAAAAATGCTATGAACCTCAGTGTTACTATTGACTGTCTCCCCTGGCTTCTTGCTAGGCACCAAACCTCTGCACAAACACGAAGGACTTCTTCTTCTTTGTCTAAAAGCTCTTTTGTAGATTTCGGGGACTGTAGAGACCCACACCCCCAAGCCACAAAATAAAAACGAAATTCCTATTCTTTTCATTGAGGTTGAAATAATATATATATGATTAACCAAAGAACCTTAATTCAAAATGCAGAAAACAGATTGTTAATATTTATAGTATGGACATAGATGTAAATGAGAAGAGATTTAAAATGATATTATTATTTTTTTCATATATATATATAATAGGTTTTGCCTGTGTGGTGCTAGATAGTCATTTACAAAATATTGTTGTTTCTATTTCTAGCCTTTAGTGAAGTTTTTAAAGGTTTGAGAAGTAGCTTACAGATTAGGAAAAGAGATAGAAAAGAAAAACAGGAATTAAACAAAACAAACACAGAAACCTCAAATTGTCTCAGAAGGGGCAGTTAAAGAATTCATGGGCTTGTGTATAAAATTAGATTCTGGGTCAGTACAAGTCAGGAGAATTTAGTCTCAATGAAATCAGAGATGCAACCAAAATGACAAGACTTGGAGTAAATCGCTTGTAACCCATCGTCATATTTTGTTGCCTTGGTGTAAAGGCCAAAAAGGCCTGTTTTGTGTAACAGTAGAGGGCAAAGGCCTTTTAGGCATAGAACAGCGCTATGAAAGAGGTGCATGCAAAATACTGAAGTTGATTTTTATGAGAGAAAGTAATTATGATGATCTTGACCTTTGCTTTAACAACACTTTATTCTTAATGCAATAAAGCAATGTCTGTAAACTGGAAAGGAATGGGCTAATATGCAGAAAGTGATATCCTTTTAAAAAGACTTTGAATGGCTTCCAGATGCCGCTGCCAATACAATTTTGAATCAAAATGACCCTCTAGTTAACGGTAGTAAATTTTCACAGAAAGGTGCCCTAAAGCAAGTGGGTATTTCAGCCAGTAAGTCTGATGTTTTGATCTTGCTGTATCAGTGCTCCACTTTTGGCACAGGCATTCATCTCTGAGGAAATACGCTCCTTTGCTGAAAATATTAAAAGGCTCCAAAGTAGGGGAATAGCAATGTGGTACAGTATGGATGATGAACTGTGCTGGCAGTCTTGGCAGGCAGGGGAAAATGAGGATGAGACCCAGTATAGCACCTGGATCATGAACATGTACAGTTAACTTCATCAGTACAGGACTCAGGGACGACAATATGTGGATGAGGCAGGGCATGCATCTTCCTTAACAAGTGCATTGCATCTCTGTGCTGCTGCACTGGGCCAGGCTAGGGAGGTGTTCAGGAGCACTGAGCCCACTGCCTCTGCTGGGGCAGGAGCAAGAAGAAAGTCATTCAGGACAAACCTCAATGCAGGTGAAGGTTTTTGAACTCTCCAAATAAAATTTGAGGGCACTGGAAAAGTCACAGTGCCTCGTGGAGGTCAGGTGGGCCCTATGCTGGACTTCCAACATTGCAGTTCTCTTCTGCAGTATTTCACTAAGGATCATTGTACCTGATGCTGATTGCTGTGTGGGTTATTAACAAAAGTTTTCAAAATCTATTGCATTTCCCATGGTTTTGACTGTTTGAACAACGGGTATAGATTGGCCAAGTTGCTCAATCAATCTGTGGGCTAATTATTCTCCCCACTTACTGGCTGGTTTAAAAATCTTCTTTTCTGTCTAAATATGTCTATCGATCTGTGTGTGGTTAAAAATAACAAAACCGAGTTGTTCGTAGTCAGATTCCAGTTGACTTCTACCTTTGGGGGCTGACTTCCTTTTGTTTACAACTGTGATAAGTGTTGTGTAGATGGAGAAGATGATTCAGTTTTAGCTCTCAAGAAACAGCAGAGACAAAAACATGCAAGCACTTGAGTTTCTGAGGCGTGAAGTACAAAAAAATAAAGTGGGTGATCAGTGCATAGCGTGCTACTTCCACGTGTGTTTGATTGTTGGATTAAAGATAAAAATGTATACTTCTGTGTGGTGCTGGCAAAAAGGGGTTTTTAGGAGTGATTAGGATTACTTGAGCGGTTCTCCAGAGTGCTGCTGTGTCTGCACTTGAGATGTGGCAGGGCAACGTTCTTTGTCTGAAGGGGATTTAGAAGTTATTTTAAAGAGAGTTGTTTTATACCTACTACTGTTACTGGTAACAGCTATGAATAATTGAATGTCAGAGGAAGATGCTTTTTTCTCTCTCCACTCCCTCCCCATTTTGTTTGCTTTCTGCATTTGACAGCAGTTTGTCTCTACTCTGTTGCAATGTTTTCCCTGTGTCATCAGTCAGCCAGTTGTTTATGTGGGTATTTGCACAGCATCAAGAGAAAAAAAATAACCTTAAATATGAGGAAATAAAAATTTTTATTACCTAAGAAAATCCAGCAAAGGGAGAAGCAAAGTCTGAGGTAAGTAATGTAACTGTTGCTGCCTACACAGAAATTTTTATCTATTTATTAATAAGGCATCAGCATTGATCTCTTGAAAAGAAACCAAACGAAATGGAAGTTGACAGCGTCAGTTCTGTGAGTCAGTGAAAATGATTTGCTAATGCTGTATGGTCACTGCTAATGACTACATAATGTTTCATTCTCTTTTAGGAGCAGAGTCACACCCAAGTTTCGCAGTACCGCCAAGACCACTCTTTGATTATGAGATCTATTGTCCACATGACGGATGCTGCTCACTCGGGAATTATGACTCCCTCTCAGCTCACCACCATTAACCAGTCCCAGCTAAGTGCACAGCTGGGGCTAAATCTGGGAGGCACCAACTTGCCACACACTTCTCCCTCTCCTCCTGCCAGTAAATCAGCCACTCCTTCCCCCTCCAGCTCGATAAATGAAGAAGATGCAGACGAATCAAATAGAGTAAGTTATTCTGTGCATTACAGTGAGTAAGATTTACATGGCTATATACTGTATTTTCATTAATGTGGCAATATTGTCTCAGCTGCCAAGTGATCATACAAAATATGTAAACTTTAACATACGGTGAGCTATGTCATTTATTTACTGTTTAGCTTCGGACTTAGGAAGCTTCTGTGAAACCTCCATCATAATAGATGTTAAAATATACATATCCGTCCATATATTTTCAGTTGAATACATTCATAGTTCATTTTACATTTTATAGATCTGGTGAATCTCTTTACTCTTCAACTTTGGGAATTTCTTCATTTTGATACTCTCTGGAGTCATTTAAAATATAGATGCATTTAGACAGAAATAAAATAAACTTGCTTCTGTCTGAAAGCTTACTTAATTTACAGTTTGCTTTAAATTAACCTGTTACGGAAGGAAAATGTTATAGCACGACATATACAAGGCTAATTCAGACTGCTTGATGAAAGATTTTCTCGTTAGCTTAATGGAAATTGTGTATATGGAAAGAAGATTCCATTCAGGATTCTTAAAATATCAAGGTTAAACAATGAGAGTAGAGATGTAGTTAGAGCCCCACTGCCCACTGCTGCCGCAGTCTATGTGTAGTCCAGAAGAAGGAGGGTGTGGGGCATGAGGAACATATGAGGACTGGGGGTACTGGTGGTCCTTGAAGTGCTGCTCTAAAGGTTTCCCCTTCCTGAGGTGGGATGAGACGTAGGTATGGGGATGCTGCTGCATGGGCACCTGACCCCGTGCAAGCAACCTTGGAGAAGAGAGTGGTGGACACAGGTGTGGTTCCCTGCACCTGAATAGATACTGCAGAACTGCTGTTGCTTCTTGCCTAAAGGGTAAGGTTTTTTTTAACCCCGACCCATGTCTAAGCTGACAGACCAAGCCTGGGAATCAGGCTCCAAGCTCTTGCCTTTTGAGCCTTTTCTACTGCCGAAATTGCATGTTAATGGAAAAACATAGATCACCTACTCCAAGTACACAATGGATTGGATACATATACATGTATATATTAAATTGAAATTACTTATGGTGTACTTTTTGAGGTCAGGCTTCTAGGAACGATTCTGAGCCATGCTTACAATGAATGGTAATAATTTTGGTATTTAGTTCCAGTGGTTCTGATAAGAATGACTGAGAATAAGTGCTATTTGGTAGGAGAAAGACCCACACAATGTGACTGTCCAAAATGCTGCCTACACAGGAATTTTTATCCATTTATTAATAAGCCAGACTGACAATAATTATTCAGAATTCCTCTGACTTCCATTTCACGTGTATGTGGACTGTACCTGTTACTACTGTTTCTTAGGCTACTGGAGAAAAAAGAGCTGCTCCAGATTCTGGCAAGAAGCCGAAAACTCCGAAGAAGAAGAAAAAGAAAGATCCCAATGAGCCACAAAAGCCAGTGTCAGCATATGCCCTTTTCTTCAGGGATACGCAAGCTGCAATTAAAGGGCAGAACCCCAATGCTACGTTTGGAGAGGTTTCAAAAATAGTGGCATCTATGTGGGACAGTTTAGGAGAAGAACAAAAACAGGTAAAAAATGGATGGAGGGATGTCTCACAAGAAGCAAAATAGTTATTGCTTGTAAAAAATCCTCCTATCTCGGAGCTGAGCACACTGCTTGCTGATGTAGACCTCTTGCTCTGCAGAGCTGCATTGATTTTTGAACTTGCTGAAGATCTGTCATCTAAAAAGCATTTTGTTAGAAGAGTCAGTAGATCGTATTCAGTGACTGTATTTGTCTTTAAATTTTAAAGGGCAGTTTGTAAAAAGCTCAAGTGATATTGTCCTGGAGTCTTGTTTAAGACCACCTTTTGATGATTCCCATTTCAAAGCTCTTATTTCCTATTAATCGGAAGTTAGAATAGAAAAGGGGAAGGTACAGCACATTTACCATTTCCTTTGATCTGCCTTACGAATTTGTTACAAAGCGTGTTGATTTCAAACCTTTGAAGCCAATCCTCTGTGCCTCATTACAATGTTGTGTGTGAAATGTTATCTCCAACTCAAAATTGGTACAGAATGATGAGTTTTGTTCTTCCTTGAGGGTTATTCTTCTTGCTATACACATGTAACTCCTACACATAGATTGGAAAAAAAATCCTTTGGGGCTCTTTGCCTGTTGATACTCCGTGCAGCTCCCAGTCATACTTAGCAGTCTGACAGATGATGATATCTAGCAGACGATGATCATGATTTAAGGATGAGCTTTAAATGTAATGCTGATTGGAAATACAGATTGATTCACTTTTTTGTTTAACTGTTCTATGGAAGCTCTGTGGGATTCTCTAATACTGACACTGGGGAAAGTGAATTGTCAAAACTCTGTGAACCACATTTTCCTTTTTTTTTTCTCTTTTTTTTTTTTTTTTTTTTGGATGCTTTGTGCTACTTCAGATACTTTTCAGCACCTGAAATACTCAGTGTCAGTAAAATATCATCTCCTAGGAAGATGAAGTGTGCATAACTGGTCTTGTCAAACAGTTGGCTGCTCTAGCAGGTTTTTTTTCCTGTATGACAAATGGACTTACATTGCGGTGACATTCCAGCAAGTGGACCTGAAAGTCTGTGGCCACCTGCAGGAATATTTAAAACTTCCAGAAAAGAAAAAGCCCTCGTGAAGTAAAAGTGGATTTTGGATTTTTGATCTGAGCTTTTGGTTTTGTTGCAAGGGATTCTGAGAGCATTCTGGCAAAAACTTCTTAATACTTGAAGTTGGTGAAATTGTGGTCTCTTTTAATAGGTATATAAAAGAAAAACAGAAGCTGCCAAAAAAGAGTACCTAAAGGCACTTGCAGCCTATAGAGCAAGCCTTGTTTCCAAGGTAAGCCTGATAATGCTTTCTATGTAAGACATGTTAGTTTTTGGCAATGTTTTTTCTTAAATATGTGGGTAGGAGTGTGGTGTAGGGCAAAACAAAAGTAGAATCCTAAGATTTCTGTAATACAGTTCTAAAAGATGTGCTGCTGCTTGAACCCTGTGTGGCCTCTGCAAGGAAATTTCATCTCTTTAATGGCACTGTAATGATTACTAAACAAGAACTTTGTAAACATACATCTTCCATTATCTTGGGAAGCAAAATAATGCACTTCACTACAGAAGTAAAATTCAGTCATGAAAAATATGCCGACCTTTTGACATTAACATTTACAAGCTATTTGCAGAATTGTTTTTTTGTTTTTGCTGTTGGTTGGTTGTTTTTTTTTTTATTCCTTTTCCTTGAGTGCTTCTTCCCAAAAGGCAGACTTGTTTTGCATGGGCTTGAAGAGCTGTTATTGTGTGGCAAAGCTTAAGTATTTCTTGCAGGTGAGGGGGAAAAAATGTGTGTGGTGGCTCTGAATTTGGAGAGTACTTACAAATGGACTAGCTGGCAGTGAGCCATGCTGAGTATTAGAGTGGATCCCCACTTAGTATGAAACTCACGTGAGGAAAACAAAGCTCTGCTCTCAGATTTGAGAATTTACCTTTTTAACTGGTAGCACGAGGCTGGTTATATATCTGCTGCCTCTGGACAATACAAATGGAAACGTGCTTATGTCCTTCTAATACACGTGCAGAAATCAAGGCAGTCATTTCTCTAATAACATTTCGTAAAGACCAAGTACAAAAATGCCCTCGATCACAGGAAAGCAATAGATGATATCCCTGAGAATGCTTATTTGAGTGTACAACTACAGAGCATTAGGGAGTAGTGCAGAAAGTTGCTGCATATTTTAATTAATGCTTAGAAATACGACAACAGAAATTAGACACGTGCATTTTTGAAAGCTGGAAGATTTCCTTGTGTTGTGAAGCTGTGTTTTTCTGTTGTCTCTAGGACTTAGATAATGTTCTCAGTCTTTAATATCATGATGCTAAGTTCAGTGGCAGCAGCAATTCTAAATTGCTGCTTTGAGGGAATGTGTCTTGCCAGGCCTAAATTCCCTTTTCAAAAACAACAGAGATCATATTTTCTGCCCTAATCTGTGGGACTTTTGCTTCTGAGTGACTTCTGAGAAGACTGTGAGTAGAAATTACATTCCACATCCAGAATTTGTCTCCCCTACCTTAAGATATCCTTGCTGCAGCTTTTTTGTTGAAGGTTGTTGTTGAGAGTAGATACAGAATAAGCACTTCTGAGGCAAGATTTGATGCATTCTAAGGTAAATGTCTAAAATATGTCCATTTATTGTACTGGATGAGAATTTTTCTCTCCATCTCCTTAACAGAATTCTAGGCAACTATATTACATGTCTTATACAGTGCAGATGTGTAAAACTATGCAAGGTGATCCTACTTTTGATGCTTAATTGTATCTAATTTAAACATACCCGGTATATTTAAACATACCTAATAAAACTATGTCTGTTTTACAGACATAGCCTTATGTCTGTAACCAGAAAGCCTTAGAATGAGAAATTCCTGCAGGTGTCTCATCAGAAAGCTCCATGATAGTGGAATTAGGCTGATGTAGCCATGCTGCTTCCAGTGAGTCTGGGCTTCTGCCTTCACGATGCTCCGTTAGACTTCTTTCTGCTGAGGATACTTAGGACTTAATGCCCTAGAAGTGAAGAACTACAATGAGGCTAATTTAAAAAGTTGTTTGATAAGTTTTGGTGCTTGTACAATACTTTTATGCCATCAGAACCGGCGTAGTGGGATATGCTTCTCCTCAGAACAGGTTTTTTTTGTTGTTTTGTTTGTTTGTTTGTTTGTTTTAACATATTAATAGGGACTGTTTCAGCTCTTTCAGCCAGATGAAGTACTACAGACTTCTGATGTTGAACCAGGGCACAAGTTAGTTTGTTGTCCAAGAACTGGAATCTAAGTAAGAGCTGGGGGTACCTTGTACAGAGGCAGTCAAAGGTGTAATGTAATAAACCAGTGAACTTTTTCAGACTGCTGATTGATGTTACCCCATGGAAAACAGAAGATGAAGCAGTCTCTCTGAGTAGCTGTGACTTTTCTTTCCATATAAACAGTAACAAAGTTTTCTTTATTAAGAACACTAAGTAACTTCAATTGATCAGGTCAAACTGAGCCAGGGTCCATAACCTTTCTAAATGTATATCAACCAGCTTGATTTAGGTACTGAGAGAGGATAAATAAGAACTGAGATGGTAAAAGTTTGTATTGGATGAAGAAAATAGGCAACTCAAGCGAGATTTTGAACTGTGTTTCCTAAATAAACTGTTATAATAACTGGACAAATTTTCTAGGGCAGTCTTTCCACTGAGCAGCTCATGAGATGTGAGGGGCAAGGAATGGATTTGGTGATTTTTTTAAGCTCAATATAGGATTATGTCTACTTTTACCAATACCTGTTCTTGAATTTCTTTTCCAAACACAGGCTGCTGCAGAGTCTGCTGAGGCCCAGACAATTCGTTCTGTGCAGCAAACATTGGCATCCACAAATTTGTCTTCCTCCCTTATTCTGAATACTTCTCTCTCTCAACATGCCACAGTATCAGCATCTCCTCAAACTCTTCAACAGTCCCTTCCCAGAGCAATTGCTCCCAAACCTCTGACCATGAGACTGCCGATGAATCAGATTGTAGCTTCTGTTACCATTGCATCAAACATGCCGACAAACATTGCAGCTCCATTGATAAGCTCTATGGGAACAAACATGGTGGCAACGGCGTCTTCATCCCAAGTAAGTCCCTCCATGCAAAGCCAGCAGCACCAGATACAGCAGCTCCAGCAGCAACAGATGCAGCAGATGCAACAACAGCAGCTACATCAGCATCAAATGCATCAGCAGATACAGCAACAAATGCAACAACAGCATTTTCAGCACCACATGCAACAACATTTGCAGCAGCAGCAGCAGCATCTTCAGCAGCAAATTAATCAACAGCAAATGCAACAGCAGCTTCAGCACATACAGCTTCAGCAGATGCAGCAGCAGCAGATGCAGCATATGCAACACCAGTCACAGCCTTCTCCTCAGCAGCACTCGCCAGTAGCCTCTCAGATCACTTCTCCCATCCCTGCCATTGGGAGCCCCCAGCCAGCACCTCAGCAGCACCAGTCACAAATACAATCTCAGACACAGACTCAAGTATTATCACAGGTCAGTATTTTCTGAAGATAAATGATCTCGCAGCATCGCTTTGTGTTGATGAAGGGGGTAGGGGTAAACCATATTTGGCTGAAAACTGTAAATTGTTGATGGTAGTTATGCAGGGATGCATAACAGATCAAACGATCCTCTAAAGTGTCTATTAGATAGGCAATAAAGAACTACAATGTAGCTGTGTATCATCTTTTAGCTGACTATAAATCATTTTGTTTAAAAAAAAATAAAAAAAAAAGCTGTGCTCTCTTTCATGTGATGCCTTTTTAATTTATTTAAGCTTTACCTACAATATGTGAATCAAATGGCCTAATAAATACCTGGACCTTATGACTGCAACATGGCCTTTCAGAGTTACAGATTTCTCTAGAAGTGAATAATGCACTTCAAGGCAGTATGAACTCATGAAGCCCGTAAAGCACAGTTGTAACTACCTGTAAAATGATGATTGGATTTCATACAGTCATACCTGTATGACATGAGTTCGTCGATGGCATTTTTTGTCATGGAAAAAAACAGAGTAAGTCACAGATTTTTGCCAAAGCTCTTAAATTTCTGTCCTAAATATCTTCAGAAAAGCAAATGCGAATAACTGAACTTCAGTGTTTGATCCATCCTTTCACTTCATGTCTCCCAAGAAACCTATCATAGTTTGTAACAAAATATATATTGACAGTTACCCTATTACGTTAATTCCAATTACAGAACAAATGTGAATATTATATTCTGTGTGGAAGTGATGAGTTTCAGATTTAATACACTGTATTTTTAAAAGGGAAATGCACTTAACTGAGGCTGTTATTACAAAAAGCCAAGATGCAAAATGCGAGAGTTTTTAATACGCTGTAAAACCAGTAGGATATTTAAAGGCAACTCCACGACCGAATAATCAATGTAAATATTTTCTTTAAAAGTTGTAAGTTTTCATATCATGTGTTGTAAAGTTTTCATAAATGAGGCTTTAATGTAAACACTGGTAACATGAATTATTAATTGCTACATTGCTTATTGTGTTTTTATGCTGTTTTATACTTTTTTATGAGTTACGATAGCAGCAATTAAGTTGTTTGTATTTTGCTTATCTAAAATAAATGCTTTTATCTTGCTATAGAATAAACACATTTCAGTAAAACCGATGGGCCACAAGTCTTTGCTAGGAAAAAAAAACACAACAGAAATGTTTCCTTGCGGAACCGCTTTCTCTGGCACTTTATTCCACTCTCTGGATTTGATTCTATCAGCCGTGCTGTGCTGTGTAAATAGGTACTGGTCTGTGCAGTCAGATCTGGTGTCCGTAAGTGCGTGGCTGGAGGGTGGCACGCAGCTCCTCAGAGCAGGCCGTGGCTTTGAGGTGTGAGAGCAGGTGGTGGAGCGATGATGGCACAGAGCACTCGTCCCACCCCGTGTTATGTCTGTCGGTGGGATCGGGGTAAGGAACCTGTCTCAGCCACTCAGAGATGAAAATAAGCACAGGTTGGGATTTTCCTCGTGTCCTTGTGTTTTTACTGTAAGCCCAACCGCTGCCCTGGGCCTCTGAGCCCCCGGCTCGTCCCGGGCTCTGGCTGGTGCTGAATGATGCAGGCAGGGAGCAGTGGGTGGAGAGGGAGCTGTTTCACTGGAAATATTTGGAAACATTTACATCCGACGTGTTGGCAAGATATTAGTGCTCTTTCTGTATTTCTGCTGTTGATGGAGGAGAAAAAACCCTTCCTTTCTTCTTTCCCATCCCTGCCTGCTCTTGCTGTGTGCTGGGTGCAGCCTGACCACTATCCCCAGTTGTCTTGCATGATTAATTACAGCATCTGTCCTGTCAGGAGCTATAATGAAGAGGTCTTGATAAAAATTGCAAATTACCACTGGCAACAATCTTAAACTGCTTATGATAAAATGAAAATTAAAAACAGCAAGTGTCAAACCCGAGCAGAATCCTAATCCTGTTTCAGGCCGTGTCCATGGCTACCGACCAGGCCCCTACCAAAATAATGGGATATAGATCCCCCAAAAGTTGCAGCCAGACTTGAGGGAAAAGGTACTGTGCTGTGCGAGTTTATTAATAATGAATTCAGCTTTCGATATTTCACAGTCCTCAGGTACTCTGTTTATTATCTACAAATATTGAACAGCAAGAGATTCCAATTAGAAATTTATAGATTTCTTGGAGCAGAAAAAATCATGTATAAATTGAAGCTTTTTGTAATAGGTGTTATTTGACGGCTACCCATGCTCATAATAGCCTTCGTATGATATCTAATCGTGGCTGGGAGGGAGGGGGCTTATTTCAGGCACAAGGAAGCCTGTGTGCATTGGAAACGGCACAGCAGAGGCTGGTTGTGAAAGATGGTTTTGTGTCAGTTTTAACCAATGTTACATAACAAAGAGGACCATTTTATAGTCTTTTTGAAACCTTTAGACAACTCCCTTCAGAAATAATTGCTAAACTGCATGTGACAGTAATTGTGTATTAGTTCTGTAATTGTCATTTTGAAGACCTATGAAGTATCGTTGGGAAAAATGTCACTAGTGATAAGAGTTAATTACAACTGAAGTCTGTTTTCAACTATTTGTGGTAAGAAGCAGGTGTTATTATACTCATTAAATGATTTCATAAATCCTGGGTTTTATCACATTTGATTAAGAGCTGCTGAACTGCTGATGGTCAATTCCAGGAAAAAAAAAAAAAAAAGAAAAGAAAAGTTTTAATTGCCACAGCTAAAAAAAATTAATCATCAAGCAGGACTGAACAGTTTAAATATCAAAATTTCAATCATGGAAAACTGGAGCATCCCCCTGCTTGCTACAACATCATATTTTCCATTACCCGCAATAGCATATTGCAGAACATCTTGTGCTTCAAACTGTGCAAGTTGGAGTTCGTATTCTCTACGTCTAAGTGAATAACTTTGCTATCATAGGTCACAAATAAAACTGTTAATTTAAATCACTTACTATGAAATTTATGCAGGGAAAAAAAAAAGCCGTGTCCATGATTTCAGTGTCATACGTGTTTTAAAGACTGTTTTCTTCGTATTGTTTACAAGTACTTAACTGCTCCCTTCTTTTCCCAAGGTTTCAGATGCTTTATCACCCCAGTTAACCACATTCTACTTTCACATTAACCCAGGTTGACACATGATGAAAGAACATAAGGAGGTTTAATTTTTAGCTGACACAGGGTCATTGGTTTCTAACTTGAAGAACAAAGGCTTTAAATACCTCTATGCAACATAATCTCAATTTTATATTATCACCTGACCATTGTGGTTTGCGGGACAGATGGATTAAATATCTCAAGTTTAACCAGTAGTCTTGCACTGTCTCTTTTCAATGGGGATTGGACATTTGAATGGCTCCTTTTCCATTTCTCACTTCATGGAGTATTTTTTAGCACTGGACTTCATTCTAACCTTTCCCTCCCCCCTTTGTTTGGCTTTTGTTTTGCAACAGCTGTTATTATCGTTTTTGGTCAGCTGTGATTGCTGGAGGCAAAATAGGACCAGATGGTGTTTTGCTATGCATGAATGGAGAGTTAGAGGAGTTTAGATTGAATAGGCCAAGTTTGAATGGTGTCTATGCACCACCTGCCCTCTTCAGCAGCAGCACACACATCATAGGAGCATGATCTGTCTCAGACCTACTAGAATTGGATGGGAATGGAGAGAGCCTTGTTGGATTTTCTCCATATTTATTGATCTTCCATGCACTAACAGCATAATGCAGTACACAGTCAATTTGAGTTAATTGGATATGACACAGCATGTACATGTAATCTATCACTGTAGTCTCTTGGTACGCTTTAGGTTTTGCTGCCACAGAACATGCAGTATTAGCCTGCATTAGTAGGCTAAGTGGATGGAAGTAAAGCGGGATTGTCGTGCAGCTTGATTTAACAAAATGGACCGCAGTTCTAAAGCAATGCCCTTAAAACTGCCAGCAATAGAGTGAAATACAAACGTTTCTGATTTGATAGGGCAGACTGGGTATTTTGGCACAGAAAAACAAACAACAAGCAAAACACCTCATTTCCATACTTTTCTCAGAGGTTTGCCAATGAAATGTAAGTGAGCAGTTCCCTAAGAAGTTGGTAGCAGCCTTGTTAGAGATGAGTCAGTGCAGCTCCGAAGGGGCTGTGTGTGTGTGCAGGAATCTATTCCAGAGCAGGAGGGATATTAGATCAGAGCAAATTCTGATTACCAGCCCCTAAGACACAGACATTAAAACGAGGCATTCCAATTGGTCTTGGAGCAGCAAAGGGCTTCTTCAGTACCCAAAATCGGCCTTCAAAGCGGAGCTTACATGCTGCAGAAATTTAGGGTGTGTTTTATTCTCCATGAAGGCTGACTGAAAGGCATCCAGTGTGCGAGAGCTGTAGCTGAATGCTAGGGAATAAAATACATATGTGCTTGTACAAATAACTCTCTGGAACTGTCACAGCCATTGGGTGTTTCAGGCCGACCTCTGCTCACGTTGGCAGGAGCCGCTCGCGCGCTGCCTTTGTCTGCGGTGTCAGGTAGCCAAGTGAGTTACTTTATTATGAAAATTGCATTCAGCTGAAAAAATGCTAAATATTTTCAAGTGCCTGTGGGAAAAGCTAGGTTTGTATTAAAGGATTTGGTTCTTAAAGTCACCAAGAAGCTAATGCTTCTCAGGTGCATCCGAGGGAGAGTATTTTCGATTATAATACTAAAATCTTTCAGAAGAGAATGTGTGGCTTTGAATGAGCTGTTCTGACACCTCAATAGGCTATGCTGGAGATTTATAATGTACTGTTTACCTCTGCTAAAAAGTAGAAGTGGTATTTTAAATCTCATTTTTGTCCGAGTTCTCTCAGCGTTAACATCTTCCACTCCTACACAAACTGAAGTAGTGCAGAGTTTTGTTTTGAGGTTTGAAATGAAATGCATTTTAATCTTTTAGGTAAAAAGTAAGATTAAAAAAAATGTTGAACTGAAAAGAGTATTTGATGTAGTGTGGTACTTAGATGGGCAGTTCCTACAGATACCTTTTATTTTCTTTCCCTTCTCTAATATCTGCACTGATACAGATGTCTTTGGTCTGTTATTTTTTCCAAAGTGGAGTCGTTACATTAATTTTACTCTGCTGCTCTAATTGAAAAAGAAAGGCTTTGATCCAGCAAATCACTTAAAATGAGTTGATAATTCAAGTATATAGGTAGTAATTTCATTAAAGTGACTGCTCAGATGCTTACAGTTGTACTGTTGCTCAAGTGCTTTCGTAGATCGGGAGTCTAATTGCAAAAATATTGCGTTTGTTTTCCAAACAATTCCAAGTAGCAATAATTAGAACCTAAAAGTAAATAGCTGGGCTTACTTTTTTTCACATTTTGTTTTATTAAGTTCTACTTGGAACAAGGTACAGGGATGATTTTCAAGTACAGGTACGGAACCTTTGTGCTGGTTCAGCAACCGTGCATCGTTATAGATGTGTAAGGAATTAACCACCTGATTGGGAATTTGCATACTCAGTCTTTTAGAGATGTTTCTACTGTGCACAGGTCTAAGAATCTACACCTGGATCAGCAGTCACAGTTCTTAAGTGGATACCTTGACCAAATGTTTGCATTTACAAAACAGAATTAAATGCGGGCAAACAGAGCATCATTAAACCTACTGGCAATATTTGTGAAACCTAAAGGCTATCGTTACTTGAGACTGCTTCATTTTTAATGCTAGGTCCTGCAGTGTGCTGATGACAAACATACACATTGCATTAACACAAAGTAAAGAAATAATAAATCCCTTGTGTTGTACTCCTCGTGTTGGTGCTTATAGGTGTTTAATTTTGGAATTGCTCTTCTATGAATCATGAGACCCAACCACACGGCATGGATGTTTAAAAATTGATAAGTAGTTCTTTCGTTGCTTAATTTCTTTCTTGCTCCTCCTGAATATTCAATGTCTGAAAATCAAAGGTTACTTCTGAAAATTCTGCCTTGCCAGCTGTTCATCAGGGGATTCTGTGCTGCACCATTGTGTGAGTGTGTGCATATATGTGTAAATTGACCATAGCAAGCAGTTCATGAGTGTGTTCCAGACTCAGTTTCACCACTGTGGGGTGTTCTCAAACATTCTCAGGGCACTCTCCCCTGTTGGCCCTTCCTCATCCCTCTGCTCTTCCAATCTCAGGAGCAGCCTGTGCTTGTTGCCCACACCAGCTCCCGCCCCTGCTCCCACCTCTTGCCAGCCATGGACACCTCCTCCTGAGGGGTTGCTCCTCTTCCTCAGCCCTTCTCCTCCCTCCTATTCCTCACAGTCATGGGAAAAGGAGTAAAAAATAGGCAGCCCAAACGTGTGATAGGTGTATAAATTAAGAGATGTCCAGATGTGTACGCATAATTTTATATGGATAATGTATATGTGTAAAAATGAGGTATGGATTTTGAGAGTAATATTCCAGGTGCTTGGTAGCGAGGGCTGTCAGGTTTGGTGACTGCATTCCATGCCGTGGCACTGACAGAATATAGATGATGCTAATAATAAATATAATCCTTTTCTAAACAGACTTTATCCCTTACAACCTTGCGTCAGATAAATCTAAAAGTGTTTTGGCCATTTACCACAGATAGTGTATTGAGGCGGACCGTAGGCCCCTGGTGGAATACATATAATTCCGAGTATAAACTTGCTGTTTCTATAAGGAATCACCAGCTGGGATTTGTTTTGCTTTGTTTTGTTTTGTTTTATCCTAATGCAAATAAAATCCTTATTCTCTTCAGGAAAATAGCCAAACTTTTCTAGCAGGCTTGGAGAAATTAAACACCTTTGAACTAAAATAGTAATGAAAACAGTGTTTTCATGTTCAGTTCTGTTGAAATCTGCTGGAGCTGTCCTTGGCTTCAAACCCAGGCTGAATTGGTTCTGATAATGTCTTTCCATTTTCAAAGCTGCTGATCAGCAAAACTGAGCGGATCCGTGCCTGTCCAGCTGTGCCTACCGATAGGGTCGGGTGCCCAGAGTAGTGCTGGTGCCACGCCATCAGCATGGGCTCTTCTCTGCTCACCTCCTTCGAGTGTTAAAAATCCAACCAAGACAGCAGCGATGATTGTGAGGGAGGTGAGATCAGCCTGCATCATACTGCTGCATCTCCTCGGCCCCATCACTGTCGGCCGCAGTCACTTCAACTGGGCAGGATTCACTCCTCTGCCATTAGGCCAAATTCTCTGCACAAGAAACTCCACTGAGCACTGGGCCTACTAAAAATTAAAACCATTTGTGTAGCATACAGAGGGCTGAATAAGAGGTCATGTAGTCAGAAGAAATAATTCCAGTCATTTGAGGGGATGTTGGGTCGCAGCTGAGCTGAAGACAAGCATAGCAATGCAGCCATTGGAAGCAGGCTTATCATTTCCTCCAATGATGCTGGAATGAGTCTTGTACAAAAGAGCTAATTCTAAGGAGAGGGAGGGACTGCAATTTTTCTCCTGAATTGAGAAAATGAAAACTGTTGGGTATGTGTTGCTATCACAGCAAAGTGTTTCTGTCCAGGCTCAGAGCTCCAGCATGCAAACAGCTTCCCCTAAATCTGCAGCGTGGCTGTGCTGAGCATCTGGGGAAACAGTCATGATTTAAATGCATTAAGCAAAATGATAATGTTATTTGACTTTGGTTAATCAATAACAGAGGAGAAATGTAACACTTTAGTTTGATTAGCCTTCTGCCACCCTACGCAGTCAGTGAAACCAGAGATACCTTGTTCTTTTTAAAAATTTGCATAAATTATAGTGGAATTTAATTGCTGGGAGGGTCTGTGTATTTTTTTCTGTGTTATGTGTGTGTTTATGTGAGGTTTGTTTGTTGCTTTAGAACAACGCATTCGTCCATTGTAGACAAAATATGCACTTTGTTCAATGCCTTACACGAGGTCAAATTCTCTTGAGGAGAACAAGTGTGGGTTGTGTAGCTGTCAAAAGAGGTTTTAGTGCTTGACCCTAAGAAGCATTGAAAGCCCAGATCTCTCTTTTTTATTGCTTTTCATTTTCATTGTTTGTACTTTATACTTAAGAAGGGGCCTCTGCAGAGGGAAAAACCCCTGCTTTGGTATTCACTGCCAGCAGCCTTCTGCTGGATCACCTCAAAAGCTTTTCATTGTGAGACTTTGGAAACCTCTGCTCAGTCCTGACCTGGGGTGTAAGATCCCAACAGGGGGCAGAGCCAATAGGATCAGGTTTGGGGGGGGGTCAGGGACATGGGATGCGTGCGCGGGGTTGTGGGCAAGCTGGTGGCTGAGATGGGTGCAGCAAAGCACGTCTGCCAATACAGCAGGGTCAGGTTAGCTAAAAGAGTTTAGAGGAAGGTGTAGCCAGTAACTCAAACTGGATGCTCACTGGTAGCTGCTGAGGTAGTTCTGTGTATCTGTGTGCACACAGTAGCTGTGCCTTGTATTTTCTGCAAATGGTGTTTATACAGTGCGCAAAAAACCCAGTGTTAGAAATAGTCATAAAAAAGCCTGAGATTTTTCTTAATTATTCACAATTGCTGTCATGTAATTAGAAAATGCGAGCACTATATTATATTTTATTTTATAGGACTAAGATGCGTTTATCCTTGGTTACTGTAGGAGGTGCCCTGTTTGTAAAACGTGCAAAATACATGGAGTATTTCCAACTGAATGTGTCTACAACAATAGAAAAGGTGAATTATGAGTCCCTTCTACCCCACTGACGTGACATTGGCCTTGTCTGATTTATCTCAGTGGTAGCTCCCAGCCCTCCAGAGATGTTCCAGGGGGTACAAGGGGGTGACAGAAACATGGGCTGCAGTGGCAGATAAATGGCAGCTAGGAGGCTCACCTTCACCACATGGCGCATGGCCCATAGGTGGCCTTCACTGTTGGCCAGGGCATGACATGGAGAGAGCACACATTCATATCTATATGTCTTAGGGTAGACTACATGCACTGTCTGGGGATAATTTGCACTGTTAACAAACCCTAAAAAGGAACAGTTTGTGCCCAATGTGGAGTAGAGACTTCAAGTAAGCATCTGTATGGGGGAGCATAATTTTACCTGCACAAATCTCCAGCTAGGGTTTGGTAGCAGAAGAAATGTAAGGGTACCAAAGCATTGTGCATCAGTGTCATACGGTTTGGCAAGCCAGACACATTTCATGTGGTAGTGTCTTTATTGAGAACATAGGCAAGGAAAAGCTGACTGAGTCAAGAAACAATATAAAGAAGAAATAGCTTTCAGGTTCTTTGGAAGTAACAGGAAGAAGAAAAAAAAAGAGAAGGAAAAAAAAAAAAAAAAGGATCTTTTATTTCCTCTCAAAATTATGGACTGGAGGAGACTTTATGTGCAACAAAAATTCCACAGGAATTGTATTTGTTGCTCATAAAATTCAACTCAGAATGAACACAACAGCCTTGTGAAGTCCCTGCAGGGTGCAACGTGCATGCAGGAGCCATTCAGGCAATGTTCTTGGGGGCAGATTTTACTTTCTGGTTATTTCCATCAGTTCAGCACTCTCATTTTCATCTGGACTTGAGGCCAGGCCATCATTTTTCAGTGCTTGTTCTCAGATAGCCCCACCAGGCAGTGTCAATGGTAAAGTGCCTTGCAAACCTAGCCCAGGTGGTCCCTGAGAGAAGAGCATCTCATTTGGAGCTAATTTAGGGATTTCTCAGGTTGTGAGCTCAGCCCAAAACTGCAGAGCACTGAAAGCTGTGAGCAATATATCCATGGGTAAGCAGAAAGAACCAGGAGGTAACAATTTTTTGCCTCTCACCTGAAGATTCAGATCTCCAGCCAATATGATTTTATTAGAGAGGACCAGTTTAGTGCACGTGCTAAAAAGCTATGTGTTCTCTGTAGGTTTAAAAGCTGTGGGAGGAGAAGGGATGTCAGGAGAGAGCTGTACTCCTACACTCTTGAAAATTTGGGTTATTTGATGTTTTTTTCTCCGTTGCAGAGCGTTAGCTGTTTAAATTGGTATGTCTGAGGGTCAAGGACAGCCTGTTTGAGGGTAATAGATGCTGTGATGTGGCACTGTTCTGCCCTAGGCCCTCTGTGCACTACTGAGAAAGAAGAGGCAGCAAAGAAATGTAGGAAAAAGTGGGTACAGAGTGTAATTGATTGGAAATGCCTAGGAAAACGCAGCAGCTCCAGGTGGATCTCTACCACCCTGCCCACCAGTGTATTGGGATTGGTGAGAAGGGCATAACTAAAACGCATGTTCTGTCAGATGGTGTGACAATGGACACTTGGATTAGGAGCAAGGATGGGATGCCAATCTCTTCTATCATTATATTTGAGCCCTTAGAGGTAAAAATCTGCTTGAGTTACATAGTTTTAAAGAAAAAAATATAAACATTAATAAATGCCCAGACCTGATCCAAGCTATATAAGTATCCTGCAGGCATCTGTGGCCTTGGTGCCTTTTCAGCCTGGGGAGAAGCGAATGATTTTTGTGGCCACTCAGAGCAGCATTCTGACTGCCTTCCTCTTCCTGGCTTCAATGACTTTCAAGCACGTGCTTAAAGGTAAGATCCTCTTGAAGTATGTTCCTGAGTAGGAAAAATAATTAAGATTTAGGAACAGTAGAGAAGCCTGTGATGGATTATGAGCAGTTACATCTTCCTTCAGGACTTGGAAAGAGAAATAATGAGAATTCCCAAAGGATTTATGTCTTATTTAGGTTTTTGATTCTGTAGAGATTTCACTCCATGAAAGTGAAGTTAGAAGGCAAATTTGTTGAGGAGGATTTTGTTAAAATGAGCAGCAGGATAAATAAGCGACTTTGTGGAAAGCTGAACAGGATAATTATTGTTCTTGGTAATTAATTGAAGTCCAGGATATTCACATACTATTGACAGTGCTTGTTCCTTGAATCACCCTCCTGGGTCTCACTAGGGTAAAGCCATTGTGAAGCTCTCAGTGGCTCTGGTGGAAAGTATCTTGATAGAGCAGGTCTGATATTTTTATTCAGTAAAAGAATGATCCTAATTTGGAGCCCTGTGCTGGCTGGGAATGCACTCAAACGAAATGGGGATATGGTTAGTGATGAAAGAGCTGGTGCCTTAATGTTGTTTCCCCTTGGAACACAGTTGGAGCACACTTCCCTAACAGCTGGTGGAGTCACCATCCCTGGAGGTTTTCAAGAAAACACGTAAGTGTGGCACTTAGAGACATGGTTTACTGGGCATGGTGGTGATGGTTTGGAGTTGGACTTCATGATCATGTTGATCTTTTCCAACCTTAATGATTCTATGACTCTGTGGATTCACATTCCATTCATGCTGTTTGTCACTTTCTGAGGCAGTTAGGTAGCTCCTTGCTACAAAAAGGACAATTTCTTCTGCCTTGGCAGTTGGTCACAAAGCCAATCCAACTGTATGGGCTTTTGCCCAGTGGATCCCAGTCCCTTCCTCCTAGTGATAATACCCTGTGCACACAGTGCTGTCAGATTCTCCCTGCACCTCTGCACATTGTCAGGGGGTTCACATCTGCCCTACTTCTCACCCCACTTTTAGTACGTATACAGCTCTCAAAAGCAGTATAGGTTTGCTTAAAACAAAACAAAACAAAACCACACACAAAAAAGCCACAACAGAAAACCCACCACCAGCAGCATAGAACAAAAACAAGTGTGTTCACTGAGGTGTTTTGTACATCATATCTGCTACTTACCATTTTATTCATCTTGCATTTATAGAGAAAGCCTGTCTTGATATCTTGAAGGCACTTTTAATGAGTACACATCATGAATTTTCCAACTGCTTTTAGGTTGAAAATGGTTTCCCTTCTATTCGTCACAGAATCCTGTTATTTTACATTTTAAAAGGTTCTTGCACACCTCCCCAGCACCTGGATTGTAGATGATTATTGGCCATTGTTGTTTGGAGATGGAAGCTGGCAGAATTTACCTCAAGCCTGTTCAACTAGATGAAAAGGTGAACTTCTACTTAAAAAGGAAAGAAAGAACAAAATCACCAAATAGCTGCTGTACTCTCAGCTAAAGATGTGCTTTGATTTGCTTATAACAAAGATCAGATCCTGCACTACTGGTCTGTAGAGCCCCTTTGCCTTCCATCATGGTGTCTTTGCTGTCTACACCCAGTGCTGGGCTCCTGCTCCTTTCTTCTTTTTTTCTTTTTCTTTTCTTTTAAACCTGTAAATAAATTGGAATTCATTTCTGATTTTATTTAAAAAAAAATACACACTCATAGGAGTGTGACTGTCGGTTGATCACCTCAGCTTGAATGGTTTTAGAGCCCTTCACAATTCAGTGTACAACCATTTGGTCATAACCTTGTAAATCTCACTTTGTATTTTAAGGTATTTGAAGTGAAGAAGGGGAATAATTAACTTGCTTCTGCTATCCACATTAAATAGATAATTAAGAATATGAATATTAAGGAGCCCGGTTTAATGTGCTACTGATTGATTTGCTGCAAGTTACTGTGAATAAGCTCTGCAAGGAGCAAAACAAGATTACAGTTAAAGCATTGTAATTAAATAGGTCAGAATTTGTACTGTTTCCCATTCTCGTTATACCAGCAGGAATAAAGGAGTTCTGTCACACATCTCATAACAATTACTGGGGTAAAAGAGGTTTATCTTCTCAGCTGATGGTGTTTTGACAACCACACAGTCAGTGCCAGAGAGCAACCAACATCTTTTTTTCAATGCAGGTTGAAGGCGGGACTTATTCTTTGGATGAACATAGCATAGAGCGGTAAGAGCCACATCCCATGGATGGTATGACATTAAAACCTTGTTGAAATGATGTCAAAAAATTAAGGAAGAAATCTGCTGAATGCTTCCCTCTGCAGCCCTGGAGAAGACAATGCCAGCAGCATGGCAGGGCTGACATAATCAATGGCTCCTGCATTTCTGTGGTGTGGTTCCCCACACCTGGAGCACTCAAGTGTTCTCACTCTGAACCCATTTGTTTAGGTTTGTAGTCGGACCACTAACTGCGGCCTTTGAAGGGGTTCCTTGAAGCGGGAGCTCAGCAAACTGCTGGCTGCTTTTCCCTGTTAAGCAATGCAAGCCTGATGCCCAGTCTGCTCTCTTTTCAGATTTAAGGACAAACGTGCAGACAGGTAGCATGGAAACGGCCTGTTTTTCAGTTAGCTGTCACATATGGTTGTTCAGTTTTTTGTAAAGTCTTTGCACAGAGATCTAAGCTTTGTTTTCCAAAACTCATGAGCTGAGGATAAGATGGCAGCTCTTATTAGGAAACAAACACAGCTCTATTTATGAGGAAAAGCTGTCTCTTCATTAATGATCCTATGTAGGTAATAGCTAACGATAGTGATGGTAATTTTTTTGCTTGGAATACATTTACTCAACATACTTGAATTTATTTTCAGAGAAGATGACATATGCTGACTTGTTCAATACAGATATAAAGAAATCTCTGTTGTGTTTTACAGAACAACTGTCTTTATTCTCTCTTTTCCTTTGTCCCTGGAGCTGTAGAGTATGACTATTTAATTAAAGATTGAATGAGAGACCAAGTTTAATTTTTTCTAAACAATAAACTCCAACATATTCACCAATGTCTCATGCCTTCCTGGCATTTTGACGTACGCCTGCAGCAGAGAGTCTATTGAATTTGGTATGTGACTAAAATCTAACAAAGAACACTGTCTACTGAACTCTAAATCTGCTTGGTTAAATCATTCAGTGTGCTGTACAACTTGTACAGCTGAAGCTGAAAATAAGCAGAGCCCTTACAAAATGCAGCCAAGATGAAGTTTGGCTAAAACACTCTAGACACAAGTTAGAAGCTTTGGGGTAGCTTTGACAGCACAGAAACAAACCGAAATTGTTACTTGATGAGAGTTCTTCTTCTTTCTTTTCCTTGTTACTTTCTACTACTTAAATTAAAACTGAGAGAATTGTGTTTTCTGGATGCTTGCAACCAATTGTCACAACAGTTGTAATCTTGGTAAGTACATTACTGAAGTAAGAACTCTGTCAGTGGAATGTGGAATTGGCCCAATATCGACATCTCTACAGTTACACAATAAATTCTTGTTGTGTATGATGTTAATAAAGAAAGAAAGGAAGACAGAAAAATAATTCCCTTTACTGAAAAATAGAAGTCTTCTTTTACACCTCCAGTACATCTGTCTGTCAGATAGTACTCCCCAGGGGAGACGCTTCCCTACAGTGACACAGTGTAGAAAAAGCATAACACTGAAAATACGATGGAGTAGTGTCACATTTAAATAATAAATAAAGAAAATAGAAGGAAATATCCGCTGAACTTTGAGAGAAGTGTAAAAATCACATTTCATGCTAGACAGGGCCTAGAGGAATTGGAAGCAATGAAACAAATACAAAAGCAGATGAGAACACTCTCAGTAATCTGGTGAAACATTGTTATATATGCTGGGCTAAGGATTCATCTTTGGTCAAACTCTGGTGAAAGCAGTCATTGGAAATAAAAGGTGAGGACATTTATGAGCTGTTTAATACAATAATCTGAAGCCATGTTAAACCTAAATGACCTGTTCCACATGAAGATTGCACCCTAGATTATTTCAGAGCTGTTATAATGAAAATAGCAGGTGTCCTATTGCTTTCTGGTCAATTACCATAGTTAATGAATGAAGCAATTTTTTAATTACATTTAATTACACAAGATTGCTCAACTCACTTTCAGCATCTGTTTTTCTGCATGGGTCTACTTTTGAACCCATTTTTTTGCATGTAGGTCATCTAGAGTTTGATCCAGCACAGTGTCTGAGCTTGCATCCTCAGAAGGATGGGACATGGGCCCTGAGATCAGTGACAATATCCTCTCATGTTTCAGGCTGGAACAATTACACTCCCCTCAGAGCTGTAGTCATGACCATGATGGGACATGGGATTAATAGAAGGATGGTTTTTGGTTTCTGACTGTGAATTCCACACATGCGTAAAGTCAGTTGCCTTGACAAGAACAGAAAGAGTTCCTCTTAACAGCTGTTTCCTGGGTTGATGGACCTCACTGCTCTTTCTGTGGCTGTACCCCAACTAAAATGCTAAAGCTGAGTTTGAGCCTGTGGGCTCTGAGCCCAAGCGTAAGGAACCCAGCCCTTACAACAAGAGACCTGAATACCACAGGAACTTCCTGGCATCAGACACCCTCGACATATTTATTGTGAAGCATTAGTCTGGCTTGCTGTGCAGTAAATACCTCTAGTACTGAGTTGCACTCCTGCTACCAGAAGGCATCAACTTGATAAATGAATTATTGAGTAAAACTCTATGGTCAGACTAGATAATCACAGTGATCCCTTCTGGCCTTAAAATCTATTATCTTAATTCTCATTTGCCCTAAGGCCATTTTACCCCCCTCTAGCTATATAAATGGACCTTAAGGTTTGAATATTTATATCCCCTTAGAGGTATTTTCACATTGCCAGAGTGATGCCTTAGTAACCTTTGTGTGAATGAGAGCAAGGAGCTCCAAGTGCCTGGAATGCCCTGGTGGAAGCTGGCTCAAGGGCTGGGGTTTTGCTCATTTCTGTGGTTTTCCTCACCTGATCAATAGGTGTAGAATGTTTGGGAGGCCTAGTTTTAATATTTTATTAGCATTGAATCTCTTTGCTTATGCCTTTTGTGCTGGGCATTGACTAACTAGTGACATAACCTGATCCACCTGCCTTTGGCATAGTGTTAAACCAAGGTGTACGCATTTCCCAGATGTTATATGAAATAATATCAGCCTGAGGAAAAATGAAAAGAAGCTAAACAGTAAATCTAAAATGGTCTGTGCTATAAGCTTGGAAATGAGTCTTAATGGCCCACAGCTGGACTTCAGCCATGATCAGATGAAATGTACTGTTTCCTATTGGGAACTTTTGTTTCCAGTGCCTATAAAAATCTGTTTAGTCCAGTAAAGGCTGTAGTACTTAGTGAGGCTTGTGTGATAGTAGCACTTGTCAGTGACTGTGGTGACATAGATGACCCAGTAGTGTTGGAGACTCTCAGCTGGTGCACCAGGAGCTTACTATGAAGGTAGAACATCTTGACCCAATGACCACCTATTAATGTCATCATGGCAGTGCCTTCAGTGTTGGGTTTTCTGCATTAAACCCTGCAGCAGGATGGCTCTGATGAAGAGCACACACGTGCACACTCCAGTCACAGCCTCATTATTCTCATGATGTAAACAAGGTCTAATAATAAACAAAAATTCATAGTGGATGCTTGGGTTAGAAGAACATCTGCTCACTAATCTCTTTTTAAACTGCACAGTGGCTTTTCCCCTGAAGCTTTTCACTTGGGTGAAAAGATAGTAAAGGGAAAAAAAAGAAAAAGAGAACTTCAAATGTTCCAGATTCCTACTGGATAAACACTGGCATTCATCACTTCCTACAGGGCAGCACACCGCTCCCTGCATGGAGCCCTTCACAGTTTAAGTCAGCCCTAATGCCTCCTACAGAGAAGGGCTTTTTTTTGTTTCCTTGGGGGTACCAAATGCAGCATTACAAGCCATGACTTATGTCAAGAGAAAATCAGGCACCCGAGGACAGATTCCTATGCTGCATAATTCCAAGGCTGAGAAATGTGCCAGGGAATGCGGAATTATGATCAAGACTTTTCCAGCTTTCCCTCTTGTTGTCTTCATGGTCCAGTAGAAAATCATGACAGCTGGAAGTAAGGAAAAAAATTGAGTTCTATTGCTTTTCAAACAAGTCAGATGGCCTTCTGCAATTGTTGTAAGAAAAGAGAAGTGTTCCTCTTACTGGCTCCGTCTCAAATCTGTGGAGTTGGTCTGCCTATTCATTGTGATTATCCTCCTAGTCGCAGAGCGCTCCCAGGGCTCTCTGAATGGCAGATGCCTCCAGCATCTTCCCACTTGCAAATCAACAGCTCCGTTCTGCAGACATCCAGGCCATCGCTATGCTTTGTCAGTGCAAGTGAAAATAAATGGGATGAGCTAAACCTAAAACTACGCATCTGATAGAGTGCCATTCCTTTTCAAGCCAAGAGGTAGAAGTTCAAAGTAAAGAGCAGGAAATAATTTTGTTGCTTTTCTTGTGTTGTTGCTTTTTTAAAAATACTATTATTAATATTATTTTGAAATATGGAATCTGCCCTTGGTGCTTACATGGGTCCCTCTGCCCATCTGGAGTACTGCATCCAGGCATCCTAACTCAGGAAAGATGTGGACCTTTTGGAAAGAACCAAGAAGAGGACCATGATGATGATCAGAGGGCTGGAGCACCTCTCCTATGAAGACAGGCTGAAGGACCTGGGCTTGTTCAGTCTGGAGGAGAGAAGACTGTGGGGAGACCTCATTGGGACCTTCCAGTATTTAAAAGGAGATTATAAGCAGGAGAAAAATCAACCTTTTACATGGGAAAATAATGATAGGAGAAGGGAAGACATTTTTAAATTAAAAGAAGGGAGATTTAGATTAGATGTCAGGGATAAGTTTTTAACTGAGAGGGTGGTGAGGCACTAACACAAGTTTTCCAGAGAGTTTGTGGGTGCCCTGTCCCTGGAAGTATTCAAGGCCAGGTTTAATGGAGCTTTGGGCAGCCTGATCTGGTGGGTGGCAGCCTTGCCCATGACAGGGGTATATAACTGGATGATCTTTGAGGTCCCTTGCAACCCAAGCCATTCTGTGATTCTATGTTGACTTCCAGGCAGGTGATTGTGGTGCATTCTGAAAATCCAGTTTTGGAGAGTGGAGCCGAGCCCCATGCTGGCCCTGCCTGAAGCAGACTGGGAGCATCAATCATGGCAATACCCAGCCCTGCTGTACAAGACCCTTAATGAGGTGGCAGGCTCCTTAGAGCTTATTGCTTTGGATTACACCATGTCACCTTCTGTTACGCTGCATGGAGCCCTAAGCTGGCCTGGCATGGTGTAACTCAGAGGACCCTGATGTGGAATGACATTGTGTGACACAGTGTGTGAGAAAATCAGGCTCAGTCTCTCCTGGCATTGGCTGCTCGCTGTCCTGCAGCAGGCCAGATGTTGATCCCCTGTGTAGGGCTTGGGAAAATGGGGGAATCTTCATTCAGCAAAATCTCATTGGCAAATTCTCATAAAGTGATAACACAGGGCAGTAGTAGTCTTATTAATCCAACACGAGTCACTCTCATTACAGACAAAGGCAACAATAAATGTTCTTAATTTTGTGCAGACCAGCAGCATATGCACTGGCGTTTCCTCAGCAGCACAATCCAAAATTTCAGTTTCCCAATATCAGTTTAAAGCTCATGCAATATATATGTATATTTAATCCAACCAAAGCATGCATTACTTCCTTCCAGGAATAGGTACTGGTATGGAGAAAGAGTAATGAATACCCAACAAATGTGATTAGGTACTGCTTTCTCTTTACTCTTTCAATTAGCACAAAATGATCAATAGGGTGGGGCCTTAATCACTTGAGAACATTACATGAATTTCCTATCCCACAGCCAGCCAGGTGGTTTTTGTTTGCAAAAGGGAGTTGGAAGTGGTGTTGGTGGTTAGCTGTGTGTCATGTAAGTAATGCTGCTCATGTGAGGATGTGTCCCACAGTTTTGACAAGAAATGCAGATAAATTCCTTCTAGAAGTAATCAGTTTCCTTCGTTTTGTACTGCATGAAGAGCTTCCAACTTTAAAGATTCTTTTTGTGAATGGTAAAATAGGAAATCAATCCCATTTGTCTGAATGAATCTTTCAGCAAGCTCAGGATTTAGCGTGGGGGTACTGTGGGCAAAATGCAAAAGATGCAGTAGCAGGAAAATGATTAAAACACTTTGAGTGAGGTTATAGAGATAAAAAATGAGATGGAAGGAGCTGGAAAAGTGAAAGCAAGAAGTCTGTTTGATACGAAAGGTTTTTGTCTGTTTCCTATATTTACTTCTTGTGTTCATAATTTCTTCTCCATCATCAATCATTGTCAATTTGAAAAAGTACTATACTTAGGGTCATTTATCCAGGGCTATTGGAGGCTAAAATTATGCAGTTTCAGTCAAATATACATGAATAAAGACTGTCATTTCTGATTAATGACATGTGACTTCAGTGTCTTACAGAATCATCTTGCCATCCAGGCTTTACAAAAAGGTTATTATGTAAAGGCCTTTCCCATAATATTTCTCCTTCTCCTCTAAGAACACTGCAAAAGCCATTTTGTTCACATTAAAATTAGTGCTGATATCCCTTATTCTTCTAGAAGTAATTGTTCCTCTGACTTTGAGATTTAGGCCAGTGTAAGTGCATTTCTGTGGGGCTTAGAATCGCACTACTGAGCGTAGTCACTGTGCTTGTGTTTTTGTGCTGCTGCAGTTTGCTCCTGGTTTCAGTTGTAAGAAAGATCTTGGTGCTTGTTTGAAAACAATAATCTTTATAAAACACTAATCTCATGCAGTGTATTGGAAAAAACAAATGACAACAAAAGAGTTGCCAGTGGCATTTTAGCACTATTTGCTGTTTCTCATGCTTCACCTTTTCCCTTTTCTTCTCCTGCACTCTGCAGCTCTGGAACACCTTCATTCAAGGTATGTCTGTTCAGTTTAACTTTTTGGAAACTCCTTTTAAACAACTGTAAGCATATTTTTTCCTATAAGTGCTAGAAATTAGTATGGCACCAGTGACAGTAAGGTCCCTCATAATGACTTGCCCTCTGCTTCATGGCAAAAGAAGTAGCAGAGGAAGCAAGTTGCTTTGGGGTAGGATAAATCTAAAGCCCAAATCTTCTCCAGGTGGCTCTAATTGCTAATTCCTACCTCCTCTTTGGCTTTTCTGTTTCTAGAAGCTTCTTCTGTAAAAGATTGCAGAGGCAAAGCAACAGAAGTGTTTGAGAAGCTGCTGAGGGGTAGCTTTGTAGCTTCTTCTCTCCTTTTCCTCAGCTGAAAGTTCAAATATTATCTCAGTGTAGCAAAATTCTCCACATGGTCAAACAGAACACATTTTAAAGAAACTTCCATTTGTTTGAAGTCAAATGTTATTTTCCTCCTTTACTTCTTGTAGCAGAAGTGCTAAGTCGTGGCTTGAAGAAGTGATGGAGCACCTAGTGGGAAGGCAGGGCTAAATCCAGGGGAGCTCAGGTACGTGCAGTGTACCTGAGTGACTGGAAGGGATGGAGCCAGGATGCCCCCCTTCCCAGACCTCATTTAAGGGTTGGCAGTGGAGGTAAGAGTATCTTGCTGGAGGTCCCTGCTTATGTGAGGCCTTCTGAAGGTAAGTAGTTTATTTTTCCTTTGTTTCTGTGCATACAGCTGTTGTGCTTGAATGCATCCTCACTTGCTGCAGCCTGGGACATTGCTGCACTTTCTACTGCGTTACACTTCTATGTTTTGTTTTCGTGGTGTTTTTAACTGAAAAAGAGCTGCCTATTTGGCTGTGATAATTAGTGTAATGGTTGGTGTTCATGAGCTAATTTGGTGATCTGAGTGAGATGCTGTAGGAATGTGTCCATCCTGTGTCAGTACCTCATCACCCCTATTGTAGAAAACTTCTTTCTTATTTCCAAGAACATAGAGGTCTTGGTAGGAGATTACCTGAAGTAGGAGAAAATGAAAGCAAGAGATAAGGGGGGGAAAAAAAAAAGTGAACTGATCACAAGCCAAGGGAAAAAGATCTTGGTGATCAATAGTCAGTAACAGCAGTAGGACTAAGGAATGTGCAAAACCTCCTATTTGCATTGCATAGCATAACATTGTCCTATTTTATGCTATTTTTTCTCTGCAAATCAAATGGCATTCAGAATCATGTCATGATATAGTTGAAGCAGCTCTCATCCATTATGTTTAAAGACCTCAACACAGGGCATCTGTAATATAAGACTGTACGTATTTCATGTGGTTCTGATACTATTAAAGCTACTTAAGTGTCATGATGTGTTTATTTATGATATCATCAGAGCCACTTAATAACTTTTTCTTGGTTACTTGTTTACATCTGTGTAATACAGAGCCAGATTGTGCAGTCCACAGCCACATCAGTGAGCAGTTAGTCATGCAACTTGTGCCACTGTCATAGGGGTTTCACAATCTGGACTGTAATGTATCAAAATACATGAGGCCAAGATCTAATCACTTGCAATCATGTAAATCTGGCTTTAATCTATTTAAGCTCAGAGTTAGGTACCTAGACATAAATCAGTGAAATTCCATTGGCTTCAGCACTTGATTCAGTAGAGCTATTCTGATTTACCCTGAGAGGATCAGGCCCATTAGATTTGCAATTTAGAAAAGCATTTGCTTCGCTGCATGTATAAATGTTAGGATAGCTGAAATTAACATCACCACGAAAAAGATTATTTTTCAACACTGGCTGTTTAAAGTATCTCTTTGCACAATATAAACAAAGAGAATTGTGTTAGAGTCAGAAGCAGGAAGGTTTAAGTGTCATATATGTCTTAACCTTTACATTGGCTATGAGTACATCAGTTCCTACAAGATGAACTGCATTATAAAGTAAATAGATCTGCTTTAAAGAAAGGTCAGGACACATGTTCTGCTAAAATCTAATTTCAGTCTATTGCCCTATAACCTGCTGCTCTCCTGAATACAACAGATATAATAGTAAAGAGACTGCATTTAATTATCTGTGATATAAAGCCTCCTTGTTCCCCTGAGAATATTCACAAGAATAATAGAAGGCATTCTCAAAATACTGTATTTACTTCTGTATAATGATTGCTTTCTAGCAATATTATTCTAGCACCTCTTGTGTCCTTAATCCAATATTATACTACATTTATGCCCTGAAAGAGTGGATTGTTTTACAGAGCCAAGCGAACACATTGCGTGCTGTTAGCTGCTGGTAGGTTCCTGGGAGCTTAAGAGAAAACATTGCTCGTCGTCCCTATGCATTAACTGTTTGCTGCTGCCTCTCTTTAGGATCAGCTATATTAGTATTCAACAACTCAATAATATCATTTTTTTTGCCTGATACAATCCAGAATAATTTTAAAGTGTACTTGCCACAATCTCAATGTTAGACTGGGACTGGCAGAGAAACACCTAATGATAATGTGTAGACTTAAATAAAAGGATAATTAAGACAGGCTCAGTCACGTTATAACAGTTGTGCATGCAGTACTAAATCAACATGTCACTTAGAAAGGAGGTAGATGGTAAATTAGCTTTTAATGGCAGTCATTCGAACACCTGCCAGAAATATTTATACAGTTTTGGGGACACGAAAGAGACAGACACCTGTCTGGGGTTCACATCCAAATGTACAAATTTGTCTCAATTCTGAGAGTGTCTATCATTGCAAACAGATGTGTGTAATCTGTATTCTAAACTGACATCAACTGGCCTGATTACTGGAGAAAATAGTGCAACTTGACCAAAACACAATACCAGACCATCAGGCCTGAAGAGGCCATAGCAATCCTTGCCTGGGCTCCAGGCAGGGCTGTCCTGGGGGGTGCACAGAAAGTAAACTTGACCTAAGAATTAAGGTGTTAGCAGATTAAAGAACTTGTAATTTGTTTTTTTTTTGTTTGTTTGTTTGTTTGTTTTTTACGTAAGGAAGGATTGATTCTGGGTTTTGCTCCTGAAACTGACCAAGCTGACTGTGTTCATATTGCAGACTTTTGCTTTACTTCCTTCACTTGTTACTGACTCTTTTATCTTGAGATGATTTTTCAATATGTAGATGAAATAAAACTTTATATACTGAAATGGAATCTTGTCTTTGGAAGACAGTCTATTTAAGATAGTATTCTGTTGTCATTTGAAATTCATCCTTATTGAAGTCTAGGGTGTTCTGCAAAAAGAAAGAAATGATAGGGAAGGAAGAGTAAAAAAGGAGAAGGAAAAAAACCAGGATGGTTCCTAAAGCTGTTCCAGGAAAATGGATAGCCTCAATTTGTACATCTGTAGGCAACTTGGGAATAGGATTGGAAATGCCTACAAAATGGTCGCAGAACAAGATGTGAAATTCTCTTTTCCTTTGAAGAGAAGTTGTTGTATGGCTGGAGCACACTGTTTTGCTGTAGGTTGTGGAAGAAGATGGGAGTACTGCAGCTTGGCTGCCATTATGCAGACAGCTGATGTCACATCCACCAGGGTCCTCCTTGCCAGCAGCTGGGGCATATGGAAGGTCTTGTAGGAGCTGAAATGATTACATTATATCTGTCAGGCAATAGATGGTGATGTGCTTATTAGCTCTCTTGGAATCTTTCAAGGGAAAGTTTAAAAAAAACAAACAAGAAACTACAAAATAATAGATGATTACCTTGTCAGCCTTTTAAATCTGTTTGATGTTCTGATCACATATCTAGGACTCTACACTTAGAGAAAAGCTACACTACACAGTGTGTTACTGGGGCTCTAGTAAGACTTTTTTTTTCCTATGGTTCTTTCAGAGATCACCACAGGGTATTCTCCCAGCCTGATGCGGCCCTAGCGCAGCTACTTTGTGGAGCCAAAGGGCTGAGACTGTTCAGGGGTGTCTGAGGGACCTCTCTCATGGGCTTTCTCTTCTTCTGTTTGTTATGTACATAAAGCTGTGGCAATCTGATGCATTTTAGACATATAAAATCTGTGAAGACATACAACTGTACTGGTGAAGATGGTTTAATCGTACCCAAAGGAGTACAGACAATTCCACCTAGAAGTGAGGAAACCTCCTCTAATTCTCCTTTAGGGAGCATCTCTATAACTAACTTTGCTATCTCAGAGCAAGGAGACCCAGCAGTCTCTGCAGATTCTTGGTTTCACTGTTACAAGGTTTTTAGAAACCTCAATGCTTCTACTCAAGAGAGTTCCTTCTGGGGCATGGAAATACAGATCCCTAGGACCTGTCTTCCTTTCTTGCAAAATTAATGGTAATTACCAAGAATGATTAGCAGGTTCATTGCTTATTAGTCTTCCTTTTTAAGATTCTGAAGCATTTGGTTTTTTTCTTCCACTGTAAGAAATCACTTTAATTTCACTTCTTCGTCTGTAATAAAAATTGACGTTAAAGGATGCCTGAGGCAACGTAATGAGAAAATGAAATTAGTTTTTCAGTTGGCTGGTCAAAAGCATTTTATACATGATAATAAACAGTTTATTTTACTCTTTTGCTTATGACATAATAAATGATAAAAAATATTTTCCTGAAATAGATATTGCCCACTTTGCTATGGAGAGTTCAAGTCAGGCTCTTCTCCATTTGTAGGATCAGATAACTTTGAGGAATGCTTGTTCTCTTTATCTGCTTTTCTTAACCTTTTTTTTGGGTGGTATGCAACAGTGGAGTTCCATTCTGAATCAAAATTTAGGGTTTTTTTTTCCTTCTTGAAGACCTTTACTGGAAATGCAGAGCTAGTCCGAGTAAACCAGGAACAAATCTGTGTCAAGATACTTCTGAAGAGGTGCTCAGAACCTTATATTGTATCTTTAAAGCCAAACCGAAGCCTGTAACTAAAGCAAATTATCCTGCTTCAAAATGTTGAGCAAGGGCGTGAGCTGGTAAATTAGCTCCCAGCCAAGAAATCTCACTGTCCTGGATGAGCCTGCTTATTCCCTCTGCCTTAAAATTTTGGGACTGTTAATACTTTGCGGAAATTCATTATCTTCAAACCATCCACTGAATTCTTGGGCCATGTTGGAAGATTTTTTGGATGAGGGGCTGTGGTGGTTATTATGAAGAGCCATTCAGGATACGGGGAAGGTCTATAACCACTTAGAGATTGGCCTGGTATCAGCTGCCTATCCTTGCATTCACGTTTTGTGGAATTTTAAAAACAATTTTTTTTTCACAGAAATTCTTTCTGAAGGGAACATATGAGATTCTCTGAATTGTTTAGATTGGCTTACATTATAGAGGCTTCTTTAAGGGAGGAAATCAGAATAGGCTTGTGGTGAGATGAACACAGAACATATTGATAAATCTTGTTACATATATGAACTGGGTAAGAAAGAGAATAGCGGAGAATCTTACATATGATTCTTACAGTTCTTGACAGCTTGAACTCCCACATGCTTGACTAGTTCAATACTGGATTAGTGTGATGCCTGCTTGGCGGATCCTGTGGGGCATAGACTCGGCAAGAAACACATCATTCAGGATTTTGGGGACAGCTTGTAAACTATCCAACATCACTGGCAATCCCAACCCAATCAAAGTCAAGCTTGAAAATGGAATGAGGGGGGGAAAGAGAAGCTCTCTTATTTATGCTCCTGTAATTTATGTTCTAAATTGAGACTTATCTATTTCTGTAGAATAGCACCACTGAAAGATTGCTTTATAAAATAATATGAACTTTACCAAGCAAGCTATACGATGCTTAATTACAAAAGAAAGAAGGAAAATCAGAATGGATGTGAAAAGTCTGCACTGAAATTATGATTATTTTTATTGGTAAAACAGCAGCTGTCATTAATAAAGCCATGGTGTTAGCTATTAACATCAGGGCCAGCTTTTTTTTCTTTTTTCTGTGCTTAGGGATAAGGAATGTTCCCAACGAAGCACATGAACAACTTGTTTGCAAATTGCAGGCTATTGCATTGAATTAGTGGAATGATCACTCAAGTGGTCATCTGGCCTAGTTCCCGAGGGCAGGCCTGCAAGGCCAAGGGCGTATGTTTTTGTTTTTCTGTTTGCTTTACAGATGTTTTTGAGCCCGACCATAAAGCCTTGGCAGTGAGAACCACTGCAATTCCCTCCCCTCCTGGGGCTCATTTCTTCATGGAGTGGAATTCATACCCAGCTGAGGTGCCACTTCTCAGCAGTATATAAGGATAATTAAAGAGCAGAAATGATTAGCAAGGTACAGTAATCTGCTTGTTCTTTGATGTCTTAAAAGCATGGTGTATCTCCAGGTGTAGGTACAAACTGTGTTTTACTGAGTGGGATTTAGTGGCCTCTGCTCTGTTCACAATTGCAGGACCAGTTTGGAAACATTATCTACAGCTGTATCACAGCTTTTAAGAAGCAGTTTACTTGCTATTGAGATAACTGTCACTTTTCATATCTATGTATGTGAGAGAGCCCCAGGGACATGAAGGAATGCAATCCTTATGCCCAAGGTCCCTTTTCATGTTGATAATGGATATTCCTGTTTTCAGTGCATCTGTGCTGGTATAGGGCTGTGCAGGGTGACTGGGGTGTGATTCTTCTGCTCTAAATCCAGACCTGAACCTGACTTCCTTGTCTTGGCCCCAGCACAGAGCCAGAGAGGGTGGAAGAAGTCAGAAATTGAAATACCAAATCAAACTAGTGCAGTGAAGAAGACAGGTTACTTAATGGGGTAAATTTAAAGGTATAAGTTAAGCTAGAGATTAATTATCTTTTGTCATTCCAGATGTATTTCCTGAGAAACATCTAAATTTAATGCCTGAGACTTCTTCCCCTTAAATTCTTTGTAGCATTGATTGCATAATTATCCAGGGATTTCCTTCATAAACACCAACAAACCACCCCACAGCGTTTGAGCAAACATTATTATTGTGGCAATCTTGATAGCAATCTTGAACCCATACAGAGCTATAATTTAAATAGGAATTGTTTCAAACATACTCCAGTTCCCTTTTTTTCCCCTCCAATGATGAGAAATCGAGTAAATTTCAGAGGAAAATATCATTCAGTGTGTGTATATCTTGCATTTGTAAGACCTCAAACTCCAAATTACTGAAGTGGTTTTTTTTCCTATGCAAAGAAATGTCTCCAATGTTCCTGAAAATGAGCAAATGGGCATCATTTGTAAAATAACATCTGCCTCTGTTTAGCATTTGATATCAAAATTTCATTACTGATTCATTATCCCGAAATTATGTTTGTTGTAAGGGTTAGTTGAAAAATTGAGTAAAGAATTGCACCTGGCTGCCCCTTCATAGGATGTCTGAAAGAGGTCACTTATCTCCAACTTTCAGCAATTTGTCAGGATGCCTAAGGATGAGCAGAGTGACCTCCCTTTCACTTTAAAACTCAGTTATAGGAAATAGAAACGTGGGAGGAAAAAAAATCAAACCTTTTTCAGAGAGGGAGCAGTAACTTTTAGGCTCTCTCTGACCCCCCATTTGTGCGCAGTGTCCATATAGATGAGTTTTTATGGGTATGTGTTCTCTTCTAACATATCAAAATATTTACCTTGTGCATCGCAGTACAACATCATTAATTTTCCTAACCTCCCATTCTCAGTAAGTGCCAGCTGTCTTTGGGTTTCCAAGGCGTTCGGATCTGATAAGCGAGCTCTTGTGTTAGCGCTGTGACGGTCGGTCAAAGGTCCATGTCAGGTCAGGACCTCTGCTCTGTGGGAGAGATAAACTGATTTAAAACTACCAGAGGAAACAGCTAAAGGGAAAAATGGAATTTATAAAGCTTATGAAATGTCATGAGACACGATGCAGCCTTTCGGACAAGTCAACCTGGAGGAAAAAGGGGGAGATCAAACGACTCTTACTAGAATAAGACTTAGTGCTAGAGGCATAATGAGATCTTTTTCAGCCAGATCAGCAACGATGTTTCAATTTCCTTCTCAGAGACTCAAAATGTATAATTAAGAAGGTTCTTTTTTTCTCTTCAAATTCAGCTTGTGCACTTTATTTAGTACAATAAAAAATCCAGAGAAATAAAAGCGTCTTGCTTAATTGGACTTTACTTTATAAAAGATGTTAATGTATCATCTTCTGGTTAAGTGGATAAACCAAAGAGCTATTGAAATATGCAAGATATAAACCACAGCCAATTAGATGATAGCTAAAGTAGTGTGGCAGACCAGATTAAATCAGTGTTATTCAGATGTTGTTCCACAGGTGTGGTGTATACCATGAGTATCTGCTGTGAAAGTGAATAGGGAGTTTGTTGGGGTTTCAGCTGCTCAGGTGTGGGTCCTGAGCCCCGAATAGGGATTCTACACTCACAGACAGGTCTGAAAGAGGCCTGTAAGTTTTTCTTCCAGCAGTAGGGGCAATCAACCTCTTTTTGTATTTGTTTGTACCAGCTGCCATCAAGGGAAAGGGCAGAAGAACCAAGTGGAGGCAGATTAGGTGCAATTATTCCCCCTCTCCTCATCAAAAGCAACCAGCTGTGCCCCTAAGGAAACACTGAACTCAGGGAAAAGGCAGCAACCTTTCAAAAACTCACTGCTTATTCTATTTCGGATTTCGCCCTGAATATTCAGGGACTCGTAAGTACCACTTGCACTTCTATATTTTCTGTTTTCACAAATAGGAAGGTCTCACTACTGAAGTTCTAAAGTAACTTTATAAATCCTTATTCAAGTTCTTTTCTTGAGATGTATGAGAGAGGCTCATGCTGGAAATAATGGATTTTTTTCCCCCAAACTGTCAAATCTGGAGCAATATTAAATGTGTCAGAGCAGGATTAGTATCATCCCAGATTCTCTTCCTAAGGTTCTCTCGATGTGAGCAAATGAAGGAGAAGTGAACTAGTTCAGAAAACGTAACTAGACTGTGGTTTTATGTAATTCAGAAATAAATATATTTTTAGACATTGCAATAATAAATATGTACCACCTGGTTTCAGTATTGCATTTGGAGATTTCTGTTAGCAGTGGCAGAAAGTTGTAATTCAGTGTAATAAATTGTTGTTGTGGGGTTTCATCTGCTTATAAAAAAAGGATTAGAGTGATATTCTTCTTTCTCATCTTTTTTCCAGTAAAATTTTCCATGTTTGGAGTAGTAGGAGTCCAATTCAGCAAAACCCAAACTAAATCAAATCAAAAGAGGAAGATTTTGTTAGAAATTTTAACTAGACCAAGTGAAATCTATAGCTGCTTAGTCTTCAAGTTTTTTCTGAGATGTGTGAAGATGGTATTATAACCTATACAGAATATTTTTGGGAATGAACTCAGAAGATCTTAATTGGTCTTTTGCCTCTTCCTGCCACACCTCTTCCTGCCACACTTGCACAGGAATAGAATTGCTGGAATACGGGGAAGTACAGCCCAAGATTTCTGAAATTCACTGTTTCTAAAGCAGAAACAAGAGTCTCAGAGTTACAGCATCTCCCCAGGTACACCACGCATGGATAGCTTTCTTTCTGCTCTGCCAGCCTTCCCAGCATATACAAAGTAAAATTGCATTATCTTGGCACTTTGTATCCCAATTTCTGCATGGCTAGATTGCTTTTCTCCTCTGTTTTTGTTAAGAGGGGTTGGAATGGTGCAGAGTTTCACTAAGATTTGCCAGGAGATGTTTCTTGCCTATCAAGAAAATTGGGCAAAAGAATGATCAGACAAGAGTGTACATTTGCCATCTTGCTCTGCTCTTGCAGTGCTGACTCCTTTGTCAGTGTTGATAACATCAGGGAGATGACCTTGTAAGGTGTGCCACACATTCATTTCATCTCTGAGCTCTGCCAGAGCATTGCTTGAAGAATGATCATTGTCAAGCCCAGAGATGTAATTACCATGAGAGTTAACGTTAATTGGTTTATTGAGTTTAATTGGGTATCATTAAAAATACTGCCTTATGCAGGAACTAGGACAATATACTTTTAAAGGAAGAATGATCATTCCGATTTAATCACTTGCGTATAACCTTAATTTTCCATGATTTTTTCCCACAATGAATCCTGAATGAACAAAATCTGCCACTAAGGCTTGTTGGTTTATTTATTTTTTTACTTATTGTTTGGACGAACTCAGTTTTTAGTTCTGCTTACTGTTCATGACCTTTCCCCAAAGTTTTGGGTGAAGAATTTGATAAAACATTTGATGCTATTGTTAAGGTTAATTGCAACTTCAGCTTTGGCAAGAGATGTGCTCTAAGTGAAATGAAGAATAATAAAACTGTAGAGGTCAAAAGAGCTGGGAAGGAGGTTTCAGTAGTCGTAATGAATAATGAGTTGGAGTAATTAGACGATTTTAGTGATGATGATCAGAAATTAACAGGTGATGTCACTAAAGGGTTTAATCTGCTTTTAGAAGTACTGAAAGACAGGCAGTCTACAATTAATACGGGTGGTTTTTGACATTTGTGGGCCTTCAGTTCATAAATACACAGAAACATAGGACCTCCTAGACAAAGATGAAGCAGATTTCAAGAGATCTTCAGCACTTTTGTGAGTAGAATTTTGCAGGACTGTGTCCTTCTATGGTAAGCAGGGAAGTTGGTGTATATTGAGCTTCCTGTATTTTCAGAATATATGATGCTGTAGCATCATATAGATAAGGATCACAGAGTAGAAATCCATTATAAAACTTAATTTAAGCTTTCAATTTAATATTAAAAATTTATTAGTGTTTCATTCCTCTCTAAGGCCTGTGCATTTGGTTCCCTTTAGTGCCACTGACTCACGGTTACTAAGGCAACTCTGGCATTGGAGTGAATAGCACAATAAAGGTATTTGTTATGTATTTAAATTTAAAGGCATTTATTGTCAAAGATGGCTATTGGTATTAAAGGCACTTATTGCACTGGAATTACAAAATTTATAAAGTAAAACTTTAAATATGCAAAACACACTGAAGATATTAATACTCTTTTAGTACTTAAACCAGATAGAATGAAACAAATTTTCTTCCAGATGTGTGGGATAAAGGGGATCTATGTAAGTGTGAGCATTTTGTAGCAGAATTTAATGTAAATTTTTGAAGCAGTTATGTGGGAATGCCTCTGCGGCAACTCTACATCTCCAGCTGTATGCAAAACTCAGCACCACCAGGCTGGATAGAGCCCCCAGTGCTGAGTGTGGGGCTGTCCCCTTCAGAACAACATCAGGGCATGCAGGTGGGCCCCAAGGTGATATTGCTCAAAGTAGTAGAGTCAGCTATGTCTTATTTTGGCTTCAGCTGGCTTTGGCTGATGGAAAGTTATAAGGAGGTTCATTGCAAAGCAGCAGTAAGGAGTTCAGTGTTAAGTTTGTTTTCTTATTTTCTAGCTGGAGGTTGGAGGGATTTGAAACTTCAGCAGCTTCTTTTCTGATACACTTCAACTAGGCAAAGGAATTTTCAGGCTGTGTTATGTCTTAATTCTTCCATGGAGCCCATTATCTGCTCGTTATTGAGCTACAATAAACATCGAGTCCTTGAAGTACTTTTTTTCTTCCCAAATCACGTTAAGAATGAAAGCTTGTGACATCAAATTGAGGATGTATTGTCAAATGGAATCATTTCAGGGTAAGCAGAGAATTTTCTTTCCATAAAGGCTGACATCTTGGGTAGATGTGTGCAATTTGAATGAAGGAAGGTTGGAGTTTGTATCTGAGAGTGAGCTTTCTCACCAGTCATTGCTTGGTTTTTTTGCACGTATCTTGTAACAAAGCTAGCCCAAACAGCACTGTCTGATTCCTGGATAACGTGTAGCATGATATATTAGCATGCACAAGTAACTATGTATGAGTGGTAGCAGCAAAGAGGTAACATAAATAAAAGAAAGTTAATTAAAATGTTAGCAAATATAAATAATCCAAGGTTAGTGAACATTGTTTCATTTTAAATTAATAAATATGCAAAGGTAATGTTTATAATTAAAGCTATAATTTATCTTCATGCTCTGCTTGTTTAATAACAGTGGTAACATAATGTTACATGCAGAAATGTAGTAATAGATTTGTTTAGCACTGACATTATAAACAAATGTCTCAGTCTATTTATTCTAAGTTATGATACAGATTCTTTTCACATGCATCTGATGGCCTTTAAACCATTTAAAATGAACTACATTAATGTAATCTAATCTTGATACTGAACATAACATTTCAGTTTGAATTATCCAGAATCCATGATCCATTTTATTACTCACAAAGCACTTTATACATTTATGATAATGGCAAACCTTACTCTGGTATTTAAATCTCATTTCAGATGGGATTTTTTTTTCTTATAATTTTATTTTTTAAAGCATTTTGGTAGTAAAATACAAATAAAGAAAAGTCAATGCTCAGTAAGCCCTTTAACAAAGCAAACAATTCGACTTTTTATGACATTAGCAAATAATAAAGAAAAGATCTGACATTTACACTTGATGAAATTTTACGATATAACAAAGATGAAGAAAATGGAATGGAAATCACACATGATAAAACCTGTCAGTGAAATTCAGATAGGTCTTAAGAATAACTGCTGCTAAACGTTTTGGGAACTCTCTTACTTTTCCATCCTTTGCTGGGAGAATCTGTACGAAGAGTCAGTTCCCCAAATACTTTATTTGGTTTGAGTCATCCTAGTAAAATAATAATGAGGGTCTTCAGGGGATTTATTCATGCAGGGAAGAAGGCAAAGTAATGTGGTATAGAAACAGTCAAATAAAGGTTTGTAGGTATTAGAATCAATTTGATATAGTGGTCACAGGAAATGGATTTAATTTTCTTGAAAATTCTGGTAAACGTTCTTGGAATTTGCACTTAATCAAATGAATTCTGAAGTAGAAGTATTTTATATTTATAGTTGGTCTGGATCTTCAGCTCGTGTGCCTGTGGCTGTATTTCTGGTGTGGGAATATTACCCGTGTTGCTAAGAGCGGTTATGCTCATTATCTTATTTCAGTGAAACGTATTTACAGATAATTCATGCTTTTCCATAGCTGAGACCACTCACGTGCATATAACTAGCACGCACAAGACCTGAATTTGAGGTAAGAAGCTACGAGCACCTTCTTTTAAACAATATATTAAATTCATGAGAAATGAAGTTGATTTGTCTAGCCTTTTGTGCACATCTTGGGCTGGCTCTCCTCATCCCCAGTGCTGCAGAGCCAGAAATCCAGTTTACACACAAAGCAGTGCTGAGCATAGTCAAGGAGGATGACTGCTGGTCCAGTATTGGGAATCGGAACTTATCTGATCACTCCCTGGTCTAAAATAAATTTAAAAAGACAATAAAACATATTCGGTGTCTGAATGCTGAAGAATGAATTAAATGCGTATTCCGGATAATCTGATTTTATTGGGTTGTTTTACTTCTGATACATCTAGAAATCAGTTCCATGGTTATAGTGTATGAGTAAGGCTGTTAATAACAAACTGCTGTTTTAAGAAAGTGGTTTGAGGAAAAACTTCACCTTCAATGTCATCCCCAGCAGGATGGGGTCCTTAATAGGAATCATGCAGGAATATTCTTTTTGTATCTGCATATTGCCAAGGGGGACAACAGGGACATAAAAGGCTGAAATACCCCTGATGTGTTTTTTAAAAAAAAATAAAAAAAATAAAAAAAATCCTTATGACAAACCTAGCTAAGTTTACTCTAAAAAGTGTTCCCTTATAGCACAAAGACTCCATCAGGCTATATATAACGTGTATATGTTTTCCCAGAGCTGTCATCAGTAAGAAAATAGGTTATAGATCGATAAATGTGGTGTTTTAGAAAAAAAAACTAATGTACAAGAAAACGATGGGGTAATAGTAGAATCAGAGATGATGTGATTCACACTGTGGAGCTCACTGAGATGTTGATGCCTTGTGTGGTGTACTTCTACTGACATCTTAAGGGATGCATGTCATGTTTGGCCAGGAAAAAGTTACCCTGAAGCATGGAGAATTGGGTCCAGGAGCTCCTGGCTCTTCATTTCCAGTCCTTGGACCAGCACCTTCCATTGTGCTGGACAACTCATAACTGCTCAGGTGCATTCCTCCTTATTGTGTGTGGTTGATAATAGGAAACCTAATAACCTTTACCAAGGTTGGGCAGTGTGGTTTAAATGCCAAAGTCTAGCATCTTAAAAAAGAAGCTTGCATTTGTTTCACTTGGTATTGTTAGGATAAGTGGAGAATATTCAGACTATTAGTTTTCAGTAGTTTCGTTATGAAAAGAAGAAAGGCTTCCTAAAATGTTATTTTTAATACTGTATTTAAGAACAAAAAATAGAGAGAACACTTCTGAGAAGTTAAACAGCAGGTTTCAGCTGTATCGTTCTCTTTAAATGATCTTTTATAATAGGACACAAAAAGAGAAAGGTATCCTCAGAAGTGGTATCATGCTATTTTCATGTTGATCGCAATAAGTAGCAAGAATAGAGTGCATTCTGTGTAAAATCAATGTCTGGTGGGAAAAAAATAAAAGGAAAGAGCAGCACAAAAACTTCAGGGTTTATCTTTTCAGTGCCTCTCTGGGAACAAAGTGGTGCCCGGTGAGGGCAGGAGCAGGGCTGGAGGAGGTAGTGGACAATAGTGGGGCTACGCAGGGTGAGAGCGGAGAGCTCCAGGAGGAGCTCTGAGAGAGAACGTCTTCATTAATTTTATCATGTTTTCACTTTCTAAATCTTCTTGTCTGTTCGCTCAGCCTTGATCCCGTTCTGTGATACCTGTGCAGATTTATAGTAAACATCTCTCTTCAGGGTAGTGTAGAAGAGATAAGTCTGGACTGTACAAGGGAAAAAGCAAAAAAACAAAAACCAGAGGCAAAACTTGTTCAGAGCTATAGTCACCAGTACAGCCTGATAGCACCTGAGGCTGGTAGTCACAAAACCTGGATATAATATAGCCAAATTACTCCTATGTTGTCTCACTGGAGAAATCTTTTTCCTTTTCTTCTTCAGAAAAACCTTTCCTTGGTATAATTATTAGGGCAGGCCTAGGGAACCGTGTTCATTTCAGAGCTTTCATTTTTAGAAAGGCTGTTTAATATTTATATAAAGCTCATGTTAAGTTTATGCACCTGTCAAAATACTAAATTATATGATAGTGATTGCAAAATGAGCTATTTATCAGACAGATGTCTCTGCTGAACCTGCAGTGTGTAGAGCTCTGGATGTGCAGCCTTGGGTGGGGGAGGGGGGGGGGGAAATGCTGTTAACCCTGATATCTCTGGGGGATAATAAGGAGATATCATGGAATCAGAGAATCATTAAGGTTGCAATAGACCTCTAAGGTCATCTAGTTCAACCTTCCATCCACCACCAGTACTGTTCAGTAAACTATGCCCCTGTTAAACACACAGTTTCCTCTACTGTTCTTCAAAAGTTGCCTCACTCGGACAAAGTGTGGCTTCCCTCTCTAGCCATGGTCTGAGGAGTGGAAAAAAATGTCAGAGTACGTGTTAAGTGGAAGACAGATGTTCTCAGAAAATAAATCTGTAATCAACAGCGTGTTAGGACGATGCTTTGAGTTGTTGAGGTCTGACCTCATCCAGCAGTAAATCACAGCAGAAATGGCTGTTTGGCACTGCTGGTGTGGGGCATCACAAGCCTGTGCAAAGGGGCAGAGATGGAGAGAAAGGTCAGAGCAGGACGGTGTGGATATTGACATGCTGGTAACCCAGGGCGGTCATAGCGCTGCTCCCATGTGAAGCTTAAGCAGTTTGCTATAACTTCCACCAGACATATCTGGGCTTGTATATGCTGGGGTTTTGCATGGTCTCTTATTTGCCTTTGAGACACCCAGTTTGCCTCTGCTTGTGGACTGTGGCTGCCAGTCTGGACTAACAAGACACAGAGCGCAGTACCTTATTCTCATCTTTAGGGAGCATTTCCTGTGCACCAGAAACCCCTGCCTGTAGAAACCTGGTTATATGGGGGAGGAGAAAAAAAAGCCAACCAAACATACACTGATCCCAAACCTTGGGTGTTTGGCTCTGACATCTAGAGGCATAGATGCTGGTCTAAAGCAAGTTGAGCTTCTCTTATACTACCATAAAAAATGCGGTGTTTCTACATCCAAAGGAATCTTGTGCTGCTTTTGAAGAAGATATTTATTTAGGAGGAGTAAACTGCATAGGCTTCACTCTGCTTTGGAAAAGAATTCTTTGTGTAGACAGCTCAGACAATCTAATTGATGCTATAATAAACTCCACTGATCTGAACAGGTATGGCACAGTTGCTCCTTTTCAGCAACACAGCACTTCCTGCACCATCCATGGAAAAGAAATCCTCACATTAAGGCGGGAAAAAAAAAAATAAGAAAAAAGGGGATGACTGATTCCTCCCTCTAATGCAATGCGGTATCTGTTTGGTGAGCTCCCTTGAACATTTGTGCCTTCAGAAACCAAGAAGGAAACCAACAGCCACCATCTGTCTGGAAAGTCATTGGCCGAATTAACATGAAATGCAGGGAGGAATTTGGTGAATGTGTGCTTGGGACAAAGCAGATTATTATTTTTATTTATTTTTAATTAGTTATTATTAGTTATTAGTGAGTTATGTATGAAGTATCGGTACAATTGAAGAAATACCCTGTATTTCCCTTATGCTCCATTTTTACTCTGGTTACTTAAACCATGAATACCATGGGGAGAGAAATAGCTTTTTACTCAGTTTGCTCTTGTTTTGATTCTGTGTGATGGATTATGAATTACCATGATACTGATATACCTATGCAAAAATATAATGCAATAGATGTCTAATTATGACCTGAAGTGAAAATGAGTTATAACTCCTCATGATACTTCTTATGATTTGCTGCATTATAAATAACAGTGATTTATTGTTGTTTCACCTACTGCTCTGCTAGTGATGGATCATAATAGTACATCATCATAATTTTGAAATCAGAACAGAGCTGTTTTTTCTCCCATATAATTCAATTTTAACTCCACTACTAAGGTTGTTGAGTATCACAATCCATCTACTTTATGTTAAGTTTTATTAGAATGAAGATATTTTAATACATTTGGTAGCTGTTCATTACTGCCATCTGTTTATTAGACCTCTCTACTAAACTGTCCAACATACCTTTTGATACAACCGTATCTCTGGAGATACCCAAGATCCACCTAGACACTTTTCTGTGCCAACTACTATCAGGATTCTGCTTTAGCAGCAGGGTTGGACAAGACAACATCCAGAAGTCCCTTCCAGCTACTGTGATTCTATGAGAACCAGTGGTGAAAAGGAAGGCTTCCCTTTCCACGTTTGATTTGTACTTTTAGCAAAACTGCTGTGATGCTAATGTAAGTTTTCAAGTGGCTGTGGTTTAGCTCCATGGTATTCTGTGATTTTAACAAGAACCTGCATCTCAGATTCTGCTTTACTCTCAGCTGTTCCATGCTTTGTCCCCTTGGATGTGGCTGGGTAGGCAGGACAGACCCAACGGGGCCCTCACATCTCTGGGTGGGGGTTTCCATGGGATGTAATCCTCTGCAGTAGGATGCCTTGTCCAAAGCAGAGCATCCCTGCTGCTATCTAGGTAGGCTTCTGTGGGAGAATGAAGGTGAGCAGGTCTCCTTGACTGGGCTTTTGGGGGAAGCATTTGGGATCCCAGCCCAAGGAGTGGAAGGGGTTGGCCAGGTTGCAGGGGTATTATTATCAACTGTCCTGCTGGCTTAATCTTGACATTTAAAAGCAATGAATGATGGAAGTACTCATTAAAGCTCATACAAGTTATTTTAGTAGTTAATAATTAATTTCATTAAAAAAAAATTGTTCATGTCAATCTCAGAGCTTAAGAATTAAGAATTTGATAGAATGATTTTCTTTCCCTACCCTGTATTTGTCTGTGAGCCCAAAATAGCAAGGGGTTGTTTGTTTGAAATCATTTCTGTGCTTATATGGCTGTCCATGAAATGTTTTCCAATTCTTTCCTGGTTGTATGCATCTCTAAACTGGAGGTCTTCTGCCTGGACGTAACACACCTACAATTTCTCTGCCTGGAGTAGTTACTACTTAAATACAAGAGCATGAATATTTATGATGTGAAGTGCATTTTCTCTGAATATTCTACAACATCACTTAAAAATATTTGTTATGACTGTTTCTACCATTAACTTGTAAATGTATGGAAAGCAGGCACAAACAGAGTAATAGTTTGGCTGCTCTGAGCCCCTTCTTGTAACTGAGTTTCTGCCAACTAATAGCTGGTGGGGGACTGCAAAGAGGTGAGGTGGGGTGTGGGTTGGAATGGAGAGAGAGGGATTGGAATTAAACCCCCAAGGTCCACTGCTGAATCCCAGTGAGAACAAGCCACAGATTGTATCTCTGGGAGAAGGTAACCAAAGGATGGGAGTGGGGTGGGATGGGGCAGTGGCAAGGTGACCCCTTCTGATTGCACCTGGATAAGACATTGGGAACAAGAGTGGGGTCTGTACCATGATTATTCTGTTTCTGTACTCAGTAGAAAATTAACTGTTTGGCTCTGCAGTTAGCTTGGGCATAGCCTACAGCTTCTAATTTTCTTAAATGGCTCTGAGAATGTAATATATTAGCTGGTCGACGTAGTTTCACTTTTTCTTTATTAATTTTTTTGACTACTTATCCTTCATATAGGAGAGGGAGTGCGCATAAAGTTTATCCTTTTTGTTTGGTTACTGAAGAGCAAACAATTCTGAGCATCTGAAAACTTTCATAAAAGACCAGTGGACCTTAGAAATCTGGGAAGAAATGAATAAGTAAAATGTATACGTTAAGATGAATAAGTAAAATGTAAATGGGGGAAAAAAGACAAGTACCAAAACAACAACAAAGCAAACCAGAAAACCCTAGAAGCATGATTAAAATGTGTATGTATGCAGTCTTAAAGTCCCTACTTTACAACTGATTAAATAACTGCTTGAGCAATAATTTATTTGCATGCTGTTAATTAGAAGCATAATTAATTTTTGTAGATTATAAATAATGGTGTGCAAAATGTCATTCCCAGCAGATCAAATGGAAATAATATAAACATTCTTAAAAACCCAAGAATAGCTTGCAATGAAACAGATTTAAATTAGTTATGATTTTTTGTGATGTCTTTTGATAATGAAAACTATAAATTTGTGTCTGAAGTTAGTAATTTATCGGCAGAATGCAAGGGTTCATTAATCATTCTGCTTTCTCTTATACTTGGCACATATGGAAGGAAAATCTCTGTGTTTATCGCTGCTTCAAATAAACAGTAGCATAGGTAGATTATTCCCAACAGAAAGATATTTCCCACACCCTAATCTCAGAGCAATCATTCACTGATCTAAATGAGCAGTTACTTAAACCGCTAAGAAAGGATGCTAATTAGCTAAGGAAAACTAGGCAAGAGTATTTAAAAAAAAAAAAAATCCATTTTTTTCCTGCTATCTAGTTTCTAATGTATTATTTACTTTCAGTTTGCTTGGATGCTGCGTCCATGACAATATCATATTTGAATGCCTCTTCTAAGGAGAACAGGATGGGTTCTTACCAACTTCTACACTCTGGAGCTTGGGTTTTGGGGCCCCCAATCTGCCATGGTTACACCTCTCATTTCCCGGTTAAATTAGGCATTTGCATTGGTGCAAAAATAGAAGTGAATGTGAACCTGCTTTGCACTGTGGATCTGGGTCTGCCTGGACTCTAAATGCTTTAAAACATGTGTATAGTTCAGTTTTTCTTTAGAAGTCTCATGCCTCAAGGTCCAAATAATATTATAAAATAAATAACAAGCTCTGTGCCTTAGAACAAAATATCCTCCAGCTTTTTTTGCAAAGCAAAATGTGTGGTGTGTGATGCACAAACAACATCAGCGCTTTTCTAGGCTTGTAGATAAAGTTGGATTTCTGGCTAAAGAAAAGGTCTGCAGTATAGTCAGATCATTCAAATGTATTTCATCTTCTCTAATGAGGGGTCTCAGCAGCCTGTAAGGAATGTCTCATGGACATGCACAGGTAAGACGCTTTTGTTGTTCATCATCAGACCATGGCAGCCTCTTCTGGTTGTCTGCTCAGTGGTAAGGATAAGTAGATGGCACTGTGAGGATATAAGAAAGGAGGACTTTGTCACTCAGCTGTGTTTCCTTCTTCCTGCAATCTGTCCTGGATGTTGGAGCCCCTCTTCCAGCCTTCCTGCAATGCTCTGGAGGGAAGGGTTGGGATTTTGATTGCTGATGCCCTACTATTGGTACTTAGATGTTCTTTACCAGGAGTTAATATATGAGAGTAAGCAAAGCAGCTCTAGAATGGCTTCTGCCATCAGATTTCACAGAAGCATCATTCATTAAAGTTGGAAAAGACCACTAAGGTCCTCATGTCCAGCCATCATCATCATGCCCAGTACCACCTCAGTGCCATATCTAACCTTTTCTTGGACATCTCCAGAGACAGTGACTCCACCACCTCCCTGGTCACCCTGTTCTGGCTTTGCTGGTCAGACATAGTGGTAGATCTTGGTGCTTGAGGTGTTGCTGCACCACAACAGCTTCACACCGCTGGCTGCTTTCACACTGTGCGTGGCTGGAGCTGCATCCTACAGGGGCAGCTCATCTTGCTTGCTGCTAGCTGTTGCTTCAACGTATGAGGCTCTGGCAGTTGACACTGTGTGAAAGGGGACAATAATCAGCACAAAGTAAGAGTAACACAGCATTTTCGTGGATTATGGATTTAGTTTTCAATTTTTGGTTACATTTTGCACATTTTATTTTGCCATCTGACTTTCTAGTGTTAAGGGATATAAGGAAAAATATTTCATAGAAAATTGTCAATAGTCAGTTAATGGCTGCAGGCAGGCTTTCAGATTTTAAATTTATGTATTTATTCCATTAAAAATGAAATGATTCTATGGAGAGGAGAGAGAGACTGAGCAGCAACGCTACTATGGCATGGATGGAACATTGGATATGGATGAAATTCTTGAACTCTCTTACATGCCATCTCAATCTTTCATCTTGGCCTCCAATTCTGGCAGATAAACAATGCTTTACAGAGCTGATGCAATTATAGATATAGTTTATTTCTTCTTAATAAATTATTTTCCCTTTATGCACCCTTTTGAAAGCGCAAGGATCCAAGTCTCTCACACACCGTTCTACAAAACATCTTCTACCTCTTTTTTTTTTTTTTTTTAATTTAGCATTAGTTCTTCAGCTGGAATTTTAATGTGTTATTAAAGACGCGTTCAGCACGGCTAGCAGAGACCAGGTTCTAACAGATTTAGGAGTCAGGGATTTTGCTGATATTTCTAGAATGTGGCAAAACCTGTGAGTGAAGAGTGGAAGCAGAGCTGAATGCCTCTGAGCCTAGAAAATTACGTCAAGTGTATTTCTGTATACAGAGATTAAAAATCGAGCGTACATGAAGTGTTTAGACTGGTCTTTGTTTTGTCTGTGAGATGTGATTCACCAGTTTGGCATTCTGTTGAGTAGTCAGGCATCATTGTGGACCTTTGATGTATTCCCCATTAAAATGCATGTGCTGTACTTCTGGAGGATTGATGAGAGGTGGAAAAATTGAAGACATAGTAGAAAGAAAACAGAATAAGAAAGAATTCTCATAGGCTACACAGACACAATTCATGTCAACATGTGAATAAATACTTCATGTACCTATAGCTAGACACAAAACACTGAGACTTCAGTGCTCTGCTGCATTTTGTTTATAAAACTGCTAGCTTAGAAAATTGTTCCAAACAAGATGTATTCTGAAATAATGCTTTTGTGTTCAAAGAACAGTGTTTGAATACCTGCGATTATGGGTTATGTTCTTAATTCTGCCACAAGCTTACTGCCAGATTTCAAAGGTCTTGCAAAAAAACCCACCTGTCTTCCTGATTCTTTATTGGTAAATAAATTAATAGATGGAAAAGAAAAATGTGATTAGGACGTTGTTAATTATCATTTATGAAATGCTTTGAGATCCTTGGAGAAAAGCACTGTAGACATGAAAAGAAGTTTTATTTAATAAAGATTTATTAAGTAAATAGCCATGGGATCTAGATACACTGACACTAAGGATAAATAGTTTTCTGATGGATGCCTTCACCTGCGCAGTATAGCTGTTATCAAGACTAGAAGAAAAATTAAACTTGCAATTGAAAAAGCATCCAAACAACTTGCATTTTACCATAAGCATTACTTTAAATCTCCAGACTAGATCTGTCATTGGATAGATGCAGAATTTTATATAGTATTATACTGAAATAAGTGAGAAAAGGAGGATTCGGAGCCACGTGACTGAAAGCATAAAAGGCCCCCGAAGCCTTTCATGTTATCATCTTTGAATAGAGCTTTGGTCTTTTGTTCCTCTTATGATAGATGATGCTTTAGTATTGCAATGACAGTGAAGCTCTTACTCTAAATTGCAGGGAAAAAATGTTAACAGAGATTAAATATATGTTCACTTACCCACAGAATCTTTTTATAATGCTAGATACCACTGATAGTCTCTTTATCTGCTCCTGATGATGTATTGCTCATATATGACTACTTTCCTTCACATTACAGTTGAATATTATGAGCTGTGTGCTATAGGGATGAAAACAAAAAGTTGAACTTTATCAAGGAAAATAATTAGATTTTTAAACCACAAAGTAGCACTATGATTAACTGTTTTATTAAAATACTGGACAATGTTTCGACTCTGATTTCCTTTATTCTGATTTATACTTTTTTTTTTTTTTTTTTAACTATTCTGTGCCTGACTACAACTTTTTCTTTTGCATTCAGGAAGATTTAGTGAATCCAAACTCATACAGCAAGTTAAAAATTACAGACTCTCCTCTTTTGTTAGTGAAACAAACGAACAAAAAACAACACCCAAACACATGAGAGTACTGGCCTTTTCTTCCAGCATCCCCTTTTCCATGTGTCAGCTAGATGAAAGGACATTTTTTTTTGCTGTAAAAGTAGGTAGAATCTGAGGTGGTGATTACTGAATGGCTAATTAGTATGTCATACTGTAGAACTACTTACTCAGTTTACGCAGATGAAGCAGGATAGTCTCTTTTCCTTATAGTATTTGATACAGTCACAGGGCTGCCACAGCATCAATCAATTCTTTTTACAGGGTACTCTGGATAATCTGAACCTAAATGTAAATAGAAAAATAAAATGAATTCCTTTTGAAATGTGTGTTTCACAGAGTATAGGGTGCTCCTGTAAGACATCTAGTTTTATAATGCAAACTGTCCCTAATCCAGCTATTGGACTACAGCTTTATTCATTTATTTATTTTCTCAAAGTATTAGGCTATTAAATGTGTTCTGCCCCTTACCTAAGAAAAAGTCCATGGGAGAGTTTGTAGGAGAGAACTCAATCACAGGTAGGTCCTTCAGAGGCTGAACTCCATACATCCAGTCTTGTGCAAACACTACAGGCCTATGCTTTATTAAGCTGTATTGGCTATGCTTCAGTGAGGTAACCACTGTGGCTGCTTTGTTACAGAAAGACTTCTAGCAAACTTAAATGCCAGGTGTCAACAATTTGGTTTTGTATGGTATAATTTCTGCACAGATTTCACAGGCTTTCTACTACTCCTGTTAGATCCGTTAGAGTTCTGTGTTCTTTATGTCCAATCTAGATCTTCTGAAATGCATCCTTCAAGGATGAAATGAGCCAGGAGGGATATTGCTAATAGCCGTTAAGGGTGGTCTGTGTGCCCTGATCTTAAAGAATCACAAAATGAAATTCTTTTGAAATAGGAAAGTTAGCTGCTGTCTATTCCCCGATGGCAAACTGGTATGTTTATGTTGAGGGTGGTTGCCTTTTGACCATGGTGTCAGAAAATTAGAGAGAAATCGGAGAAAACAGGGTCGAACAGGCTTGGATTGAAGAAATGTTTTATAAGAATGATGAGTTTGTCTGATTTGTACATGATAAGTACCAGGTGCCACACCATATGTATAAACTGTGTTGCTCTTGTTTCAGAGTATCAGGAAAATTGTTATGCCTGTCTCCTGCTTCCTGAATCACTTTAGTCTAAACTTCAGATGGGTGACAAAACCTCTAAGATTCTTTGGGTTCATCCATTACCACTGCCCAGGAGAAAATAATATGCATACAGGTAATAATGCATTCGAAAGAAAACTCCTGGAGCCTGTGGAGCTGTTTAAATCTCAGGATGTATATTTTGTTTGGTTTAGAGGCATTATATGAATGATATGATCTAGTATATGAATAGAAAATTATGTTTATGGAAATATTTGTATTGTATATAAGAGCATCTTACTTGGCATCTAAATGCAAAATAACTTCATTTTTACTGGGATGACATGGTCATGAAGAGGAGATATTGAGCAATAGAATATATAATAACCCATATGTAACAGTTGCCTTTAGATATATGGCTGTGTTTACAGAGATTATGGGAAGACTTCATGCACTTCAGTGCAATTTACTAAATACAATGTGGGATGAAATTACTGTTGTTGGAGCACAGGACAGCTTTAGAAATGAGTAGCTTAGGGGGGAAAAAAGCCTTATGTATTCACATGGAACAGAAAGCATTAGTATATTTAGATGATTATTCTCCTGAAATAATGTACAAAATTGCTATACCTTCTACAGTGAATTTCAGTTAATTGCTTTACCATAAAAGAACACTTGTTTTTTCCAGGAACAAGTCCCCTATGAACCTTCCCTTTCTTGCAGACTCCTGTCCAGTTTCCTCACATCTTCTGTCCTCACAGTGACTTTTTCCTCTCATTCTGTCTTCTCCATCATATTACCTCGGTGGTAGAATCATAGAATTGTAGAATCATTAAAGTTTGAAAAGACCTCCAAGTTCATCCAGACCAGTCGTCCATCTACCACCAATACTTTCCCACTAAACCAAATCCCTTAGTACAACACTTAAGTGTTTCTTGAGCACCTCCAGGGACAGCGACTCAATCACTTCCCTGGGCAGCCCAATTCAGCTCCTGACCATTATTCAGAGAAATTTTCTCTCATATCCAACCTGAACCTTCCCTGGCTCAATTTGAGGCCAGTCCCTGTTGTCCTATTGCTAGTTATGCAGGAGAAGAGGCTGATCCCCACTTCATCACAACCTCCTTTCAGGGAGTTGCAGAGGGCAATAAGGTCTCTCCTGAGTGCACTCTTCTCCAGTCTTTTCTGTATTAATTTTTTTTAATCATACCTGTATTCAAGCCTTGCATTCTACTGAAGGTGTTTAATTGAATATTTCCTATTCTTTCCTCAATAGCCCTTGTTATGTATTTAAATGGGCAAAAGAAAAGTCAGAGCTTGTCCAGTGCAGCCAGCAGTAATACAAAAAGAACATGGACAAAGTCTTCTGTGCATCCCCTTAATGGGGACAGTACTTGACTCTGGTCCTGACTTTAAGGAAATCTTTAGCAACAGCCTTTCTGGTATCTCTGCTTGCCTGTTGAGAGTAACGGGGCAACAGATTCAAAGGGACAGAAAGAGGTACAATCACCGGAGACTCATTTCTTCAGAAGATTGTGCTAAAAATAATTTGGCCTTTAGATATCTTCAGTATGTTCCACATGTGCAGTACATCACCACACAGTTCTACAGAATCATAGAATCTTTTGAGTGGAAAAGTACCCTTAAAAATCACCTGCAATGAACAGGGACACCTACAGCTAGATCAGGTGCTCAGAGGCACATCCAGCCTGACCCTGAATGTCTCCAAGGACAGAGCATCTGCCACCTCTCCGGGCAACCTGTTCCAGTGCCCTTACTACCTTTATTGTAAAAAACTTCTTCCTTATGTCCAATCTAAATCTCCCCTCTTTTAGTTTGAATCCATTTCCCCTTGTCCTATTATAACAGACCATGCTTAAGAGTCTGTCCTCTTTCTTCTTATAGCCCTAGTCCCCCTTTAGATATTGAAAACTGCCCCCTTCTCCAGGCTGGACAGCCCCAGCTCCCTCTGCCTGTCCTCATAGGGAAAGTGTTCAATCGTTTGGATAATTTTTGTGGTACTCCTCTTCACGTGCTCCAGCAGATCCACATCACTTCTGTGTGGAGGACTCTGCATCTGGATGCAGTATTCCAAGTGAGGGCTCACCAGTGCAGAGGGGTAAGATCGCTTCCCTTGGCCTGATGGTCATTTGATTTGTGGGCTGCATGGGAACAGTGCTGCCTCATGTCTACACTGATGTCCACCGGTACCCTCTAGTCCTTTTTGGCAGGGCTGTGCTCCATCTTTACATCCCCCAGCTTGCATTGATAGCTGCAGTCGCCATGACCCATGTGCAAGACCTTGCACTTGGATTTGTTGAAGCTCGTGTGGTTGACTTGTGCCCAGAGCTCAGCCTGTTCAGATCTCTCTGAATGGCAGCCTGTCCCTTGAGCACGTCAATTGCACCACACTGCTTGGTGTCACCTGCAAACTTGCTGAGAGTGCACTCGATCCCACTGTTGATGTCACTGATGGGGATGTGAAAAAGTGCCAGTTCCAGTACTGATCCCTGAGAGATACCATTTGTTACTGATTTCTGTTTAACTTCTTTCCTTCTCTATTATTCCTGAAAATATTTATGAATTTTTTTACAGCATTTTGTTCTTCTTATTGTAAAGTATTTAAGGGTTTCCGTGTAATATCCAAAGCAGAAATGAATGCTGAATTAAGCAAGTGAAAACTACAGCCCCCCAAAAATGAATGCAAGTCCACTGCAAAAAAGCCTGTAATTATTTTATGAAATATCTCCTGAAATGGAAGAACACATATTTTGGTGGTAATTGTGAACTATTACTTAATGGAAATACTTAATAGGATTGGCCCAGCAAATTTGCAGCTAATAGTTTGCAGTGGGATTTTCAAAAGCACCAAATGAGAAAACACTTTGTTAAAGCCTCCCTAGAACTTCTAGAAATCAGCTAATTGTTAAGCTTCCATGACATGAACTTCTCTTGTAACTCAGATTAGGAAAGGACTCTCATTTTTAGACTTTTGCTTTTGGGTTGCGAAGTTGGAAATTCAGATTTGTAAAGCATTCCTGCATTTGTTAATAGCTTCCATGAACTTTACTGTCCCACAGATCACCATAAGCCTAGTTTAGGTAGATATATATGTATTTAAGACCAGAGTAGTTCTTCATTACACTGATCAATTAAGACATTTCTCAAAACTTAATGTATTAAACAATGAACGAAGGAAATAGGAAACCTGTATGAATTAAGTCTGCAGTGGCAGTTTGTACAGTATAGATGCTTGGTAAGTAGCAGGTTCTGAATTTTATGTAAGTATTCTATTTCATGGCAATTTAGTCAGTTTCCATGGAGATAATTATGTTGTCACAAACTAAGGGTAAAGATTTCATGTGCAAAACAAATAGGAGGAGCACTTGGACTTCTAAGCAAGGAAGATCTTCTTTTACTTGGTAGTGACAAAAGGCAACAGTAATCACAGTGCTGAAAGAGCGAGCTGTCTGCTATAAACATTGTTAGCACTCTGTATATCAACACCCTCTATTTCATACTATGCCTCTCAATACCTTTTTCTTTATGGTAGTGCTTTCAGTGGAGAATAGTTTTCACCAGTTACAGAAGAATTAGGCCAACTCCTTAGCTGGAATAAATCAGCTCAGCTGGACTGAAGTCAATGAAACTGTGCTAAATTAAAACTGAATTAAGCTGTTCTGAGATAAACCATCTGAGAATTTGACTTCGCATTGTTTCTCTGTCCTGCCAAGCAATTGGGTCAATAACATAAACAACAGAAGAAAGGCACCTGATGGGTGTTTTTTTTCCCCTCTATAACTAGGTGGTCCTGTCAACTTCCCAAGGTATTCAGGACACTAGTTGGGTCAAACTTCTGCCTTACCACTTCCCCAATCTCTTACTCGCTGGGGTGCTGAGAGCTCCTGAAGGCTTTTTGCTAAGGTCATTTCGGGCACCATTCTGGTAAAAGTAGAACTGTTTTTTTCTTCTGTGGTGATGAATGCTTATTCAAGAGATGAGCCTGTTATATTTCTTAGATTTTTTTGCATTTCTCATCTATGAATCTCTTGCTTGAAGCTGCTCTCAATTTGTTTTTTTTAAACTATTGGTCTATGACAATACTGGCAAGCAGTCTAACTATTGCCTGAATTGAAGCATTTAGGTACACAAAAAGTGAGCTGCGGGCACATTTGCTATTTGTAAAACCACTTGTTATGGATTGATTAAACCTTGGTTGTGCTGTCTATTTGTTGGCCTTGTATATCACATCAAACTTCAGAATAAGAAGGGATATCTCCTTTCAGTGGAAGATTTTCTCAGCTTTTTAAGTTTAAAATCTGCTCAACACCACAACACACACAGAGAAAAGATATATTTTTGTTCTAAACAGAGAAAAATTGGTTCCATGAATACAGGCATTCAATTGTCAACCAGAGGTCAAGTGGGATGGCTCACAGTTTGTAAAATGACACTGAGCACTGATGCTTAGACAACCAAATCTCACCCTTCAGACCAAATCCACTTCCCCTCCTTGTGCTGTGTGTTTTTTATTCCTTACTGTTATGAAATACGCAGACTCTATTTAAAGGGAAGAAGAACAATCCCTCTAAAAACTGTTGTTTGGGTGAGTGGGAAAGGCTGCAGAAAGCTATAATGTAAAGAAGCTCCTCATAAGACTTTTTTTTTTTACATATATGATCGATGTTATATGCATGTGATTTATATTTTCTGCATAATACTTAGGCATGCTTTATTTGAAGTCATAGACAATACAGTCATAGATAATATTAGAGGGTGTGTTGCATCTTTCTGTAAGGAGTGTTATATACATAGTGTATGTAGGAAGCTTTATATGCTCATAAATACATGTTGAAACTTAATTCATTGACATTGCCTCAGTTACGTTCTTTGTTCAGTGCTGACAAAAGCTTTTGTAACTTCAACCATCTAAGAGAATTCTTGCTGTGGTTTCACATTACTTAAGTGAGAAGGATGCCCTGGGCAGTGCTGCTGTTAGACTGCTGGCTCTGGCCTTGGGTGGAGAGCAAGCTGCAGCTATGGTGGATTCCTCCTGCAGATCAGGAGTCCTCCCCCAATCAGGTTATTTACTAATTCTGCCACCTGCTTTTAATCTGTGAGTGCATCATTTTTGTTCTTGTTCATCTCTCACCTAGTTATTTTGTCTTACTGGCTTCTACTGTATATGACAATGAGGGAATAGCAAAATAATAAGCAGAAAATTATTTCACATTACAGTTTTTGACTCATAGTTATTTTTCTTCTAACTCTTTTACACTGCAGATATCTCTTGTTTTGTTTTGTTTTCTTTCTTCATTATTATATCTTGATTTTAGCCTTTGGGCCAGGGCTTGCTGTTTCTGTTGAAGAAACTTTTCAATTTACTCTTCAAACTAGACTCAGACAGTGGCTCAGGTCTGAGCACTGAGCTGTCTGAATTATATTTGTTCACCAGTATAGCAGTGAAACTTCATACCATTTAAGGTACTTCAGATTTTCTGTCCAATAGTTTAATGTTATGTTGTGAAACTGAACTTAAAAATATTCAAGACTACAAGATCTATGTGAATTTCTGAACAGTATGTCTCTGAAGAAATTTTATTCTTACTGTGATGAGACTCTGATATACGCATTTGCCAAGTTATCAGCTCATCTGCATGTGGGGTTATTGAAACCCGGTCTTCCACAAACTGTGGCTGCTAGACCTTAAGGCCCACCCAAACAGAAACCTGCACGTGAATATAACCTTAATTTCCAATGGGGTTTTCAGTGCTTGCCATGCAAGGAAAAAAAACAAAGGTCTCATTTGAATTTCTTTGTCCTTGAATTTCAATTTGAATTCAGGAATGACCCATAGAGACACTTGCTCGCTTTAGGGCTACATGCATTGTTTCATCCATTAATGAACAAGCATGGCAGCTCTGGAGGGCATGCTCAAGTCGTCATTAATGTTGAAGAACAAGGATATGAAAAGCAGACAAATGGATTTTGCAGGGTGCAGAATGTTGTTATATCACTATGTAACACAACTCAAGCACAGGTAGCAATGCCTTGTTGAAGAGGGGAAGATCTTGTAAATTGTACTGAGGTTCATTGGCAGAACTTGAGGGAAAAGTGGTACAGCAGCTCTTGCCAGGTTTTGCATTTCAAACCGTTATTTTCACTATATTTGCATGGGGTGCAACCAAGAAGATGTTGCATGTAAAACTTTTATATCCTAAAGTCAAAGTACTTCTCAGGTTGTAAGCACCTCAATTTTATTTTATTTTTTACAAGTTATCATAAAAGATGGGAGCCCAGAGAGGCTGATCATTGATATTACAATGAAAGTGGGCAGAAAATCCTGTTCCCTCTTTACCCTCCTCTTCTCCCCACAAACTACATGCAAAATTTAGAGTAGTAGCCCCATTTTGTTCTTTGCAGAGCAAGAAAGATGGATTTGGTCATTCTTTTCTGTGGCTTAGTGTCTCAACTCTTTGGCATTTAAAGAAGCAGTTGCTCTTTTCCAAGATTTGATGCTAATATTATAGCATTAGTTTAAATTCTCCAATGGCAGTCACTGTTGCAACTGCCATGGATAGACTGGGATCGCTATTAGACCTTCAGGATATTTCATCCTATTGAACCACACCATGAAATCTAATAACTGATTTATTCAAAGATCTCTGATGGCTTGCATTTGTACAGTCTACCAAAAGGCTCCTAGTTCTTTACACTTGTATTGAGAGAATTTCAAAAGGCTCATAGTGGATGGTGATAATTCAGATTGTATCAAAAGACAATTTCTGTGCCTGGAAGTCTGGGCAGCTAGAAAAGTGCTTCAGTGTCCTCAGAGGTCAAATTAACCACAACATGTTGTATAGCTGCTGTTAGTTTGGTTGCAAATCAAATGCCCTTCATTTACTGGATTGTCTGAATGAAACATTTTGTGAGACTGTTCCTTGAAGCTTCCCAGTGAAGACAACGATTCAAAAAATAAATCTTTTTGATAGGGTTTAAACTTTCATGGAGAGAATGTGTTAATGGCAGCTCTTCCCTTTAACAGCTTAGTATGGAAAGCCAGGCTTAGAAGCTCTTCCCCTCCTTTGCCACAGCTATTTTACTTATCAATAAAAATTCAGTGGGCTGTGCTAAGTTTGCTGTGGGAGCGTGAAGGAAAGGATTGGCTTCAACATCTGTACTTGTATCATGAGGATTATATTCTTCCTTGGCCGTTGTTTTTCTTTAAGAAATCCAACAAACACATGACAGAGTAAATATGAAGAAATGTGAAAGCTTGTCGCTCTTTTTGGCTTTAGCTGTGTTAGGCTTTCAGCTCTTGGTGCCGTATTTTCGCAGCACCATGCTTTCTCTCCCAGCACACTGCTATCACCGGAGACAAAAGGATTATTATTTTTTTTCTTTTTTAAATTTTGGATGCTGAAGAATCATGCCAGGTTGAGCTGGCAAAGAGATAAGTGCCACAGCAGGGAGGAAGATTCATAAAGGATGAAGACACAATCTCTTAAACTCCCTGGCTCACAGGTGTTTTTTTATTAATGAAGCTGAAAAAGATGCTCCAAATTATGTCTCCTCCTTGACATGAGAGCTTTGGCAGCCCTTTTTAACTGAAAGCTCCTGCTTTTGCAGGTGTGAGGGATAAACTTGCAAGCCAGAGCGGAGAAACAGAAGAGAAAGAAAAATATTCATAGATCTGAGAGATTCTAGGAATGGAAGAGGGAGGAAGCAGGGAGAGTGAGAAAAAATGCCCAGTCAATGCTTTCTGAAATGTATTCTATCAATATATAGGAAAAGAGATAACTATGAGCTTAATCTCCGTACGCATTATTTATTCCTCCAGCCCACATACACCTGGCAGTAAGGAGAATTGTAATCTGGTCTATGTCCTTACACTGACATCCTGTTTAAATTCCTAAGCAGAGAAACCTAAAGCCTAAAAAGGATTTATAAAGTTAAGCAAGCTCCTTTCCAAGAAGTGTTGGAATAAAAGAAAAAGAGTTGTTTTGCTGTTTTTCTTTTTTCCTTCATCCATTTTTCCCCCAACCTGTTAAGACCTGACTTAACAAACAAATGGAAAATAATTATATTGAGCAGGGTTTTATTGCCTTGTTATGGAAGAATGAAGTTCGTTTTTGCCTTTTATTGGCACCATCTGTTTCTTTTCTGGCAAGCATCTAAGACAGCATCAAATAGTAGTGTCAAACATATAAGTGGGCTTGTCCTGAAGTATTCAGTTGTACTGACTGTCAGATGCTCAGGACTTTTATTTTTTATTAGTCTTCTTTCTAATGCATAGCCTGACATAACAGAATTGGAAACAACAAAAAAGAACTTCATGTGCATTTCCTGTATATAGTAAATTTTTACCTGTTAGAGATGATGAAAAAGTTGGGAAATGTGTTCAGGAAGAATTTGGTTAAATTTTTCCACAATCAACTTTCTAGACCACAGGAAATGCCAGAGGTCAATGCTCTCCCCTCTCCAGTACACAGGGTGGGGTGCACGGTTGTCTGATCAGGGTGACCAAATAAGTCAGCATTGCAGGTGGATCTGCTGTAGTTCTGAGGCTAAATGGATTTTCTTCAGTGACCTTATTGCCAAAAGACACCTGAGTTTTAGACAGATGTTTTCAGTATGTGAGTTGACTACTTATCTGGCAGTACCTGTTGGTTTCTGCTGATTGTAAAGGGAGCTTAAAATATGACTGAAGTTGTGGCACTAAGGGACATGGCTTAGTGTGGGGACTTGGCAGGTCAGGTTGATGGCTGGATTTGATCTTGAAGATCTTTCCCAAACTAGATGATTCTGAGGTCAAATATATGATTATATGAGATGTATCCCACTTGTCACATAAAACAAACAACTCCGGATACAATCTACATACAGAACTGCAAAATTTCCTAAAGCCTTTTGTAGAACATTTTATTTGAGGAGGAATCTAACTTGATGGCAAAGTTGAGCATAAAAGAGATCTTTAAGGATCTCTTTAAGTATCTATTAAAGGTCTCGACATGGGAGCAGCAGCAGAGCAGTTGATAGGATCTTGAACTTCAGAATCCATTTTAAAGTGTAAAAGGCACTCACAGTGTTTTCTTTGGTTTGTGAGTCAGTGCCATGTGTCAACAACTCACAGTAATGATCTAATGCACTGTTTAGGTGCTACACAGTTACACCTCAACATAAATTATCACTGCTGCATCTGTCTTGGTGCTAAACAACTGAGAAGTTTACTTGGTCCTAATGTAATGATTGATTTGTTTTTCACTGGCTAGAGGTGGAGAAAGGTATTGTTTTAATAAATTCCTACCAAATTATATGGCAGGGTGGTTGAAATTAGATGATCTTTGGGGTCCTTTTCAATCCAGGCCATTCTATGATTCTAAAACGGTTCGTAGTCTTACATGAAATTTGCCAGCAGTGACAGTTTGTGCGGTACACGTATTTACTGGTTTTCTGTAAACAAGGTCCAAACATTGTGCAAATGCTCTATTTTGTGAGAACTCAATTAGTTTCTATAGAGACAATAATGTTGTCACAAACTGAGTGTTATGACTTCAACTGTGAGATAAATAAGAGCTTGGGAACAGCTAATCAGCAGAAAATATCTACATTTTCTTTATAATAACAAAAAAGCAGCAGCAATCTGCAACGATGAAACTGAAGTCGCTGCTTTCTTTAATGTTGTCATTGAGTAACATATTAATATTCTAAATTCATCTTCTGACTGTGTATACCGGTTTTCTCAAGGACTACACGTAGTTATTGTGCTCAAAATCAGAGTCACTTTTTAAACTAACTGTTCTGTGGTAGTGGAAAACAAGACTGGTAAAGCACTCATCGGGGCTGATATTACTTCAGAGACCCATGTGATGGGTCAGATGACGGATGCATGCAAAGTCACCGCTTGGTGCTTCGCTTGTGTTGGGTTTGAACAATTTACTGGCATTTTAAATCTCTTTTACTTATGCATTAGAAAATGAAATACAACCTGTTTGCTGGATGGCATACTTAACTTTTACAGTGCTCCCTGCTTGTCAGTGTACACTGCAAAACTAAGAGAGCAAAAGGTGAAGATTTGGTACTTATCGTTGCTGTACATTTAAACATGTTATCTTTATGCTCTGGAGAAGTCCCTGGGCCAGACACAGCCTGCACAGTTATTTCATATGGTCCACAGTCACAAGATTCCTTTCTCATAGAGCTGTAGGTGTTAATGCATTAAGGTCTGTTCTGTCAAAGGCAAGTTAACGGGGCATTCACTCTAAACAGGGAAGTTATCCCTCTGCTCCATAGGTACAGTTTTAGGGAGTTTGGGGATGCTATTCAAGAAACATATACTGAGCATGAATAACACATGAGAGACTGGTAATTAGAAAGATTTTTTGTTGTGAGTAATGAAACACAGAGGACAGAAATGTGCATTGGGGACAAATCTTATAAATTTATGGTAGATCAGCATTTACCTATGTGTGCGTGTTCATGTTAATATATATTCACACAATTTATAGTTTATCATGTAGTGTAACTATAAAAATATAGTAAATTCAGTACATTTTCTCTTTCGGTACATGCATATGTTGACACTCACATTATATATTTATACTGAGGCTCCCTCTTTCTCTTTTAGTTTGTAATTCAGTAGCACTGTCTGGGCAACCGAAATGGCTGGTTTTCTTTGTTCAGCATTGACAAGAGCTTTTACAACTTAAAAAATCTGACACACAGTTTCAGCTTTTTTTTTTTTTTCTTCCCCTTTTCTTTCTTTCTTCCTCTCTTTATTTTTTTTCTTTTCCAGGGTTTCATGTTACTTGAATGAGAAGGATATATACTGGTTGAACCTTCTGTGTTGAGCTGTTAAACTGACAGCTTTTTCTTCTGCCATGAGAAGGCTTTCAGTAATTTGGATGTGGTGCCTTTTTCCTGTCACTGCCAAGAACAATGCTTCTGTTCAGGCTGACATCAGAGGTATAGAATTGCTCTGTGTTTGACCTCTGATAGCTGTGCATAATAGATCTGTGCATCACAAATACTCCACAAATAGTCTATTTGGGTGCATAGCTCAAGTCAAAACAGCAGTATATATTACAAGGATGTGTAAGTCAGAGGGGAGAGAGTTGAGGGGGGAAAAAGTCATTGCTAGACTTGCCATTCTGTATCAATGTTTACAAAGGAGCTATCTTCCTTATGCAAATGTGATATACCTCATCCCTGCTCCTGCCTCAGATCTACTTCATGCTCTGAACAATAGCTTTCGGGAGACAGGTTTCTCAGAAGTTTAGTTTAATTTACCTACAGATGCAAGAGGGCTTTGCGAGGCAATTTAGTTTACACTTTCTATTACTGTTGGTTGAAATTGGAATACAAACTTTTTTTTGAATGCTTTTAAAATATTCAATATGCAGTGTAAATAAGGCCAGATGGCACTAGCCAATAGTTTGCAAAGAGGAATGAGAATTACATGGAAGCAAGGGACAGGATGAATCCATTTTCATGCTAGTGCTATTTATAAAAAGAAATCTTTTTAATAGAGAAGGTAGATTTCTTCAGGCTCCCCTGAAAATTCCTCTTAGAGACAGTTATTCCACTTAATTAGAGTTTTGTGGGTGTTGTTTTATCCCTCTTTTGAGCAAAATACATCTGAGAAGAATTTCTAGTATACTGAAATATCACTGTCTGTAGATATTTTGATTATTTGATATCTCCCTTATATACTCAGAGTAATTTTGGCTGAAATCTTTTTACTGCCTGGAAATAAACAGTTAAGTCTGAAAAATAATGAAATTGGACCTATCTCTCGTTTTACAAGTGACAAGATGAGGTGCAGGGGAATTGTTTAAGCTGCTAGGGTCGCTAGAAAGTCTGTAGCAAGAGCAGCTGGTGTATCCCTGTGCAGCGTCCCAAGCTTAGTATCTATGCTCTATGAACTTCTTCTTTGTCTCCTCTGTATCCCTGTTTTCATTTTGGGTTGGTTTGTTTGTTTTTATCCCCAAGAACTAGAGTTTTGAACTGAAATTGCTATGGAGAATCTGTTTTTATGTCTGTACATGAGTAAATACTGAGTTGTGTCATATTGCATCTTTTCATTGTTATGCTAATTTGTGTACTTTGCTAATGATTTACTTAGTCTTGTGATGTTTCCTGTCTCAATATGCATTCCCTGGCTGTGCTTATATGTTTTTATACATGTATAGTTATTAGTAGCAATGGAAGATTAATTCTTATTGAAACTGCCCCTTCTTTCCAGAAAGCCTTCAAATACCTTTAAACCAGAAAAAAATAGGTGCTAATTTTATCAGGAGCATTGCATAAAAATGTGGATACAATTGAGAGCAGAGCATGAATAGGGCTAAGTAAAATGCTGCTGTGGGTCGTTGTCGTTTCAGTAAGTCCATGTTTCTGGACTGACATCAGAGAGTAGTTTGGCCCGGTAGCTCTACTGAATGTTCTGCTGCTTTTAATTGTGATTTTGTAATAAAAAAAAATATATCAAGGTTTTTATGAACTTTTGGAAGTAACTCTTGATGTAAATGTTCTTAGCAGGACAAAAGCACATTTAACTATCCATTAAAAGAAAATTGCAAATTGAGATTAAATGCTGTAAGTCTTAGTTGTATCCCTTGGTGCAATATAGGAAACATAAACCAAAGGGTGTGACTTTGGTAAGTATCTTCCTGTCTAGCAACCTGAGATATAATTTGACCTATTATTTGCCCCACCTTTTAGAGAATCTAGATCAAATACAGATGAAAGCAGTAAGTGAAGTTCTAGATTCTTTTTTTCATGAGATGAACTGTTATTTTTGGTAAAGTAAAGGTAAAAGAAAGTTCACATCTACACACGAAACACTTGGCCGCTTAAGTATTATTTTTTTTTCTGTTTCACAGTGCAATTTTATTTGGCATGTAGCATTAGTAACAATTTGCTTGTTGTTTCCTGAATATTTCAAATACTTCACCAACTGACAAGCAACTTGTACAGTTTTATGCTGATGGTAAGAAATGGCCGGAGATGCGACTTAATTTTGATTCATGGAATAAGTATATGAGATATGTGCCTAGTCAATTTACAAAATATCAGACATGAGATGTTTAACATTAAGAGTTTCAGCACTTATGCTTGTATTTCAGGGGGAGAAAAATGCTGTTCCTATCGTAAATGGATTTAAATTTTTATATTACTAATCCACCTACGGAAAGAAAATAGTCTAGCTGTCTACCACACATTCAATATCTAATGCAGATATGTTTAATAGGTAGGTGGTATAATTCAAGGTTGTTCAACTGAAGTTTTTAAATTTTGAGCTAGTTCAAATTACCAGTGCTGGGGATAGAAGTAGTTCACAGAAGAAAGTGAAGGAAATGTGGCTAAAAGGAGGACTGCTAAGGTGATCGGAGGGCTGGAGCATCTCTCTTATGATAACAAGCCAAGGCAGCTGGGCTTGTTCAGCCTGTAGAAGAGAAATCTCTGGGGAGACCCTCATCGTGGCCTTTCAGTGCATAAAGGGAGTTTATAAGCTGGAGGAAAATCAACTTTGTAAACGGGTAGATAGTAATAGGACAAAGGGAAATGTTTTTAAACTAAAGTAAGGGAGATTTAGATTAGATGTTGGGTAAAATTTATGCAGAGTGGTGAAGTTATGGGACAGGTTGCCAGAGATGTTGTGGATGTTCTGCCTCTGGAGGTGTTCAAGACCAGGTTGACTGGTCTCTTCCAACCTGGGCCATTCTGCGATTCTGTAACTGGGGCCCTGGCCAGCCTGATCTAGCACCTTATTTAGTGGCTGGCAACCCTGCCCACAGCACGGGATTTCAGACTGGATGATATTCGAGGTCTCTTTCAACCCAAACCTTTCTATGATTCTACAGTCATGAGAAAATTTTTGATCGCACCTGCTCCAACACTTCCCAGCTCAAAACTAAGCACTAAGGATACCACAAACTCATAAGCATGTGAGGTATAAGAAGGAAGATATTTGAAAAAGAATAGATTTTCCTTAAGACTACTCTTCTTTATTTTTGCAAACTAATAAGAGAAAAAATCAGGTAAGCTGTGTAAAAATAATGCTCCCTATTGGTAACCATGGTTCCTATAGTATAGGAAGAAGAAAAGGTAGGTAGCTTAGAAATACTGAATAGATTTTTAAACATAGATTAGTCAAGAGCTGCTGCAGGAAGAAGTAAGGTAATGCTCTTTCTTTCCATCACCATCTCACACCAAGAGCTATGCAGGGAGAAAACTATGGTGCAGAATTTTGGGATAAGAGCAGTGGTTATTTGTCAGTATGGAACTGGCCCAGCACCCAAAGTGTAGGTTAAATCCACAATGAGGCCAACAATGATCCAATAAGGATCCTACTGTAGATTTATGAAAGGGTAGAGGGGAAAAAAGAAACATTTCTATCTTGGTTAGCATAAAAATTATGACTTTCTTCCATCCTTTTTCTAGAAAATACTGAACACTTTGAATGCTGAACCCTGACTTTTTATTTTTTTTTAACTGAAGACAGAATTTCAGTTTAGTTTTTTTGGGTACAGACACTACAAAAGTTTTTCTGTCATAGTGATGTCTACCATTTTATTCCCATCACTGAAGTAATGGAAAAAATTGAAGAGAATTTCTCTTGTTAGATGGCAATATTTAAGTGAAGTCCAAAGCCTCCTGGTTCTCTCTCAAATCTCTTTTGGTTTATATTTTCTGCTACAAATCAAAGTATGTCATATCTGATCCAGCTAATTACTGACCCAAATCATCTCCAAAGGCAATGTAGTGTTTTTGTGTACGAAAGAGTTGTTTTCCAACTCACTGCTTTCACAATAATGCAGAGGGCATATGCTCAAGCAGAAGTGATTTGGTGGAAAATTCATCAAAGTGATGCTCAAAAGTTTAAGTTTGATGAAGCCTGGTTTTCAATTAGTTGAACTCTCACTTAGAGCTACCATATGTGCCAGAAAGTGAACTTCTGATACTTGAAAGTCTAGCCTTGAGCTTCTGAGTATTTAGAGATCAGTGCATATAATGTAAAATATATCCAGTAAGGACTATTTCTTAATTAAATAATTTTCAATCTCTTAATTGCCTAAGACAGTAAAGAAACACAAAAATATTTGCAAAAGGGAATCTATTAAGGGAGTGAGTCCAAGCTCTTCTCTTATTCTTGGTTTATGTTATTGTGGTTTATTCTTGGTTTATTATGTTATTTATTGAAATATCTTAATATCTTGTGCATGCGGTCAAGCAGTTATACAAAATAATAACAGCTAGAAAAATACATGCCATGTCAATGCAAAGAAAGATTTTGCACTTGTTTAAAGTATAATTTTATATTTTTTAATCAGTTTTTATTCCTAGAAATACTTATGTATGGTAGTATCAGAAAATACCAATATAAATGATACTTTTACTAGGGATTGTGTATTATTAATGTCTTATGGAATTTTCACTGTATTTCCTCAGAGTGAAAACTCATGCAACCTACATTATGACAGTATATGCCATTAATGGATACCTGCTTATCCGCGAATCTTCTAGCAAGACAGATTTCCTCTACCATTATATCTAGTATACATAAATAAATCAATGGTTGCTGCTTTGATGATACTTGTTCAGATGAATTTATTAAAAATTAAGCTGATTTAACTTTTAGTTATTTTTCTTTTTTTTTTTTTTTTCTTATGATCTATGAGAAAACAAATAACCATTTTCAATTCCCTTTGAGAAATCCGTTAAAATCACCCTCACCTTCATAAGGGAGAATTGCTAGTCCTTCAGCCTTGATAACTATTGATTATGACAGGGTAGTTAAGTATATACTAAGGTTCAGAATCCCACAGGCACTTAGGCCCATAGCTCCCATTGATTTCAATTGGAATTAAACATCTCCACGAGTTCTAAAAACTAGGTCTTATTGGATTCACGTAGTTCGTCAAATTATCAGTTTTTGACTAGAAGACAAAGACAAGTAATAGCAACTGAACAAACATGTTGTTAGAAAATTTAAAGGTATTACTGTGTATTACCAAATACAACCATTTATTTCAGTCATATGTATGTGGATTTTGAATTTGTTCTCTAACATGATAGATGAAAGCCAAAAAGATGTAAAATCCTCTTGACCTCAATGCCCCTGCTGTTTTTATCCTGTCTTGGGGAAGGATCAATGGTCCTGGTATGCGACTGTTAGGTTAAAGGAAGCCCTGCCTTGCAGCGTCTGTTTTACTCCAAATGTTTTTAGTCCCCGGTGGAGAAAGCAATAAAGTTCTGTGCTTCAGGTCACGTACCTGAGTACTGGCAGTTCTTTTCAATATCTTAGATTAAATGAACTGTGAAATATTTGTTTTATTAGAAGAGCTTTAGTTTACTTGTGAGTTGTTTTCTAAATCATTTCTGTCCAGAGAAGCTTTGAAAATCAAGTAGTGTGCACTGAACACAGTGTTCAGAAACATTTTTAACACTTTGATGCACAATGCTTCATTATTTTGATTGTTAAAATACTTGTAGAGAACTATTCTCCTCTTTAAAGGAGGCTCAGGGAGGCTAATGGGAAACTGTGTACATGCAAGGAAGGGAGAGCATGGCTCCTATGGCAATGGTGGTAAAGCTATACATATGACATGGAATTTCTTGACAAAAAGCAGGCAACAGCAAGAAAAGTTTCTGTTTAAGGGTCTGGATTAGGATTAACAAAGGCCACATAAACCTTTGGTTCTGCTACGTGTTTTCATGTTCTTTTCCCTGTGATGCAGATTGTACTAGATGCTTATGTGTAGAGGTACAGGAACGAACACTGACTATGCTCACAGTGACCTCACTGGGGACATCCTGCTCTGGGTGAGGGAGTCAGAGATACACCAGGAACCTGCTCACATCTGCACGTGAGGTAATGAATCCATAACAGGAGGAGCCTGGACATCGACTATCTCAAGGAGCTTCACACTGCATTTCATCTGTACCCTTGCAGACATCTCCAACAACATTTGCATGAATGAAAATGTTGCTGCCTGAATATTTTTGATGCAGTAGAATTTTGTGTATGTGTATTCATGTCTGGAACCATAATGTGTTGTATCTGTGCCTCTGAAAGTGCAATAAACCATTTTTCTTGTGTAGTTTCATGGATGTTTTTCAAATAAGATCATCCTGAAAGAAGCAATATTCTTGTAGAGAGTGGCACCTACCTGGAGGGGATGAATGTCCAGGCTTTGCTAGAATTTCAGCTAGTGCTGAGAAGTTCTGTAGCTGATGAGCTGTGAACTTGGGGTGTGAATTTCTTACCTGCTTAAGGCCAGCTTGAAAACATGCTTTTGCTGGTAGTAAGCAAGCTCCTTAGCACAGAAAGCATGTAGATCTTCCTTCTAAAATACTTGTGCATTGACTTTGGTGTAGTCCTAGGTTTTTCTGTTATAGATTTTGAGGCTAGCCTACACAGTTGTTCGTAACAGTTCTGTTCATCGGAGATTAGAGCTCTTTGCAGATGAGCTTTTGGGAAAGGGTTTCCTAAGAGGACGATTATTAGTGAGGTGCTAAGTTAGAGACATGCTGTACCTAGACTTCTACCTTCACCTTATCTAGTATTTAATGGGCCCTAAGTTTAAAATGGAATGGGAATTTGAGAAAAGGTTGAAATAACATTTATAGTACAACTAACACAATTAGAAAAGCCAGCAGAGAGTGTATCTGTCTGCTTAATCAAGAAAGATTAACTGTCTATCTTTGTCTGTCACTTTTGAAGAATACAGTTAAACAGACACCTCTCTCCACCTCCCAGTAAAACTGCAGTAGGCAAAGGAACAAAAGTGCATAGGAACTGGCCAAATAATTGTCATTGTCACAATTCTAGTGTGTGCTTATAATAAATGGGATTAAAGAACATGGTCTGTGGGAGAACTGGAATGGAGTGAATAATGGAAAAATATCCAGAAATACGCTATGCAGAACATTTCCTGTATTTGTAAATTATTCACCCCACAGAATTGCAGGTGCCTCGGGACTTTTGTGGGTAATGTCACATCCTCAGCTGGCATAAGCCGGTACTGCTGAATTTGTTTCCATGGAGTAATGCCAGTTTACAAGGATCTGGCCATGTTATCCTTTTGTTTTGAATGCTTATTTTCCCAAATGTTCAGACACATGTACAGGAATCCATGCTGAGTCTGGAGATGAACCTCAGAGTTCTATGATAGCACAATCAGTTTAAGCTTTACTTTCTCAGTTTCCATGATAATATCAGTTCTTTTTGGGATGTTCTGATAACGTTGCTGCTCACAGTTCTTTGCATGTGCTTCCTTTTGCTCTCCTATAGCTGTTTGGTGAGGGTATGTTAAATGCTTAAGTTCCATTATCCACCAATCTCCAGTTGTTATCAAGTTAATTTATGGGTGAATGTATTTAGTTTTGTACTAAAACAAAAAAAAACCCCAAACCCGAGAGTAAACAGAATTGTTTTTCCTTATTTAAAATCCCATTATAGCAGCTGCACTATAAAAGAGTATTTTTTTTCTGCCGTTAAATATTTTATCTTGACCACAGTTTGCTGATATGCAAACTTGTAGCAGTATGTTGACTGTTATCTTACGTGTACCAAAGCACAAGATAGTTTGGAATAATTAAATAACATTGCTTCTCCATTATCCCTGGAGGGCTGGTATTCTTTTCTTCTAGGAAGATAAAAGGTAGACATAAATTATAGCTAATCAAACTGTAGGATGATAAATACTGTTGGAAGCCAGGATAATAATGTAACAAAAATAAGATGAAATTCACCCTTTCTCACTTGCATTCATCTTCTATATTTATTTTTTGCTGATACAGCTATTGTAAAGGAAGACAATGGCTGTGGCAGTGCTTTTGCAAGGCCATTATACATTTCTGAATGACACAGTCATCATTACTCTGAGCCTTATTTGCTCAAGGTTTTATAAATATAGATTGCTGTACGGTTTAGGTAGGAAACGTATCAAATCTAAGACACATACATAACTCAGGTCAGCACATTTCAATCCTTTTTTTTTTTGAGATCCAGTAGCCTTTTCTTTATAAGATTTCCAGGATAATTTCTGTGGCAGAGTTGTGACCGTGTGTTATCTGTGTATGCCCATGTTTTCATTAGCATGACTGACAGTTACAGTGTTTGTAATTCTTCAAGTGAAAAGAAAGCATTCCCCTGGACTACTGAAATAGAGATTTCATAGAATCAAGGAAGAAAATATTTTTCATGATGGATTCAAATCTAGTGTTATGTCTATGTTATAGATGCTTATCCAAGAACAGGATTTCATTAACGACTGGTCATTCGTCAAATGAACTACTCAGAGGAAGAATGCTTTTAATTTGGGAAATAGTCTGAATATTATTTTAATAGAATTAAGAGTACAGATACAGATATTAAATAGTTTTAGACGTATAGGGTGAAGTAGTTGTAACAGATGGGAAGTCTTGAGGGATTTAGGACCAGAAGAGAAAAGTCCTTATGGCGCAGATTCAGGGAAAAAAAAATAGAATAAATTGAGCATAAGAAAAGGGTGTGATGAGGATCAGGAGGTACCAGAGGATGAAATTATAATTCAATCTGCTAATCTTTGCTGTAGAACTTCATGACCATAATAATTAATAAGACATTGCTACAACTTAATTTAGCAGAGAAAGAGAGAAGCGTAGAAAATCTATGAAGAAATTATAGATATATATATTTTTTTCCAGATGAAATTCTTGAAAATTCACCCCGACCAGCTGCCATGGAATTCAGGAATATATGCTTTCACACACAGACATACACATTATATTGGTTGCCTGGGGTCTGAATTAAAGGATTCTTCTGGAAGCAAAATTTTATTTTCAATTTACTGTCCACTGGCGAAACTGTCACTAATACAGAACTTTCCATTCCAGTGCTACTGCTATCAACTAGAGACGAATTCCATTTAAAATGGACAAACACTTTCATAATTTTCAGAAGAAAAAGAAGAGTTACGTCACTTAAAGGCGTCCTTAAATATCCGTAAATACTTTGTTTCCTATAGAACATGAAGATCTCAAAGAAGGAAGTTGCCGTGAATTACTTTGTTTACTGCCTTTTGTGATTATAATTATCATTATTCTACTATGTTCTAAAGGTTACTTTTCCCATTTTTGTTTACATAAAGCTATTATTAGAGTTCGTACTAGGAAGTATATAATTTACATAATCATAAAATAAAGAATGCACATAAAGATGGGAAGTAAAACAGTAAATATTTTTATCTATGAAATGTTATTGCCTGACTGAAAGAAAATTAAGGCCACTTGAATAGTAATTATTTGTTGCTTTCAACTGCTGGTACTGAAAAAAATGAGGATTTTTTTCTGACATCCTCTATGTTGCAACAGTAATCTTTTATTCAATTTATTTTAAGCCTTTCGATTTTGTAGAACTCTATCGGTCATTTAATTGTGGCAGAGATGAACAATAGGTACTTGTATTCATTTTGGCAGCTACAAACATGTAAACAGAATGGCCAGCACATATTTTCAAGTGCTACAGTCGTAGGGAAAACTTTGTGAAACATTTAGTTGTTCAACAGAGTAGCAATGCTTAGAGGTTGACCTTGAAGTTTTTGAAATGCGAATTGATCCACTGGAACAAGTACAAAGCCAGCTTTGGTGCTAAATGTAAATTGTTAAAAATGGTGCTGCATAACATCTGCCTTGTAGTATGCCTTAATCAGCACTGTGAAAAATGAAAGTTTAACGATCTACTATAGTGGCTTCTAAGTGAAGGATAAACAAAGGATGAAAGAGTTTCCTTGCATGGTTTGTAACTGATGGCATGAAAAATGTCAAGAACCATCTGCCTCAAACTTATCCAAACTGTCATCAAGTATTCTAATCCAGTCAAAGGAGATACAACTAGAACAACCTATGTAACTTGCTGAAGGCTTATCAAAAGAGTTGTAAATAAGAAGGAAAGAAAAAAACACACAAAAAAACCCCCTATCAACTGCATAACCACAGATTTCTGCCAGCTTGCCTGTGGCTTTGAAATTCAATCCCATTTCTCTAGTCTGACAAACTGTACTAAATGGTAAAATGGATTTTTATTGCTTTCAGCCATTTTCATTCCAGCTGCTATCACAAGGTAAGTACTCAGTTTTCTAATAAGAGAATTATATATTTTTTTTTCTATTTCACTTCTCTCTTTTGTGTGTGTATATTGACTGCAATATGCACGAAAATCTATTTTTGCACAGCTAGGCTATAAATGGGGACATTTACACATCTGAGCTTAAAAAGCTGCTACTCCTAACCTAGCACACAAAAGAACCCCAAACATATCTATGTCACTGCAGGAAGCTACAATCTAGCAAACAGTCATCTCTCTCTCTCTACTTATTTATTTGTTTATTTATTTATTGCCTTTTTCTTTGCACTGCTTTTCACAACCGATAGGAAATCATTTTTATTTTTATTTTTATTTTTCCCCAGAAAGAAACAAACCCATTTAAAGATGATGTTACTTATTTACACTAAGAAATAATCAAATGACTGTACATTTACTAGTTTGATTTTCAGTAATTTGGGGCATTCTGCATTCTGGGCTCTGATTTATCTTTTTTGAAATGCCCCTTCGTCCTGTCAGTGCAAATCTCACTGAAAGGTAATGAAGTCAGTTGCTAACTCAGAGAGGTACTGAAGTGCATTGTTTCATCTAATGGCATGCAACACTGAACAAAGCCTCCCCCCACTGCAAGCCGCCCTGATCCTTGTGCTTAAGTTATTTCAAGGCTGGGGAGAGAAGCACCAAGGCTACTCTTGCACGTGGCTCTCAATACTCCTCAGGAGTTCCTCTGGTTTTGACTGTTTTCCAAAATGAGTGAATTGTGGTCTTGTTGTTTGTACCACTGCTATGAAACCAGGGCCTAATCTGGGTTAAGTCAGATAGGATCCCTTTGTTAAAAATTTATCCAAAGACGTTTGTTGGGAACTGATGATTTGGGGCTATTTTGGTCAATCACAAGTAAGGAACAGAGGAGGAAAAGCGAAAGGATGATGAATACTATATTTATTTTGTGTTGTTGGTTGTATTTAAGTTGATGGTTTGTTTTTTAATTAGATTTTCTTTGTGTGTGCTCAATATGTAGCAGAACTGAAGTTGGCTTAGAATTGGTAAACATGAATTTTGAAGATTCAGTGGGAGATGTATTTTCATATGGTTCTGTTTAAGCTTCCATATTGGCAGTTTATATTGATGTATTGAATTTTCACATGAAATTCAGAACTCTTAGGATGCATACAAACACACACATTTTCTGTTGTTTGAAGCTGTAAGTTTTTATTTACTACCAAGCTATGATATCTTACAATAGCTACGTAATACTAAAGGAAAAAAGAAATCTTTCCATTAAATGTATCCATTGGTTCTTTGGTGAATTTATACAACTAATGTGGATACATTAGTCATGGAATATTCTTAGCGTACAGGTGGAAACAGATGATACTGTATTACTTTTTTTTGGTTACAAAATGGTATGCAATGCATTGGAAGATTATTTATCCATAGCAGTTATATGAAATGCAAATGTCATAACACAGATTACATTTCCATAAAACCAAAATAACACTTCAATGTATGTGATTTAGTTTTACTGTGCACATTTTTATTTAGCAGAACTGACACATTGCTTCATATTTGCATCAATTTTTTTTTTGCATTTCACATCGAACAAAAAGGTGAAGAATTATTTTGGAGTAAAGTAACTATTTCAGTGCTGGCAAATTATCTCAAAAGGCATTACCATTTTACTAAAAATAATCTCCCCCCCCCCCCTCCCACCATTATTTTTTATTTTTTAATTTCTATGCCAAAAGCAAAAGGGGGTATATAGGCCAAATAGTAGCCTTCTCCCTGCAGTTCTACTTGGAAAATCTTGCCTGTTGGAAACTTGTCTTTGAGGCATGAAAAAGAACTAGGGAGAGACAATACAGAAGGAGGTAAATACACTGTTATTGGCGTTGTCTGTACTCCACAGACCTCTGGTAACCTGCTTCTTTGATTTGGCATGTTTTGTTCATTAATTACTATTATATGCTCACATATGTGGATAATGAACTCAGCTAGGATTTCTACAGCGTACAAAAAGATCTTTTAACGAGAATTACAATAAACTAAGTGTAAAATGAGAGGTGGCAGTTAAGCACAGGCAGAAGTCGTGCCAGGACTGAGAAAATCCCAAGTTTGGTAGGCAGGGATCTCAGAATGCTGTAGACCTCACCATACTGGCTGTAGGATGTCTTGTCCTGGAAGGACCATGTATAGCTGTGGGGATCATTTATGCACCGTTGCTACGTTCTTGTTCATCTGTCAGATAAGCAACTGCAAAAAATTATTATTTAATTTCCCTCCACAATCAACGTTGAGGTATAAATATCTCTGTGCTATCATCTATCTTCAGGCACCCCTGGAGGGAGTTGTATTTCCACTGATGAGTGGGACAAGGAGTTCTGTTTAGCCAGCTATAATGGCAAGGGACAAGTCCTATCTTCTGTGTGCTTTGTCACAGAGCCGGCATTCATTTCCTCATTTTTATTTTATTTTTTTATTTCTACACCTGCATAACTTCTCCTTGTTAGTATTCATATCCCAAACACTTGGCATGCACTGGCATTTAAAACTAAATTACTGTTAATAGTCTGTAACACATCACTAGTAGCATGAAGTGCTACTTTGTGAGATAACAATGGCTGCTGTAAATGGAACTTGATTTTTCACAATATCTAACTGTGGCATGAAAAAAGTGGAATCTAAATGGTCATGATACAATAAAGCATCTGCGGACTAGCAGAGACACTAAATTAGCTTGCTTTTTTTTTCTTTTTTTCTTTTTTTAAAGCTAAAGAATAGTGTGGTGCATAGCCTGTAAACCGTGCTTATAGCTGTATCTTTGTCATTCATAAAGCATATACAGCAAGTGCAGGTGGTTCTTATTTTTGTATGGGCAGAATTGTTTGAGTCTTGTACTCAGGTATGTATCCCATGAACTTTTGGCTTTCTCATGAACCAAATCATTTGTTTACTGTTACTTTTTAATTGCTTTCACTGATTGATTGTATCTGCTCTGTTTTGCTGTAAACAACATGTGATATAATGAAAAAAACCTACCCAGATGTCATTGCAAAGTATTGTTGCTATTACTTTGTCAATCTGTTCAACAAAACTCACATGATGTTAGAATTCACGGAGAATTCACTTCCATTAGTCAAGAATAAGTCAGTGATGGTAAGACATGTGACTGCACTATAATAAACCACTAGATGCATATCTGTATGTTCGTTGTGGGTTAAGCAGTCCAGAGGGACTACAAAAACAAAACTTTCATAATAGCTATATTAGATAGTTAGACTGCATAAAGAGGATTATCGCAACAAGTTATAAACGACAAGAGAAAAAACACCTTCTCAGTTCTCTGTGGCTTGCTGAAAGAGATTCTCAGAGGTGTGCTGGTCATGCAGACATTTCCATTGAGATACATGCAAATTTTAATAAAAACAGACAAGCCTCTCAACTGGGGTTTGCAGGCGAACTACATAAAAGCATTGGATGGAAATCAGCAAAAGAGCTGGACACTTGTGCTCAGCAAGCCTGGAAATATGTTAATGTACTCTTATGTAAATGCACTTAATGGAGAGAATGGAAAGTGTCCAGCTACAATAGCTAACTTGATAAATCTCAGTGCACTGTTCAGCCTGGCTGACCTGAAAGAAGATAAATTCAGTGAGTTACCAGGATGAACAATGTTACATATAGTTTTCCAGAGCAATGTTCCGGCATGCCAGCATTTGGCCATGTGTGCTGCACTGTGCAGCCTGCCCTGAGACAAAATGGCGATTTTCTTCACAGGATCGGCTTTGTGCCCGCTCCGATTTTATGTTATTTTCTGATGTTTCATAGTGGGAGGAGGGGGGATGGGTCTGCAAGAGGTGTGCATTGGTGAGCACAGGGAGCAGCCCCTCAGCTTTCCCGCCGCCTCGGCCTTGTCCTGCTTGGAGACTGCAGGGCGGGAAATGTCCCCGAGGCCCAGCTGCAGTGTGAGTGGCCCCACAGGGCTGGGCCGCTGCCATGGCACATGTGAGCCAGGGTGGCAAAACCAGCCTGACCACACAGATGGGTACACTGCCTATATCTTCAGCTGGTCACTGTCTACAAGTAATACTTCTTCCTTTACTTGTGTGTTTTCTGTACCAACGTGCAAAGTGGCTGCAAGGGCTGAAGAAAAGGGGCACAAGACCAGGTTGCCCTGAGAAGCTCTGAATCCCCCTTTCCCAGAAGTATTTAAGGCTTCCCTCAGCCAAACTGCTTATTTGCAAAAAAATATGAGGGAATTTTCTCTGGGCCCTGAGGAGAAGATACACCACATCCTGAGGGAAAAAGGACAGCAGCCATGACTGCTGCAGCCTACTTGAGCTACATGCATGCACTCAATTTCGGAAAGATCTAGAAATGTTTGTCCTGTGTTAGGTAAGCCACTGAACTATCATGGCGGGAGGAGTCACTACAGTTACAAGCAAGAAATTAAGCATATGAAGTACACGTTTCTAAGTAAACGCCCTCTTCTTTCTTTGGTTTTATGGATTTCTGATAGTAGTTGCACAGGGCAGGGAAGAAAACCATGAATATTGATTACCCTCTGTATGGGAACTGTTGAGTCATGGCCTGCACCTCTGATTGATCACCGGAGGCCACAGGTGATGGCAATTCAGCTGTGTGACCGGAAGGAGTGGAACCTTGTTCCACCTCTCTTAGACCCCATTTAAGGGTTGACTGCCATTAGGAAAAGATTTTATTCTGGAGATCCCTCCTTTGTGGAGCTTTTCATTGTAAGCCTAAATATTTGGATACAGGTGAGTATTCTTTCTCTATTGTCCCTTTGTGATCTTACTACAGTGCTCTTTCCAACTCTACTTTGTTGACTACACAACCTTTTAGGAGAAAAAGGTCGTTTGTTAAATGTAAACTAAAATTTGATTGTGGGGGAATAGGTTAATTTCAGGGAGCGATTTTCCACATTTTGTGTATTGAATATATTTAAAAAGAAGAAAACAATTGACCGTGTTTCATTAAATCTTTTTTACAGCCCTCAATACCAGTGCTTAATTGATAACGACTTCGACAAAAACAAGCACTAAGAGGTTAAAAAGCTTGTAAATTGTGTCTTAGATGCATTTGCTTTAATGCAGCATTAAAGGCTCTCTAGTGTGAGTTTGGAAACTCAGCTTGTTTTGCAGAGATGTAAGTTATTACTTCTGTGAGGAATATCCACCATAATCCAACTTCTTTGTTTCCCAACTAGTTAGGGTTTGAGGTAATATTTAGTTGTATCTTAGAAAGAAATTAGGAATTTAATTTCATATTCACTGTTAGTGACTTTGCTGTTGACTTACCTTGCAGTGGATGTTTCATCTTGCACTGAGGTGCACATTGTGGCTTTATGTCTGCATGCTCAAGGCTAGAACTAATTCAGCACAAAGCTAGAATAGTGCTGATGGCTGATCTCAAATAAGGATCTACTGGAATAGGGGCCTGGAAATGAAAATTACTGGTTGGGGGATCTTAAACCACTTCAGGAGTGTGAATTGTCATTTCTAATCAAACACAAAGTGCCCTAGAACTCTGTTGATTGTTGCCTGGAGCCACCAGCTGAAGGGTTGAACACAGCTGCATCAAATCTTTACTCCCTGTTCTCCTTCCCTCTTGAAAGTGTATGTTGTAAGGGTAGAACAGGTAACTATGTTTCTGTCAGGCTTCTTGAGCTGACATATAATATTCCGGCTGATTGGAAACACATGCAGATAATTTATATTTTTTTCCCAATAGATTAAAGAGGTAGTGATTTCTCTGTAGAAGCTGTGATGTGTTTTATCATGTAGACCCATATAAGGGTTTTGTAAGTGTAGCATTAGCGCAGTTATACCTGCTGAAGAACATCATCTTTGTAAATTATTGTACTACTGAAGCCCTTCATCAAGACTATATTTTCTGTTCTTCTAGCTCTTCAGTGTTTATGAAGTGGATGTGTGGAGTAAAGACAGAGGTAAGTTTTCTTGATTTTTCTTCTCTCCGTTGTACAATCCAGTATGTAGAATATTGAATTTAATATTACTAATTCTATTTTAGATCTTATTTTCTCTTAATTATATGGAATTATGTCTTTAACTAAAAGTAACACTGATTATATATGGAATAGCATTTGTGGGTTTGTTACACGTTACCCAAGAAGATCCACCTTTATATATAATAGATATTTTTTTAGTAGCTCATCGAAGGAAAAAGAACGGTGTTGTAACTTAAGTGTTATAAAACTACTGGAATCTTGAATTTTCTGTCTTCTAGAGTGTATGTGGATAGTTTTATCACTTCCTGGAAAATTTCTGTTAAATGTTTTGTAGACTGTTATGAGGTAAGTTGCACCTTGAGGATGATTTAACACTTACTGTTACCTTCTTAAACATCTGACTACTTTAATTTGATCTTTGGTTTCAACTTGATTTTTTGCTTTCATCTCAAGCATGGGGATGACAGGAAGGATGATGACTGTTTTTCCTTGTGTTTCCATTAGTTTTTATTGTCTTGAAGTTGCTAATAGGGTTTCTAAAAATTAAGGTTAGAGTGATATGCACTGTCATCTTCTGAGGCCTTTGATATAGCAGTGGGTGAATTTCTCAGGTTTACTCTAAATTGCAAAGCTCTGTGGATTTCTTTTTCCAAAGTTAGTAACAAGTAAACATTTAATCTTCATATAATCTGTCTTTACCTGCCTGATATTTGAAGTGAACTGTGAATAGTCCACTTAGAAGCTAGTCTTTTTCTTCTGTATTTTTGTCTTGGTTCTTGTGGTTCTTGTTTGTTTGTTTTTTGCTTTTTAAAAGTCAGTTTTGGAGGTGGTAAATAAAGAAAATCGTCATCCTTGAATTTCGTGTGATACTTGAGATTTACTGTCTAGCAAACATCTCTTCTCAGTGGGATCTTATACCTGGCACGAAATAATGCGTGAGAGAGAGAATGCTGCTGCTGAGCTTGTGGCTGCTGTGATGTATGACTCCCTTGTTTTTGTAGTTGTCTTGATTGTCTATATGCAAAAGTCTTCCTTTAGCAGAACCTCCTTCCCATTAAAAATGTTGTTACCCCTTCTCCTTTGTATAGATGATAATATTTGGAAATGACTCCTTGTTGGTAGCAATTGGAACAGAACACCAATCCTGTGACTCAATAGTAAATAAATACGAACATAAAGTAAGAAATCTTGAGCTGGTAGTAACTGTGGAACTGTGGTGCAAGAGAACTTGTAAAATGGTGTTGATGTGCAACAGTTACTGTACCCAGCTGAACTCTTCTGTTGGGTAAGGTATTTTCTTTTCTGTTTCTGTTTGTAGGACTTATCCAAAACTTTAAATGTGTTCTGAGGGATGATATGCTTTCTTCTAAGCTTCTGAACTATATTCCTAAGTTCTCAACTTCAGAATTCAGTTTTTCATTTTTGGTTTTGCACTATTACATGTCAACACTGCTCACTGATGTGGAAGGCTATTGTGGCCTTTAATCAGTAAATCCGTATTTCTCAAAAAACTTTTAGGTTTGTCTATTTCTTCATGAGTTTAGATAAATTTCTTTAATGATACGACACATTTGGCAGAAGCTTTAGCAGTAAAGCATGAATTGAGTGCTCTTCAGAGTGTGTGGTGGAGCCTGCTACGTGATGAATCTGTCCTCTGGTATGTGTGGTATTCTTAAAAGTATTTGTAGACTTCTCCAGTCACCATTCCATGTTTTATTTTTCTGTATGTCTGTTGAAATATTTTTTTTTTTCTTATCTGAGCTGTAGCTGGTCAGAAGTTTACTTTGTTGTTGGTAGTGGGTTTTTATTGTGGTGGTTATTGCTTTTTGTGGGTTGTTGTTTGTGTGTGTGAAAGTGTTATAGACACAGTCACTTCCAAGAGCTGTACTGCTTTTTATTTTCTGTTGTCAGTCCAGGTCTGTGAAGGAACACCATATATCTCAAAGCTGTTTAAAATACGCCTAGATAAGCTGGTTCAGCTAGATGTGGAAGCACAGTGGGGTGCCAGCACTTGCATGTTATTATTTATTTTAATACTTATCTGTGCAGAGATATAGCTACAGATCTACAGATCTTGTGTTGTTCATTCTTCATTGCTATTTAAGACACTCTAATTGCTAAAGTTCAAAAAGTGTGTGATTTAAAGAAACTTAAAATTAAGTCACTGTCTGAAATGCATCTCCAGAGATTAGGATTCTACTTGGTATATTCTTCCATCTGTTTAACATATCTCTGGTTGGTAAAATATGAGCGACTCGTCTATTTGTCACACAGACTTTTTCTGTTGTCAAAAGAATTTGACTGTGGAAATGATGCTTGGAATTATGTACGTGCTTCATACAATTCTCCCAAGGAAGGCAGAGGGTAGGGAGCTTAGGAGATCTTGAAATATTTCTATCAAGACTTTAAATTTTAAAAAGAAATCACATCAATTTATACTCCTTATTTCTTGTCAAATACTACAGTGGTAGTAGGTGTTGTATTCCTTGTATATGTATGTAGCACACAGAACTCCTGGGCTGTTTAGGTGCTTTGTAGTGTCAGTGTATCTATGCAGTACTTATGACAATGGAATCTTATGTTCTTTTATTGCTAGAAGAATGAGGACAAATGAATAGATGATACAAGGCCTTATTCCAATTTTGTGTAGCTTCTGAAGTCAGTGAGTATGTTTGGAAAGCTGTTGTTAAGTAGTGGTTTTTTGAGACTGCGTCTTAAAGTCAGTTTGCATGGCACTGGATTTGTGTTTCTTAAGAATAGGTATGGTAGTTTTTTTTCTTTCTCACATATAATATAGATTTCATGTTCCAACTATTCAGAATGTTCAGAGTATGCCAAATAGACGGGAAAATGTATATGTATACACAAGTTTATTGTACTTGCAAAGTATGTTCTATCTGAGGAAACTTTAAAAAGAAAAAAAAAAAAGCAGTTTGGTTCAGAAACTCCAGGGTTTTCTACTTTTTTTTTTTTTTTTTTTGCAGTTCCTTGGAACATTCATCATGTTAGCTTATCAGATAGTGGATTTTCTTTCAGCTGAAATAGAAAAGTCTGGGTGATACGCCCTTGACAAAGTACTATAAGCTAGCTTATACAATATCTATTGGCAAAGGTGAGATGTGCTGTTGTGGTTTTGTGAAGTCATTTTTGACTCAGAGGTTCTGAAGTTCCTATCAGTTGGAGTGCAGTAGGTATCCTGGAATCTCAGTATCCATTTAGATAAGTGTTGTGTCAATCTCTCACTGTCTGTATTAACTGTTCTGCATTACGTATATATCTGGAATACTTGTCTTGGGGTAAGGAAGGTTGAAAGAGAAAGTGAAATTGGAATGTGTCTTCATCTGCTGAAATGTTCTCAGGTTCTTTTTAACATTTTGGGTTGCGTGTTGATCTCATCTACGAAGGCCTCTGCTGATGCATAGCACAAAAGATGCATATGCTACTTGTGTACAGTGGTGACAGCAGTTTTCTAGGAGCCACGGTAATGTTTGAACTGATCTTGTGTTGATTCTGGGAATATTCTATGAATTTAATGGGGATCCAAACTCTACTGGCACAACAGAGGTCCTGATTTTTTTGTTGTTATTTAAAACAATAAAAATCAGTGTCATAAATATTTAGCTATAACATCACAACTAAATTGATCTATGTTTCTGTGTATTTTGATCTTCATTTCACTCAGTAAAGTAAGATGGTCTTCATTTTCTCCAGTGAATTGTTGTTGAGTGGACAGTGATGTCTTCCAGAAAAACAAATAGTACCAGTGTACACTATAGATTTGTAATCTAAGTGCATACCGTGGGGCTGATTTTGCTTTATTCCAGCATAAGTGGCTGGAAAATTAGGCTGATGGGAACATTAGTTGTGACCTCGTTATACTCAAACATTACATTTAATTTTCTAAGGATACGTATATTTTACAAGCCTTCTTTTCAGCCTTCAGTCCCAAACTCATGGGAGAAATTGTAGAAAGGCATCAGGAAGCACTGCAAATAGTGAAAGTGACTTTTGCAGCTTGGCTCAGTGTCTTGCTTTTATAAATGAAGTATTTAGAGCTGAATACTAGAAGAACCAGATCAGCCAAAAGCATGTTATTATTCAAACAGAGGTATATAAAATCACGAGTTTAAAAATTAAATAAAAGTAGAGAGCAGGATGAGTAGAAGTGTAAAACAATCAGAGAAAGACTGCCCTGACTTTCAGGGCACTGGAAGATGCTCTCTGGTTGAGAACCAGCCCCCCCCGGACAGTGCCATTTTGAGTTTTCATTTCTACCATGTAATGATTTTCTGCTGTCTGGGGTGTAGATCCTGTACGCGGGTGAACTGATAAGGGCTGTTCTAGAATTTAATACCAGTATTTCTTGATTATGAAGCAAATGTACTCCTCACTGTGAGGTTCTTGTGGTGTACGTGTTCGTGAACCTGTCTTTATTCTGGGATATTAAGAGGGCTTTAATCTTCATTCTTTGGAGACTAATACTTCATTCTGTAGTCTGAAAATCAAAAGGGTAGAGGAAAAAAAAAACATATGAAAGATGACTATGACATTTCCTGCAGAGGCCTGTAGAAATTACAAACTGCATTTGTCTACTGAAAAATGCCCAGTGAATAAGGAAAAATGCCTTCTGGGATTATTTCAAGCAATCTTGACAGACCCTGAAAAGAGCTGAAAAAAATAAGCAGGGGCTTCTTCTTCATTGTGTCAGTGGTAGTGTCCTATGGAAGTTATGTTATGCTAAGAACTACTTTTCTCCTTTTACCCAGGAGCTAGAGAAATATCTGCCTTAATAAATTGGGAAACTGAGGCTGAGCTTAAGGGACTTGTCAAAGGGTATTCAGGAAGTCAGTGTCAGAGCCAGATATTCCTGACTGCACCCAAGCCAGCAAATACTACTACTTTTATTTGACATCTAATTAAAAATCATAATTGAATGTGGGTTTAGTAGATAACGATGATATGCTATTATCTGTTTTTCGTGTGTTGGCATAATACTTCCAGATGACGTGAACCATTTTTCAGATATTTTCAGATGCCTGAAGACTCAAGTCTCCTTTTACCGTATAAGTCTTTTTTTTTTTTTTTTTTTTTTCTGCTGCCAGAGAGGTGAATATAGAGGTCAGGTTATGTTTCTGAATCATATTTGCCTTATTCTAAGCATGTTTTTGCTTCTCCACTTCCTCCCCTCCCCTTAGGTTTTCACAGTTGGTTGTTGGTGTTTTTTTTTCTTTGTATGTGTTATTTTTTAACAGCTAAGTGAAGACATAAAATGACTCAATCTACAATGACACATTTAGATTTTTGGATGTTATACTGGCCAATATGTTCATAGTTAAGATGTATTTATAAGAAGTACTTCTTTGGTGAAAATGGTTTCAGGCTTTTTATGAGGAGCTGTAGTAATATCCAGTTAGATTTATCTTAGGCATGTTCCCTACAGACATATAAAATGATACAGTATCCCAGGACTTTTTTTCTGTTTTGAAATGATTCTTAATACTTGTTGTAGAGCATGCAGAATGAAAATATCAGAGTTTAACCTACCACACTTCTAACTTTGTTTCACTGTTTTGTTTTTTTGTTTTAATGAGGAATAGACAGCTTCTCAGAAAACTGTGCTGAATAATTTCTGATGAGGAATCTTTAAAATTGTTTCCTGCAACAAACACTTTGGGGCACAGATTCCTTTGTTCTACTCTGCATAGCCCAGTAGATCTTTGACATTATTTGTGGCCTTCTGAAGAAAATACCAATAGTGAGTGAATGGACCTTTCTCAAGAGTTCTGAAGGTTTTGCTGCACTGCTGTGTGGAGTGTTCTTCTTTAGTAGTAATGCTGCCAGGCAGATCATTGCACTGTAAACAGGAGAATGTTTTTACTTTTGTAGCAGCAGTGAGCCAAAGTCTTTATGTTGATCTCTATTTGTTAGAAAGGCTTAGATCTTTCTGACACCAGGTTCTTGGCATGCTAGGACATCTGAAAAGACTCACCAATGTTTTCATTCATTTGTCCCTAGGAAAAAAAGTAGTAAGGCAACAGATGCTTTATAAGATGGGTTAGTACTGCTTTTATTACAAACTGTGCACTTGTGCCCTGGGGCTAGCTCCAGGTGCAGACCTAAGGAGAAGGTACCCAGGTGACATGTTAAAACTGTGTAAAAGTTACGGCAATTTGTTAGAGAGACCTATCTGGAGTCTCTGATCCAGAGAACAGCATTGCAGTGCACTGTCGGAGCAGTAGTGAGTTGGAGACCTTGTTAAGAGATGGTGAAAGGACTGTTTTGGCCTTGTTTTTCAGTGGTTTATTTAGGAAATAGCTGTTGTCCTATCCTGAGTGAGTCAGTGGGAGTTAATATTCACTCAGATTAATCTGTCAGATAACATGAATGTAATCAGATGGATTGTAGTCTAGAAATCTGAACGGAAATCAGACAATATAAAGATGAAATATTATCAGTGAAATACCTTGTAGTCTGCCCTCCTGGCCTAAATATGTGGAAAGGCAGAAACTTCTCTTTACCAGACAGGAATGGGTCCTTAGGTAGGAAAATCAAGCCTAGAGTTTAGAGTAACATTAGCAGCTAACTGAAAGTTTCAGAAACATTGTTTTCAGACATAGCTAAAAACATTAAATCAGAATGGATGTTTTACTGCTTCATCTTTATTCTTCATACATATATATTTGGTTGGTGTTGGGCTCCAGATAGACTTAATTTCACAGATTTCCTGCATCTGTTTACAGTTTGATATAGAAGAAATTAGAGAGTGTAAAAAGAAAACATGCTTTTTGGAGAGCTAGTCAAGACTTCAGAAATGGCTAAACTAATGAATATCTGCATAAGTTGATTCTGCCCTTGTAGAAGTCAGTTTCTGCATATCAGATATGCTAAGTGGGTAGTGTAGAACACCCCTACTTCCTAGTGACAATGGTTGAAAAATTTCTACCAAGCAGTGCAAAGCAGCATTTTGGCAATGAAAGCTTTGGGGTCTATTTGAGATGGCAATAACTGGTGCTGTCTCAAGAAGCATTAACAGATGTTTCTTTGGATAGGGCTGACAGGTACTGAAATGTACTTTCAGCAGTTTTAGCAAACTTGGGCTTTATTTGCATGGTGCCAAGTAACCCACTGGGCAGCTTGCAACCCAAGTTGAGTTGTGCTCTAACCAGCCTCAAAGAGATGAGCATAGTAAGTGAACCTCTATTGTCTTTGAGCTGGTTTGTCTCAGTTTGGAGATATTCCTCTTCTTGTTTCAGGTGATCTACTTCCGAAGCGAGAGTTTTTATTTCTTCCCAGCATCCACTAAGCTGCTGAAGAACTGCCTGGATTTCTGAATCCTTAGTCTCCTATCTTGCTTCTGTAATCTTTTCTTGCTCTTTTAATTGTTCCATTTCATTTAGCTTCTGATGAGCCTGAGCAAGCTCTTCTTTTGCATGAAGATGATGTTTGTGCTCTGATGTCTTTTCTTCCAATTTTCTAATCTTTCATTTTGTTAGAAAGCTCTAATTTTGCATAATCCCAAGCTGTTTTAGACTCTGTGTCTTTAGACACAGTTTTCCAACACAGCTACGTATTTTTGTTCTAGTTCTTCATGGAGCTGTTTAAGTGCTACATATTCCTGATCAGAGTTTATGTATTTAATCTGCACATCTGCTAGCTCTTCTTTTGATATTTTTTTTTCCAATTTCCTCTGTCATATAGTTAAACTTAACTTCATTATCAGCTGCTGCAGAGAGCAGCTTTTCTCATTCCAATTTCAGTAACCATAGCTTCTCATGTTTTTCAAGAATCTCTCTGCTGCATCTCAACAGTATTTGGTAGAGACTGAAGTTCTGATAGCTTTTTTTTCCCTAGGAGTGCATCCTCTTACAGTACTTTTTCTAATTCTGCTTTTAAGTCAGATGCCTTTTTTTCCAGGTCCAGAAGAGAAACCATCAGTGAATTTAGACTTGTGTTTTCTTGAAGTACAGACTGCAACTCTTTTGGCAAGTCAGCTTACATTGCTTTGTGGTTTGCCATTCCTGCTTCTATTTGGCTTTGATAAAGTTGCACATCCTTTTGCATTTGCTTGTGATAATTTAAGAGTTCATTCACCCTCTCCTCCAATTCCAAATTTTCTGTTCTGAGAAAAGCAGACTTTTTTTTTTTTTTCATCCAAAGCTACAGTTTTACTGTCTAAGGGATTTACTCAGATGTTGAATTTCCTCAATTAGTTTATGAGAATCTCCTGCTGAAAGAGACGTTCTTTTTCTTCCCCCCATTTTGGATTACTGTAGTTCTTCCACACAATTCTGAAATACCTTTATTTTAGTTTCTTTCTCTTTCAGTTGTTACAGTTTGGACTTCATTTCTGCCTCAAGTTCTTGTGGCCATTTCCTCTGGTCTTGTTTGTTGCCTCAGAGAAGAGGCCAAATCTCTCATCACTATAACCTCCCTTCAAGAAGTTGTAGAGTGCAATGTGGTCTTCCCTGAGCCTCCTCTTCTCCAGACTAAACAATTCCAGCTCCCTCAGCCACTCCTCATAATACTTGTGCTCCAGACCCCTCACCAGTTTTGTTGCTTTTCTCTGGACACATTCCAGGGCCTCAATGTCTTTCTTGTAGTGAGAGGCCCAGAACTGAACACAATACTCAAGGTGCGGCCTCGCCAGTGCTGAAAACAGAGGGATGATTACCTTCATGCTCTTGCTGGCCACACTGTTTCTTATGCAGGCCAGGATGGTGTTTGCCCTCTTGGCCACCTGGGCACACTGTTGGCTCATGTTCAGCTGAGCATCAGCCAACACCCCAGGTCCCTTTCCTCTTCACAGCCATCCAGACTCAGCCCCCAGCCTAGATATTGATAGATAGATCAAGATATTAAACAAGATGGGCCCCAGTACTGACCCCCGGGGGACACCACTTGTAACAGATTGCCAGCTGGACTTAATTCTGTTAACTGCTACCTGTTGGGCATGGCCCTCTAGCCAGTTCCTTACCCAAAGAAGAGCACACCTATCTAGGCCACAGGCAGCCAGTTTGCCCAGGAGAATACTGTGAGAGACTGTGTCAAAGGATTTGCTGAAGTCTAGGTACGGTCTTTCCCTTGTCTACCAGACTGGTCACCCAGTTGTTGAAGGAGATAAGGTTGGTCAAGCATGGCCTGCCTTTCATGAACCTGTGCTGGCTGGGCCTGATCCCCTGTGCATCACGCACATGCTGTGAGATCTCACCCAAGATGATTTGCTCCATAACTTTTCCTGGTACTGAGGTCGGGCTGACAGTCCTGTAGCTCCCCGGATCCTCCTTACGACCCTTCTTGTAGATGGAAGTCACATTGGCAAGCCTTCAATTCTCGGGGACCTCTCCAGATAAGCAGGAGTGCTGGTAGATGGTGGAGAGCAGCTCGGCAATTACTCCTGCCAGCTCTCTCAGCACCCTAGGGTGGAGCTCATCTTGTCCTTCAGTGTTCCTTCAGTTTCTCCTCCATTTCATTTATTTCTGATTTCAACTTTGCAAGACACTGACCTCGTTTATAGCAATATCCTTTTCTACAGCTAAAGCTTCACAGAGTTGCACAGACTCTTCAAAGTGTCTCTGCGTCCAGTTCATGTTAGGTCTATTGGTTCACTCTGTGTCTTGAATTTGATCAAGAACAGTAAAATCTTGGTTGTCGCGTTCAGAATTCTCTATTAACATAGAGTTCTCTGCCTCTGGTAGCGACCACGAAGACATTTTGTTGTTGTTGTGGTTAACATTATTTCTTTTAAGTCTTCAAAATAGTTCATATTTTCCTGGTTTATTTTACCAGGAGCCCACCTAACTCTCCTTCTCTTGGCTTTAGTGTTTTGTTTTGATGCAAATGAAGTAGAGGTCTCCAGCATCTCAGTTAAGTTTTGTATCCTATCCTCCTGCGTTTTTTGAAGAGTTTTTTTTCTTCTGACAGGTGGGCCAACTGATATTCTTCCATTGCACGAATTTGAGTCTTCAAAGACACTTGGATGAGGGCTCTGGGCAGCCTGGTCTAGTGTTAACTGTGAGGGTTGATGGCCCTGCCTGGAGTGGGGGGGGGTGGTGGTGGAGGCAGTGGTTTGGAGATTCATGATCCTTGAGGTACCTTCCAACCTGGGCCATTCTTTGTGATTCCGTGAACTGCTGGGTGTTAGGAGGTGTGCACACACTCGCAGCATACTGATGAATGAGAGAAAATGTTGAAATTCTAAATGTTTAAATCCTAACACTTCCCTCATAGTAGTCCTGCCTTTTTCCTGCTTCCTGTGGGAAGTCCTACATGTCTTTTTTAGGTGGTAATCTATCTTATATGAAGTTAGAGCTTGTTGAAGATCTGGTTCTGTGGGGTCTGGGGTGCTTCCATGTAGTTTAAATAAGGAGTACATTTGAGAAAATACAATCTGCTTGTGGACATGCTGGAAGCAGAAAAAGAGGCTAATTTTGCTTAGTTAATTATTCACTGATAATTATTTACTCAGCTCTACAAATTGATGGAAACTTGTAATCATGTTGCTATGGCACCTGCTGTCATTTATAAATGCTGAGTGGAGCAGCTCTATTTTAATTGTAAAGCTGGACCCAACTACTGAACAAATGAAATCTGTCAGACTGAATTTTGTGAGGAAAATCTTACCAACAGAGTTTGCAAGTTAAGCATCTAGTCATAAATAAATTCTTCCCTGTGAACCTGAGAAAGAGTTGCACAGTTTTCTGACTCAAGCCTGCATATTATTATCTTGTTAGAGTAAGCAGCATCTGAATAACAAAGTCTGCTATCTGAAAATGCTGAAGGCCTTTCTGTATACTTCCTTCACTGTGAAACTACAGCTATTTTCTGTAAATCTGTCTTGCAAAACAGCCTTTGAGAGAAGACCACTGTACAAGGCTTTGATGCAAATACACTCAAATCTAATTTCTCAAACAATTTAAAGAATAGTTGATGATCCTCCAAGCATTAAAATGTGAATATTATCAGGACTACAGTATTTATATTTTTAATCCATGAGCTGCAAGTAAAGCTTTAATTCTGGAATGTAAGTGGACCTTCATTATTAATTCGCTTGCCTATATGTTTGAGATGAATGGATATGGTTCTATATTAATTTACATATTTCCATATGCCTTTCTTTGTAATCTAGCCATGTATAATGCATCGTTATTTTAACAGCACTGCCAGCAAATTATTCTGCGTGTACTTCTTTTCTAAGTTCTTTAAACACTTTCTCTGTATTGTGTGATTTCAATTGTTTCTGCTCCTTTCTTGGTAAATAGTTGAGGAGTAAGCACATTTTCAAGAGCTGTAGGGAGGCTAAGATGCCAGTTGCATTTTAACGATATGGTACATTATCATTCTTACTGTAGCCAATTCTCTTTTAAATCATTGCAGTTTCTGCTTTAGCCTCCAGCTATAGAATTCTTTTCAAACCGACAGTGAACTTGGCAGATTGCCAAGAGAAAAATAAAGGTGTTTTGGTCCACCAAAGTATTTCGAGTCATTCTTAGTGATACAGTTTTCTTCTCTACATCTGCAAAACATTTTTTTTTTTTCTGAAGTGAATTTTCATGTGAAAAGCCTCCTTAATAATCACCAGTATTGTTTGTTTCAATGCAGTTATTTGACTGCACCCCTGGGTGCTTGCAAAATAAACAAGAGAGTCTTCTAAAGAGTTTTAAAAGTGGCAGGTGCTTAGTCTGTGCCCTATTCACTTAGTTTGCAATGACATTTTTGTGCTAATCCATAGACAAACAAGAGACAGGTGACACACAGCATCAAGTACAATGTGCTAAGTCGACAAACTTGGGTCTCGATAAGATGTTTGTGCTGCATATGCCCACAGTGGCAACACTGATTTATAGTGCTTATTTTGAAGTTGTGCTCTCAGCACTGGCTGTATCTCACAAATTTCAAATGCTTATAAAGTGACTGAGAATGAAGTATTTGGGGGGTTAGAGAATTCAAAGAATCTCACTCAAATAAAAATATTTGCCAATTCCTGTAAGCAAAGCATGAATTTCATTTTTATTTTTTTTTTCCCCTCTGTGTTGTTGAAAATGCAGGCATTAACTAAACCAGATGGTTACGTGTAACTGAAAGAGAAAAATGGTATCTCTGAGAGTGTAGCTATGAATAGAATTTATTCATTACAAAATACCATGTCCATGGCACTCTCAGTCTAACAGTATTGTACATTTTATTGCATTTAGTAATATCTGTACTGTTTTAATGCAAAAGTGTGGCTGACTGAGAGAAGTGCTAACAGATCTTAGCAACACATGGAAGCAGGGTATGCATCATCCCTTTCCTATTTTACAGTCAAATTCATCAGGATACAAGCTGAGCAACCAGCTCAGAGTGTTTTAATCATCTTCTTTATAAGAAGGAGAGAGGATGAGATAGGAGGACAGTTAGGCAGAAGATTGCCTTTTTGTTGTTTAAATTAAGACAGTAAAAGGCTTAGGAAAAGTAGTATACCTGTGTGTTGAGGTATCAGACTGGCTACATTGAAGTCCCACTCTATTTAAGAATGCTATTAATCCAGATAGATTCTTTGCTTTAGTTGCAGGAGAACATGTATGTTCACTTGTTTGTATCCTACTTATCCCTGATATCGGAAGATACAGAATAACCTATTACACTATCAGTGTCACTGCTTTTACATGTGAGGCTGAGTATCAAATTTCTTTCCATAACGAAATAAGAGGGGAGCGGTTGTGTGCACACACAGCTGTGTAGCTTTTGTTGTGCCTCACATTCCTCCTTATCATTCTCAGTGGGAGTTGTAGTTGATGGCAGAAAGGAATGGGCAGGGGGTTTGTTGCTGTAATAGAAGAGAATGGAGGAGTTTTTTCCCACTGATTCATCTGGTCCCAACAAATGGGGCCGGTCTGGGGAACCAGAAGCTGGGTCTATGTTGGTATAATGCAGATAGTTTGTGAAACTTAGTGCATAGTATGGGCAAAAAGTGTCATCGGACCCATCCCTTTACATCAGATTGTTGTATTTATCCCAAGGATGGTTTGTCCTTGGAACTTATGCATACATTCTCAGCTATGCTTTGCACCTCTTGTCAACTTAAAATCCATTAATTTATGAGTGATTTTTAAATATACATTACAAAAGAAAATAAGATTAAAACTTATTCTGTTCCAATAATTAAATCTGTTGTTGTGGGATGTGTTTCCCCACCTCCACTGCTGGAGCTGGAATTTACCCTTAATGCTGGGAAACGTGGGGTAAATAGTAAAATGTTAATTTTACTATTTTTTTAAAATCAAAACAGAGCTTAGAACCTGATGTATTTGAAGTGTAGATGGAGCAGATGCTTAATTATCTTCAATGTGTTTTGAAGTATGTTGGTTTTCAGCATGGAAGGAAATAACACAGATGTAAAGTCTTGCTTTTCATGTAAGCACAGATAAAATCACATTCCCTAAATAAAATGTAAGAGAAGCTGCTCTTGAAGATATGTGATAATCTAGACAATAGAGATGCAGTAGATGTAATTTTCTGGACTTGAGCAGAGCATTTGATAAGTTACCACTTGGCATACAGTTAGTTAGCCTGTAAAAGATTGGGATTAGTAGGGAAAAATGGATGATAAATTGGGAAGGGACAACACCATGGAGGTTTTATGTAAGAATTGCTAGTGCAGTAGCCAAGGTGTCGGCTGCTTAAAAAGTAATGTATGTTGTAGGTTTTTTTTTTTTTTAGTGATTTTGAGTGGAGGAAAAAAAGAAAACATGATGACTCTTGTTGAAGCATTTTTGGGAAAGCAGCATTAGCACTAAAAATGATCTTAAGCAGGCAGGATGTGACTGTGTACCTCAGTAGAAATAACTGAGTAGAGCATGTGACTTTCAAGCCCCTATAGGTAAGGGGCTCCAGTTGTACAGAAGGCAGTAATGGTGAAAGACTATGTGTGCTAGGTAATCATGAGGTTATTCCAAGATACAGAACTGAGGTAAAAGAAGTATTAGGTTGAACTGAGCAAACTGTTAATGCTGTTAAAGATATTTTATTGACTACTGTTTCACGGAACAGTCGTTTGAGGTGGTAGATGTAGCAGTGGAATCAAGAAATGTGGTGTAAATTTTTAAAGCTTAAAGCTGTCCCATGTTGTACAGCTGTACAGGCAGTCATGCCAGTGCTGGCTGTGAAGTTAAACATACTGACAGGGCAATTGACATTGGCTTTCTTGTGTCCAGCAGAAGTGAACAGGTAAAAACATGAAGTTCTTAGCTGAGAACCAAGTAGAAGCAAAGTAGATTAATGACAGAACTTGGGAGCTGGAGTATTAATCTCCTGCAAATCTAAGTCAGCTGTTTTAGATTTATTCCACCTCCCTCCAGCCTCCTGTTGTCTCTCCTTCTGTTTATGACAGGAAGGCTACTGATGTTACATTTGTGTGAAAGCAATTAAAATAATTTTTGCAATTCTGACAACTATGACATTAGTGTCTGTTTGCTTTGCTTTACAAAGAAATGATCTGCATTATCTATAGTACTGACCATCCTTCTGAATATCCTATCACATGAGTAATTTGTATAAATAATTAAATGCTGGGGTTCACAATGGTGTCTGCAACAATGGGCTTGTTTTCTGCAACTTGATAGGAAAGATTTGATTTACATCTGCTCTGGGTATTTTATTCCCTATCTTATTAAGGCTTACAACTTAGATATACTATAGCTTTTATGGGAAACCTTGCCAAATATTTTCAGATGAAGAGAAATTTTCTCCAATTAAGAGATAGTATCTGTGGAATAGAGCGTTGTCACAGGATAATGGTCTCCTGCTGCTTTGTTAAATGCCAAGGTAAACCTGAGGCATTTATCAGAAATTAATGTCAAAGCAAAGTCGAGAGGTTTATCTTGAAAGGAGGAAAGTCTGAGCCTGTGGAAAATATTCTATTAGAAAATGGTCCATGTTTCCCTGTGTTTGTTGTGTTATTTCTCTCCTCCCAGCCCAGTTATACTTGGAAGCAAATATTCTGTCTGCCTCTCGAAACAGATACCAGCTTTCTTTTAGAGATGCAAAGTCTTTAGTCATGTTTGACTTAAAGTTAGATGCATTAATTTTATTATTTTGCAAATATATATGAATTTTAATACTGCATCCCATTACGGAGAACTAAACTGGGTCTTTGCTTTTGTTGGACTTTACATAGCCCTGATTCAAAGAACACTGAAGTCATGTGAAGGAAAAGGAAATTTTTAACTTAAACATATGGATCCTGCAAAGCAAGTAAATCTATTGGCCTTGCTCTCTTAGGGGATGAAGGAAGAGCTGAAGGGATGGAAGGTAGAAGTAAAGCCCCATCACCTAGAAGACTGCAAGAAGTATTTTATGGTACAGAAATAAAGTTTAGTACTTTGTATCTGTTGATGTTCCACAGACACTGAAGTTTGTCAACTTGTTGTTTATGAAGAATTTACTTGTTAGATCGAAGGTAACTCTTTTTAGATGATTGGATTCCTTTAAATATTTTTCTCTCCCACTGCAGAGATCACGTCACAAGGTGTCCTCTGTTTTTCAAGCTTTAAATTAACTATGTCAAATCAACCTTAATAGCTACCTAATCATGTATTAATTAATCCAGAAATATGCATGAATTTTGATAATTGTCCTCAATTTTTTCCCTTCCATAAAGTCTAAAATATGAATACCTGGAGGTCTTGACTTTCCTCCCTCTTTCTCTTTTTTTGTGGTTGTAATTGGTCTCCTGCTCCTCCTTTACCTTCTGCTGATGTGAGAAAAGGGCAATGACATATTTCTTTGTCATTTAATGTTAACTTAATCATACTGTTAAAAACAACAAACACAAAACCCTCATGAAATGAAGGGGATCAAATTTGGGCATACTCTAGAAATAAGTAGAAAAGGCATTAGTCTTGCAATCAACAGAATTATTTTCTTGGTTTTTAAAAGTAGAACATTTTCATAGCGGATCAGATTACTTGGTATTATTTGCAGGTTGTGTATTACTTCACTAGGAATCTAAAGGTGAAAATGACTGTGCAGAGAAGTGAAGCAGAGTTGATTGCTTTCTACTGTCCTGGTCTTGGAGACTAGAAAAGTATACACATGCTGACAAGTCTAAGAAGAAATCAATTCAATCTTCAAAAGTGCTTTTTCTTTGCCTGATTTATTCAGGGTGAGTATTTTTCATCTTGGAATGTTCTCTGTCCCTTTAAAAATTAAGGTGACCCTCTGCCTCACTCAAAATCTAAATGGTCTCAAAACATGAGGCACAATTCTTGTGCTGCAGGTTTGTCCTGTTTCTGAACAAAAAATAAACCAAAACAAACAAAAAAAAACAATTTTCCTGTCCACACTGGCAGAATATTCTGCTTCAGCTTCATTTTATGTAACAGTTTACCACTTTGGGGTCCTGCTAGTTATTTATGCAATTTACTAAGAAGATGAAAAGAGAAGCAAGTGTATTTATTTTTCCTCCTCTACCAGCACATAGAGATTAATTTCAGAGCTGTTTCCAGAGAACTAGATATAGGGTAGTACTGCAGCATACTGCATTTCATCAGTCATGCTGCATTATGTCACATTAGGTTTTTCTATGAATTCATTTTAGTTTCTGAGATTTACTGAGGTATGAGACAGAAATCCGTTCTAAGAACATCCATCAAGCCACCAACAGGCAGTTCTCTGTCACTGAAAGTGGTGGATCCTTTTTAAGGACTGAGTGGGGTTGGGAGGAAAAGCAGTAATTACAGTAGTGGTCTCAACAATATAGCATATAGTATTAAGGCCTTTTTGGAAAAGATGATCATGATGCTGCATTGTTCCCAGATGTGGCAGGATTCCCAGCCTAGTGGTTAGTTCAGCTCCCCAGTATATTCTCCAGTATCAGTGATCTGATAGGTATTTGGCCAAGTAGGGATGTGATTTGTGTGGGTTAGCTGTGCAGTGTGGTGGTGCAGGAGTATTTGTAATATCAGGTGACTGGTTAGCATGAACTGGAGACCCCATAGCAGCCCTCCCTGGAAAGGGGAGGAATATGAATCTGTGTGGTTATGTTCATCATGAACCTTTCATTGGTCCATTTTTGTCGAAAGTGATCATTAGGAACAGAAGTGCTTTGGTAAAATATGCCTTAGGAGTCACAGACCCAAACTCTTCTTTAGCCTATTCTGTTCTTAATTACTCCTGACTTGTGTTAAAGAGTCAGTGAGACGTTTCCAGAACCTGGAGAGTTAGAAAATGGGATATGCTTCTTTACTAGCTTTTAGCTCTAGGAACAGGATGGAGTAAATGCTGGAAACTTTGATCTCTGTGGAAAGTTATGAAACAAGTGCTGAGATAAGAAAACAGCTTTTTACCATTTCATTCACCAGTTGGTTCATAATCAAATTATATATTCAGATAGATGCTTAACAAAGCTATGAAGTGAATCAAGGAAGTATTTTGCTGGGCAAAAGCCAGAAATATTAGCTGTTGCCAAATCAGTTTCAACAAACTGGATCTAACTCTATTTCTCAATGTAGGACACTTTTTTTAATGACAAAATTCATTAAAGCATAATTGAGAGGAATTTCTAAGCAAAGTGAAACTATAATCCTGTAAGCAAAAGCAGATGGAAGCTGTGCTGATTTCAGTAATCGATCTGCAATATTTTACACTTTGAAAATAAAATATTTTTACAAATATTTTTCTGAGAGTATACTGGTACACAACTTAAGAAATTGGATCTTTTTTTTTGCTAGTCATTAATATGACCAGTGTTACTGTTTTTAGTTCTAAACAAGCTAAGCTCTTCTAGGAAGTTATTTTTCTGTTCTCCCTCTTTCGGTATATCTGTTCAACAGCAAAAACTGGGATTTTGACAGAAAATGAGGTATTCTCACAAAACATACGTCTCAATACCAACTTCTGTCCAGGGGATGAGGGTGGAAAGGAGAAAATATCCACAGCAAACTTGAACGTTATTTAGTCTTCTTAGAGCAATAAGGAGCTTTTAGGATACCCAGGAAATTGTTTGGATGGGAAGACCATTTACTTCATAGTTCTCAAATCTTTTTGCTAGTTTATCATAACAACAATGCATTGAAATCGATGCATTTCTGGAAAAGGATCCTTGAAACAGTATCAGGGATCTGAAAAATAATATTTACCTCTGATAATAGGTTCTAGTTGTAATGCTGTTCATCTCCTCTAGCTGTAAAGGCAGTTGTAGCATTAGTATGTTAACTTTCTCATGCTTTTACTTGTAGTTCTGCGGAGTAAGCTGTGGTTTTCCTGTTTTTATGTTTTATGTATCCGAGAAAGGTAGAATGGCTTGGGTTGGAAAAGGACCTCAAAGATCACCCAGTTCCAGTCCCCCTGCCATGGGAAGGAACACCTCCCTCTAGGCGATGTTGCACAAAGCCCCATCCAACATGGATTTGAACACCTCCAGGGATGGGACATCCACAGCTTCTCTGGGCAAACAGTTCCAATGCCCTCTAAGTGGAGAACTTAGATATACCCCTTTTAGTTCAAAGCCACTGCTCCTTGTCCTATCTGCTACCCTTACTTATAAGGAGTCCTTCCTTAGCTTTCCTGCAGGTCCTCTTCATGTACTGTAAGGCCCCTGTATAGTCTTCTAGGGTCTTCTCCATGGTGGACAACACCAGTACCCTCAGTCTCTCTTTTTGTGAGAGGTGATCTATCCCGCTGAGCATTCTTGTGCCTTCCTATGGACTTGCTCTAACCAGTCCATGTAGGTAAAGAGCTACAGTGCAGATTTGAATTTGAACTATCCTTTTACTGAGCTGTGTAAGTACAAAATTTATGTACAATAGTGGTGCTAGAAATTCATTTGAACCTATCTGGTTGAATGAGAGTTTTGCTATCAATTCTAACAGTCCGTGGTCTTTGCTGTTAGGCCTAGAAGTTTAGTGGGCCCGAGTTGGAACATGTAGTCCAGTAGATTTCAAGTTAAAAAAAAATAGAAACTAGATAGACAGTAATTCTAGGTTACTTGGCTAAATCAGATACAACTGTGTAACCACTGTGTCTATGAGCTGGAGTTACTATGGACATAATAGTGTGAACACTGTCATTCACAGACTGCTAGAAGTAAGAATAAATAAGAATAGTATGGCAGTAAAAATATACTGTGAAATAGTTACACTGTCAAATCTCCTATTATAAAGACAGAAGGAAGAGAATTGCAGCCTATTACACCACTGCACATCCCCAAGGATGATATCAAAGCAAGGCTGAATACTCTGACTGCTTACAGCAGTTTCTAGTGGCTTCAGTGGTTCATGGCAATGAGATGAAAGCCAGCAGCCCTAATAAATAGACTTTCTTGCCTAGGTTTCTATTTATGATAAAATTCTGTTCTGGTTAGTGGGAAAAAGCAGTATCCAAAGGTGAAAGAAAAAAACTAAATAGAATAGCCACAGGATTTATTTTTTGCTGTAAATAGTAGATAATTATTAAAAACGTGTGTTTATTTGCTATTTGAAACTGATAAAAGTGTAAAGTACTACTTTGATTTAATAGCTTAATTATAGCTAAGGCTGAGTAGAGTTATGTCAGGTCACTCTTGCCTGGAGTTGCCTATCAGTTTTCAGCACAAGAAAAAGAATAAGAATGAAGCACTAACAGATCCCATCTGGGCTCCCTGAGACAGCTGGTTCCAATACAGTCTGTCTAATGCTGGAATTGTGTCTTCAGTTGCTTTTGTTGGCATATCACAATAGTTTAATGTTTTGAGATAACACCTACAGAATGGATTGAGTCAATACTGTGTTAGAAGCAATGTTTTTCAAGAACTGGAGAGATATTAGGATATTTGTATATCGGCTGTGCAGATTTAGGAATAAATAAAAACATGTGCATACACATATTTATACAAAGTGCTGTGAATACACAAATTAAGTCAAAACTAGGACTAAACTGAAATTTTCTTTTGGGTTCATCTATGTCTGCAGCTAGCAGGAAATCAAATGGGCAGCATGTGTTCTTAATTCAGACATTTAAGTTTTGTATATTAATGTTAATTTCAGCTTGGTTTGTAAACATACTTCATGGTTCACACTGTTAGTTAAATACTGGATTTAGATAGATATCCTGTGTGTCAGAAGGGCAGCAGAAATGTGAAAACGATAAGGGAATTATGAGATGTTTTTTGCTGCAGTTATTTTATTTTTTTTTCCAAAATCTCATCTTTGCAGTTGATTTGGCATTGTGTGAAGTGTTACTGATGACTCCTAATATTGTCTTTAGCCCTTTACTAGTAGTTATTGCTGCCTTTCAAGAACTTTAAATTCTGCCTGCCTGAAAGATACAGGAAGTGGGATGCCCAGTGTAGAGGGTATACAATGAGAAAAAGATAATAGTAAGCAGCAGCAACCGTACAGGAGTTAGAACTCATTCTGGGGGAACTTAAATTGGAGTCTAATGCGGAGAGAAAATAGCAGACTGGGAAAATGGCCATATTCCCTGAGGAACTTCAATGCAGCTATTCAGGAAAAAAAAAAAAATACTACAAGATTTTTAATGTACATGCAAATGCACACATCTGCATTGGTCCCTGAATTCTTTTCAGCTGAAACCTTATTTTGCAAAAATTATGTTGCCTTCTGCCAGGAAAAATTACTGTTTGTCGTATATTCTAAGAGGTTGTCTTATGTTGTGTGATCAGTTCACTACATTTGCAATATGGAAACAACATACTGCCATTAATGCAGGCATTCAGTTCCATCTCCATAAGACTCCTGAAGCACGCTACTCTAAATTTAGAAGTGCTTGCCTTTCCCTCCTGCCCCCTCCCTTCTTCAATTTCGTTCTTAAATGATGTAGTTAGATAGCTAAGATTGATTCTATAATCAAACGCAGCCCATAAGATGACACTCACTTTGTGAACAGATAGCTTATCCACCTTCTACCCCAGTGTTCAGATGTGCAGCCGAGAACACTAATTCTTTTAGTCTTTTCTCTGCTCCCACAGTTTTTTTTTTAAAGGTGCTTATCCCCAAAGTTATACAGAGGGCACAAATTATTTGCAGGAAAGCATATTTCTCCTATTTCTTTTTTCTGCTTAAAATGAGCTATTGTGCCCTGCAAACTGGAAATAAAATCACAGCGGCATAGTAATGGTCGCTTATTGGGAAAACCAACTTTAATGCTTGCAACAAATGTGGGATACTCTGTATGTTTGTCTTCCGGGGTATTGAAAAATGTGAGAAAAAATGTTTGCGTTTGTTCATTTATTTATTTCTTTGCTTCGGCTGTTTATTTTTATCTCTGGTTCATCAGAATGTTTTTGTTCTGTTCTTGGCACGCTTATGGGCCATGAACTTGTACTCTTGTTCTTTAAATGTAATGCAGTTCAGGGAAAAGCTGTTGGAAAGATGGTAATCTTTGTATAGTGAATGCATAGCAATGCCAACATGCTTGAATGAGACTTCTCACAACAGTGGGAGATGTCTAAAATCACTACTGAAAGGAATGGTAAGAACAGGAAGGGTTAGGTCAATTCTTCTGCCTGGAGATATTTCACTGAAGAGTTAATAGAATAACTTCTGTAATTGAGCCTTTATGTTGGATATGTTATGATCACTCTTTTCCTTTTAACACCATTTAAATAATGTGTTTGAGCTGAAAGCAGGCAGGCCAAAAAAGAGTTTTTCAGATCAAATATGCAACATACATCCTTTTTCATTTGTGACATAGTGTTTTGTTATGGGCATTTTATGGTATGTTCTAGAGCCAGTCAGGGTGGAAAATGATGCCCCTTGTAACTAACTCCCATGTCTTTGTGTTAAATCACCCTTCTCTTTCCCAGGTCTCCAAGCAACAGTATCTTAAAGATGAAATATTCATTTCTGAAACCTAATTTAATTTCAGTGTTGCCTGAGCTGCAGAGCTTATCAGTTCATGGAACCCACAAAATTCAATGAATTAGCAACTCTTTTCCATAGATGGAAGGTTATTTTTATTTTTATTTTTTTATTTCCAGGATCTTGTTAAAATGCATCTTCTTGAATTTAACCTTGATTTGACTGGCTGTGATTTACTCATTTGTGGTATAGAGAATAATAAGAAAAACTGGTAGTAATAAACTCCACATCGATAAATGCAAGGCATTGTTGCTTTATAATACTAATAGCAGCCCTGAACAGTACCGAGCCATAAATAAAAGAAGGTTAAAGCATTTCAAAGCTGTTATTTCCACCCCCCACTTTTTTTGTTGTTGTTCAGATTTTTTAAACTGTATTTTGTTTAGAGCCCTTAGATAAGTATCATTTCAACCAGTTAAGCAAGTAACAAATTGAGTATAAAACACAGGAATAATGAATGTGCAGGAGCTCAGAAAGGCAGGCTGATCTTTGTAAATGATGCCATAAAATGAGTTAAGGTGAGCTTTGCAAAACATCTGAAGTGACTGAGGAAGTTTCCTTTGCTCATATGAACATTTGTTGGCTGGTAGCTGAATGTTTGTTCTTCCAGTGTTTACAGAATTTTGCAAGTTAGATGCTTCTGACAATTAATGAATTAATGTACATATATTATTATCACATTTTCCTTGGAATACTTGGGTACATTTTGGAGATTCTTATCTGAAGCTAGCATTAAAAATTAGCATACATAAGTGATTCATTAAACAATGCTACATTCTTTAAAAATTGCAATTGTGCATTGTAGCTGTTGTGTCTTCCTGGAAACACGGAAAGCTGTGCTGGCAATGGGACACACAAGCACTTCCCTTCTGTTCACCTGAGTGTGTCCCCTGTGCTCCTACCAGTCTGGCCTCATGTTATCTGTGCATACAATATGCTGTGATCTGTCTTGGAGTCACAGCAGGTGGAACATGGAATTGCCTTTCTAGGTGTGTACTGATGATATACCTCATGAAGGGAATGCAGTAAAATCTGTCACTGATGATGACGATTATTTTTGGGAAAAGGTGAAAATCTTGGACACAATAAAATGTGTAATACAGTCTTTCCATTGCTCTGCTCTACAGCAAGATTCCACTGAGGCTATTTGGATTTACATGAACCATATGGCTAGAAATACTTTCTCCAATGCAAGAATATCCTGGAGAGCTGCATTATTCTTTTAGAGGTGTTTTACAGAGTATGCGAATGCAGAAGCTGAGCATCTCTAATGTCAGCCCAAATATAAACAACATTTGCTGCTGCATATGAAATGATGAGTATCAGAATTTTTGACTAAAACCAGAATCTTTTACCTAATACTATACGTGGCTGTGTACAATTAGGTGCTCTTATGTTCCAAGGATCTTGAATGACTGCTTAATCATTTCTATCCTACTATATAGAATAAAAAGGAGTGTTTTTAGTTGTTTTGTTGTTGTTTGTTTGTTGTGGGTTTTTTCTTTTTTTTTTCTTTTTTTTTTTTGTTTCTTAGTGTAAAGTCATCGTAATTGCAGGAATTTTTTCCCATGGGTTGTAGTGGGAGTTCTTACAATGAATTTGCATGTCAGGGCAAATTTTCAGTGTTTACTATGGTTCATAGATGTCAGTGACACAATCATGTCTTTCAGCAAGAGAAGTCTCGAGCCCTAATTCAAACGTGCTTCATCATTTAATGGCATTGCTTCTTGTAAATAAGTAGGCAGAAGAAACTGGTATGCCTAAGGAAGTAAGGAGAGATTGTTACTAATGACAGGTATTTTCTGCATGGTTTATATAAAACTCTCATAGTTTCTGTTTTTTTTATATTGTTATTATTATATTTATAGAAGTACATACCTTTTATTACAAGTTTAAAAAGATGCTTGGATCATTATGAAAACTTTAAGTACCAGAGAATAAGCACGGTTTTCAAGACTGGTGACTGTGATCAAGAAAGTAGATGAGAACAGTAATTCTCCATGAAGGGTAGCAGACAGTGCTTCGCCTTTGGGAAGTGGAGAGTTTTTAGCACCTTGGGCAAGCCTGTGCTGAAGTACCAGCCCATCTATTTCATTATTGTTATTGCTTGTGCTGTTATATTACAAAGTTTGAAGCCTAAAGTTCTGAGATTGAACAGCTCTGAAAAATACGCTTAGAAACTAATGAGAATCCATCTAGAATAAAGACTTCCTTACTGCTATGTAGGACACCTCTTTACAGTTGTCTTTTCTCTGAAGAAACAATGAAAACTAACTGTGCTAAAGTATGATCCTGACAGAACAAGTCATTCCTGGAGGGCATCAGTTGTTTGGGGTTATTTAAGGTACCGCTGAACAATTCAGATTTTGATTCTTTAATTCAAGCAAACAACCCTCCTTCCTCCTTCTATTTGAACTTTTCACATCTTTTTGAAGGGTCATCTGAAGAGAAATATGACAAAACAATACTGTTGGCATTAGGTTGGCATTAGAGTACTAATGAAAATGTTAGGTCCAAGTATTTCTCAGATTCTTGTGATGTTTTTTTTGTTGGTTTGTTTAAATTTCACAAGGAGACGGAAAGGGAGATCATCTGGATTAAGGCAGTTCAGGTCCAGAGGGTGACTGTGAAATTATTCTGGAGAAAAGCAATTGTTAGCTGGTGCAGATGCTCATCAACTCATAAACATTGATAGTGGTCAGGACTGTGAGAGCTACTCTGAATGTAATGCCTCATACTTTATTATGTTGGCCCACAATGTCAGAGGGGATGTTGGTGGTATGGCAGTAGAGGCTGAACCTTGCCACCAATATTCTATTTTGTTGCTGCGTGACAGATGGCAGAGGGGCAGTCTGACAGAATGGTGTCTGACACGGAAGTGCGTGGGAAGCAAAGATGTGTCACAGTATGCTTGTGCCCGGTGCACAAGCATAATTCTAGATTTCTCCTCACTGCTACATAGCTGGAAGTCATTTCTAGACGCAGCACAATCTGGATCCATAAGCCCTCTGGTAATGGGAGATAATGCTGACGGGGAGAAAGTTTGAATGATGCATATTCTGCTTTACAACAAAAAATACACAACGCATAAAAAGTAACTGTCCTACAGAATCATTTTTGCTGGCATGTGAGGCTTAAATAAACTAGGCATCTTATAACAAATCATAGAGAAAGCAGAAATAGCGAGCATTATAGCCACTCCCTTTCTTACTAGCTCACCTTCAACTTAGCAGTGTGTTTGCTGATCATACATAAAAACAACATTGCTAGGTATGAGAAACATTTAGGAACATTTTCTCTTTCACATCAATAATGAAAAGTAATGTTTGATTCCCTGGGCACTTTTTCAGTACAGACTCTGAAACTGAGCCTAATTACCAATTCTGCATTACAAAGTGGAGCCTTTTCTGCTTAGGGAACTGTACCAACATTAATGAGAGCAGGGATTTGTTTGTTTTTAATATATGTATTCTACGCATTAAGTTTAGTTTATTCAGTGTACCACTCTTTGTTTTACAGTAGCAGAGCAAAATAAATAACAAAATCCTGTTCCTGTTTTTGCCCTTCAGTATCTTATTGCTTTTTTTTTTTTTCAGATAAAATAAAGCATTTTAATTTGACTTCACTGTCATATGGTTAGTTAGCAACCTGAGATTTCAGTGAAATGTCCTTTGTTGAAGATTTAGAAAAACAATCAGTATGCAGCAAATATTGATATGACTCTTAATGGCAATTTAGCTGATTAATATCCTTTCATGCTGCTTTGCTGCATGAAACACAGTGTTTTAATGAGTGCCAACAACAAAGAGCGTACCAGGTGTGTTACTAAGAAACAATCTCTAGTGTGATTTAATTAATCAAAGCATTGCATGGAGCAATTATGAGCAACCTTGTGTAAGTGGCAGTGGTACATGATCTTTGATTTAAAATTGGTTTTAAAGAAAGACATCATGGCTTAATAACTGTGATTTGCCAGTCAGGGAACGAACCTTTGTTTCACTGGGAGTTCTGTTTTTTAAATTAAAAAAAAAATAAATGTGAAGAGAAAGGAATCACTATTGGTTTTGAGTGTTGGTAACTGACTGGATGAAAAACCACTAGTCTATTTAGTACGTTACTGAATCGTATTCCTTCAGTGCTTTTCATCATGCACTTTTTCCTGAGTGTATTGTGTATGAGAAGAGTTCACCCAGAGCTAAGCTGTTGACTTCATTTATGAAAAAAATTTTGTGGGACTAAAGTTGCCTAATCAGCTTTAGTTAACAGCTTAGTATGTGTATGCAGTACTAAGGCCAAACTTGGTCTGAACTGTACTCTGCCAGGTTAGCAGAGCTGCTCTGTGGCAATGTTTTGGCAGGGAGGAATGGGGTTCACTTCAGCCACATGATATAGAAGCAAGAAATATTTCTAGAACCTCTCTCTGGCAGCTTTAGATGCAAAATGCTTGCCTTTGCCATTTGAAGACAATTCAAAATCAGCACAGTCTGCAGAGTCTAGCTGGAAACCTGAGGGTTTTCCAAGAAACATGACCGCAGCACAAACCTACTTGGAGAATAAAAGATTTCACCTCTGCTTGTTGGAGGAAAAAGTACTACTAAGGTATGATATTTCAGCACTCTCAACAGAAACCTTGGAAGACCATTTTTGCCCTTGTACTTTTGCCTTGGTGAGATTGCAGTTGAAATATGTTACTGTAATGTTGCTAATTGCTTTGCTATAGTTTTGTTTGTTTTTTTTTTTTCAAATGATGAAGTAGCACAGGAGAAAAATTCAGGTGCCATTCTTGTGCACAGTCTTTCTAAAAACTAAGATTAATATTTACTTAAATGGAGACCCCTCCTCGATCTTCAACCGTTCCTTAGTAAAGCTGAATCTCTTAACTGAGCTACATAGTATTGTTATACAGAAAATTATTTTAAGATGATTTTTGATTCTTATAATATTCTCCAGGTGAGAGAAATGTGACTATTTGCAAAATATGTAGTAATTTACAAATGAAAGTTATGAAGTATTCTAGCAATTAAGTGTACTGACATGGAAGCGAAAGCACCATTTCTTTCCAGGATCTGTACTATGCTTCTGCCAGGCCAGAGGCATCTATTTTCATGTTGATATTTTTGATCTGCTTGCCCTCATACACTGAAATATTTGGGTGGAAATGAACTCCACAAAGACTGAGCAGTAAGAAGAGTACTAGCTTTACTGGAACAGAACAAAGCAGTAGGGGTTGCATAGTGCTCCTGGGCCAGTAACACCACATTGGAAGCACTGGGGAAAAATGGAGGGAGCTGTAATTAGGGAATGTTGAGCAAGGCTGACCTGATGAGATAGAAGCAGATACACTGTTGGGTAACACTGCAATCCATGAGTTGCAGAGGATCAACTCAGGATTTCGTAGACATACTTGGGCCATGGCACGAGTTGATTTATATAATTTTTTTTAATATTTGAATTCATATTAATTTTTCATACTACATATAAAAGACTTACATTTTATTAAAATTTGTAAAGTAAGTCTGATTTCTGTCAAAGAAGGTTTTTTTTGTAGCTAGAAGGCTGCATTTATACTTTTATTTTTAGTTATGTTATGGTTTGTGTCATCCTTTTGAGAGCCATGACGTTACGGATTTTGCACAAATGAGTTAGAAGGTTGAGAACACATGGTTACGTATTTGTTTATGCATTGTTTCTCTTTATACACTCTGTGTGCTGAGTAAGAAGCAACAGCAGAGAATGTTCTAGGCTACATTATCTGTGCTTCTGTCTTATGCCACCCTAAAAGAAACAGAACTTGAATTTTAGTATGATACTTCACTTATTATGTCTTTTAATTTTACCACTTAATACTTGTGGTTTTTAAGATCGATCAAACAGAGGCCCAGAGGAGCAGAGTAGCAATAAAATACCTTGCATGGTTCTTAATTTTCTTGCTAAGACAGGCCTTTTTTTTTAGTATTGCGAATCAGACCACTGTAATACCTTAGAGTAAGTGGAGCATCATCGAATGTTGAAATTTAATATTATGTACAAGTTTAAATCCTTCTGTCTTCTGTAGTGTCTTAAGGAGGTTCGAAAATATTGGTTGAGGTTTTCTTGACTCCAAGAATTGAAACTTTAAAACAGAGTTGCAAACATAAGATTCACAGTGAGGAGAAAGAGCTCAAAGATTTTTTTTCACGTGCTCTCCCACCTCCACGGATCATACCCTTTAGAGAGAAGAGTTCATATTTTCTTTCACAACTGTTCTTTAAACCTCCTGTTCTTAGAGGCAGCAGTTACTGCTTCTGCTTTTTCTCAGTTGACTGCCTCTGCTTTCTCTTTATCCTCTTATTTTTTTTTCAAGAGCTTGAAGTTGACAAAGCTTAAAAATACCATTGTCATCAAAGTATGGCAAACTAGGCCTTCATAATATCCTACTATAAGGAAACCGAGTCCACAGAGCACAGAAGATCCTAGAAGGAAGATTTCCTTCTAAAAGGAATGTGTAGAGCTCTATGTGAGAGGTTAACTGAGGTTTGACTAATGGGTTCATTCTGGGACAAAAGGACTAGAAATTTTTGGGAATAACACATGTCTGAAAGATGGACACAAATTCCATTTTGTTTTGCAGAGGAAGGACAGATTCTTTTTTTTCTACTGCTTTATGATGTTGATGGTGTTTTGACTACACCTGATTGCTTGCTTGTTTTTAAGGAAAAGGCTAGACAAGAAAACAATTACCACTTAAATATTACAAAAGTCTGAAAATGATCTCTACTGCAGTATTTTGGAATTCTAGAATTACCTATAGATTTGAGGATTATAGGCAACATATGCTGCAACTTCTCTAGAATCATACGTCTGCCAAATGGTGACTCATTCCCCAGTCCCACAGTCCTGCAGGGAACTAAGCTGTGCCAGACCTTTTCATGGTTTATCTCTATCTCTCTGCTGGATCAGCTGTGCTGGCTGACAAGCTTTATCATGATCAAATCTAGGAATTCATGAGTCAGACTTCAATGCTGCAAAATTAACTTTCAAATCATAACGGTTTACATGCTTACAGACATGCACATGCTCTCAGATAATAAAATGTGTAGCTCCATGTCTATTGGTTACTGTGTTCTTATTTGCCACTTTGTGTCTCTTGGATTTACACCTCATGGTGTTTATTCTATATGCCTGAATATTAGAAACCTTTATTTTATCTTTACAAGAAACAAAGATTAAAAATGTTATTTTACTTATTTTACTACAGAGCTATGGAAACTAGACTTCTTTTTAAAAAAAAAAAAAAAAAAAAAAGGAAAGAAAAAGAAAAAAGATTAAGTATTTGAGCAGTTTGTTTGTTTTGTAGCTCAGAGTCAGGGCTGAAATAAAAACATATTTTATGACTATTGGTAACAGTTTTGTTCCTCCTCCAGTCTGTGTTATGACCCTACTCAGAGTAGTAGATCTTGCCTGAGCACTTCTGTCAAGGAATAGCTATAGCTTTTCCTTTTACAAGACCCTAAATTTCCATCCTATGTTATAAAGGTAGGAACGTACATTTGCATACAACTTGGGGATAAAATAGGCAATAACGTAAAAACATAAAATGACGTACCAGTCATTCAAGAGTATAAAAGCATATTTCTGACTGGGATTGCAGGAACACTGATTACAGATTAAAGCTTCCGAACTGTCAGTGATTTCTGAATTTTTGCATAGAAATAGTCAATGCTTAATTATTGATTTTTCATCTAGTCTTTCCTCTATCCTGTTATTTGAGCTCTAACAATAGGCGTGGTAGGGATGGTGTGTGTGCTCTGCAGAGTCTGCAACACTACAGGTGTCTGCAATTGCTCTTCAGGTATTCCAGGCATCTGGTCAGCCCTTTCTACTGTTTCATGTATGGGTCCTTATGCAGCCCTAAGTGAATTAAAAACATGAAGTGCTAAATTTGAGAAACGAGAAAAAAGAAAAGTAAAATGAAGAAACAAAGAGATTCAGAATCACAAGAATTTGCTCAGTGGGGGATGCTCTCTGCTCTCCTGATTGCAGCCTTGGCTTGAGTGTGAGATCTGATTTGGTTACTGTGTGGTAGCTGAGCAGTGCTGAGTGGCTGATCTGACTGGCTGCTGTGCTGCCAATGAAACTGCCACTGAAGTGTTTCCACTGGGAATGAAAGAAATGCTAATAATGGCTTTCAAGTGGAGCCAGGAAGGTTTAAGTTAGGTGTTAGGGAAACCCTTCTGATAGGAAAAAATGGGAAAGTACATACATAGGTTGCCCACTGCTACTGCTACTTCTGTTACAAACTACTTTGTATTTCCCCCTTTTTCTGTGTTGTTTCTTTTAAAGGGGGAACAAAATATCCCTGTATGTATTAATAGAATATCAAAGTGGAATAACCTCCCCCACATAATAAATAATTATTAAAAAAATTACATGTTGCAAACTACTGTTAACTGACTACACTTTTGCAACATGATTTCTCTTGGCTGTTTGAAGGAGTGTGCTACTTCACTTGCTGGCTATAGGATATCTCTCTCCAGGGCCAAGGTTAGAACTCCTGTTCACCTCACAAAAAGTGGCTCAAGCATGGCCTCTGTGAAGTTCTTTTATTTGGTACTCAAAGTAATGATAGTAGTGAAGAGGTTTTCTAAGAAAAACACAAAATTTCTGCACCAGGTGAAGAGTCGGGCCCCTTCTGGAAATTGGGACAATGGAAAATGCCCCAGTTGTGAACAGACTCTCAAACTGTGGATTCCCATGTATTTCCGTGTTACAGATTTGCTCTCATGGTGCACCTCCACAGCTTAACAAGAGTCAGGCAGTACAGGATTGTTGTAGTTTTGCTTACAAAAGGAGAGCAGACAAAGAACATGTTGACTATAGGTATGCCCAACATTTGGAAATAATTCAGGTATTCAAAAAATGAATAAATTAGTACAACTTTTATTCTATTTGAGTGATGATGGTTACTGTAGCTGAGAATGCTACTTTGTGTAGTCAAAATATTTGACTACACAAAACTTTCTTCAAGAATTAATAAACAAAACTACTTTGTTTATTTAAAAAATTCTTTCTAGTAAGAAACTATCAGTGAACATTTTAGTTATTGTTGTAAAAAGTGAGTGTAACATCTCCAGCACAGCACTACAGTTTTGTCCACCATGGTGAAAAAGCATGTGAAAAAGCAAAAGCATTGGGAGAAACTTCCATCTCATTTTTTCTTAGTATGTTGTGAAGGATCAAGTTTTTGTTTGTTTGATTTTTTGTTTTGTTTTTTTGTTTTGTTTTGTTTTGTTTTTTTAAGCAGGGCAGTTTGTTTGCTGGTGTGCTGTATGAGAGAGTTTGTTTCATCAAACATTCCTGAACAATCTGACAACTAGGGGATGAAAAATCAATACTACTCAGAAGGCTAAAAAAACGCTCTATTTAAAGCAGTACCCTTTCAGAATATTCACTCAAGGTGAATGTTTCAGAGAATGTGGGCCCAAAACATCCTGAGGGCAAAATCAGCATGGTGCTGTTGAAACAACTTCAATGCACGTGTGCCTTACTGACCCCTATCAAAGCATCTGAAAATTGGACTAGTAAAGGTGCCTCTGCTTCTGGCCTCATATCCTGAAGGTTCTGGAACAGCTTTTTTTCATAGACCTTGCTTCAGATACTTAAGTGAGAAATAGCTGAAGTTCACGTGATCTTGAAGGCTCAAGGCAGAGCCAGGAATGTTAGTGTTGGTGGTTTCCATTTTTATTTTATAAAAGTGTTGTTGTTGTTTGTTTTCTTTTGTTTAGTGTTTAAAATGTACTTCCTCCCTCATGCTCCTCAAGAGGAGAGCATGAATGGTGTGAGAGTGATCACAGACTGCGTTTCTGCACAAGGGCAAGAAGAGTTTGCAATGAACTATTAGGCGATAGTTATCATACGGGGTAGTGGGCCTGCCATTACATTAACCTGCTACTGTTTCACTTGCATTCCTCTGAAAATCAGACCATACACAGAAAGTGGTGCTTACATAAATAATGTGTTTCTCCCTAAGTTTTATAGGCTTAACACATATGCTATATCCTTCTGTGGCGGCCATCTCTTCCAACTTGTACATCGTCATTATGACTCTGTATCACGTGCACGGAAGCACTGTATGTAAAATGTATTTTGTACTGAATAGGAAAGCTGAAGTATTACAGACTCTTGGGTTACAGAAACACGTTTCTCTGGGATTCTGAATGCTTCTGTTTGATAATATGATAAGCATATGAAATTAAAGCCTAATTAACATTGTGGAATAAAAGGTACAGTAAATGGTGTTTGTATATCTCACTGATAAACAGGATATTTTATTTCATAATGTGTGAACAGTGTGTGCAAGTGCTGATTTTAATTAAACAATAAAGAATGTAACAACCTCAATTGTATTGTAAATTTTATGTGGTACAACAGTTTGATTCCTTAAGAATTAATTGCCTAGGAGTGTGTTTAAGTAATATTGATTATGTTGGTGCTTCATGTTGATCTGTGATACTTAACCCAATGTTTAAAACATCTTTTTTCCATTATACAGTTGTGATGCAAGAATAAAAGCAAAGTACAAAACAAATAGGCACTTGAATTCTAATAGCAATAAGCAATAAATGTCAGGCATCTGGAAATTATGGTTGCAATTTCATCAGAGTACACTTTGTTCTTCTATTATGCCTGCATGAATTTTGCTACAGGCAAAATCTATTACAGATAACAGTTAAGAACCTTTCTAATCTACACAGATAGTAGTGGAAAAATGTTAGAAAACTAAATGTTAGAAACTGTAATATTGTCAAGTAAAACTGACACTCATGGAAAGTAACATGATCATATTTAGAGCTGCAGAGATCATGTTGAAATAGAAATTTCTGAGGCATTCAGTTCCACTGAATGACACGAAACTAATAATATGCAGTACATCATTCTATGTATTTCTGAACTGTATATAGATAGATATTTATCTCTCTACTGCAGGCTAGTTATTTTTCTTGTTTAATGATTGCTACCTGAAATAGTAATTACCAAGTCAGATTACATGTTAGAAGTCAGTACTTTTCCATTGCTAATGTTTATATTTGACTAGTGACTGCTTCTATTCCCAATCATCTGTGCCTCCTATGAAAACATTCATTTTATACTTTCATCATACATTATGACAAAAGTCTTTAATTGACTTAGAAGACTTATAACCTGTTGATCATTTAATTCTATCAAGTTCTAAAAGTAGATTATTTTACATAGCGTTTTGGTGCTGAAATACCATGCTCTAGATTGTCTAAACTCATCTCAGGGTTACACTGTAAAATAGTACTTATAGTGTTGCTCATGAGATATAGCATAAAATGGAAAGGAAAACTTGATTTGTGCCCTTTGAAGTATTTTTTCACCAGTGGGAAAGTGGGTGTATGTATTTATATTCGTCTGTAGGTTTATAGTAAGGAAATCCAATTTTCTCTTTTTCTGTAAAAATTAGTCCTAGATTTTTTTTTCCATATCTTTTGCAATAATGCAGTGTTGTATTATGTATGTTGATTTGCATCTTCAATTTTTCTTCACCAGTGAGGTATTTCTTTTGAATAACTACTAAAAGCATAAATCTCGGTTCATATTCCTACAAAAAGCATCATGTTAATGGAAGTTGTGTTAAAATTTACTTGTGCAATATTTGCAGTTGTCTTTATGAATATCTTGTTACAATGTCAATAAATAATGCTTTTTAAATTCACCTGATAAACTTTTATATCCCCATTGGAAGACTTGGGTGAAGTATTTACTAGCTGGTGGCCAGTCACTAGTTGGGTTCCACAGGGATCCATTTTAAGTCAGAAATATGGTTTCAAATTTGAGTGATACAGTGTGTAGCCAGGAGTTGGACTTGGTGATCCTTGTGTACGCCTTCCAACCCAGGATATTCTATGATTCTGTGGCATAGCTTCTGTTCTGTTAAGTGTGATAGTCATCTTTGTTATCAGAATGTTTAGTGCAATTAGGGGTGGAAGAGTTTTTGAGGAACAAATTTGGAACAAGAGTTGCTTCAACCTTTGGGTGCCTGGCTCAGTGTCAATTAAATTGAAGAACTGTGCATCTTCATAACAGAAAATCTTCATAACAGTTTTCCATATTACACTTTTTTATTATTATTTGGAAGAGAATAGTTCTCTTCTGCTATGAGAGTGTTTCCTAACATTCTCTATAAGGAGAGAACCTCTTCTCTCTCTGTCTCTCTCTTTGTCTCTCTGTCTTTCAAATATCTTTAACTGATATTTTTGGAGTCACTAAAACACTTGAGGAGCAAGTGCTAGCTTGAGTTTTTTTTGTTTAGAAATGTTTTTCTTTAACAGAGACAGAGAATTTGACTTCAGAAAGGGGAAGCACATCAGTCAGAAATGCTAAAAGTGATGTGGCTGGCTGGAGATAAATGCAAGTTCTTGTTTAAGAATCTGTTCCAGTAGTCCATCTAACTTGTCTAAAAATGAGTCTCTCTTCTCCTTCAAATGGCTGCGATTGAATCACATTTAATTTTTGAAACCACTGGGTTGTAAATATATAAAATCCATTAATTAGTCAGTTCATGGCAAGTTAAGATTCTTCTTAGTTTCTTTAGTGATTCTTTGTCTCACTCTTGCTGGTGAACGCTTTAATATTTAGACAAACTTGATAAAGATAGCAGCTGTGCTGACCATGATTTCAACAGCCCAGATCTGTCCTCCCAGATGTGAGCTAAACAAAAACAGACCAGTCTTGAAGGTGAAGATGAACCTTTATATTAAGTATAATCTCTCATAATAGCTATGATGCCTTCTCATGAGGTTTTTGTTCTCAAATGTATGATCAATCCAATAGAAGAAATATAAAACCACTTTCATTTTTAATATTCAAATGAACAAAGCATGCTAATTCCTTTGATGTCACTAGGGTTGTGAAGTCTAGGGCGAGAATTTGTCATGATTGTGCATGTCTATGAATTTTTAAAGAAAAGAGGATGGATTCTGACTTAAATGGGACTTGTACGTGTGAGGCGGGATCATATTTCTTTTTTTTGTTGTTGTTGTTGCTGTGAGATCACAACCTGACCTTAGTGTTTGGCATTACTTTTACAAGGAGATGGAATATATTTCAATAGGAACAAACAGCACTCTCTTTAAGGGCATGCGTTCTACTAAGTTCTAAGTTAATATTCCGTTTGTGGCTGGTTATATGTGGTGACTTTTATGTTCAGATCAAATACTTATTTGAATAGAATTTATTCAGAATGGTGTACTAAGATCATCTCTCTGTGTACTTCATAGAATGTCATTTTGAATGAAAATGGTTTATCTGAAGAAATTTACTCAATTTTGGTGATTATGGGAAGAAGTTTTGTATTTTCATGTAAAATTCGAGTAATTTTTTTGGTAACACTTCTGTCTCTGTTTATTCAAGCTTATATTTGGATTATTTCAGAATTCTAGTAGTAAAATAGTAAAATTCACAAAACTTCTAAGACATTTTTTATCAACCTGAGATTTTTCTTTCAATTCTTTGATATGTGCCAAGAATGTCTGAAATACTAGTAGTTTATTCATTTTAAAGCCCTTTAGTTCTATTAATGTTCAGCATGCTCTAATTCAGTATTGCAGAATTCCCTCCAGATTTATTCTGTGTATCTGTGTATGAGTCAGTTGCTCTATTCTGAACCCAATGACCCTTATTAGTGTCCTACAATTTCCCTTAGATGCTATTAATTCATTTGGCATTTCCTCTGTTTTACTCTTTAGGTATGCTTGAACAAGTTGCAGGTAGTCCTCTTGTCTCACAAAATTCCTGCCAGCCCAGAGTGTATTTTTTGCATTTTGTACAGTGCAAGAATTATCCAAAAGCCCACAACATCCTCCTCATGGTTTACTCATTGTTTTTTTTTTCTTTGAGGTATTCTGGGGCTTAGGTGACTATATGCCGCTACGACTTGCAACAGTTTTCTATCTCATTGCGTCTTTATGCTATACTCTTTGGATCCCTGTTGATGCAACCTTCTCCATCACAAATATGAAAATCTGTTGCCTTCTTGAAGGTTAAAACCAGCTTTTTAAAGTCCTTTGCTAAGGTCTTTTTTTCCTTAACCACCTGTGTCCTGACCTCTTTATTTTGCCAAAAAATAGTAAATTTTTGTCTGCATCTCTGGTGTTATGTTACTATGCTGTTTTTTTCCAGTCCTCCCTCAAATGATTCATGAGGCTATGGTTATTTTAAGATCTCAGCTGTCAAGTATCTTATGAGGAATTAACATTCTGATCTTGGCACGCTGTTATGTCACTTTCTAAAGGATGAATCACATGGGAGTTGGATTACCTCTACCCTGTCTTTGTCTTTCATACATTTGGTCTTTTCTTTGGTAGCAGAGAAAACAGATCCTGCAAGGTAGGCCTGGCATCAGAACTAAGTGCGGGCTTTCCCTGGAAGGCTCTGGACATACTTTCTTATTGCTGGTATAAATTTCACTCATTATATAATGAAAATCAATGCATTTATGTGTCCAGCTTAAGGTAGCGCAATGACAATTTTAGACACTTTTGGCTCTCAGAAACTTTTTAAAAAATAAAATAAAAAAATATTTTGTTTCTTGAAAATAAAAGAAAAAAACAAAAGTAATAAACAGTATTTTCCCTTTTTTCCTTTGAAAGACCTCCTTAAGCACCACAATATTTCTGGGTTATTTAGGTAAAGCTTCTTAGATAGGTGTTTAAACTGTGACCGTAAACATTTAGTTATCTTTATGTTGTACCTGCAAAATATATTTTACTTCATGAAGAGAGCTGAAAATACAGCATGAGCTTTAGATGCTTCTGGTTACCATAAAACATTGATTTGAGCATAAACCTAAGTCCTTGTCCTTTACAAGGTACAGACATTCTGGGAGATATGCTGTCTGGGTTGTTCACCTACGACTTAGGTTGATTGCACCATGGAAAAATGCTGTTCACTTCCGTAATCTGGTGTGGTCCTGATGTGAGTTGAAAATCTCACAGCTTGTTTGATACAAGAGAGAAGGAACAGATGTAAGAAAAATGCAGAGCAGAATGGGAATGTGATGGGTGCAGACATACCATGAGATTTCAATCCATTTTGGAACTTGTGCTCAAATAATTGTGTTCAGGGCCTCCTTCTTTAACCACCTTTAAAACAAGCCAACAAACAAAACAGACAGGAAGATGAAAGAAACGTAATAGAGCTCTATTTAACAAAGCTCTGTTGCTCTGGCAGCATAGATGTCAAGTAAGACCAGACTTCTCTCAATTCAAATCGTTACGCATTACAGCCATTACAGCCTTATCATCTGAGAGACGATGCTTCTACATCAGTTGTTCTGCATCCTTTCTGATCAGACTTGGTTGGTTTTTTTTTTCCATGGTCTTTTTGGAGTGGGAAGTAATCATAGACAAAATACTGGAGTGTAGACACCTTGATTTTAATTTACAGCCATTGGGAAAAGGGAACTAACTTTCACTATTTGTTTACTAGGTATTCTATTCTTTTTACTTTTCTGAGGAGTGACAGGAATTTGGTGTGTTTAGAAAGATGTGCAATCAGTCAGCATGCCACAGTTAGAAAACCAGTTTTAGTTGGGGAATGATTCAAGTTATTTATTTTCTCTCCTTTTTTTTTTTTTTTTTTTTTTTTTACTGTAGATTCCCAGTTCTCAGCAGTGGAAGGTGTGACCTACTTAACACTAATAAGATTGGTTGTTGGAGTGTTTTCTTTAAGTATACATATCCATCATCAGCTGTTTCATAATAATAAATGTCTCCTGTGTTATCCCATTTATCTGTTTAAAATCACAAAGTAATATCTTACTGGAAAAGGCGAATGTGTTCAAGATAAGTTTGCTTTATCCTGATATAGAGTAGTGTAGTGACATGACACGACATATAAGGTGTCAGCCAATTAAGTAGTAACATATTTGTTATGTAACTGAATTCCAGAAATCATTACTTTGAACTGAATAATTCTCTAAAGTGCTAGGAAGAGCTACCAAAAATGCCAGTGCACAAAGATTCTGCAGAAGAGTTTTTTATTCATAGACAAAAGAAGACCAAAACAGGGTACAGACAACACAAGTAATAACTAAGATCTTGCTTTCACTGTGTTGCCTTTATTCTGTTTCTGGTTATGTGCCTTATTCATCAAATATAATATCAGTTTTTTTCTTTAGTAGAAAGAGGAGCTATTTCTAATGCTTGAACTCTGAATTAATATAATCTGAAACTTTGATGTTTTTGTCTGTCATTATGAACCAGATGGACACTCACATGTGATATTCATTCTAGTTATTGCATAATGCATATTTACAACTGGATTTAAGAGCATTGACGTGATAGTTTAAAAAATGCATTTACAGAATTAATGTATTTTTGTGGTACGCTATTAAAGGAAATGGGAAAAATAAGTATCAAAATATTAAGCAATTATGTATAAATGAAATCCTTTGATTTTTGGATTCTGAAAATGTCATCTTCAAAAGGAGTAGGAGTATTCTGCTCTAGTTGAAAACAACAGGAGCAAGACAAGGTATCCTGAAGGTATGATGTTAGCTATTTGCTGGACATGAATATAGAATATGTCATCCACAAGTTCAGAACTAAAGCTCATTTTTAAGAAGTATCAAGCCCTTGGCTAGATATTCAAAAGTGCTTCTAATCTATTAAAATGTGGTGTTTCAATTTAAAACCCTCCTGACCTTCTCTGGGAACCTCAGTACAATGAAAATTTCTAGGCACGTTGCCCTCAGATCTCTGTCTGTCTTGGTCTGTTGTCACAAGCAGTCAGTCCTTACTCACATCTAAAAATGTGCAGTTGGATATTTGTACTATTACATGAATGTACTAATTACTTTCCCAGATCACAGATTAATAGAGAAAAAATAATTTTCTTGTCCTGTGTTCTTGCATGGCCAGCTTATCATTTGCATTTTCTCCGACTCATACAGATGTGTTTGCTGAGGTAGAGACAGAAACACAGAGGCTGTTTTACTGCTATTACAAACATACCCCTCAATACCCACATGGGCTCTGCCCAACCAGCTAATAACTTCTGTCTACATTTTGCTTCATGGAATGTTCACATTTTTAGTATGAATTAATTCTTAAAATTTTTTGCCTTGGAAATGCTTCTGTTTGAAAATTAGCGAATAGGCAAAGAGATTATGAAGATATATATCTAGCCAATTAAAACATGCAGGTGCAATAACTTTGCTATCAACAGCTTTGGTGTTTATCTAGAAAGTTTCATATCAGGAAATATTTCAAAACAGTATAGGAAAATATGCCCTTTAGAAAAACTTTCTTACTATTTGATACTGAAAAGGTAACTCAGGAATACTCTAGTCAGTATTGACTTTGACTGAGTTGGTAGGAGTTAACCCCACTAGTCCTGTGATCAGAGAATCACTCAGGATGAAGGGCAGAAAGAAGGATGAGGAGGTAAAACAAATGACATATAGTCAATTAAAGAGGGTATTAAGACTGATTACAAAAGAGGGCTATCCTTGCAGGTAACTAGATTTGTATTTTTATTGCACAGGGGGCAATTCTGCTTCAGAGGCCCAGCTATTGTTTTCAGTCTTTTTTTTTTTTTACCCTGACCCATGAAGCACTGTAATGACACTGATAATAAAACAGGCAATTTTATTTTAAAAAAATGGAACACAATAAGCTGCAAACGATTTGGAGTGAAATATGTAGTGCTCCCTCCATTCTGATAAATCTCTTTCAAGGAACACACAGGGATTGCCTCTTAAAGACTGAAGCTAAACCTGGAATCTGAAAGTCTCCAAGAATCTGTGTGAGTTAAATTAACAGTATGTGTTAATACAGATAATAACTATGTTGGGTGAGGTATTAGATTGCTGCAGTCATGCTACACAGCGCTCCACAGATAAGTGATGTGCAAGTTTGTCTGTTTCTAGCAGGAACTCTGATGAGAGTTTTTCATTCTCTTCTATTTACCTTGATGGTTATTTTTCCTTGTTCAGGTTCTGGTAAGATGTTCAGAGGCTTCTCTTACAGGTTCAGTTTCTGAAACGTAAGCTATAGTTCATCCTTGCTCTAAGCTCTGAGATAAAATATGGAAACCAAAACCAAGGTCTTATCCTTGAAACCATGGAAAACATAGAAGTACAATCTCTTGGAAGTAGTTTGCAAGTAAGTTTTTTTTCTTATTTTTCTGTCAGAATCCCTGGTTACCCATTCATAGCAAAAAAAAACCACCAAAAAACAAACAAACCCTTTCCCCTCCTCCCAAAAAGCCCCACCCTCCCCCCTCCAAGTGGTAGAGGCCTGTCTAGATCAAAACTGGGACAAGTGTACTGGGAGTAGTTTGACGGGGTACGAGATCTAAAGGATCTCTATCTCTTTTTCCTAATAAGGGTCTTGCTGATTGATCTGAGTCTGTGGCCTGGCTTAGAGTTTCACCACAGATTGTGCTTTCCCTGACTCTGTGATCTCACTCTTAAAAGTTTTCACTCTGAAATTTTGGCTTATGCAACATCTAGCTGGAGTCATGCCCTACTTTTTGACAGTGGTTGACTGTGTTTCTCCTGGGCCAGATGTATTTATTTTAATCTTTCTGCTTTTCCTTTCAACACTAACTTCATAGTCAGATGGATCACTGGCATCTTGCTATTGTTGCCAGCCACCTTCACACTTCTGAAGACAGACTATAGGGAAGAAACTAATCCATATCCTTTTGCCTGAAGTATTCATTTATGCAGATCTAGGATTTATGTGACAAAACATTGCCATAGTGACCTTGGGTGTTATGTATGCTGATATGTTATGGGATATAGGTCCATGTGGATGTTTGCTGGTAGACTCAGGCAAGACAGAGTGGAACTTGTCTAGCAGAATACAACTCTGAATGTGGCCAAAGCATCTTATAAACTCATAATAGATCTGAAAACTCACACGCAAGTCAACTTGATTAAAATTATCTTATAAATACTTAACTACTATAAAAGAAAAACAAGAATTTGCTTGTCTTCTTTTTTCTAGGTAGTTAAATGTTGTTGGGTTAAGCTTATTGTTTTGGGTGATTCTTCCGTCTGCATTCAGCCTGGTAACTTTTAACTATCCACCTCTGACTTGCTAGTTGGCCTGAACAAGGCAGCTACTTCAGATGATGGTGTGGGGCTTCTTCCCTGCGATAGAAAAGGTGACTTTACTCTAAAAGGTGACTTTTACTTTAAAAGGTGACTTGCTCTAGATAGTGTAATTTACATATTAGCACTCGCTTGAGATACACCAGAAACACATGCTAGCTCTCTTCTTTATTGAATCCAGAACCAAAGCCTTAAATGAAAAACAGCTCTAAAAGCTTTCTTCCAAGGTGAAAAGAATAGATATTGTAATCAATGCCATATACAGATGAAAGATAAGGGAGGAAAAAAAAATAAACCCCAAAGCCTGTTCTGCTTCACTCGTATGTTTAGATCAATTGGCGCTTAGCATGTGTTGGACTAACTACAGCATCTTAACTAGTGATTTCATGTTATCAACTGTAGTGGTATTTAATGTAATGTTTCTTGTATGGAACTGCTATTAAAAAAAAATCTGTCTGCAGTAGAGAGATTGGTTAATGGCACACAGGGAGAATAATTGACAACTCAGCCAAAACATCTGGGGATGAAATATATTTTGTCAAAGAGCTAAGACCCTTGTGTTGAGAAAATGCATTTTTTCACTCTGATCCATTCTGTCAACAAAATACTTTTCATCAGAAACATCAAAGCCATTCCATCTGCAAATTTCATTTTTTGAATCCCTTAATCTATTCTGTTGACAAAAATTTCTGTCAACTGCCTCAAACCATTGTATTAACAAATTTCACTTTGTCAGTCATGATTTATTCTTTTGCCAAATGCATTCTAAAATACTCTGCTTCATCCTGTGGAGAGAATACATAAGTCAGACTCCAACTTAATTTTTTAGGAAGTGAAAGGTGAAAGCAAAAGTAGCGTCACAGCTGATAATCTACTTGAATCTATCTGCTGACTTTTAATATATATCCAGTTGAATTAAATTTTCTGCTGAATAATGCAAAAGCTGAAGTAACTGGCTTGTAGGTGTTGGTGTACTGCAGCTTATTGTAACCTCACTGCTTATAACAAACTACTGACAATGAACAAAATACTGTAGTTACTCCTAATGTATTCCATGCTGATTTAACATTAACCTACATAGTATAAAAATGAATTGCTACCAAATTCGTTAATAAAAGACAATAATAAAAAGCAGAATCACAAGATAATAGGAAAGGATAATAGCTTTGAGCTGAAAATGCTAGCAAACATAATTAAAGTATTATTGGTAGTAAAGGTACTGCTTCTTGTAAAGATGGAAAAAAAAGCCGCAGAGATTAAGATCCAATTTTAAGCCAAGATAGGGGATGGTCAGTTACTTTTTTCTGAATCTTCCATCTATTTTGGGTGTATCTTGGCCTTGTCTTATTTTTATCATTTTGACGTGTTTCTTTTTCACCTTAATTTTGACATCACATACAGCAAATATATTTTGGATTATAAAAGAAGATACAGACAACTTAACTACAATGTAATTTTTTTTGTATATGCTGCATAATTCCATATCTTCCACATGGTTACTTAAGTTCAAATATAAAATTATGCTAGTTTTAGGTTGAAAGTCTCTGTGTATGGTGCCAAGGAAACTCTCCAAAAATTTCAGTAACATTTTCTCTCAGTAAAATGGGAATAACCAGGTGTCATAGCAGTCTAACTTTTTTTTTTTTTTATGGTTTATTTTTCTGAGCTACAGGAAAAATTAAGCAGTAACCTCGAGACAGTGGCAGTGTGTCGTAATGGATTTGAATTGAAGTTTCAGCACAGCTTCTCCTGGCTAGAAAAAGAGCAGTGTGCTATTTTCTCATACCTGCTCAAATCTTTTCATTAAAAAAAAAAAATCTGGATTGTGCCACCGTGTAGTTTTATGTGCTAGTGTATGTCAAGAATTATTTAGCAGTAGGAATGTGCCTGGAAAATAGGTGTGCTATGAATATGTGACTAAGGCCATATACATACATACAATATATTTATACAGATGGGTGTATTTTACTAGCAGTAGTCACATCAGTGGAAACTGAAGCTCTAAGAGGAGGAGGAAATAACTGCAAGATGTAAAAGGTTGATTCCAGCCATTGCAGCTTGTGTGTTTAAACTTTTTATTTGTAGGTAGAAATGCTACAGCTGTGCCTTCTCCCGCAGGCTATGCTTGTCCCATCAGGGTCCCATTCAAGGAAGGGACAACCACATAACTGTAAAAGTATCACCAGAAATTTAATACAAATATTAAGAATGAACGGAGGTATTCCAGGCAGGGATAAACTGCTGCACTTGTGTTTAGGTGCAAGTTGAACAAACAGTTTGGTAAGTCTGTAAATTGTTTTGTTATTGATTGCCACAATGCCTCTAATATTTTCACACTAAGGCTATTGTGGTACTATATAGCCGTGGATTACAGATCAATCTTCTCCTCTAGCCCTTTATTTAAAAGCCATGCACCAAATTCAAGCTGCCTTTTGGATAAACATTAGGCAATTTCTAGCTTCATGCGCTGTTTCAGGGTTCCTATAGCAGTGTGTTCTAAGATGATTCTCGAATGATGGATACAGACTGGTGCTCTCCAGTCTGATGGTGTCTGGAGTAGACTTTTCCTGCTAAGATCGATAACCACAAGGTGCACAGATGAGCTGACCAGCCCAAAATCAAACGTGCCCCCAAAGTAGGCATTATATGGATGTTTATCATTCAATTTGCACAAATGTACATTTCGAAGTGTTTAAAAATGGATCAATCACATTTTTCTCTGAAATTAATTATTATGGATGGGTTTTTTCCTAATCTTAACTCTGTCCATTCTTTTTGTCAAAGAAGTAACCTGTGCTCAGTGTAACTTCTTCTGACTCAAATATTCTTTCCAGTTATGGGAAAGAATATCCAGTTTTGGGGGGCACTTTGTCTTGTTATGTTATTTCTTTTACTTGCTGTGCTTCCTGCATTCAGGCTCTTTTTTCATAACTTTAATTTCACACTTAAATGTCAATTTCCTCTCTGAAGTTTTTGTCCTTTATCTACAGAGGGGCTACAAAACAGCATCTTTGTATAAGGGCTGCAATATGCAATTGAGTTGACAGGTTATAATTCTTAGTATCTGTCATTAGAAAGTTATGAATTTAGCATGTCATTCTATTGGAAATGTGATTGATTGACATTAATCAAAATTTGTTTATTCATACAGTATCGTAACAAATACAGAGTATAGTAAGTTGTATGCAGGGTCCACATTCTTAGAGAAAATATGGAATAACTGATCAAAGGAGTATTTTGTTCAATGCTATTTTATTACTTTAAGATAGAAGTTCCTAAATTCTACAAGAATAACATTTTTTCATGTTGACTTACTTCCAAGTGTTTGTACTTGCTTGTTGTGGTTTAACCTGGCAGCAGCTCAGTACTGCACTGCTGCTGGCTCACTACCCCTGAGTGCAACAAGGGAGAAAGCAGGTTGCAGCTCTCTGCAGCTTTACAGCCTTCCCCAGTCCCCCATGTATGTCACTTTTCTTATTGTAAATGGATATCGTTCCTGCAGTAAGATCCGTCGCTGTTTCCTTTAAAAGTCAGTACACCTTTATAGAAAAATATTTCTCTTATGTGAAACAAAGAGAAACCCGATACAGCAGTGTAATAAAGGTGATAAGAGTTTGAATAACAATGAACAATAACGTAAACGTAAGGGAAATATTTCTCTTATAATTCCACTTATTTGTGTAAGGCTAATTAAAATAGAAAGTTTTTCTAAGTTGTACTTTGATCCTGAGGACAACTGTACATCTGGTAATTTTAGCTTTAAGACAAATATAATTCTTAAGCAAAGTGTAAATATTGTACACATCTGCACATCCAGTGGCCAGTAGAGGAAAGTTGTGGCTCTGTGAGTAGATTTGATTCTGGAATAACAGCCCCTTTACTCCAGGAAAGCATTCATCTTCAGTGGAGGTGTATCTTGTTGGAGTTCTAGAAAAACTCAGCACCAGGTCTGTGTGCATGTAGGGGAGGGAAGCAGAAGTAATTAGGCCTATTCAACTGGCTATGCAGGCACTAATCTAACGCTGAGCATACAAGTAACCTCAGAAGTCAAGGGAGTAAAAACTACAGAGCAGTGTTTACTTCTTCTCTACAGTGGAGCCAAGTTAATAAAGATGAATTAAAAGAATAAATCTGTTCTAAGGATTTTTCCAGTGGTTGTTCAGTGGGAGCTAGGTATACTGGGAGCTGATTGTTTAATGTGTTACTACAAAGAAAGGACAATGCTGTGTAGAAAACGTTTCTGCAGAGAAAGTAAAAGAATACAGTTTGACATTTTATTGCTTTTACTAAAGGTCAACAATATTTTACTGTTTTGCTTAATGGGGGCAATAATCACATGTTCCCTTCAGCATTTTTTTTGTGTGTGTGTGTATGGGTTGGATTCTGTTGTTTCTGGTTGTTTTTTTTTTGTCTGTTCGTTTTGAACTGACATTAAATAAAAGAGAAAAATGTGAAGTGAGTGCAGGAGAGAGGCTATGCTATGGTACTTCTTACTGCAAGAGATCCAAACCTCTCTCTGACATTGGACAGATTCATTCATTGCTCCAATGTGCCTCAGAGCTAGAATGCACTCCAGGAATATCCATGGATTAGAAAAGGCTGTATGACTGGCTAAGTTTTCATACCAACCATAAGAGTTGAAGCACAATGCAAATATAGTTTTATATTTATATTGTTTAAATTTCTTTTAACTTCTTTATGTGGTATTTATTTTACAAGAAAAAAACTAATCAAACAAAAAACCCAAACTGAAGACAGGGTGAACTTCTGTTATACATTCCCCATATGTTAATTTATTTTGTCTTGATTCCATTTAGTCACCTGGTACCTGCAGAAGGGCTAGCATAGTCTGTTCTTACTATACTTTGTAAACTGTATGCTCTTTTCTGAAACCTTTGGCTTTTTGTTGCAGCAGTAACAGCGGGATAAAGGAGTACCAGAATTTCTATCATTGGTCCCGCAGATGATCCTGATTTCATTACAGCACTTGAAAATCCTCTGAGAACATAACTCTACAGCATTCCAGTGATTCTGCAAAATCTATCTGCTGCTTAGCTAGATAGAAAATACAGCCTGCAAGATGATGCATGAAAACATGCATCATCTTGTTCTTGGTAAAATAGCAGTAGTGTCTAATGCAGATACCAAGTCACCATTCTATATCATCAACTATGTGAGTCAAAGCATTTTTAAATCTATCTGTTCCAGAATTTTCTCAAGTGGATGTGACTTACATCTTATCGCTTCCGTAAAATCAGGAACTTCTCTACTGAAGATGAATCACATGTTGTGTAGAAGAAATGAAGGTAGGAAAATCATTGGTTTTTATTCTATTCTTTTTTGATCAAAGCAAGATATGTTATGGAAGACAGTGGAGTTATATCTGTCTGAAAATGATCAGATAAGGAGCAATTATATGTTAACCATTTATAAACAAATCCATGATGATGAACAAATCTCAACACTAACTTAAGACATTGTATATGATCTCCTGAAAACCCCTGATGTTCCTCTTGATAAGATCACCTGCTAATATGGGTAAAAGCAGTATTTACTTCTGTTCTTTAGATCCATGATTTTTGGTTGTCAACAGTCAAGAAATATACTGCATTTTGGACACATACATACCCCAGTGAATGTGTCTCTAACCAATTTTTGTGTAGACCGTTGGCGCAAGTAGTTATTTCTTCATTATAGAAAATAGTAAACTCTGAAGTCAGATAGTTAAGAATTGAGTGTTGCTAGAATTTCATTGTTGAATGCACCCCTTTTTGTTGTTTAATGCATGTTTGTAAACAGTCTATTTGGCTCCTGTGTAGTTCACCTGGAGAATTCTGTCTTTCCTTTCATTGTGATGCAGGGGTGAAAAATTTATTGGAAGTTAGCTGAAGGTTTGAAAACCACTCCATATCATTAATCTGTCTTAATTTATATTGGCTCATTACATTTTGCATTGTAGCTTTCATTTTGGTTTTGGTGTTTGAATTCCCTTGATCATTAGTAGGTTAAAATATGGTTTTCACTGTTTATTCTAGTAGTCTATATTCTGTTTCTCCAAACACATAGCATATGCATGCACATGCTCCTAAAGAGAAATTCTCATTCATCTTTCTCCTTAGCATGAGTATTATTTAATTATGTAAAAAGAGTCAGAAATGATATTCTGAGGCTTTTCAGGTTTTGGATAAAAACTGATGTCTGCATCATCGGAACCAATAAGTATGTGCAACACACTTAGCTAGTTTAAGTCTTTGTCTTGAAGTGCAGGTTGAATTCAATGTGAAATAATGGTGTAAACTGGTGTAGTCAAACAGGACTTAAATCTCTACATTTGTTGCTGTATTGGGTACTCTACTATTGAGATTACTAGCTTACTACCTGCATTCCAGGCAGTCAAGGAGGATTTGTATGGGGGGGAAAAAAAAAAAAAAAAAAGTATTGCATAATGTTGTGGGTTTTGTTACTTTATTTGCCCTTATTTATGAAACTTGTAAATGTTGGTGATTCAACATTGCTAATGTCTACATAGTAATTTCTTAATTGTCTGAAGACTATCAGATCTTTCTGATCTGCGGAGAAGTTTATATTGACTTAGACCAAGCTTCCTAGTCAGGGACAGGCAGCTTTTGTTCAGCTGATGTAATACTGTACTTAATCTAAACTAAGAATCTAAACTAAAATAGGCAAAGCATGCATCTTCCCTCCTTTATTCTTCTCATCACTCTAGAAAAATCTTGAGTATGTCAACAACTAAACATGAAGAACTTACAATGTGAATTTGACCTTTGTTCCATATGTGCCCAAAACAAATAAGGAAGTTACTTCAAATTTTGCTGATTCTTCTGGTTTTCAGTGCTAGCTTTATGCTCTCCTTTTACATATTTAAACACATGCTGATGACCTTTTTACTGGACTATTTATGTTGATTTATTTGAACTTGATACATAAGGATCTGATTTTATGACTTGGTGTCTTAAAATTCCTTTCATAAAACCTGTTACAAAAGTACACATTGACTTCCTACAAATACTAACTTTCCTGCTCTTGACTCAACAAGGGTTAAGAAGCGTTTCATAATGTTGGGCAGGGAATGTGTCCATTGATATAGGTAACAGTGTGTGAGATGGTTATGGAATGGAATTCTTTCTACTGACTGTGAGAACTAGATCAGGATCCCAAGAATTTGGAGGAGCGAGGATGTTCCACAGAAGGGAATCTAGAGGAAATGAAGTGATAATACTGACTTTGTTCAACATTTCTTCTACCTTTGTCTGTCTTCACCTACTATTAGCTTTAATTTATGTATGTTACTGAAAGTAATGCCTCCTATTTATTTCCATGAAAATTAAAGAATAGAAAGAGACAATAATGCTACTTGATAGAGAAAATTCTCAGGTACAAAGCACTGTTTTTCAACATAGTTGCTACTGCACTTTTATTAGTGTTGAAGTAGAGCCTGAATGCATAAAAGTGACAGCATGGCTGTCCAGAACATGGCTTGTCTTTCACATTGCTGTCGCTACTGCTGAAACACTTCCCATCACATCACTATGCTAACCTCCACTGTTTAGTCTCTACAAACATTTAGCAAGTGCCGATGAATGTCAGTGGGTGCCATTTTCTCTGCATGGAAGAATTCAGTGACACACTTTTACTTCGGAAACCAATTTGTCAGATTACCCCTCTGCTGCCACCTGTCGCATGGCAACAAAATGTAATGGAGTATCAGTGGGAAGGTTCAGTCTCTAATGCCATACTACTAACATCTGCTTCTGATGCAGTGGGCTAACGTAATAAAATGTGAGATTTTACTTTTGGAGCCCATAGAACTGAAAAATAAAATAAAGCTGTGCTCCACTGGAGATTTCAAGAGGTGATGTGACTCAGAGGTTAGGTTGAGAGTTGCATTTTGCTTGGGTAAAGTGGTATGTGATAAGCAGGGATGGTTATCTATAGGGATGTGAGTTACGCAAAATGTCTAAACAAAAGTATTTATTTTGCACAATCATCCATTCCGTTTGTGTCTCGTAGTTCAGCAGTAAAATAGTTGACATTGAGTTTCTTAGGATCTGTGAGAACTTATATGTATCACCAAAATAATCATGGAGTAAGTACAATATTTATAATGTATTATCTCACTAGCTAGATCTGTCTGGCAGTTTAAAATATGCCTTTATGAATTTGTTCTGAGTTTTCTGTTATCAGTTTCATTGAGGTTCCAGCGTAGCTGGAGAAGTAGCACATGAACGTGCAGTGTTAGTTCAGTGTTTTAGAAAGAAGACTTAAAAAGTTTTCTTAAAAACAACCAACCACCCCCACCTTTATTCTCTATCAGAGCAGCTTTCTTAAATCAATCTTCTAGAGGTTATGGGGCTGTTCACTTATACTTTTAAAGGGAAGGCTAAGCAGAAACTGTTGGTAATTTACATTCACATGTACATATGTAAATATCTATGTAATTAAGGAGTTTGCTATCAATACGAGATGAGACGATGAAGTAAACTTGGATCATAAATGGAGCACCCTAATATAAGTAGACATACTATGTATGATAACAATACATGTAGCAATAACATTGTCAGCAATAAATATAATAACAGTTTTCAGAAAAATCTGTCATAGGTCAGTAAAATACAAATGACACCAAATTTATTAATTTCTATTGAGTATAGACACAGCAGAAATGAAGTGTTACAAAGATTTATCAGTATATGACTACATTGGACTGGTATCTTCTCCAGAAAGTAGAACTTATTCTTACATTGATAATTAGCTGCTCCAATATTCTGGAAAGATTTATTCACTTCTGACTTCCATCATATCCTCAGGGACCAATATTGCCTTACAATGATGTGTAAAAATCCGTACAGAGTATACTTTCCTTAACCAGGCACCTAGTTACAATGAAATTTAATTACACTGGAACTGGAATTAATCTGTTCCAGACTCTCCTGATTTCTATGATTTTTGAAATAGTGTTTTAATTCCAAGAAGCTACAAAAAGTCCTATTCTATTTATTTTTGTTTTGTTTTTTAGTAATGTGGAAGTGATTAGCAGAACTTCATGTAAAATGTTATTTTAATCATCTTTGTAATCACTGCCCTCTTACAACTTTATGTGCAGGCAATGCATTGATGAAATTGTCCATGGTTTAAGATATTTTTCAAGACATCTCAAAAATGCTCATCATTTTCTCATATTTGATCTGATTTTGAGCATACTGGACAAAGAGACATTGTTTCCTATGAACTTTTCCTAAATTGGCTGTACAGTAAATCTTTTTCAGAAGTGTTAATTCTGTGTCATTGCTTTCAGTTTATACACATTTGATCCTCACACCTCAGATAAAATCGGAAATGAATGTTTATGAGACTGGCTCGCCATAAATCTGGCAAACCTGTTCCTCCTATTCTCTTCGAAATCCATTATGATTTATTTTTATTCCGCAGTTCATTCCAATTTCATATGGATCTTGAAATATGTACAGCTATTCACACTCTCTATTTCTTCGAGGATTCTTGTTGAAGATGTTCATAAAATAAACATAGTCTAAGACCTGCTCATGCATAAGGAAACAGTTTTACTCTTACTCTTACTGAACTTAGAGTTCAGTAGTTATTGTAGGCCCTTAATCAAGGCAACAATCTACTAGAAATAGCCTTCTATATGATTCTTAGTCACAGAGGGAGTACCTGTTCAGTGTTCAAAGGATACAGAGGAGGTTACGTACGCAAAACATTCCAGTCCAGCCAATTGCTTTAGTACTAATTGTTCTTCAGTAACGTGTGGGTTCACACTTCCCACCTTCTGCACCTTGGGATGATCTGCATTTAGAAGGGCCTGATCCAAATTCATAACGTGTATTTTTTTTTTTAAAGCTGTCATATTCTAAAATAATTTAGTTGTCTATTTCGGTAAAGCACTGCATTTCCATTGAACTTGATTTGTGAGATCACTTTGCTGGCTGTTGCTAGGACAACAAAAGCAGATTTTGTACTCCAGTACATTGAAGCTAGTACATACTGTATCCATTAGCCTTCAGAAATACTGCTAAAATAATCAATATCAAATGTATTGAATATGTTAGGTTTTGAAAGTACAATTACAGTGAAAAACAATTTTATTCTCAGTGTACTTTAGGATCTGTATGACTCAGTATTGATTTTTATTTCAACTATCATGTTCTGGTATCTGGCTTAGCCATTATATTGGTATTCCCTCTGGAAATCTAGCATTTCTGTATAAGAGGAGTCATGGTAAATGGAAATGACTAATGACTAAGGAGAACAGTTTGCTTTTTCTTTTTTTTTTAAACTGAGTTTAGAAATTCAGGGAATTGTGTTGGAGGTTTTCTGCTGTAGATATTTAAACCTCCTCTGAGATGTCTGTGCTTTAAACAAAATTGTTCTAGTACTGCAAAAATGGCTGGAAGTGAGCATGCAAATGGCAAACAGCCATCAATGATGTTTCATGTAAGATCAGTTTTGCTGATTTCACTTGGAGTTTCAGGTCTCCTAGCATCCAGATGGATGGCAGGGAATCAGAGTTTCATCTGTGAGCTTGAACCAGTTTAAGTACTGTAAATAACTAATTGTCTTAAAAACATACTGCCAGTTTCTATACACAGGTACTTCAAAATAGGTTTAAATTTGGGTGCTGCTCATATTATAGCCCAGCAGTAATACTGGTTTTTCAGAGTTGTTATGTCACAATCAAACTGTTGTCATGGTTGAGTTAACAACAAACTGAAAGGCAGGTAGTAGATTTATTTCCCTTAATTTTATTTTTCTTCTTGTATTTGAATGAATTTGACAATCACATTGTAAAAAAAAATCTGGTCCATGTGAAAATTGGATATCTATGTACCCTTATTCTTTTGGATGGCAAATAAGCATGCTACTTCTACATTGCTGAGACTTAGAATTCTACTGTAGCATGGACAATATTATTATCCTACTGCTCTCATACTCAAATACAATATATAGATTACTGGCTCAGATGCAGAGAAAATGTGAAACATATGCTTAGCACTGTAACATATGCTCAGCACTGAAATGAATGCGCACAAAGCATAAAAATCAAACATCTCCTTATTGCTAGAGGCCCAACCAACTCAAAAGCCCTCCAAGAAAGTTTCTAGCCCCAAGTTTTCTAGTTAAATGGTATATCATTATTTACTCCCCTTTAAAATGTAAGTGATTAGTAGAATCAAAATATGGTAGGAATTGAATTTCACATGCTTCCCAGCATCAACACATGGCTCAGCACTCCACATAACAGATAAACAGTTAATGAAAACATGTTAGTTTTTGATTTGTATTATTTGATTTTGTCACCGTATGTGATGGTAGCAGTAAAAACAAACGGCTTCTCAGCAGAAGTGCAGTTTTCATAGAAAGACAATTCTTCTTCCTGAAGCAACAACTGTCTCTCATTTCAGCCTGAGTTTGAATGCCTTAATGGGAAAGCTACTGAGCAGTGCCTGGGGAAGGTTCATTCCTGATATCTGATACTTGGAAAGTTCACCCAGAGAAATATTTCCATTGATTTTCTTTAACCTTCTTATAGAATTAGTCCAATTGCTTTTTAGTGTGCTGGTGGCTTTTTTTTTTGTTTGGTTTGGTTTTATTTTTTGGGTTTTTGTGGGGGTGGGGGTTGTTTGCGTTTTTTTTGGAAGTGGGTCTCAAGGTATGTACCTGAGAATTCCTATGATTTGAGTTTTCTCGGTCAGGTGCTTAAAGATGCTGATTACTTAAAACTTCCACAGAACATAGTGGGAATTGTCTCAGTGTATATCAGAATAAAACCATGAGATTATTATGCAAAACAGCTCAATTGAAAGTGTTGGCTTGGCTTCTCAAAGGAACATAAATGCTATTAAAATTCAGGGGGACTTGGGCGTCTATCTGCTGTTCATTCAGTTGAAAATCTCAGCCAATATTCTCTAAATAAATTAGAATTTTACTTGCTTCTGACCAAAATAATAATTTTTTCATTTCTTGTTGGTTGCATAATAGTAATTTCTCTGCTTTTGTATACTAGTGTGCCCAGGCCGATAATAGATTCTTTGATGCAGCTGTCTTGAATTGCATTTTCTATGCTTTTGGCAGTGGCTTCAGCTTTTTTTGCAGGAGCAGTGTAGGGAACCTATTTTAACATTTTATTCTGATGTTCTACAGTATTTTGACAGAGAAGAGACATCTTTCTGTTTCACGATTTTGTTCTACTCCTTCATTTTCTAGTTAGCCTGAAGCAGTCAAAGAAACATGATTTCATCCAATTGCTGTGCTAGTGTTGTATTGTCACCTACTGGAAGAGGTACTGAGAACACTCTGTTCTGTTTTTTTAATTAAAAACAAACAAGAAAACTCCCCAACCTCTCAGTTTCATAGCAGCTCATAATGACTCATAAGAAACTTTGTGGAAAAAAACAAGGTATGTTTCATAAAGATATCCAATGGGATTTCATGTTTCTGGAAGCTTCAGATCTGCGGTGTGTGTGTGAAATGTGTTTAAAACAGACCCATAATTGTGTTTGTTTCACAATTGGTGAATCCTAGACATTTTTTTCATGATGTGTTTACACTGGTTGAAATAAAAACTCTGTGTGAATAATTGAAACTTTGTATTACAGTGCTGGTTAATTTACATATAAATCTAAGTGTGTATTGTTCTGTCTTCTTGTCTTGAATAGAATTTCTTCTATACTGTTGTGATTTACTGTTATTTTAATCTTATGGAATCTTTTGAGCTATTTTCAAGTTTTGAAGCTAGGTGAAATTCATGAACCCATTTTCTTTGCTTAGTTACTACTTCATGTTTTACTTGTACAGTCAGTTCACTTTTTCTCCCTTGTTGTTAAGGAAAGACATGTAAGTGTCTTCTCTTTATAAAAGCTGCATTGATACAAGAGAAGAAATCAGATTCTCCCATTAATCTATTTTTCATGTATTCCCCTTGTTTTCAGCTTTACTTGCTCTCTAATGCATTTTGCTTCATTTTAATTTTTCTCATCTCTTTCTGCTTTTTCCCTTTTCTGTTGAAAACTGTTTGAATTCAAGAACAGCTTATGAATTAACAGTTTGACTCGTTTGAAATCATTCTTCTCCACTGCAGTCTATGGGAATGCAGAAACATTGTGTGAAACATAGATGCTTCCGGACAGCTTCTAAATACATAACCCACTGATGCTGGTTTCTAGTGATAGCAAGCGAAAATGAGACATGAAAACGGTTTCATTTGTTCATTTGTTTCATTCCTATGGTCTGAAACGTTCGAAAAAGTAAAGTAGTTTCAAATTCTTTGGGAGCTATGAATTCAGACATTAAAAATGTAATACTGTCCTATATTAAACTTCTGTACTGCTCTTACAGAGGCTACAGAAAAGCTAGGTGCAATGATGCTGTTTAAGTCTGCATTTTGTTGGATGCAAAAAGTTTAGTCTTCAACTACAGTAAAGCAGGCTTAGTATTCAGAGTTTTGATCAGTCAGGGGAAAGGAATCATAACTAAATGATCATTGCCAACATTCCTCTTGTCAAGGAGGTGATGTAAATCAATATTTGTGAAGCTGGTTCTGGGGAACCAATTTGCATTGTTTTCATGGAAGCAGATCTAAAGAAAGACAATACTGGAAGATGTCTTATCAAGCCATATGACCGCCTGACTATGGATGTTAAGAAAGTTGGGGCTTCCTAGCTAAGTATAACATTATTTAGCTTTACAGGTGTGAGGGTTTTGTTTTTGTGTTGTTTGTCTTTTTCCCTCAGACTGTTTGGACAGGTCTTGAGGTTTTGTTTAAGAAAAGGAAATATAATTTTAAATCTGCTTATTTTCTGGGAACTAGGTGGCGTTTTATAGTTATACTTGAATTGGGAGTTTCCACAGCTAGGTAAGACTTGTAAGAAGACTACAGTGGCATAAGTATCCAAACATTTCAGTTCCCATCCTGTTTTCTGTGTATGTGTGTGTGATGGGCTGTTGTAGCTGCATGTACATACTTTCAGTTACTAGATAACTGAGCAGGTTGTAACATCTGCAGCCAGAGTTGATTCATAACTTTGGTTCTGTCTTTCTGTGGGGTGTCTATCAAACTATTTTCTGCTTCTATTTTGACTAAATATAAAATGGAAATGAAATGCTTTTAGTGGTCAAGTACTCTGAAATTTACTAATGTTTTACTAATCATTATTTGTGGCAGTATATGTATGAATTCTAGTTTCAGCTGATATGAGTTGTTTTTCCATAGGACGTCTGAGAATTAGTTCATTTCTGGTCAGCCATTTACATGCTAAAACTTTGGTCTTAAGATCACAAAGAGTTTACTACCATGGTAGCATCAAAACTAATATGCATGAACTTCTGAAGAGGTAAACAACCACGAGATCATGAGGATTGTACTTCAGATAGGAAGGTTGAAACAAAGGAGGAAAAAAAAGTACCCACCTTTATAGCACAGAGTACTGGAGGGCTTAGTGTGCTTTTGTGGAGATCTATGGCTCTGAAGACCTAGGTTATAAAATGACTGAAATATAAGTAAAAGTATATGCTTTGTAACTGTAGGCTGTAAAATATTACAGTAACTGTTAGTACAGTGGTAGCTATACCTTAATTTTTACAGTCAAAACATCTCTTCTTGCTCTGCATTTATGGAGCATAAAAAGATTTGTAACAATGACTTGTGTTACTTGGGCATTTCTTAAGAAATCATTTGAGCTGGTCTTCCATTGAGAGAGTCAAATCTGGCATGAAATTAAATCCAATTCAGAAACCTCATGAATAGCAAGAGAAGGTCTAGCCACTAAAGACCTGGCAATTACTTTGTGGTCTTTACAGGATGGGTGTCCTGAAAACCAAAGTGACAAGTCTGTCTGTGTTTGAGTGGTCATCTATGCCTCAGTAAGCAGACTTTAAAGACGGGTTCTAAAAGCCAGAGGCAGTCAGATATACTCCATTAGAAAACCATTCCATTTCCCTTCATGCTCTGAAGATTTAGTATCTCAGGGGCCTTTTCTCCCCAGCCAATACTAGTCTTTGATAAGGGGGGTTGGTGGAGTGAGGGACTTGGTTTCATAGTACAAAGATTCTGAATGTGATATATTTAACTGTCAAGTACCTTTTCTTGTGAGTAATGTGCAAGCTCTCAGATAAGAGAATTGAAGATGTAGAAAATTTTCTTGGTGAGTGTCACAAAAGATGCTTGGAAAGTACTGGTAAGGCCCCTGAAGTGTGTTTGGTTTAAATATAAATAATCCAATACTCACAGATATTTAATTTACAGGCTATTTTTATTTTATGAATTTCTGAAATAAAAGAACAGGAGAAACCTTTCTCAGATCTGGAGGTTAATGTAATGGTTTTTGGACAGATACTTTGTCCCCCCAAAATTTTGAGAACTACCAGCTGAAAGATCAGCACCATTCCAAATAGCTGCAAGACAAATGAGAGGATCCCCACTGTACCATCACAAAACCTCCACAACATCCCAAAACACAACAGTTAGAGTAGTGGCCAGATGTAATCATCCCCCTCCCACCACTCTCTCATTTTTTTCCTAAAATGGAGAACATAACACTTCCAAAGTCTTCTGACCATTCACCAGCACTGGAATACTACATTTTATCATGGCCGTTTTCTTTAAAAACAGAGCTAGGTCCATGGTAGTCCTTTTCTATTTGGAGAGTTTCTTCCCTAAAATTCTGTACAATTGCATCTCTTTACCGAAATGTGAGTGCAAATGTAAGACTGAAGGCTGCTTCTTAGCACTGTGTGCTTTGGTACTGAAGAAATGCAAATGCTTCTAATACTTGAGATAAATGCATCACTTACATTTAAACATCTCAAAAAGAGCCTTGTACTCTGCATGTGGATACTTGCTGATGAGCTCTGACTTTCTGTCTTGAATTCTGCACTGTGAATAATGCAGATAAAATACTCTCCAGGTGTTTTGCCTGGCCATTGCCCAGATTTAGTCTCTGGAACCCTGTTTTGAATTTGATGCAAACTGCATTACAAACATGCTTTGCTTCTCCTGACAGCAGAGAAACCACTCTGGGATAAACACTGGCATTAGCTTACAATGTCTCTAAAGAATTGCAGGTATTTCATCAAAAGATTTATCTTTTGGTTTCTGTGTTTGTATAAGGCAGTGCAATGACCCATAGGCAGAAACTATGTGATGGATAGTCCATCAGAATTTCATATCACCCCAGCAGCCACTCTCTAGAAAACAAACCGGAATTAAAAGGTTAATAACTGTTAAAAGCTGACATTTTTGTAGTCTCGAGGTTCCAATTCCTGAGGGAAAAGACAAAATCTAATTTACAGGATATATTTCAGAGTTGTGAATAGGAAAACATATTTTGTTTACTTTGTTTTCTTTCTGAAAAATCTTGGTCCAGGAGGGAGTCAGCATTACTCTAAGCCAACCCGGTTTTATTTAAATCAGGGAATTATTTTAGCTTTTCAGCAAGTCTGTCCCCTCCGCTCTTATCAAGTTAATCACTAGAAGGAACAGGCTGGTAAACAATTATAAGGGGAAGGGAAACAAAATCTATGTTTCTATTTTGGTCAATGTCTGTATTAACCTGTTAGGCTGGTAATTGCTGCTGGCCTTGCAGTTATGCCTTCAAATGCCCTTATATAAGCATAAAATGAAGTTGCCTGAGAGAAACTGATACCATAAAAGCGATCTACAAGGCAATAATTCCATTTTTGCACTTGAAGTGCTCATGAAGATCTGAGCCCTCATGGTTCCCAACCAAGTAAATAGTGACTTCTTGCAACACAGAACAAATTCCCTGTTAGCTTAGTTCTGCTGAAAGCAATGCTTTAGTAACCAGCAGAATAATTTGTTTTATTTTAATATTAAATCTTATATTCCAGAACCCCTTCTTCATTTGCTATGGTAGGAAGGGCAAGCTAATTCCTTCAGTTGATTTGAGTATGAGTCTACTATTTCTTTTGCTGGTTAATACCCTAGCATCTTTTGTTCAGCCTAATCCAATTCATTTTTTTTTTCACATCACTGATATTTCATATTTAAAATTACATTTTAAAATACGGACATGAATCTTGATCCTATTTGTAAATCATAACCCATTAAAGACATTATAATTATAGCTGTATCAAGATTAGAAACACTCTGTGTGTTTCAGTAATGTTTCATTAGTGGCCAGAAGATTATCAAGTAGTATTTTTCAGTGTTAACTGGTGTGACCTAGTAGGATTACACATTCTGGATTTCTTACTGTGGGCTTCAGACATAACGATACCTTGTATATATATGATTTATTATTATGTTTAAGACGGATGGACACATTTTAGAATTCCTAAATCAACATCTAGAGGTTTTAATATTGGTAAATTTCTTGCAATGATAAGTTGGTTTTTATCTTTTTCAGATATGTGAAGCATAAATTTAATCATGCTTTACAAATTAAATGTAACTGTTCCAAATAGCTATGGGATAGTTACTTAAAAATATAAATAACGATAAAATATGCTTAGTTATATAAAAATATAACTAAAATATATATATATATATAATAATTATATAAAAATAATTATATAAAAAAATATAATATAATATAGAATCTTTCTCAGTCAAAGGTGGCAACTACTCTTGAAAGAAAAAGATTCTACATTTTCTGAGGATCACTATGTATTGTTCTTTTTTCTCTCTATTCACGTACTCTTTTTCCCCAGTAGGGAGGTCATTGCCCCTCATTTTGATTTGATCTCAGGGTGGCTGAAAAGATTGTCAGTCATATGTTATGGTAAAGAAAAACAACATTTCTAGGGTACCGCTCAAGTGTTTCAAAACAAAATACACAATCACATCTATCACACAAGCTGCAGGTGGCATCATGAAACACCAACACATCATCATCACAGTACAACTGATAGCAGCTAAAACTTACCTTAAAATCACAACTGCTTTTCATCTCCACTCTGTTGTTACTCTCTAAAAATGTATTTTTCATTGTGACATTCTTTGTCATGTGACAAAAATTACTTCTTTGTCACAGAGAAGATCAATGGAGAAAAAAAATGAAAAGAATTTGGCAAAAAATATTGGGGCTGAACTGTTACTGAAGCTAGACTGTAAGGCCTCATAGTTTTTCAGGATTTCTGGAGGCACAGGGATGAACGGACTAGAGCTGGTGTCTCCAAAGGAGCCAGGTCCCTGGGAATGTAAAGCTTCATGTTAATTTTGCTCAGTAGAGTCTGAGTTCAAGCTGACAGTAGACCACTTCAGTTCTTGTAGTTTTGGACTTTCTCTGGATGATCGTTTTGTTGCTCTCTTACTTCTAGTAGGTGAAGGGGAAGGGGGAAAAAGTATTTTAAAAGTTCAGTCACTGCCCTTCCTTTCCTAGAAAAATAAATACATGAAAAATAATTTTTAAAAGAGGGTCCAAAGATGGTAGAGGCTCTGAAGATGGTTATGAGTCTTTTTTCCCATCATGCCATCCTCAAAGTTGCCACATCTTCCCACAATTAAGTTCTATTCAATGTAAACCCTTCAAAAGTGGCTTCAAACTTTTAGTAATTCAATTTACATCTTCACAGTGAATTTTAGATTTTTGTTTCTTTAAGAACATTTCCATACCACTCTTCTATCTACTCTGTAAAATAAGAACATAATCTTTCAGCTGAGGTTCAGGAACATAGGTGAACAGAAGATCCAACTGTCCATAAAAAATTGGTCTGAAACCCATGGATATTACAGTTAAGCCACTCAGATGAGTGGTTAAGGGCTTCCTGTTTGTACCTGATAATGATTTTAGGTGGACAATATGTTTTCTCTTTTTGGCTAAGAAAAGCAAAGGAAAAGATGGTGGGATGCAAATAGAGAAACTTCCTACTTTTCCTGGAGAGGACTGTTTTCTCCAGCTGTTAAGGAGTTTTCTACCTCTCTAATGATTTATTTCCTAAGAAATAAGGAGGATCTAGGCTGCTTTCTGGGAACCCATAAGGCTATGGAAAATACCAAAGCATAAACCACATTGGAGTGATACAGCAACAGTAATGAGATGGTCCCCAGAAAATACCATAAAGAAACAGAAAATCTTTTGAAATGTAGAAGGCATAAGAGTAAAGAGGCCACTGAGAGTGGAAGGTTTTCTCTAGGAGAGAAGAGAGAAATGCAAATTTCACCTTATAGTACTTTGTGAACCTAAGTGTAAACAGAAAGTCCCGTGAGATCCTGTGGAGATAATTTGCTTCTTTGCACTTTTCATCTTTTTCTTTCAAAGTTTTTAAATTTCATTTTGAGAACTGAGTCGTGTCTCTGTACAACTATGTGACACTGATTTGCATACTTAATGAATTACAGGGATGTCTAGTTGATTTGCTCCTTTACTACCATTGTCCCCAGGTTTCATATTGAAACTGTGCAAGGAAAAGCCACAATCTACATCTTGAATACAACTGGGGTTAATGCTAGAGCTGTGTCATACGTATTTTAATTAGCAGCAAACACAAATTAAATTCCAAGATAAAATATTGTCATATTTTAACGGAGGTCTTTAGAGGGTCAATAGTTTCATTCTTTGCTAGAGATGAACATTGTTAGTGCTAACACTGATTAAAGCACTGAGGGTAACACTTTTCAGATTATAGTTTGTCATAGTTCTGGCATGATGATGCACTTAATTCCTGGCTGCAGAAGATAGTGAGATAATTATTTTATCAGCCATTATGGAGAAATACTGATTTCTACCCTAGGCATTCATATGTGTATTATACAGAGCACTATGCATAATGTTGCTAGTGCAGAGGAAGAAACAACCAGAATAATTGTGTGTGTTCCCATATACATATGTGAAAAGAGGGGTAGGTTGATTCTTGCATCCAAAAAACCTTAGAGCTACTGACAGGAAGCACTGCTTTTTCACCAATTGACCCACATGAAAGAATCCAGTACTTAGGGGTATAAAATGAAAGAGCATGAAGGTGAAAATCAACACATCTAATTGTGGAGATATGTAAAAGAGTATATTGTACCGTGAAATGTTGAGAATTATATTAAGAAATCTTGCTGGTCTCAAAATGTACTGATAGTTTGCAGGAAATATGTAAGCTGTTACAGTGTGAGAATGTATGTTTTAACATGTGACAAGCCTAGGTATCATTTTAAATCTTTGAAAGATATTTTTTTTCATTCAAATCTGTGTTTAACTTCAGAGATACTGACTTTAATGCCAGTTTTAGCTTGAAATTTGTGCTTTTTCTTTCATAATCCAGTTAAAGGACTCTGTGCCAAACATTTGCTCATTTTTTCATTTATATCCTATCAAAGATATTGTCTCTCCCTGTCTTTTATTTGGTTCTCTTAAAATACTGTTTCTGTCAGGAAAAAAAAAAGAAATAATGGCAACACATATTTAATAATAGTTTCCAGGCAAGACACATTTTTTTTTTTCAGGTAGTTCTCCTAGAACAAGTTATCCATCTTTCTGTTCTTAGCCCAAAATTGGTTCCCATGATGAAGAGGTTCTGTTTTGCACAAACTCCAGTGATCTCTTTTTCATTGGCCTAGCACCTGAGCTCTAGTATGATCCTTGAGATGTGGCCAGCAGAAAAGGAGAGCAAGTGACCTCATCCTCTAAATATACAAAACCCTTGCCTGGGCACAGGAACAAGTGGAAGTGTTGCCTGAGGAGCAGAAACCTTTAAAACACATGTGTGAAGATGGATAGGGAGCAGAGTGATAATTCCTCCAGGTAATTTAATGTTAGGTTTGTACAGGGTGAAATCTGTAAATTGAGCCCTTATTTGAGGGGTTTAGGGAATTGGTGGATCACTACAGACCTTCAGTGTCAGGGAACCTCCAAAGCAATTAGTATAAAGCACAGCTGTCTCAATTATCACCTGAGATCATGTGTTATCACACAGGCATATGGGATAGAAATAATTTTATTTCAGAGTTTCTATTAAATGTAAGTAGTATTTAATAAAGGACATTTGACTTAAGGATGAAATTCATCTGCAGGTGGTGTTAAAGTATATGCTCTCAGGTATTGCTTGCAACATGCCAATTACAGATTCTCAGGAGCTAGCTTGTTGAAAGTAATGGGAAAGAGGTCACTTCATTCATTTCATCATGAAAAATCTTCTACGAAATAATGAAGTTATTGGTCACGTTTTGATTTTTTGGCATTTTGAAAAACTACATTTTTGAGACTGTTGGGGTGCAGTGAGGGACAGGGAGCTGTGGGGGATCCTTGGACCCAGCATTTCCTGCCCTGCTGCCTCCAGTACAGGAGCAGGACAGGTTTTTGGAGGAAGTTCAGTCATCATGGGGGTGAGATGAAGCCAGGCTGGGCTCACAAACTGTGGAGGATCAAGGTTCAGGCCTAGGGAGGGTCATCAGGGTCAGATACAGTCCCAGGTGGTGCTTGTCAGGGTCACGTAAACCAGAAAATAACCTCACAGGTGTGCTCATGGTGATTTTTTTAGCCTCTCAAAAATGTACTCAAGTAGCTTAATAATATCCCATCAACCTATATGGTATGCATTTTCTTTTTTTTACTGTGTTTTCCTGCTAGCATTCTGTGTTTGATACTGTCTTATTTATGCTACTTATAAGTATATTTCACTGACTGCTCTTTTCTTTCTACTAAAATTTGATTGTTTACTGTCTGTCTTCTGCTCACACATAAGAGGAGTAAAAGACGGTTCATTATAATTCTACAAGTTTATGAAGGTGAGAGACAGTATATAGCAAAGTATATAGAGCGCTCACAGTTTCAGATGTTATTGTCTCAGTGATCAATACTGAAAGAGGTTGTGTAGAGGCAGAAATCACTGTGCATTGAAACCAAACATACTTCGCTAGCCAGCTAGTCCAGCAAGAAACTAGAGAGAGAGATCTGCATTAGAATTATTGCTGAAATGTTCGCAACAATACAAAGTAAAACCTGGCAATATCAGGGTAAAACAGTTGTCAGAGACATTTTTCACATGGCGATAAAAGGCTCGGAAGGAATTCAGGTTTCAGGGATATGCTTAGTTTAATATCAATACATTGTCAGATTATTATTATTATTATTTGTTAATAGCTCTTTGGGTGAAAGAATTTGAAAGCAAATTCACCCGTCTTTAGGCAGGATTTGTTGTTAAGTGCTTATATCAAGTATTTCATTCCATTGATACTTTATCATATGCATGCATGCAGAAGACTTTGAAACAACCACTGTACAGCAGTTGTGAAAACTGTTGATTCCTGTGCAGAAATGGGGGAAAATTTGTATTCCAGTGTTACATTACTCTGAGTAATTCATCTACTCGTTATCAGACTGGTAGAGACAGTATTACAGCCACTGTTTTATTGTAGTATTTACAACAGCCTTTTGTTAGGAGACTTTTCCATGGTACATCATTGCATCATCTGCAAGGAGATATAATGGTATGCAATAAGATCCTGTTATTTTCTAGCTGTTTTTATATTCAGTAGTCATAGTGCACAGGGCAGTGGTACTAAGAAATCGAATTAAGGGTAGGAGAATTGTCCATTCTCCTACTATTAAGACCCTAATAAGCTTTCTGCAAACAACTGGACTATGAATGAAAATGAAAATGAAAAATAATATTCTTTCTTAAAAGGAATGCTTAATATTTTTAAATTAAAAATAATTTTTTTAAAAAAAATAAATAATTCCTTAAAAATTAAAAATTCCTTATAAATAAATAATTCCTTAAAAGGAATGCTTAATATTTTTTTGCCTCCGGTATAACACTGTTATCTGTTCATTAGTGGACGCTCATGTTTTGTGTTTACCATGGATATCACATGGGAAAACACGTATGAGTTCTATTTATTCTAAGTATGGCTGATTACTGTAGGACTGATGAACACAATTGTTCCTAGTCTAATAAATGCACCGGTGTCAGTGAAATTTCGTTGAACGATTGCTTTAAGTAGCTTACCTTAAAACTTATGGGATGACAGCAGTGATTTTAATTCTATACTCAATTAACAAATTATTATGAAACTGCAGATTATGTTTTCATTTATCATTGAGACTATTTAAATTTTGGAATTATTTTTTTAGGAAAATTGTTACATACTGTAATTTATTCATAACCATGAGACATAAACATGTCTGAGTGATCCTGAATCCATAATCCAAGGTATATTACAGCAGATGATTGTCAGTTTTCAACTGCTGACTTGATTACATAGGACTTTGACAAGCAGCTGTTACTAGGGAGACATTAGCATGTGAGGTGTTCTTTATAAACCTTATTTGCGGATAAATATTCTTCCCTTACTATGTCTCAAAAATAGAAGCTTATTAAAGAATTTCAAGTTATTTTTCCCCTTATGTTCCCATTATCTGTTTTTGCACAAAAGTGGGTTGTGTTTATGCAAGATTTGAAGCAAATCTCCACATGGTGGTAATATATTCTTTGATCAGATAAACTCTTTTTAGGCTTTATCACAACATTTCCATAGTGAAGTCAGGTTCTCTTGCAAATTAAAATAGTATGAAAAGGATTTGACAGTTATAGAAGTGAATGCTATCTACACTTAGTAACTAGGACACACAAACCTTTTGCTGTCCAGATAATGTTACAGTATCACTTCATTACAAAATGTCACATCAGAAATACCATTTTAGTATTTTGCATGCTTATTATGCCCTTTGTAGGGCAGAAATCTTTGCATTTTTTTCAACTTTCCTCATAATGAGAGATTTGGCATAAAGAACACATTGTATTTCTGCTGGAGTCTGATTCTATTATCAAGCACTTGCTATGTTCCAGATAATTTTAACAAATGTGCTACTGTGTAACAGTAAGAGCTATGGCTGTACAATTCCTTCAATTCGTTTGCTGAGGTCCCACTGATAATATGAGATCTATGTGTGGAATGAAAGCTGTATTGCAATTTGCACCTGCTGTTAGGGTCTCTGCTAATTCTCAGTTTCCTAAGATGAATGAGAAATGGAAGTCCATTTTTAGTGGCTTTGCTACAGAGATTATGTTGGGACAAGTTTACTGTATTAATAATATAAATCCTAATTTTACTTCTAGATTTCTATAGCATTCTCATTGGAGCTATTACTTCAATCTCAATATATTTAAGGCATTCTGAAGTCTATGTAGGTTAAATACATCCTTAAAACTTGGTTTCAGAACTATACTGCTCATTTCTCTTTAGCGGTTATGCAATCTGTTTAGGCACTTCTTTACTGAAGTTGAGGACAGACTCCTGAAATTGAGCCTGTGCATGTACTGTTGAATTCCTCCGTGTCCAGAGGTTTCTGAAACTTGGGGTAGTTGAATTCAGACTTTAACAGAGAGGACTACAAACTGAATGCGATAGAGAATGTAAACTTTGAAATGGAACAAATGGGTAGTGGGGAAAAGAAGATCCTCTGCCGACTGAGAAAGCAGAGGGAGGTGTGCTTGGATATTTGCTTGCAGGGGCATGATTGTACTCACTTGTGTCTATGAATGCTAAAAAGCTACATAGGTGTAACCACAGGAGCAGGGGATGGTGTGTAGGGGACAACCTTCCATGTGGAACTGCAGAGCTGTGCTGTGACTTGGAGGAAATGAAGCTGACACTGATCATTGTGAGAAGAATTATAAGGGGACTCTTATGTTCTAGTAACTGCCAAATCTTGTCCCTCCTTTCAAATTCCATTGCATGAATATTGGACCTGTCCTTTTTTGGCTCACTGACACGTTCCCATTTGATACCTATTGCCACTCTGTGGCCCTAGCTGTGAAGTGAAAGTGCAGAATTGCTCTTGCTTATAAATAGGTATGATCCTAAGTAAATAGATAATCCTCATGGTCACATCCAAGCAGTGTAACACAACCTATGCCATCCCCCTTGCCTTGAACTTCTAGGTAGTCATACTACAATCTGGGGTTCAGAGTCTGACTTCAAGGTCTGCCCATGCTGTCTTATTTGTGCTTGTCTCCAGCAGTTAGTTGACATTTCAGAGAGTCTTGTTTTGTTTCAATGGTGGTGGCTTTTTCTGAGAGACACACATCTAATCTCAGAGTGGATAAACTAGAAAAATTCTAAAAGCTGATTGATTCATTTTTACCTAGTCTTCCCAGTGTTCCCTATGCTGTGATATATGACCTAATTGCGCTACTCTCTTAACTTTCAGTATTTCAAAAAATGAGGTTAGAATGTAGAAAGAATCAAAAAGGCCCTATATTACTGGGGTATATCAGTGACCTCAGTTATTTCACCTGGAGTCTATACTTTTCTGAATTTGTATTTTTTCCTTCAGAAGTCAAAGTGGAAAGAGGAGATTTCAATAGCCTTCCAGAATGGGAAAGGCTTCTTGTAACAAGTTCTAATTTGGAAATGCAGAGTAGTTGTCTTTGCTATGGTGTTAGTATAAACAGATTTTGACCTCATGTTGAATTTGGGGTTCTCAGTGTTCACAATACTTGGAGAGTTGCCCAGTGCCCAAACCTTCCATTTGCCAGTAGTAGCTGAAAGAATAGTTCTCCTTTAAAACATTATCAAACCTAGAATACTTCTTTAATTTTTTTTTTGAGCCTTTCACTTACAGTCATCTAACAAAACCTACATTCTCAAAGCTGTTGTAAAGAATAATGCCAAACCGAAGTAATTATTGTTCAACCATTTTCATATTCCATACTGTATCATCTTATTCATATGCATACAAAGTTTCTGTTTTCATTGGTCAAGGTACAATGGATTTAACACTATTTTTTTTATTAAATTCCTTTTCCAAGAACTGGAAAGAATTCCATTCTTCTGCTCTCTGCAGTGCATGCTTTAGCATACTGCTCAACTTTCTCTAGTCTGCAGAAGACATGCAGGGTGAGTAATTCCTGCTAAAATGAACAGGAAATAAAAGGTCCTTTTTAAATTTGATATATGACGTGATATCATGAATGAGGAGACTCTGGAGAAGCAAGTGGCATCTTGGGTCATCTTACAACTGCCAAGTCAATCAGTAAGTTGTCTGTGAGACTTTATCACAGTGGTATACAATAGAAAACCCTAAATGTAATGTCCTGTGGTAATTGGAAAGGGGTCTGTAGCAAATGTGGGTTTTTGGTGGATAGATACTGTATTTCAGATTCTAAAACATGATGGTAAATGATTTCCTGTCAAAAACTGCACTTATTTCTAAATCTGTTCTGAGGAATCTTGCATAGATACATGATCGCTGTACACTGATTATAGAGCTCAGTACAGTGGGCACAAACACTAAGGTGAAGTGTAATGACTTTAGAAACATCACATCAGTAAAGATCGCTGTGATTTCAAAGCAGTGCAGAAAATGTTTTTTTTGCAATAGAAAATGATTCCTAAAATGGATAGTATTCCTAAATCCCTTGTTATATACAAGTCCTGGTAATAAACAAGAAAGCATTTACAACAACAAGCCATAGACCTAAGAGTTCATGAATTAGAAGATATCACCTGCAGAGACACTGTGTATTTGTGTAGTTAATGAATTTCGCTTTCCTTTTACCAATGTATCATGTTATTTCAAGTATCTATTCAAGAAGCCAGCTGGGAAAGAAGTTAACCTAAAGGTTCTTTCTTATTTCAGAGGAAATTGTACTTTTTTCTTTAAGTGATCTGTACCTTCGAATTTGGTTTCTGTGGGAGACAGACACAAAGTTGTAACAGAATGAGGAGCAAAAGTCAGTTACTTTAAACATCTAAATCATTTGTAAATTGCTCATTATTAAAATTTAAGAAATACGTCATTTTCTTTCAGATCCTACTGCTGATGCAGGAAATAACTTGTTTAGATATGTCTCCTTTGAAATATTACTGCAAGCAGATGCAAAATATGTTTTCTCTTACAAGATATCCTGATCTTTAAAGCGCTCTTGAGGAAAATTTCCCAGCTGTATTGAAGTTCCTTTTTGTAATCCACCATTCTTGGAATTTTTCACATTTTTAGTAACAACCACTTACACAACATGAAGGCGTATGAACACAGAGATAGCATCTATACCTCCAAAATGTTTAGACAGCTTGGGGGCAAATTTTACATATGAAGGAATTAAGACAAAGGAAGGGTATGCAATTTACAGTCAATATTAGAGCCAAAAATGAAAGAAGCCTATTCTTCTTTTAATTCTCATACATACCTCATAACACAATTTTAAGATTGTTTTGAAAAAGATTTTAGTAGTGATAATTTAAAGGAAAATTATATTTGTTGGACGTGATGAGGATTGTGTTTTTGTGGAGAAGGTTTTTCTGTTTTGCTAGTATTTATTTTTTGAAGCAAAACTGTGTCAAGATCACCTGGTCCAGAGGAAATAACATTATATGGAAACTGCACAGCCCTGGATGAAATCGTGGCTCAGTTAGTCAGTGGAATACTCTTGCAGATGTCAGAGATCTAAATTCCACTCACTGGTTTGATTGCCACTGGAAAATCCATGCTGATGCACATGACAGCTCTCACACATGCTGCTTAGCTTCTCTAGCAGCAGTAGAGGAGGTTCAAAATGAGAATGAATGGGCTTCATCTATATCCCAAAGATTGATTTCCCGGTATGTTGGGTGAGAATTGTAAACAGATTCGTAATTTATAGGCTAACATTAGTCAAAAGCATTTTCAGTTAACTGCTCAAGAATTTGTCTTATAAAAGACGTAAGAAGCTTATAAAGCTCACATGGCCTAAGAAACTGCTTAGTCACCGATTATGCTTATCATGGCATTCTTTTCAGATGCATATATTTTCTTCAGAATTATATTTGGAATTCTTTTTGAATATACAAATTCTGTTGAAATTAACCTAAGTAAATATCAAGTAAGAAATATTTAAAGTGAATTTGTTTTGTCACTGATTTAAGTATGTGACATATCTAGAAATAGCAATGACCTGACCTAAGCTCTTATGAATGTACTATTTAATGCAGTTTTGTGTACTGCACTACATCTGAAACACTTTCCTGCTATCTGAAATATGCCTTTTCATGGCTAGATAGGAAAAACAAAACTGGCCAGAGCACTTCAAATCAACTTCAGGTAATTTCTTCTTCCATGTATGTTTGAGAAACAGTGTTAGCTGTTATATGAAAAGTGACATTTTTGCAGCTTTATTTGGAGTTAAAATTTACTCAGTGAAGAAGTATCATCATGCTGTTCAAGTTGCTAGAGTCTCATTGACATCAAAAGGCAAATTTAGGCAAGATACAAATCCAGCTTGTCAACTCTAGAAGTCTGAAATAAATCATTGCCAGACTGAATCATTTCAAAAATGAGAAGAAAGGACTGCTCAAAGTAATGTCAACCATCTGGAAGAACAACTGTGTAGAAAGAAAAAATGTCTCTGTCCAAATTATCGAATTTTCCAAAGCTTGTAACAAACACATGAACCGGTTATTTTGGCAGTACTTCCAACAACAAAGCTGTGAAATGAACTGATAACGAGTCAAGGCCACACACACCATGGCAATGAAATACAGTAAGATGCTGCTACTGATCATAAATTGAAAAAGAGTTCTAGGCAGATGGTCAAGACAATAGGGAGAAAAGAGACAGATGAAGAAATCTAGTAGTATAAGCAAACTAAATTTTTCAGAGTAGTCCCTCCTGAATTTATTTGCTTGTGTAGTAATTTCAGCTGAGAAACTGTTCTTGAATGTTGAAGTTGGCAGGGGGGAGGGTGGGAAGTAGCTTGATTCTTGACTTCTTCACTTCTTTCAACTTGTGTACACTTAAAACAACAGAAGTGATCTCAGGCTCCTGGAGATTGTTCAAAATCAGGTTAAGTGCCATATTAGAAATCAGATTTTTGTCCCATTCATCCTTTTGCTGGGCTGTGTATTGGGCTGTTTGGAAGGGCTGTGACTTAAGGTAGGGTGGATTAAAAGTACTAGTAAGTAGCCTATAAATTAACAGGTTAGAATAATGGTTAAGTGGCTGTCTAACCCTGGTCCTTGGGAATAGACACTGAACGGAATGTCGCCAATCATAATTTTAATAATGTTGAGCATTTTAATGCAGGTGCAAGTAAATAAAGACATGATTAAAATATAGATGGGTTACTGTCACTAGCACTTTCCTGGAATACAGCTTGATTTGTCATGCTTGCTCTTTTCTCGTGCTGCTATGTAGGGGTAGAAAAGAAGGCACTCTTGCTTTTTCATTTTCTTGTGCACGCAGAGTCCACAGGACTTCATGTTCCTGCAAGATGCAAACATCTGCGCTTTGCTGTACACCCTCTTTCTGTTTCTGCACTTCTTCCTGTTACTGAAGGAAACAATTTTCAAGCATGCCTTAATTTTGATGTCAGCATGTGTTTGTGAGATTGCCGTTGAAAGTTATGTGCTCCATTAGAAACAAACATGGCTACAGAGTGGGTTTTAGCAGTTTGCATTGCTTTAGAAGAGCTTGTTATACCACAGCCTACAGAAAATAATTTCCACCTGCAGTGCTCTGAAAAGCTGCTCATGCAATCAGTGACAAATCCTATGTATAACAACTTTGCTGAAACACACATAAGGCATTCAGTGTTACTTCTGCTGTACTCATAGTATGACTTAGCCTCTGTTAAATGAAAAGCTTTAATTTGGCTTAGCTGCATGGTGTCTTTCGCAGAATATTAGCAATATTTCTTCAGGAGATATTACTGAAACTGTAAGAAACTCGACAGTGACAGAAAAAATGCAATGCGTAAGTCATGACAGTTACTCATAAATGATGTGATCTGTATCTAAAGTGAAACTGTGTAAATTTTTGTCTGAAATAATTCTAGAAGTGACATTTGCCCTTTAGATATACAGATAAAAATAAAGGGTAAATTAATCACAGCCAATGAGTCATTTTAAAGATTACAAGCTTCCATGGTATTGTTATTATGAAAGTTTTGTTCCCTGAAGATGCTCTACACCTGATAAGATTTTAGGAATTTAATTGAAAAACTTTACTAAAGAATTAAAATTATCATGTGCCCTTTTGCTGAAATACAAATGAACTAAGAGATTCTTTGTAAAAACTACTAAGGTGAATAGTATGTTAGTGTTCCTTTGAATACCATATCAACTTCTTGCTATTGTTAATAAAATTATGGTTGGTTTGCTGTGTGAAATGATTTTAAAATAAATAGCTTCTGTGCAGATATTACAAAGATTTCAGTATCACTATTTCACAGTATCGAGATAATGGGGAAGAAGATACACTTAAAGGTCATTGCTTATGCTGTAGTTGTATCTCTCACAATGCCTGAATGCTGTTTTTAAAAGAGTAACTGAAGACTTATAACTCACAGAATTGATATACTTTCAGATGCTGACAAACATATATTTATCTAGATAATGGAAATGGTTCTTTTTTATGTGTGTTTGTTCATAGAAATACAACATACAGTGCATTCAGCTGTGACTCATGAATAAATCTTGAAGGTGCGCAAGGAATCAGAGCATTCAAATCTGATTTTCAACCAAAGGGAAAAAAAGTTTGAATTGGATTTCCTAAGGCCATTGGCTGAGGGGGTTTCATTTAACCCTTTTCTGGTTTGAAAACAAAACAAAACAAAAACACTTGCCAAAATATAAGTCTAAAAAATTTTGGCAGAGGTTTTCAAAGGCACCCAAGAGAATTAGTATTTGACTTCCAATTACATAAGGTGGAAAAGCCTAGTGAATTGTTAACAGAGCTATGCACTGCACTTCTTTCTTAAAGGTACAGGATGGCTGTGTTCTCTATTCTTCACAAGGCTTTTGTTCATGTATCTGTTCCTTTTTCATAAAAAGGTGGTGAGAGATTTGTACCAGTGTTATAATTCAAGACTGAAATTGTCGCAATTTACCTACATAATTTCATTGTACTTTACCTGCCTACTCCAAACATCATTCCCATTGTTTCTTCTGGATAGTTATGTTCCTTTACTGCAGAATAACTCAGGTTATTTTCAATGTGTGAATTTTATTGCAATTTATTGTGCTTTTCTGCAGTGTTCTTCTATGTCTCAATGACACACTGTGCAAAAAGGATTTTAGCTTGCTTACAACTGTATCTGTGGTAGGTCTGCAAGAGTTTCTGTCTTCTATGGTGTGGCATGGATTTAAAAGACTCAATAAATCTGTGTAAGATTTCCTTCTCTTCTGAGACCAGCAACATTTATTTATTTATTTATTTATTTGTTCCCAGAGACTTTATGTCAACTTTCTCCTTTAGAGGACAGACCATAATCTTTCAAAATTAACATTTCATAACAAAAATTATAACTTTCAAAGTGAAGTCATAATTTTTTGGTCATTTTCCTACACTCTTACTATTCTTCCCTTTTATCGCATTACGATATCTCAAGAATCCTTTTACTTGTAATACTTAGTGTACTTTTATTGTATTTTCCTTTGGTGCATTATTTTTCCCCCTTTCTGGAAGACGGAAGCTGAATTTTTGTACTATTATATGACAAAAGTAGGTTTGTGCAAGTTCAAACTAGTGAATATATAGATTTGCAGATTTAGGACAAACTGTATCTTTTTATATTTTAAGTCAACATAGATGATGGTTTAGAATTAGCAATCTACTTTATCCATCTGTTCTTTTCTGACAAGTCAAAATAGTTCCAAACAACAAGTATTTCATAATATACACTAAACAGCACAGTTGCAAAATATATGCTTATTTCTATGAAATATTAACTGTGAGCAGTTTCGTTCATTTCATTAAGAAACTAGCCCTTAATTATTTCATGGAAGGCTGAGCTGAAACAAGAGGCTACATATAACATCTTTAACACACATCCTCAGATAAAAAGGTGTTTCTTGAACTTTCAGGTGAACACAGCTTGACCTAAACCTGCTCCTTCTTAGCGGCTACGGATTAATAGTACTAAGAGGACTAAGCAAATGGTGGGCTTGAGATATGCATTATAGTTTCTATACACATGCGTATTCATTCCAAGAGAACCTGAAATTAAGGACTAGATTCGACCTATAAGACATTATGCATGAATGTAAGTTGAAGTAAGGCACCTGTGGGGTGTAAGTGTGAATTTCTGTAGGACTAGACTTATGCATGTGATTAATGGAGACAAATGGGTTAAAAATAAAAAGAACAAAAAAAATATTTACAGGGTGAAATTGTGCTAACTTTCATATATTTCCTGGTGGGGAAATCGTAAGAAACCAGAGAATGCAATCATCTAAATTTCCAAACTGAAAACAGTTGGGAATTTTCTATCAAGTAATGCTTTTGAGTATTTTGTATGATCAGCTACTAAACATAAGAATGAAGACATCAAGGGATTATGTGTGAGCAATATATGTGAAAATTATAGAAGTATACATCTAAATGTGCTATTTATATGCCCAGATATGGCTCAGAAGTCTGCCTACTCATTTACAATGAATACATGTTCAGGCAATAAAGATTAAAAACTAATTATATGCACATTGTCAGTACTAATATTTGTACTTAATTTGATTTACCGTACACCAAATAATAAACCTGACTAAAATTATTAAAAGTTATATGAACAGCCATTAATATGCTCTTTTTATAGTGCCTTATTCATTTTTAAAATCATATTAAATGAGTTTTAATGTTTGTAAAGCAGATGAAAGGCATGTGAAGCTAAGATAAAAACCAGTGAATATGATTATTTAGCAGTAATATAGATTGCCTTTACAGCGTTCTGTTTGAGTCCATTGTGATATTATGTATTTCAAGAGATGAAAAGAAATCTAGCTACAATTAATTACTATGAATTGAAAGCACCAATTAGGAACTCTATAGTCCCTGGTAATGGGAAACAATGATGGAAAAGGAGTGGAGAAAGTTTTGTGTATTAGTTATCCTTTGGTTGCTGCCTCTCATCATGGGTGCGGAGCGATGTCTGCTGTAATACGTCATGCATAGATTCAGCTCTGCAGTTGGACTGATATTGCATGTTGCTGTGGGAGCCTCCTTGGAGCAAGTCTACACACAGTCCTGTGTAACATCACACTTCCCTCAGGATAGATTTGCTGTGCTGAGACTGTGCTATCATGGCTGGACTTTTACTAACAGTAACAGCAAGGTATCCAGCCACACTCATTTCTTGTGAAACACGCTACTTTGCCTATCTTCTTCAAAGAGAGGCACTTTCTCTGCTAAAATCAACGGATGTCTGGCAAGCCACCAAGTTTAAAGGTAATAGTCTACTTACCAAACTAGTATCAAGTTACTGTGTCTGAAAAGCCATATAAGGATTATTCTGATCTCATACAGAGTGCAGAACAGCTCTTTCTACCTGAGATGCAATGTGGAAGGAATTGTCTCTATGAGGCAGAAACATTTTCCACTATCAAAAGAGTGATATCTCAAAATCCAGCCACTCTTGGAATTTAAATTCCACAAAGAAAGCACCTTAGAGATCCTGACAGAAGCCAAGATCCCAGTACAGTGGTAAATTTGCTAGAGGGCAGAATGCTCAACGAAGAGAATGAGAAAACAAATTTATCATTTCATATCCATTAGCGGCTATCTATGGTCCTGTATGCACATTAATAATAAAAATTTTACATTTACAAAATAAGGCATCTACGCATTTCTGAGAAATATTCTTTTTGTTATCAGCATGCAAACTTTGATAGACCATCATGTAATTTCCTGAGTGTGCTGTTCCTTAGCTGAAGCACATATAATGCATCTGGCATTGACAGGAAATAAATATATGCCATTTTGGCATTAAGATTCATGTCCTGACATGATATCAGATCTCTTTTAATTTTTTAACCAATACCTTCAGTAAACCAGAATGCCTAAGCACGTGGGTGTTCTGATAACGTTAGAAGCTCATGGAACAAAAATGCTTTTCCTTTCAGTGTCTTGCCACCATCTGCTACTTTCTTCAGAGAGTGGTATTATTTTTACAAACTATTAATAGGATCTACATGGCAGCTTGAGCTGTTTCTAAATAATTAACTCCTAAAGTCATATTCTTGGCCATATATTGATTTATTTATTTATTGCCTCCTCAAACTGAAACAGTTCTTTATTTTTTTCTGATCTTTCTTTGACTACATTGTGGTTCTTCAAGCTGCTGTATGGAATTTGGTTTTAAAAACCAAACAAACACAAACTAAATCCCTCACTGTGGCATGACATAAAAAGAATATGTATTTTGAAGGATGATGCTTTTTCCTGTTTTCTATTCAGATTATGTGATTATCATTTACTCATATTTTTGAGGACTCTCTTAGGAAATCCTAACAGTATTTGTCCAAAATTCCAACTTTGAATTTATATGTAAAGATTTTGCACTATCTTGCAAAATACATTCTTCTTCAGTACCTTGACCAAGAGTTCCACAGATTTTTTTATATTTATTATTCCATATATCTTTGTGAAAGACCTCTTTTTTATTGAAGGTCCTGAAGAACGTCTTTTTACTCCTCATGTTTTGGGCCCCAATTCCGAATTATTTAGTCATGTGTGGGTTTTATTTCAGAGGAGTTCCCCATAAAACAGATTAAAAGCAATGGTTTTTGTTTACTTTTTAGAACTATATATGTTTGTCAATAGCTAAACAAAACAAACCTCTCCAAATTCTATACATTAATTTGCTTTCCTAAGTTTCCATCTCTTCAAAGATTAATTTTGAGCTAGACAATAATCTCATAACTCATAAGCACTTCATAAATATTTTTGCTTTTCTGCAGTGATGAGTAGATTAAAAGGTGCACGATAGACCTTTGTGGAGTAAGTTTTAAATATGTATGTTTTTTTATTTTAAAGACTGTAGTGTGCATACAATCTTAGTACTTCAATACGTCTTTGAAGTTACGCTAATTTTTGTTAAGGTTTATTAATTCTTTCATATTTTTTACTACCCTTGTCTAATAAATACATGTGTTTTTAGGATCATTAAATATGTATACATTAGAAATTCAGAGCAACATCAAAACAAATGCAAAAATTAACCAATGAAGACCACGTTCTCCTCTTACAGGAATATTATTTTTTAATCAGATTTTGCATATTATAGTTAGGGCTCCCACTGATGTTGAGGGTATTACACTCCATAGTAATAATCTTAGTCCTCCAATACTCATACAAAAAGGAATCGGTATCCAAGCTGTTGAAACAATTATCCCACTACAGAATGCTTCCTATGTTCTCAGAATTTTTCAAGAGGTGGTTGTTAGGAAAGCAAACAAAGACAGTTTCACATGCCTGTGGAAAGCCATAGAACTGGCAGGGATATTAACAGCTCAGCATGATTCATTCGTCCTTCTCGAGTGCTCTAAATCCATCACTCCATATGACAGAATTCACATTTTTACTGGATTTTCACTTCTTAGAGAAAGGCTGCATTTTCTTTTTTAATAGATTTCCAGAATAATATTTATTTTTTTTTATATTGCCTACCTACTAGCAGTTCTGCACATATAATGTAAATCTTAGTTTACTTTCTAACTGTCTGTATATGCGTATGAATGCAGGCTGCTGAGCAAATGGAAAGAGGTCTAATAAACCAGACAGTTAATTACTAGGACATCACCAGTCTTTTGCTTTGAGCAATAATATTTACATTACACAGTAGTTCTAATTTTTGGTCTGAAAGGAATAGTGGAGGTTCCATCTATCAAGTGGTGGAGCTAGAGGAGCTCATCCTGAACTTATTTGCATCTAGGTAGATAAGGGTTATATAAACAGTTGACTTAAATCTGATTCAGTATGAACTGTTCTGGTTGTTACTGGGATATATTTACTGGGTAAACAGACTACTATTGGCAAAGCTGTCAAAAGCAGTCAGTGTGAATAAATATGCAATTTTGATAGTGTAATTAAATTTTCTATTTCTCTTTCCAAACATCTGTTAGTCTTTTAAACCCTGCAAGTTTAACACAGTAGAAAATTACTAGACCTTTTCTAGTCCAGTAGAACTCAAATGTAAAGATTAATACCTTTACTGCCTTCATTTGCTTCAACAAATTATTGACACTGTATTTGGCTTTTCTTTTCTACCTGTTGGTAGCAATAGTTGTTATATATATATATATATATATATGAAACTGTCCAACTACCTAGATAGCAGAGCTATGATTTCTCCAATTATCTGCCCCTTGGTCTATGTTGATAATATTAGGGTGAAACAGCTGATGATAAAGAAGTCTACAGTGGGTTGCTCTCTCTGTCCAGCCAGGTAAGAACCATAGAATGGCTTGGACTGGAAGGGACCTTAAAGATCATCTAGCTTCAACTGCAGTGAGGACGAGGACAGTAATGATAATGTAAGGATGAGGAAGATCTTGTGTATAGTAACTTAACTATAACTCGGTGTGATACCTGTTCTCCTAAGTAGTGTACTAACTTACATTTTAAATTCAAGGAAATTACCCCTTTTCTCTCTCACACTCTGTTTCTGTCCATGTTCTAGTGTTCCCCGCAGATCCACTTGTAATTGGTGGTCTTCACTCATTCATTTTTTGTTTCCATCTTTCTCGGTGCCAACTAGTTCTCAGCTTGTACATGACATTTTGATTCCAATCTGAGATTCATTCTGCAGGCTCCAAAAGATACATTTTCTTTTCTTTTTTTTTTCCAGGTATTCTGGTTGGCATACTTCTCTAGTAGGATTTACATTATAATTCCACGAGAATATGATTTCTATTCACATACTGCTTCTCAAAGAGTTGGGTAGTCTTTATACAAATTCTAGTGAGCATAGCAGCCAGCTGAAGCTGCTCATGCTAAACATGCTGTTGTCCCTGTTTTACAAGACACTCCTGACTTTAAGCAGGTTTGATTCCATATATTTCTAACCTCATTTACATCTCAATAGGATCACACCCTGTGTGTTTGCACATCTCTTTTGTTGAGGCTTGTCATCTGACTACTACCTTTTATCCCACCTCTAGCTTTTACATAGGAATACTTGTTGTCATCTTGTGATCTACTGAGCATTAATATTCTGCAAGGCACTATGGGGGTTGTGCTTCACTGAGCACATTTTCATCAGAAAGCAGTTTTTTAATATAAACATTTGCTTAATATTCTGTACATTTAAAGCATTTTATCTGCATCGGTACTTCACTGCAAGTAATTTAAATTCAGTGGAAACTGATTATGCATATGGAACCAACCTTTTTCATAGTAGTTTTAATAATGTACATATAGATTATAAAACTTATATGCTTGATTGAAAGAACACTTTATGTGGACAAATCCACATCTAAGCATTTCATCTGTTCCTACACGGACACTGGATTTTATATTTAAGAGATTCTTCTGTACATCAACATGTTGTGTGTCTTTTAAAAGTTTAATTATGAGGCATCTTTTGCATCATAATTCTTTCTATTATAATAGTAAGTGATTAAAAGAAGTAGTTTCACAAAGGAACTGTTTTGACTCTTCGGATTTGTTTGATTGTGATGGCTATCTGACCTCTCAGAATATACTAGTCCTTGCTGATTTTGAGCTAATACTGTGTGCAGAAGAGGCTGTGGATGACTTGTGGTTTTGGGCAGCATTTGTCTTGCGTACTTCATAGACAGCCACACTTATCTGTATATTTTTCCTCTATCCTACTAGATCAGCTGCCCTTAGGACAAAATGACCTAAACATTGAAAACATCCCTTAGTTTCTGTTGAGTATAGTTGTGTCTTATATAGTTAAAGTAGATACTTAAATGTCTAGAGGGCTGAAATTGAGTTGAATCCTGTCCCTTGAACAGTGTTCTGTATTAATTCAGCCACAAATCGATACTTGTTCTATCTTGTGTGGCCCTGGGCTGCAGTCCTTAAGCTAAACTGTGATCCAGGATTCCTAAACAAATAATAAGATTTTCAGACAAGGAAAGACCTCCTAAACCTCTTAATTTCAAGTCATATTTTTGATTCTCAGGACTTTTGAATATATTATAGAAGTAATAGAGGTTTCGATACCTAAATTTAAATATTTGAAATTTGAAACTTGAGGTTCTCTTTTTCTTTGTTTCCACATGTGTGAAGTGCAGTTAATAAATACTTAAATACTTTAGACGGAGGTGTATTATTAATGTTCATTTATAATTAATGTTCACAGAGAGTTTTTGAAGATTGAAAGTGACGTACAACTGTTAAATATCACAATCATGGTAGCTTTTCTAATGAGAAAGGGTTACTTGAGCATTAGGTCTTGTTTGCATTTAGTTTGGTTTAATGCATAAGATTGGTTTAATGTGATAAATTAGTCATTGATTTCATAGCATTTTGGACCCATTTTTAACTGTTTAAATAGACAGATGCCCTATTTGTGACAGATATAAACTTGTTAAATATGGGTATACTTCTGAGATACATATCCTGGTACTGAAATCCTTGTGACAAAATATGGCTCCAGGCAATAAATCACAGAGTCATTGCAAAACCTAATTTTACAATTCACATTAGCTATCACTGTATCTTTCACTCTAGATTTGATGCTTCATCTCCAAGCAGCTTCTAAAAATGTTCAGCCTGATAGTTCTTTCTTAGAACACTGAATATTCTTCTTTCATCTAGAGGTACAAGGAAGTGATCATCTCAATGATGACAACAGTGTAAAAGAGGCTCCATCCCAAGCATTTCACATCTTTTTTCTATTACACTATGTATAGGAGACCGATAATAGGCCTCAGCAGATGTAATAAAATAGGTTTTCAGCTTACATTGAAGTTGAATTTTATTTATTTTCAAATTTTACTAGTCTTCTGTATAGAGTATTATTAGGCAACCATGTATTACATCTAGCACATTCTTGAAGTTAGTAAAATACACTATTATACTATTATACTATCTACATAATTATTTTATAACTGTAGTAGAAGCATAGTCTGCTTCTAGGTAGTTCAGGAAGTCTAGGTCAATAGGAAATTAGGAAATTCTTAATTTTTTTCTGTGAGAATGAAGGAACCTTTGAAAATACCTGATTATTCCTTAGATTTTAGACTATGCTTTGCTGTGGTTCCAAGAAACCCGAGGGGTATTGATTCAGTGTCTCGAAAAGGGAAACTTTATAATAACCTAATAAACTCTAGGTTTTGGAAATTTCATGTTAAATAACATGAAATAACAAAGTCATATCATACATTATCTTAATGAAGTTGAACAGAACTTTTTCAATAAAACATGGGGAAACAACTATCAGTTTATTCTGTCATTGTCTTTTGGTCAGTAACTGCCTTATTATTTAGTTTAGCACCCCCTTGGTTTGATTTTTAGTTCAATTTAATGGACTTAAAATCAAATTAATGTATTCAGCTTTAAAGAACAGTGTTATTCATTGAAGGGAATATTATAAATCTTTAAATCTTAACTCCGAGAAATTGTACATACTAATTTTCCTTTCCTTTTATTTTACATCCACAACCCCCTTATCCCTTCGTAAAGGAAATAAGTTAGTTGGCAGTTATGTGAACTGAATAATACATTTTGATTTGTTAATACTGTGTTACTTTAAAATACGTTCCTGGTTTTCTTTTGGCATTCTTTTTCCTTTGGCATATTGTTATCCTGTCACATGTAATTACCTTATTTTCTTATCTGGGTAGAAACTTTTCCACTGTTGTGCTTCACAGAAAAGATGTGTTTTTTGTCAAAATGAACACTGGAGCTGCAAATCCATACAAAGTTACCAAAGAAATCACGTTAAGGATGCAAGTGGATAGTGTCTCTTGCAGCACTGATAATTCTTGCTAAGGTGATTAAGACAGGAAAATTGTTTTAGTTTTGCATTTAGTTTTTAGCTCTGTGTGTAGGAGTTTTCAGCTGAAAAGAGCTGGACTTTCTACAGATCTATCTGCCTGTATTTTACTAATGCTGAGTTCAAGACACTTCCTTTACCTTTGAACAAGTCAGAGGAAGAATGAAAATATACTCTTGTGAGTCTAATTCTGAATCATACAAAAATCTGGGGATTTCTCTCACCTTCTGAGACTCACTATGCTTCTTTATGCTCTTAGCGCATCAAAAGAGATGTTGGTTAGCTGTCTAAGTAAGTTCGGACAAAGAGCACTGACAAGACTTAAAACCATAGTCAGTCACTTTGCGAATAGTAGTAATTAACAGCAACAATGTGAAAGTTTGCCAATTGCCACTTTTTTTTTTTTAAATAAAATTATATTATCTACTCTCTATTAACATCTCTACTACGTATGTTGGCTAGTTTTGTCCTAAACGACATTATTGGTTAAGAAAAATAATTAGTCTGTTGCACTGGAGACAAATTGTGTTGTATATCAACATGCAAGGAGATGTAAATAAGAGAAATGTCAAGACTTCAGCAGCAGAAGATGAGAATTTACGTACAATGATTTTTCCAATCAAAAAAGAACAACATTGAGCCAGGTTTGATGCCGTCACGAATGTGAATCCGTAGGTTCAGGCTTGATTTTGGAGAGTTTTAACACAAATATTTCCTTAATTAGGACTACATATCTTTCCTGCTATCTGTTGGAAACAATCTTAGCTTCTGGATTTGCTGCCTGGCTGTTTGTACAATCAATGTATATGGTTCTGCTCCCTTATCTGCATTTTGTTAATCATAAATTGCAGTGTGTAGTATGTTTGACTTATCTACATATATCACCGTATTGATTACAAAATCTATTGCAGTTCACTAATGTGCAGGAGAATGAAATTTATTGAGATTATTGGTCTTTTATCACTACTTGTTTTGCTAATTAATTTGCATAGTTTTCTTCTATATTTCCATGACAATTGCAAAACTAATTACTGCATTTCACCAAGAGTAAATGTAGGGTCTGTTTCTTTAAAGTGCCATGGCTAATTTCAAGGGAGGAATTCTGTTCAATATAGTCTAATTGTCTTCTCAAAATGATGGCTTACGTAATTTTGAATGTCTATACTTATTTATATATGAGGTCTAACTTAATGCAGATGAGCTATAATTTGATGACCTAAATGAGTACTTGTGCAGCATTGTTGACTAATTGCTTTGAGCTGAGCCTTGTGACTTGGTGGACTGATCTTTCTGTTTGTGATATATATATGTAGTTTCCTGCTGAGAAAATATTTAGCTCTTCCTGCTCATCCTGAGAGAGAACTTTTTTTTTTTTTTTTCCTTCTGAAAGAAAAGCAACTAAGCTCCATTCTCAAAGCTTACATCTGCTTTTTATGACAAGGAAAAAAAGAATCCTTCCTCAATAGGAAACTGGGAAAGCATTACTGAAAACACAAACTAAAGACCAAAAGGGTTATTCTAAGGTTGTTTCTAAACTGGTGATGAGAAATGAAATACCATTGAACCATCAGACATTAGGTAACATGCAGATGCATACCTATATTTGATGCATACAATTTCCACCTACAGAGAGAGAATTCAAGGATGTACTGTGCTGAATAGCTCGTTGTTCATGTGCACACACACATTAACATTTTTCTTGACCTCTAAAAACAGTTGTTTGCACAAACATAATGGATGTTCACAGATGCTTGTGACCTGATTCCTAAGAGCTAAGCCCATGAGCATGATGCACTTATGGACTATCATGACTTCAGAGAAAACTGTATTATCACTCTATTAGTAAGAACTGCTTTATTTTTTTCTCTTTGCCATAGGGAAGTGGTAGTGATTTAATTCAGTTTCAGCTTTGTTTACAATATAAGCCTCTCATAAGCAACTGGATGATTTGAGCTTATTTCAATCATGTTTTAGTTGTTCATTATTTTAGATCCTGTGTAAACAAAATCTTGTTGATGGCTTTGGATTTGTCTGGAGAAGTAGTTTAAATTTCCTTCAAACCCCCCACATATACCAACACTGAGAATTCTGATATCTGCAATAATATTTTAAAGGAAAATAAAATGGAAAGGTAGAATATTCCCATGCAGAAGAAGTTCCAGTGTAACAAGTGAATACTGCAATATTTACTCAGAAACATACTGTTTTTGAATATGATATAGAACATGACCAAGAAACCGGCTGCTTTTCTTAAGTTAGATGGAAAACATTGTGGGATTTTTTTATTTTGTTTGCATTTGTTATTTATTATGTTTGCTTAAAAAATTGAGAACATGAAATATTAAAATATAAAAATATCTTTACTGTTCTCATACCACCAATAAATTGAAGGATGAAAATCTTTCACCTTAAGAATCTACCTTAGGGTTTTTGTCCGTCTTCTAATGCTAAGTTTGTTTTAGTACTGTAGGGGGGATTTTTAAAATTTTCTTGGTATCAAAACAGATAGAGATTGGAAGAAAGATGCTGGTATGCAAGAAGGTTCTGCAGAGGAACCGTTTGTTGAACCCCAAAAAGATAAACCACACTGAATGTTCCAAAACAAAACAGAGAAGGCAGGCTTTTACAAGAGTGAGGGGAACAAGATGCAAGCTGATTGTCTATTTGTCAAAAACATTATCCTTGAGTTAGAGGGGGCATGCTCTTTGAGTCAGTGTGCTAACACCATCAGCTGGAAAGGCTTTTTTCACTGCCACTCTTTGCTAAGACAAAACAAAGGAGTGAGGATCTACAAAACTTATCCCACAACTGTTAGGGAGCTGGGCTTAGCAACCAGGTTCTTTTTGAAAGAATGGTTAGGATATTGTGCCACTTCCCGCATCACATCTTGTGGAAAAGGATACCCACTGACCCGCTTCAACGACATTGCCTTAAAAATAAAAATAGAGAAATAATAATATTAGTGATGTCTGTAAGTGTGAAAAAGAAAACGATTTAAAATTTAACTGAAAAAAAAAATACTTTCGACAAAATGCTGCCTTTTTTTTTTTTTTTTTCCCTTTTTATTTTCAATCTGTTTTCCAGTGGAATTCATGAATTTGTGTTTCTCCCCGCCTTACCAAGCAGAAAGAAGCTATCTGAACTTGAGTTAAAAATAATTTGGACCACAGCAAGCTAGTGACTCAGAGGCAGACTGAAAACAGAAAAATAGTTTTTTCTGTAGTAAGCTTGGTAAAAGGGTACTACTTAAAATCAACTGGAGAAAAACCTAAATGCAATTTTACTGGAGAAACTCGAAGAACTGGCTGCATGGGTTTAATGTATTCCAAAAACAATAGCTCAGTGAGAGTTTGTGGGAACTAAACTTGCTATCAACTTCTTGCTAGAAATGGATCAATATCCTATTCTTAAACCACAAGGTTTGTTTATGAAGCTGGTAGGGGGAAGGGGGCCTCTCCATGTTGACTGTTCCAGCACTGCCAACAGGTTCCCTGGAGCTGCAGCAGAAAAAGTTCTCCAACAGGGAAATTAAATGAGGGGCTATTTAGGTGCAAGATTTCCTTATGGGTTGATCAGTGCACCTGCTGCATCTCAGAGAAAAACAGATCAGGTACTGCGGGAGGTAAACACTGTTGTCTGCTACTTGAATGATATTCAAACAATTGGAGGAATTCTGAATAACGTTCACAAAGCATGGAGAAAGTTCTAAAGATGTGGTTAAAGTTGTCAAAAAAATTGTCACTTTTCAAAACATGACTTCTTGCGACACCGTGTAACCCAGCAAAGGAGCTGATGAATGCTATTAAGCATGAGATCATATTGCAGAGAGGCTGAGCTTAAGTTTCAAATAACAAAAGTAGGTGTACCAACGGTTTGTGTATTCTTAGTGGCTATAACAAAGGATCCCTGTGCTCAATACATAACAGATGTGATTTAGAGCATATCTGTCCCTTATCTGGTGCCAGGTTGTTTATTGCAAGTAACAGATGTGACAGTTCATGACTCATTTTCATCTGTAAAATACAAATCAATCCAATGCTACTTGGCTTCAGGTGACCTAAGAATACCTGTGTGCCACCAAACCCAAGGCTGTTGCAACCTGGATTCCCTGATGTTATGGGAACCATTAAGAGAGTATAAGAACTGGTGAAGCCCAGCTCTTTTTTGCCAGAGCCCTTTCGCAGCTTTTAATGACTTGGGACTGGAGACCTCCTGAGTCCTCTCAAGAAGAGTGGTGGCACCTCTCCCTCTCTTTCTGTCTCTCTCTTTCACTCACTCACTCACTGTTCGCACCAGATCTGAATGGATTTTTCTTACTTAAACTTTTCCAACAGCTTATCGAGCCTAGGTAGACTTCTATACTCTATAGCATAACATTGCAAAGGCTTCCACAGCTGTACTGTGGACAATGTGAAGAAATACATTATTTTGCTCTTTTTGAGTATAAACTCTGCTTATTTTTTTCCTGTCTGTCTGGTTGTTGGATAGAAAGTGAGAGAACAGTGGTTTTCTGGTCATCTTTCCTTTTTTGTTGTTTTGTTTTGCTTTTTAATTAATTTTACAGACTTTAAGCTGTAGGGAGAATCTCTAATTACACAACAGTCTCATAATGCTATTTTCTGTGTGGTTCCCTATCCCTTTCCTAATTATAAATAACATGTGTTTTTTTTAACTGCTCTTGACTGTTAAGATGAATGTTCTGCTGGTCTGTCTGGTACAATGTCAAAATACAGTTTCTGAGCATTTGTGGTCATCATATATGTAGAGTTTGGGTTACTGTCTCTCCATAAGCATTGCTTTCCATTTATCTACATTAGATGAATGGTTTTTGCACACACTAAGATGAGATATTCAACAAAAATGCTTAAAGAACATCAGTGTTCTGTACTGCATTTTTCCTTTTAGATGCAGATTTGTTCTATACTGAGAGTCTTGAAGGACTTCAGAAAGCATAATCTCAAAGGAGAGTTCTGTACTTCATTTACTGGTGTCATTAGAGTTGCTGGGAAATGCTGAAGATTTCAAACCTTATAAAATCCATACTAATGAACTGCGAGCAGCTTTTCAGTGTGCAGCAAAGGCATTGTCAAGTAATTAAAGCAAGAAACTTAAATGGCAGAATCAAGGGTTGAGTCAGTTTTTTAGAGAAAGCCACTTATTTAGTGGAGGTAAGCGGATGAAATAATGCAGTACAGATGCCAAATCTTAGGGGATTTCTACTCCTCACAGTCAACGTTATATCTAATGTTAAAAGTACTGTGTTTCTGTTGATGGAAAGAGAATGTAATGCAAGTATGATGTTTGTGCTTTAAGTAAATCCTCACCGTACAGGGATGGAGGTAAGAATGCAAGTATACATTTGTCCCATTCCTTAACAAAGTCGATGTCCCCTTCATTTGGCTAACTTCTCTTTTGTTTTGAAAATATCTGAGAAATTTTGATGGATGAATGAGATACGTAAGGAACAGCATCCTATCTTTATTTCTTTTGGATTGGGCTAGGGGTGGGGGAGGGTGGGGTGGGGGGAGTCATGGACACTCACTTTTTGGGTTGTTTTTAATCATAAATGGAAATTAAAACAAAATTTAAGTGGCTTTAAAAGTAATACCATTATTTTTAATTATTGTTCTGGATTCTAATTGAGCATGGAATTTATTTTAATTTTATTTTATTTTTTGCTGAATTGTCTGAGCAGTAGCACTTATTTTTAAATTTAATATAAAGTGAAAGCATAACTTGCATTTATTTAGTGTGCTGCTATTCTATCTGTGTTTTGAATAACACAGGTAAATTAATTTCACATGAAATCCAAAATTGTTCAGTTAGCTGTCTAAGACCTTGAAAGAGTTTCTGAATGCTGAATCTGTCCTTACAAAATCTCTCCAGTGTTGCCTCTTGAGTATTTTTTTCAGCTGAAATCACCTGTCAGGATCTCCAGATGACCGCTACAGAAGTCCTTAATGGCATTTCTAAGAATTTGAATGATTTGAAATGTCTCTAAAAATCAGTCACTTCTTGAATTTTACACCCTAAGGCTTTGGCATCACACCTAAATCACTGTATTTAAAAGGATTTTAATGAGATAAGTTTGTATTTGGTCTTTGCTTTCCTATTTCCTGTTATAGAATGCTGGTAATGGTGTTTGTGTGGTTTTTTTAAGAGTAGAAGCATCTGTACACTTTCAGAACTAATATTTCTAATGCCTGAAATGTCATTTATCTTCCATTGCAAATGTCAATTTCTGTGTAAATTATGGTTTGATTGGAAATGTTTTTGCAAAGTTGCATTCCCACTGACCCACAGGTTTGTTGCTGTAAAATTCACTGAGCTAGATAAGGTATGCGTATACCTTGCAGGGATATGCCTTGCGTTTTATAACCATTATAATAGCAGTGTAAGTGGGTATGAATTATTATTTGATTTGAATAATGATTTGTGTCCATCTTGCACTTGTATAAATGACTAAGTGAAATAAGACTCAGAGAGACAGGGAACCTGGCTGTGATTAAAATGTTCAGTAGTATTACTGTTGCAAGTGACCTTTCCCAACTCCTGTTGTTCCATTTCAGTACTTCGAGGCATCTTTTCTATTCATCTTGTTGTGCTTTGTACTGCTTTCCCCAAAGTTTTTACTATCTGCCAAATGGTTTCTTATCCACTTCAAGAGATGAGAATATTTCACCCTCCCACTGAAAGTCTTGCAGTACAAATCTAGTTTGACTTTCAAAGTCTTTAAAAGGAAGAAAAAAAGTTTAACTGAAAGGTTTGCTAGAATCTAAATGCATTCATTGATTTTTACAGTCTTCACATATGAAGTATGAAAATCAGTATGTAATGCAACATGATTATCAATTTTATCTGTTACTTTCTTGCACTTTCAGAAGATTGAATTCAAGGAGTTTTAGTTTGGGGATTTTCCCATAAATTATGCCTATCTCTGTTCTTCCACAGTAATGTAAGCTACAACTTCCAGGCAAAGGCATTTGTTTAATGTACTATAAGTATATTTGGAATAAGTGATTTCTGTCTATTTAAACACCCTCTGACCTGAAACTCTGTACTGACACTACGAACAAGTGCTCCTTTAGGTCCTGTCATGTTTTCTCACTTTTGTCAGTAATGCAGAATATATATTGGGCCCTTCTGAAAGGGCTATGGATGTTCTTTAGGACTCTATAGCACAGTGTGATATCCAGAGCTAATCATTGATTCATCTTATATCAAAATGCTAATGTCTATGCAGAGCTGTAATTCAGCAATGTTATTTTTAAGAACTCACTTCTCCCTTTTGTCCTCTCTGTCTGGAAATTGTAGCTATGGCATTTGTGTTCTGTAGACAGTTCCATTACTTGCTCTTATTCATCTCTATTTCCCGAATTACCTTGGTATCTTTTCGAATGCTAGCAAAAGCTGTTCAGATCCATAATAACGTGCATTTGGATTTTCATAATTCAAGAAACGTCTCCCCAACCCCCTTCACTTGTTAGGGCCCTTCCATCCTCCTTTTTTTTGCATTTCTTCTAGACAGCTACATAATGATTCTAGGAGTGATGAAGAAATTTTGTTGGTTTTTTAAATTATGTACATATGTATATTTATTTTTGTGTCCATTCCTTTCTTTTCTGGACACTTAATTTGAATATGTTCAAAGTCTTGTGGGATTGAAAACTAGATCAAATGATGAAGATAAGGATGAAATTTAATACCGTTGTCAATCTTCCTTGTAGGCTTGAGACTTCTGCCATCATTTTAGTGACTTTATCCTTCCCTTCTAGGTTTATTTTTGAAAAAGTTGATCCCTTTCTGCTAGATTAGTAACAATGAATTGAAATATTTTAATAATCCAGGAAGATCAAGACTTAAACATTCTTTCAAATACCTGACTTTATCCGTTTAATATATTAATAACAAAAACCAACCAAACAAACAAAGAAACAACAACCAACCAACCAAACAAAAAAATGTTCTTCAGAGCTACATGCGGAATATAAACAGTCTTGACCAAGTTTTTAATTCTATTATCTCTGCTTGGCTAAAGCATCTTGTATTTCATTTACTTTGAAAGATGTTTCACCTGCTGAAATCTTGTGATTTTTTTTGACAGAAACTAGCAGTGTGATCCACCTCTCAGTGCAGACTGTGAAGCAGGTGACCTGAGTCGCTTGTGTCCTGTAGGGGCTGGCACAATTTGAGTTGCAGTACATCCAGTCTTGTCTCTTGAGCATGACCACAGCAACTTTCTGGAAAAGAATACTCATAAAGAAATTCAGTTCTACTTCAATAATAACTTTTTTTTTTTTTTTATAAAATCCCAATAGCAAATAATTTCTTTGAAATGAATAACTTCGATGTAACCACAATTTCTGCCTCTTAATAGAATTTTCCCATCGCGTATTGAGACAGCCTTTTCAAAAATTGTATTCAAAAACTCTTTGCAGTCTAAGCAGCCAATAAAAGTCTTTATTTGGACTAGAGCTTTACTATTCCTATGAGTAAATATATATGAAATATATCTAGTGTTTTTCTATCTTCCAAGATATATTTCACAGGCTTCAAATGCTTAAGCGGTCTTCTGACACAGGGCATGAATCTGACCTTGCAGAGCAGAAAGATTATGTTGGAGAAAGAGCCAGAGAGTCTGCAAAAGGGTTTTCTGAGCTCCCAAAAACATTTTTTGGAAATCCCCAGGACTATCTTTATTCAGCTCCACCATTTTTTCATTCTTTGTTGAAGTTGGTGGGGAAAATATTCAATGAATTAACTCACTAATTCTTCAACTGTGCTTGGGTTAGAGTGCAAGCTATGCTTGTGTAGGTTGTGTGCTCAGGCTCTTAGTCACACTGTGCGGAAGTTTATGAAGCTGGTTTAAAAGAATAACAAGCATACAGCTCTAGTTGGCTCAAAACATCAGGTGTTAGGTCTCAGTTGACTCAGCCTCTGCAGCAGCACTTGGTATCAATATGCCAGTCACTCTTTCCCTGTATGACCTTATTTTCTAGAGAAAATGAAAGTTTGATGTACTCAGAAAATTGCAGGCCTGATGGCAAGTGCAAATACGAAAGAAAATTTCTGAATCTTTGAGTGCATCTAACCATCAAGTAATAAGGTACAAAGTCTGTTTTTTTACCCACTGTTATTTGTGGATAGAAAACTGCTCACAGAAGTACAGGTTAGGTTGTAATCCTTTGAAAATTTCCATCTGTATGACTCCTGATGTCTTTAGTTAATATCTTTAGTCTAACATTTGGCAAGTAGATTTTTTTATTTTATTTTCAATAACCTTTCTTTTTCATTGAAGCCCTTACTACGTTTAGAGGATAATTCACAATAGATTGGGTAAAACGGAGTCAACTGTATAGCAATTAAAATGCAGATTTTGCTCTTCTATAGTATAATATCTTTGTAGCATACCAAGGCCTGCTTAAGGAATCTTTTTGTTTGTGTATCAATAATAGAGCATAATGACTGCTTTAAAGCCATTGCAGTCCATCATGTTAGTGATTCCATATGCTGGATATCAATGATATTTTCTCAGAGAAAATGTACTGTAGTTATGAGGCTGCAAAAATGTGTACATGTATAAATACACAACCCTCTTAACTAAAAAAAATCTCTTTCCAAATAGTAGTTACCTCTCCACACTTTTGAAATTACCACTATGAAGAAGAAAGGGTTTACTTTGTTTTAATTTTCACTAAACATTCCATCTTAATGGAGACAAGGTATTTTACTTATTTATGAAACAGATCTACCAGATCACAGGGTAATGTTGGGTAAGCTTCCCCATGGTGTCCTGCCAGCCCTCTGCAGTCAGACCTGTACATCCAGCCTCAGGCTGCCAGCAGAAGCATGCTCTGTTTGGAACTACCACCAGCCAATCATACAGCGCCTACAAGGCTCAAAAACATGGAAGTTCAGCTTGGTGCCTTTTTATCTCCCTCTTTTTATTGTGCCCTAAAAAAGCACAATGGCTGCCATCCTGAGCCAAGCCCTCTACTCTCTGACTTTACTCTTCATTGTAAGTAGTGATGTGCAGAGCTGTAGGATGAAGGCAGGCAAAAGATGGAGAGTGTGATTTAGCATCAAGGTGGAGTTTTTAAAATATCTGGGTTTATGTTTTCTGCTCTTTGTTTTCTGCTCTCTACAATCTCATTTAAAGTAAAATCAATCGATAGGTTTTCAGGTAAGTGTGACTCATGTTACTTTGTGCTGAGGCTGAGGGGGTGGGAAGATCATTCCTGAATTATAAATAGCTGGTTCATGTGACATTCTCTCCCTATGAGCCTGTTACAGTGAAAACCTTTGCTGCAGGACTGCAACCGGAGATAGGGGTGGGCAGGTGGGCAAAAGCCTTGTGCTGACAGCAATAGACCTTGGGCACTCTGAGTGCAACCTCAGTGGTGAAAGTAATCTGTGCTGCATTTTCAGCTGTTTGTAGGTCTCAGTCTTATATGAATGATACCTTATTCATCATTATACCATTATACATTATCTCCAGCCGCAGAAACTGCTTTATGCTGTCCTACTGAAGACAGTATTTTGGGAATGCCAGCCCTTTGGCTGTCCATGTGCAGCTGTAATACGGGTCATACCACAAGTGGTATGTTACAGGCTTGAAAACAACTGTAGATGAACATTGTACCTGATTGTGTATAAGGTGATTCCAGGTTTCATATTGCCACCAAGCTAATGACATCAATGTCTTCGATGAGGGAAAGAAATCCCAGAGTAGCTTTTCCTGGGAACATTAGCGTATCAGAAATATTCTAGATAAAAATCACCTATTATGACAGTAAGGCCATGTCTGAACCGTGGGGCAGGAAAGGTTTGCTCTGCTCCCCCTTCTGTCTGGACTGGGGACTAGCTAAAAGCTTTTCCTTTATGCCTCACTTGTCCATTACATTTTCATTGGAAGTGCTGAGTGGAAGAAGAAAGGATTTTCCAGTCAGGGCATTGCCCAAAACTTAGGTCACATCCCAGGTCCCTGTTGTGTGATATTCTAAATAGTTAAAATGGGTGAGAATATCTTTATTGCTGGTGAAAGAAGTGGGCATCAGTTTGGATTGTTCCTGGCTTGGGAATCTCCCTGCCAAATTCAGTCTTAAGTCTGATTTTAAGGCTGAGTTGCAATGTGTTGGAAATAGTCTGGGATTATGATGAAAATGCTGACAGATCCTTTAACTTCAGCTGTGGGAGTAGGGCTGCTGTAATATACAGCTTCTGTAAATTAGAGATATAAAGTATGTTTAAGTAGAACCAATATATGTCTAGATATTCTATTGCTATTATGCCCTTTCTGTCCTGTTAATTTTGCTTTACAGAGTGACAGTGATGAATTGATGTCTACTATTTCCAACTGCCAGGTAGACTGTGTACACATTTATTAAGATTAATTAAAAAGTAACAAATTGTAAAGTAATAACATTAACAACTAGTGGAAAAAGTGTAGACATTTTGACAGTCTCTTTGAATTTCATTAAAAGATGGTAGTGACAAAAACCCAAGAGACTATTTCTACTTTACTAAAGAAATAGGTCACAGATTCAATTACAGTCACTGAAGCATGGACTCAATCTATCATGGCAAATTAAGTACATTTTAGCAACCTACTTTCCTTTAAAAATTTTATAGACACTTTCACTGGAAGAAGAAAGACTATAGAGAAAGAAATTGCAAACTGAAGCCTTTTTTTTTTTTTTTTTTTTTTTAAATCCTATTGCTACTGAATGCCTGGCTTATTTACCATAGGTGTATAACACAGAAAAAATCATTATGGGATGCCAAGATATGTAATCATCATTTCTCTTTCCATTTTTCTTCTTTAATTAATGATATATCATTTGGTCTTTGACTAGGAAGCATGGTTCGTATTGAATCCACAGTACATCAGTTAGGGGCTTTGTTCTCTCATTGAAATCAAAGCACCATTTACTTAGAAAAATTCACCGCACAACCTTTATGCAATTTTGCTACAGATCCATAGCGCTGGGCTGAAAATGTGTTGCACTCCCAGTTCCAAATAAATAAATAAATGAAGACACATACAGCCTGTGGATATGGTTTAGCTGAGTGAAAATATTGGAATGATGAAATACTCTTTTGCCCATAGCAGAATTGATTTCATGTTGACAACTGGAATTTATAAAGATCCTCTTTCAATAGAGTGGCGGTGGCCATATTTGCTGCATTACCACAGCTGCAACAAAATAGGAGCAAACAGAAGAACTGATAAGAGAGATGTAATCTATTTCCTCTCTACATATAACCCCCAGATTTGCTGTAGTACCCCTAGGAGATTTTTGCACTTTCATATATTAGGGTATTCAGTGACCTTTAGCTAGGAGAGGCATATTAAGATTTATTTATTTATTTGTTTTTTAATATATAACATTTGAACATGCTAAGGAATTCATGTCTGTCATGCAAATAAAACCAGAGTGATATTGGTTAAAAGCAGCGCCGTGTTTTCTGAGGCAAAGTTGATTAAACGTGTGATCTTCTCAAAGTACACTGGGGACGAGATGCTGTCCGTTTCCAGATATGCCTCTTTCCAACAGCTCTTTTTACTGCTCAACGGTTTTTCTGGTTAAATATTCGGGGCCACTGTAACACCAGAAAAGTAAACAGCCCAGTAAGAGTAGCACAAAGCCAGACTCGCGAAACAAGCTTTCATTATAGTGAACTGCGCAATCCTCATGTCTCACATCTGTTAATAGTTAACAGTCTAGCCATGATCATAAGCTCAGGAAGGATTTTTCTAATAACAAGCCTAACTACACCAGTATAAACTGTGGAAGGTTGAAAAACACCCACCACTCTTGCTAGCCATCAAATTCTGCTGTATTGCAGGTACCTCAGCCTTCATGGGAATATTAGATGACGAGAAGCAGACCAGATTTACCCTGTCAAACTTAATATACTTATTTTCTTGTCAAAATTACATTTCCCTTTCAAATGATTCCACTTGATTTCTACATTAAGGGCAAAAAATTTAAATCACTCCTGTCCTGAGTTTTCACATGCACTTGCTACAATCCAAGGAGAGCTGATTGTGAAGCCATGGGAAGCAATGATGAATTTCTGAATCCTCAATGATGAATCCTCTGAATACAGAGGATCCATATCTACATGAAATTGTCCTCCTTTTGGTTATGTTCTATACTTGTTATTCTATCCCATTTTCCAGAAAGCTTCTAGCTTTCTTATTATTTAGTAACCATAATATTTGCCTGTTAGCAGCTCTAGAAGAAAAAAATAAAGCAGTCATTGAGCACCTCTGCTTTCTCTGTTTCTCTCATGACCAGGTATACAGTTTCCTACTGGAGAGGACCCACGTCCTCCCTGACCTTCTTTTTATCACTGATACCTGTTCATTCTTCTTGTTCCCTGTTCATGACTCTAGCTAGATTTAATTCTGTCTGGGTTTTAGCTCTCTGTCTGGATTTTAGATTTCAGATTAAGTAAGGGAGTCAACTGAAGGAAGAAAAAGCATAATATTTACTCCCTACATCCTTGTGTCTGTCTGTTGTCATCAGGGTTTGTAGTTGGTGCCACATCCAAAGTCCTCCAGTGACCATAACAGTACAATATTTTATCCCTTGATCTCCTCTTTGGAGACTTGGTGCTTGCTGTCATCCTCTTTGAAACATGACAGAACATTCTGCAGGTTGTACCCTTGGGGGGTGAAGCTGTTTATAGGGTCTCTGTGAGCCTATAAGATCCTGGGACATACAGTGGTTTGTCTTTGGATTTTATAATTATTTAACTTCATTTCGTGGAGCCTTCAATGACTGTATCTGCATGCAAAAGAACATTTCCTGATTTATTCAGTTCTGGGTGTTATCAGAATGCTTTGGCTCAAATTTGGAGCTGACAGGAGAGTAGCATTGCCAGGATGGAACACACCAAACTCTTCAGAATGAGAGCTGGGATGGGGATTTTTTTTTCTCACGATGTTGCTGGGAAGTCCCAGTTTTCAAGCAATAGATCTCCAATGGCCAAACTGGTGAACCGGGACGGAGCTTTATTAGAAGTTTGAGTAAAATCACTTTTTTTTTTTTTTTTTTTTTTTTTTTTTTAAGTCTCTGTACTTTTATTATTGTTATAAGATACCTGGAAATGGGAATAGAGGGGCTGTTACACTTTTGTTTTAAGTGGGAATAATGAATAGATTTATTCATGGATTATGCAGAACACCTCTAAAAATACTCTCTTCTAAACTGTCTTCTATCCCTGTTTTGCATCTCATTTAAATATCTACCTTTCACTGGAATATAAAAGGCAGCGAATTTGGTGCTTTAAGATTTTTCTTTTCTAATATAATAAGTTATGTTAGTTTTAACACATAATTGTAAAGAACGTGTAAGGTTTAGGAAAACAGCTTGGCAAGAACCAAAGCTGTAACCTTGACTTACAACAAATAAGTCATGCACAGTTTAAGTCGTTGTTAATAGTCCTGAGACTGTTTATGTTCTTCCATTTTGTCTGAATCCCGGGAACTGAAAGAGCTCTGTCATTGCCACTTCTGAGGAATTACTGATAATGTTAGAAAGGAGAAAGAACAACTCTGGCCGTCAGAACACTGGTGAGTGCTGAGGAGTGCTGGGACACATGACAGCAAAAGTGTTTTTTAGAATATATCACATATCAGAAAATCTATGGGCACTGCTTTTTATTCTAATGCTTCCATATGGGTTGCAACTTCACATTGGTATGCTGGGTTAAATTGCTAACATCTAAAATGCCATCTGGTTAGAGGCTCACTGACGTTGAAACTTGTATCAAGAGTACTTTGTTTTTTCTATGTTCACAGTTGGAGCAACTGAAGGAGGGGAATATATTTGATATTAAATAAATAGAACAACCAAGATTAACTTGCATATAATAATGACTAGTGCACTCAGAGACCTGATTAAGACCTACAGAACAAGAAAATGCTATTTAATGATGAAAAATCAATTTCACTTTTTTACACCAGATTTGGGAAGAACAAAAGAAGTGAATGTACTGTAGTCAGACTTCCCTTCAATCCTAGACTGTAGTAGCCGACAACCTGGATGCAGGGGAAGAAATACTCTCTGAACAGTAACCCTTTGGAGTCCTTTCAGTACATTGGAAGTAGCACCATCCTTTGGTGTGATTTCCATGCTTGCTGCACTTCAGCCTTAAGGGCATTCTGCATAAACAGTGATGCTGGTGAAATAGGCAACCATGAAAAGGGCTACTCGACATGTATGTGTTGCACTAGTGTTTTGGGGGCTGTTATCTCTCTAGAACATGGAACGTTCTTTGCGGGAATTGAATAGGCACCCTTCTCCAAAAGGATTTTTTCTTCAGTCTTATATCTTACTCTGTGTATCATGTGGGATTTTACTAGTGGATGAGCAAATTCTGCTGAGTGACTTTTGTTAGTATTGACTGCTTCTCCACACGAAAAGCTGGTGCAGAAGAAGTAAGTATGTGGCTTACCCTAGGGAACAGAGAGGCTTTGGTCCTTGTACAATTGTGTATCCAGTGCTGCTATTAGGATAGGGAATAAACACCTTTTACTCTCTGAAATGAATCGAGGAGAATCTTCTAAGTATGACTATTCAATTCCTGACTTCTTTTTAATGCTAGGCTTGGGAAATGTTATTCCAAAGAGGAAATAAAGTTTCATGGATTACAAAAGCATATATATATTTAAGAAAAGTGAGCTAGCATACAAAGTAAATAATACATAGATATTCTTAGTCAATGAAACCATAAATAACATTTTCCTGTCACACTGGAATAATTGACTGTTTTCTCACTTCCAAAAGTCTAAGAATGAATTGAGTTCCAATAGCATCAGTTTGCTGTCTCAGCTAAGTTATCTCTCTGAGCCATAAATAACTGCATGGATTAGCATAGATGTATTTATCTTACAATTTATAATGTGTACTCATCACTAGGATTCTTGGCATGGGCATGTATACAAAGATAATAGCAAAATAAAAACATATTGACTGGTTTCTACTAAGTGAACTCCTTCAACATGTCCTCAATGAATGCATATAAATCACTACCAGCATCTCCAAGCAAAGGTATCGATAAATACATCAGCCTGAAACATTGTCGTGAGCATCAATGAACTAGGGAGAATAGGTGATCACTAGGGAGCAATTCCGAGTTAAGACTGCTCTAACTAAAGTTTTCTGACAGAGAAACAGAATTTAAATCTATCATGTGATATTTAAATCAGCTATTAGTGTTACTGCTGATGGACTTGATGACTGTGATGATAAATGGGGAGAGTGTCTATTGTTGCACAACTGTCACAATGCTGTAGTGATGCATAGCTCAGCCTACATCACACCTGCAGCAAGTGGAATAGAACACTCTGCAGCGGCTATGAGAAGATGTGGTCTCCATTGCCTGATGTTGTTGAACTTGAAGGAAATCCTAAGTGAAATGAAGACAGTGATCATATTTGTGACTTGGTTGGAGAAGTGAATGCAACTTGATTTTTCCCTCCAAATGGCTTAGGGAACTTTCTCATTTTAGTGTGACTGTGGTTGCTTCCTGATGGGAAGTAGAACTGAAGGCCTGGTGCTGCATGGAGAGAGAGCTGAGTATGTGGCTGTGGGCCTCCTGCCACCCATAACAGGTCATCACAGAAAAGCTAAGCTGTGCCAGCATGCCCCTGCACAATTCCCAGTGTTGATGTAAAAAAATTGTAAAGTTATTAGACACCGTAATTATCCACAGGCTATCCGCAAACTTGGGAGAAATCACTGCTCACATTCATTTTTTACCAACAGTGAGTTTGCAGTGACATTTCTTAGTGATTTTATTTAGTAACAAAAGCTGAGAATAATACTGAAACATGGCAGAACTGCAAATCATCAGCACAGAACAATCCAGGCTAGTGCTATCTCTCCTTGGCAGCCCTCATCTCCAGTTGCATGCTCTGGGCCATTACAGCATTCTCAAAGGAGGAAGAGCCGAATGGAGTTTAACTAGAAAAAGACTGTTGCATTTGGTTCTTCTGGACTACCTGCTGCCAAGGAACTGACTAATCCACCTTAATTCCAATTACTTTAATTCACAAAGCATATGGAAAATTCACGGCAGGATAGAAATAGTCCAGGAGACAGGGAGAAGAGGCAGACTAAAATTACCAACCTGTTCACCTGTTAGGATTTCACAGATGCTACTAAAGGAAACGAATAAGATGTAATTTGTGCTGTAATGCAGGAATTTAAAACTCTCCAAGGGACCAATTACAGACATTTGGGCACTTAGACTCCTAGCAACCTTCCAAGCCCCACGTGAGGTGCTCCTTTTTTTTCAGAATTCCTTATGTACATTTCCAACTCCTTTCCATAGGAAAATTGATACAGTTTCTTTGCCTCACTCTAGCAGTCAGTGAATTCCTCTAACGATAGCCCAAAGTTTTGCACTGAATCATGCTTAAGAAATATACCTGACGCCTTAGGATTGCGTTTGCCGTGTTAAATCCGCTGATTTGATAGCTCTTCAAAGCCCTTTGCTAACTCTATTCACAATCTCTGCAAAAATAGACACCAGATTTCTGCTGAGGTCAGTTATGTTCATGGCCTGCTTAATGGCTTTTAAAATTATTTTTTAAATAATGTAGTTTGTATAGGTCTTACCAAGACTTGGGCACGTTGCAGCTAAAATATGCAGATGAGTATGCAGTTAACTCTCATCACAGGCTGACTTCTGTGAAAGCTAGATCTGAGTATTTCTTAGACAACTGCCCACCTGGGGAACAGTTTCTAGGAGAGACACCTGCCTAAGAGTGCAAACTGTATTCAACTCCAAGAAAAATGATTTTCCTGGAATAAGAATTCTTAACAGCTTAAAATACTGGACACTAAGTTTAGAGAGAGTAAGTTCTAAAATCTTGCCTTTCTTCACAGCTTAGTTTCATCAAATATAAAGGGAAATGTAAATCTTTATTGAATTTCTTCTGTATTTTTAGAGGTAGGATTGAGAAATGGTTACTTGTATTTCTATCAAGTTGCTCAAGACAAGTCTACTTACTTGATCCCAGGATGATGTTTGTGTGTACAGGAGAGAAATATAATTAGGCTTTCAGTTCTGTGCAACATAATCTGTGGCAAGTATGAATGACATGAAAGGGAGCAGAAATTGCCAGAGAGAAGGCTGTTTTTATTTGTTTGGGGGGGGAGGGGGCTGGGGGGGAGAAAGATTGAAAAGATTTTTTTTCTGTGGCTGATGCAATTTGGCCATGTTTGCTCTGAGCTAGACACACTTGTGCATGAAGTGAAGGCAATGGAAGGGGTGGGAAGAAACAAGAGTCAAGGGGTAAATTCCACTTGCTGTAATACCTGCTTTTGATCTAAGCTTTAATTGGATGTGATTTAGAAAACTGCTGGCATCACAGGGGATATTAATACTCTCCTCTTATTTTCTGTGCTGCCTGTCCCTGAGGGAGCTGTTATATTTCTGCCTGTGTTCAGACTCCTCATGTCCCTTCCTTTTTCCCTGAAAAAGCATTGGATGGTGGGAGAGAAAGTGTTGAAAATGCTTCATCTTCCTTCCCAAGCGGCATGGTAAGTCCTGGGGGTACTTATCACACATTTGCTTCATGTAGAGCTCACTCTGTGCTCATCCCCATGCCCCACAATGATTACAGCATGTTACATAAGTAAGGCTGTAGGTCCTCTTTTTTTTTCCCCCTAACTTTACCTAATGTTGAACAACAAGTGTCTTAATTCTCCTTTTCTTGTTGAGTCACCTGTCAGCCACCCTTGGGTTAGAAGGGTTTCCATATGCCACCATCCTTTTCATTAGTTAAATCTGGGTATAGCTTTTAAATGAAGTGTACAGTGCCTCTGTTGACAATGCAGTCCCCACGGTCAGTATCTTCCTCACTGTTTGTCAGTACAGTGGATAATATCTAGTTGTGTAAGGAAGTTCAAAGCCAGTTCTGTTACATCAGTTTATACTTCTGAATCAGATAATAGTACAGAAACAAATTGAGTTTCTGAATAAATGAGCAGTTCTGGCAGCTCAGATCTTATTACTCCATCTTGTGGAAGAAGCCAAGAACAACAGTGATACTAATCCAGCAAGTGTTATGCTGCCTGTGGTGCAGTCTAATAATCCGAAAACTTACAAGGCTTTTTTAGTATTATTATTATTACTTTTAATTTTTTTTTAATGATGCTTGCTATCCTTTTCTATTCCAAAACTTTCTAAGATCTTAATTTAAAAAAAAAAATAAAATTCAACTTTTGTTTAACGTTAATATTTGTTTCAGTGTTCAATTACATTCACACTGAATTGGATTTCTGCACTTTTAGGAAGGTCTGTTTTTTTCTTCTTTTTGTCTCTTTTCTTTTGTGAAAATAATGTGATTGGTAGAAGAAGGCTGGGCTCTTGTATAAAAGACAGGTTGTTAAATATTTCTATTAGGCTACAGAGCGAAAACCCATACTGTATGGCTCATGACATGCTATTTCCATTTTCCCTCTGTCAGGGCTTTGTGGTTTCAACAGACATGGACTGAGATATCACCTGTGCAGTGCATGGGCACGGTTTTATTTAACTTCTGATGTTTTTGTAGTTCCACTGAGAATTTTGCTTACAACAGGGACCTCTACTGAGAGCCACAGAGCATCCCTGTGGGGCTGGAGGAGTTCATTGCTGCAAAGCTGCTTGGAGGAGGCCAGTTGTTAGTGTGTTACACAGGAGCACAATGACTATCAGAATAGTCCAGTGCCTACCTTCCCTGCTCATGGAAATAGATGAAAATAAGTATGAATTACTTAAAATACTTTAGTGCCTTCAAAGTGGAGTAATTGTTGGATGCGCATTGCTCCACAGCCTAATGCTTCTGCTAAAATCAGTGTGCCAATGGCTACACCTGAACTAGCCCTTTTTGAAAGATGAAATAATGAAAAATCCTGTGTGACACAGCAGAGCTGCAAGATTTGAAAATCTTTTGTTGTAGTCATACAATTTTAGCAGAAGAAAAGGCATCTTCCAGGCCGAGATGTGTAACTTAAGCACAACAGTGACACCTTGTGTTTGAATCAGGTTTAGTCCTGGGCAAGCTAAAGGTAACAAGGACTAATATCTGGGGCTGTCTGGTGTTATGATCAGACACTTTATGGTATGTATTATATATTAGTATATAATATATTCCTAATATTCTGGAAATCTGGCCTGCAAAGCACATACGCTTGGTAAAAGGAATGCAAAATTTGTGGTGAAATTTGAAGATGCCCAAACTGATTCTGATGAGTACTTGGGGTTGAGGGGGATCAGAGAGTTATTTTCAAAAGCAAGCAATTGAAATTTAAGATTTGCTTTAATATATATTTAAGGATATTTTTCCAAAAGAATTGTTCAGCTAGGTGCCTGATAACTCCATACTGGGAGGAAATGTTGATCTTTCTGGGAGTAGGAAAGCCCAAAAGAGGGTTTTGGGCAGGCTGGATCAGGGGGCTGAGGCCAATGGGATGAAGTTCAACAAGAACAAGTGCTGGGTCCTGTACTTTGGCCACAACAGCCCCAGGCAATGCTACTGGCTTGGGGCAGAGTGGCTGGAAGACTTTATGGAAGAAATGGACCTGGGGATACTGGTTGATGTTTGGCTAAACACGAGCCAGCACTGTGTCCAGGTAGCCAAGAAGGCCAATAGCATTCTGACTTGTATCAGAAATAGCGTGGCCAGAAGGATCAAGAAGGTGATCATCTGCTCTGTACTCAGCTCTGATGAGGCTGCATCTTGGATATTGTGTTCAGTTTTGGGCCCCTCACTACATGAAAGACACTAAGGCCCTGGAGCATGTCTAGAGGAGAGCAACAAAGCTGGTGAGGAGTCTGGAGCACAAGTCTTACCAGGAGTGGCTGAGGGAACTGGGGTTGTTTAGTCTGGAGAGGAGAAAGACCAGGAGAGACCTTACTGTCCTCTACAACCACCTGAAAGGAGATTGTGGTGAGGTGGGAGTCAGCCTCTTCTGTAGCATTACTAGCCACAGAACTAAAGGGAACAGCCTCGAGTTGAGCCAGGAGAGTTTCAGGTTGGATATGAGGCAAAAATTCCTATCAAAGAGTGATCCGGGCACTGGAATGGGCTGCCCAGGAAGATGTTTGAATTACCTTCCCTGAAGGCATTCGAGAAAAGTTTATATGTTGTAGTAAGGAAGATGGTTTAGAGGAGAATATTGTTGGCATGTGAATGGTTAGACTAGATGGTCTTGGCGTTGTTTTCCAACTTTGGGATTCTACGATTCAGTTCTAGGCAATTGTTTTTCCATGTGCCAATTAATTATCATTATTTTTTTTCAGTAATGCTTATTCAGTGCTTTTTAATGTTCTTACTAAAGTATCAGTTCAACAAACAAAATGATGGTTGCTCTTTGCATCTTAGTTAACTTCTTTCATGTATTTGGTGTCATCGATACATTGGAAGGAAGGGAAGCCATCCAGAAGGACCTGGACAGGCTGGAGAAGTGGGCCCTTGTAAACCTAATGAGGTTCAATAAGGCCAAGTGCAGGGTGCTGCACTTGGGTCGGGGCAACCCCAGGTATTTATACAAACTGGGGGAAGATCTCCTTGAGAGCAGCCCTGCGGAGAGGGACCTGGGAGTCCTCATGGATGAGGAGCTGGATATGAGCTGGCAGTGTGTGCTTGCAGCCTGGAAGGCCAACTGTGTTTTGGGCTGCATTAAAAAAGGGGTGGCCAGCAGGTAGAAGGAGGTGATTGTCCACCTCTACTTGGCACTTGTGAGGCCCCATCTGGAGTACTGTGTCCAGGCCTTGGGCCCCCAATACAGGAAGGATGTGGAGCTCTTGGAGCGGGTCCAGAGGAGGGCCACTAAGATGGTCTCTCCTGTGAGGAAAGGTTGAGGGAACTGGGCTTGTTCAGCTTAGAGAAGACTCCGGGAGACCTCATTGCAGTCTTCCAGTACTTGAAGGGAGCATATAAACAGAAGGGGGAATGCCTGTTTACAAGGGCGGACAGTGATAGGACAAGGGGGAATGGTTTTAAACTAAGACAGGGGAGGTTTAGGTTAGAGATTAGGAAAAAGTTTTTCACACAGAGGGTGGTGGCACACTGGAACAGGTTGCCCAGGGAGGTTGTGGATGCCCCATCCCTGGAGGCATTCAAGGCCAGGCTGGATGTGGCTCTGGGCAACCTGATCTGGTGGTTAGCAGCCGTGCATATGGTGGGGGGGAGGAGGGGTGAAACTAGGTGATCATTATGGTCTTTTTCAATTCAGGCCATTCTATGATTCTATGATTTTCTATAAATTTTAAACCTGTAAGTGGGTGTGACTGATTACCAGTGCTTACATCCTGTGGCATGTTATTTGTTCTGGGGAAGCCAAAACTGTTTCCTCTTTGCTGTGACTCAGCCTGATTCTTGGTATTATTTGAGGTTTTGTTTTTCCTGCCATAAAAGAAAGAAAATAGTGGAAAATACAGTAGAGAAGTGGTGCTGTGGCATCGGACTTGCTCTGCTAGCTTCAGGGAGGGCAGCCAGTTTTGTGCTTTAAACACCTACTTAGGTCTCAGGTGTAGATAAATTTTCATTCCTAAACTTGCCATTTACAGGGGCCTGAGAGAAGGAGCCAATGCTGCTTCTCTGTGTTGTGGCTTCAGTGGCTGGCGTGACTATACATAAGGTACCTAGACATTTCTGAGATGGAGCCTCACTCCAAGAGGCGGCTGAGATTCAGGAGGTTTCCTTTTTGGTCTGTGATGAAAATGGATTAGAATTAGGAAATATCTGAAGAGCTGCTGTTTATTTTTTATTTTCTCCACAAGTTTGTTCTTAAGCACAGCCCCAGACTGCTTAAAGAAGCAATACAAGTGATTAGTCCCTCTTGGCTGAAGTAATTGGTAATTATAAGGCAAATCTCAGCAAAAGAGCCTCCTGTATGCTTGAATTCAGTAATGGCATTAAGCATCTGCCCATGAGTGAAGGGAAAATGTGCCAGAAACATGTATTGGTGAGCAGCACATCTTTAATGATGATACTTGTCTAATTATATTTTCACCCTGTAAAGTGGCACATGCATTGTCCATGGTGTCATAGGGTCATTCAGCTCATGGGAATGACAAAATCTTGGGCCATTAATCTGTCACAGGCCCCTAAAAGGTAGAGATTTTAATTTGAATTTTCAGTTTTATTCTGTCTTCAGCCACAGTCTTGTTTTTCATAGCAAAGGCATCATGGGCTCGCCTCCTCCACACCATGCCATGGTGTGCATAATTGCATGCTGTAGAAAAGAGCTAAAAGTAAGAGAAGCAACAGCACTGAAAAAAGCACTGTCTTCATGACTCACCATCAAACTACGTAACTATTGTTATGTTTCTGAATATTAGTAAATGTGTGAGGAACAAAATGTAAACCATACATCACTCTGAAGGGAGTGATGAGGTAACGGTGTGTATAGGTAGTTCTGATATACTCTGGTTTGTTGTCCTGAATCTTCCTTAATTTGGTGATAACTATCAGAAGTCAAACATCCTTACTTCTCTTACATTCTTAATAGCCACCGACACACTAATTTTTTAGCATCTCTGCTATAACCAGAGTTAGTTAGTATAAGAAGTAGTGTGACCAGTAGGAGCAGAGAGGTAATCATCCCCCTGTACTCAGCACTGATGAGGCTGCATCTCGAGTATTGTGTTCAGTTTTGGGCTCCTCACTACAAGAAAGACATCAAGGCCCTGGAGCATGTCCAGAGAAGGGTAACGAAACTGGTGAGGGGTCTGGAGCACAAGTCTTATGAGGAGTGGCTCAGGGAACTGGGATTGTTTAGCCTGGAGAAGAGGAGGCTCAGGGGAGACCTCATTGCACCCTACAACTTCCTGAAGGGAGGTTGTGATGAGGAGGGGCTTGGCCTCTTCTCTGAGGCAACAAACACGACCTGAAGAAATGTCTGCAAGTTGTACCAGAATAGGTTTAGACTAGACGTAAGAAAGAACTTTTTCTTTCAGAGAGTGGTCAGGCACTGGAATGGCCTGCCCAGGGAGGTGGTGGAGTTGCCGTCCCTGGCAGTGTTCAAGAGGCATCTGGATGAGGAGCTACGAGATAGGGTTTAGTGGTTTGTTGTAGCCACAGTAACAGAAGGACGGTTGGAGTAGATGATCTTGTAGGTCCTTTCCAACCTTGTGATTCAATGTGCAGAAACTCTATGTGTAGTTTCTTTGACCATTTAATTTGAGGGTTGATATTTTCTTGAGTCTTAATTTTGTGCTTGAAACTCACCTAAAAATTATGTTTTCAATTTCAAAATATATTTCTAAGAGCAGAAGTCGGTGGGAGTGGTGATACTTCTCAGTAGAACAGATGATGTCATTGTACATACCTGTGTTTTCAAACAAGAGTCCATATGGAATTTATTTCATGTATGTCCTAATTCTTGCAAGACAAAGCCTTTCAAAGTTGCTCCATGTGTATCTATGGAAAAAAAAATCCCAGATCCTGATCTGGCAGAAAATGAAAAACAAAAAGAATTAAAAGGAAAAGGAGGGAAGCCCCTCTTGGTTTATTTTACCAAAATAAATCCTGGACTAGTCATAAAAAGTAAAACATACTATCTATGCAAGAGACTTGCAATAGATCTATACAAAGATGGCACACAAAATGGTATCATCTTTTATTTGGTTCAAATCTGGAATTTTTTTTGTATCTTTGATCAACAGAGAGGCTAAAATCCATAACTTAACCAAAGACTTTCAGACTTCTCATCTTAAACTAAGCCAGATGCTTAGATGAAGACATTTCATGAGTAAGAGATGCAAATTCACATGCTGCCACCAAAACATTGCAATTGAATAGCAGGAATCACGGAATATTTGCATCAAATGACTCCAATGCTGCACCGTTACTGAGGCCAGGAAACACCTTATCTTTATCTTCTTTGTGCTCTGAAAAAGTATAGTAGTTAAAGAATCAAGTACAGAGTTATCAAATCACACAAGGTGTAGCAACTATGTTGGTGGTACTTGTGTGGGGGAATATAAATTAAGAAAGGATATTTGTGTAATTACTAGGGTGTATCTAGTGGTTTATAGGAATTCTGTTTCAAATTCTATAAGCCACTCTGTATCATGAGCCAATGTATAAATTTTTCTTACCAATCAATATCCTATTTTATTACTTCCAAAGAAGTTATAAGATTTCCATAATAAGCACTCAAGGAAATTAAATATCTGAATTTCTTTCCATGTGCGTAATTTAAATCTATCCACCAAATCTTTACGGGTTCCACTGGGAGGGTTTCCTCCTGTGTCCAAACCTGCAGAGATTTGGCTGCAGTTAATATCCAGGTCAGCAGAGAGGCTCATGCTGCAGGGCTTCTGCTAGGAGATACTTTCTTCCAGTGCAGAAAATTTCTAAATTTAATCCACTGATGTATCAATATCTTTTAAGCATCCAAATTGCTCTGATAAAGCAGGACACTGTCTTCATTTAACACACAAATGCTATGGGAGAAGTAGGAGATGTTGCTCATTTCCTTTTGTTTTTAATCTACTAGAATCCTCTCCCTTGACTGCAACAAAATGTTCTGGGATCTGATCTGAAAACATCATGATACATAATTTTAAACAATCAAGAAAAATATTTTTCATCCATTTTTATAGTAGGAATATGAAACGCCATTTAAAATAATGGATCACAGATGCATTACAAAAGGCATCACTTTCTTTGTTTCTCATCAATGTGACAAGTAAAAGGTGATAACAATAGGGTTTTGTTTCTGTATAACTCAAAGGCAACAAATACAGTCTCTTTTCCCACCTGTGTACTCTAGAGTTGCAAATTAGATGTTCTGGGACCAAAGATGATGTCAAAGGTAATGAGAGCTCTGCAGGAAAACACAGAGTTTATGTTAAAAGATGAGTCAGTAACCTGTGTAGGAATAGCAGGAGAAGGGAGCAGACTCCTTATCTTTTTGAAAGGCAGCTTCCAGTCTACTTTTAATGTTTGAAAAGAAACACTGTTTAAAAAACACATACAAAAAATTCAAAAATTCTGCAGATGCTTTTATTCAGACTACATGACTATGCGTCTAATAACCTGAGCCAAGGAGCGTGGCATTGCTTGGATACATTACATCCCCTACCATGCACCAGCCTCTGGAAAAACTGAATGATACAATGGACTATTAAAGAGCGCTGAGAGCAACCAGTGCTGGAACATTCAGGCATTGGGTTGCACGTGCAGCTAAAGCCTCCTTGTTGATCAATGCTCAGGGGTCTGCCAATAGACCTGACCTTGCCCTGTCAATCCTCTCAGGTACCATAGAAAGCAATAAAGTCCCTGTAGTGCACATGAAGAACATGTTGGGCAAGGCAGTCTGGGTTATCCCTGCTTAGGCAAAGGCAACCCTATTTGTGGGACTGCTTTTGCTCAGGGCCCTGGATGCATTACCTTGGTAGGTATTGTGTATCCTAAAAGTCTGACAGAATGTTTTAAAAAGGTATGCCCTGATCCTGGCAATTCCAAAGGGTTGTTTTGTTTAGCTAGTTAGTTAGTTCCGTCTTTCCTTCCTGTCTATGGAGGGACAGGAGACTTCACTACATTTTTATTTTTCCTCTTTCTGTTTAGAAATACAGAAGCCATGGACGTAGTTCTTAATTCACTACGTAGGCAAGATACTGCTAAAAGGTTTAGGGTTCATCTGGAAGAACAACTGAGATTTGGGAAAGTGAATATTTGTTCAATATTTTAAAAGACTTAGTTTGTTGAACAAAAGCTTCCTCTAAATGTTCTGGATAGCTAGCTTACTGTCAGAAACTTTTGAGTAAACTATAAGCCTTAAGCAGCCATTAAAACATGCCTATGGAAAGGTAGATTACAAATTTACGATCTTACTTATGCTAGAAATATAACTTGAGGATTTATGTTCATCCAACTGGGAAAAGAGTATGTTTAATCTAAACAGCTCTAGTATTGAACACTCATCATTCATAAGCCAAAATAAAATTTAAAGTGCCATTTTTGCAGATCCCTGTCATCTCATTGTATGGTGGGGAAGGAGAGGGATCAAGAAGTACTAAGATGCATATATGGCAGCTTTGTATAGATAAGTATCATCTATTTTATATGCAGAAATGCAGAATGTGTCTATGTGCATTGCAGAGCATTTAGATTGCATAATGGTATATTCAACAGTAAAAGCAGTCCTGTAAACTCCCATCATATTGATAATAACCAATGATTTATGTTAATATTGCTCAACTATGCTTGATGGATTTTTGAGGCTTTTGAGGCTGGGGAATTGAAAAGAACCAGTGAACCAGAGGTTCCTGTGCCTTATAGAGTATTAGATCTCTCAATAATATCCATGCTCCTTCCTTTGAGGTGAAAGGCCTATTTCACATTTAAATACTTCCCAGCTTATTGTTTAAATACCCTTTCCATATTTTTCAACCAAGTAGTTCATTCTTTTTTTATATAATCCCATTCTATTCATTGTTATTCCTTTGTTTCTATTTTTTTTTTTTTTTTCAATCTACATATTCTGTTACTTGTGTTCTGGCAAATAATCATCCTGCAGTAATGGAACTGGTACAGAGCAGGCTGTGGTTCTGTGCGCTGACTTAAATCAGTCTTCCAGCTCCAATTAGGGATAATGCCACTAGGAACTATGAAAGGCAGCAGTCATTGCAAGATTTCCATTGGCGTTCATAGCAAAACATGAGAAACTACCAGAGATAGTATCAGGGTTGTGGTGCCAAACAGTTTAATATGGAATTGGTGATTTTCTTTTGTGACGAAGTTGATTTTCCTTAGACTCTTTCGGAATTCATGTTCAACTCTGGAAGCACTGTTCACGGGGGTTTTGAAACTCATGTTATTAAACTACCCTGAAACTGGTTTCTTCTGTAACCTACACACTCTGTTGTTCTCTATTTTTCTCTTACAAATACTTGATTCTCTTCCACTGTATGTAAATGATTTCTAGCTGCAGTTTCTTTATTGTTGTTTGTTGAATATAGTTTACTCAAGTCAATGACTATTAAATGTTGATGCACTTCTTTATTTCATGGGTTTAAATATTTTATAATAAACATAGGAGACTTTTTTTTGGTTAAGCACATAAGGTACCTTTCCATAAAGTAGAAGATCAATAAAAAGTAATCTACAGACTATTTTCAGCTTATATTTCGCAAATAAAACATTGATGCTTCCTTTTAAGTTGGCCATCACTCATCCAGCAGGTTTCACAGACAGTAACAGTTAGTTAGTAATTTCGGGAGGTGAAGATGTATGATGTTGTAAATATTTAAAATCAAATTTGAAAAAAACGACAGAGATGAATGTGATCAGAGTAACACAATGCTGAAGGCAACATTTTCAAAGCAACTCTGTAGATACTGTTTTCCCTTGTAGGTGGCAGTATTAAAAAGGAAGTAATATGGGGATTAGTGAAGGGAATCTTAACTCCCTGTGCCTGAGACTCAAATCTGTGCTAGAGACAAATAGTTGTTAATTTTAGCCAAAGGTGGATTTTAAAAAAATAATTAAAATAATTGGTTAAGAAGTTGGATATAATGCCTCAATGCTGCTGTATCAATGCGATAGGATATCAGTGTTAGAAGATGTCTGCATCGGTACGGATAGAAATCAGTTTTCTTTTCACTTCATGTTTTTGAAAGGTAGAATATTTTTTAAAAAATCATTTCTTAGGTAAAGAAAGTATTTAGTATCGTTAGGCATAGGTCTCTGTGATTCATGGCACGGAGAATCTCATTTACGATAACGCTTGCTAGGCTTTTATTGTATGCTCTGATGTAATTGCCCTGTGGCCAACCTGGGCTGCTACACAACTTACTGCTGAACCCTGGGCAATGCTCTCAGGAATGGAGGGTTTTTAAAAGTCAAACAAATTGCTGATAGGGTTATGGATTTGTTTAAGTCTTAGTAGAGAAGTATAGACAGTGAGCAGAAACATCAGAGAGTAAATAGCAAATTCATGGCTTTTAGCTAGCAAGTCGCTTTGAATCACTTCCCAGCATTCAGTAGCTCTTCATTTATTGCCAGGAAATGCCATACCTAGAGGTCTTTACAGCTATTTCAAATTGATGTTAAATAAATAAATGAAGAAGCACAAACTTTAAGTCAATATATCAACTCAGAAAGTGTTTTTAGTCATTTAATTTGAAAGTGTAGGTTGCAATGGTGTCTGAAGCTTGTTTAGTGATACTCTGTAGTAATTCGCTACAAAAGTTGGCTTGGCGATAGCTTATTTTAATGTTTTCCTTTTGCAGTGTGCCAAACTAACAGAAAACAATCCAGATCATCTGTGATGCATCTTGACTTCAGAAATATTATAAAAAATATGAAGTAGTAGCTAGCACTGACATTTAAATAAAACGAATAATCAACTTACGGTGCATTATGGGATCAGTCGTGTAATTGCAGACCGTATGTAGCTTTCTAACTGCAAAATTAAAAGTAACTTGTATGCAGCATGTCCTTTATGGTATTGTTTGTCAAAGATGCAAACGTGAGAGTTTGGGGGTGTTTTTTAGAGTTTTTGATCTGTTGGGGTAGTTGTTTTTTTTCAGCAATGGTAGCTGGGACCACACAGGGCTTGCTTCTTGCTTTTTATTTGCTGCGTTTCTGTGCTAGAGAGACAGGATTGTGGGATAATCCAGGTTGGAAAGAGCTCCCGGAGGTCTCTAGTCCAGACACCTGTAGGATCAGCTGCAGGCTTAGAGCTGGTTCCTCAGGACCCTGTTTAGGTTGGTCTTGGAAACCTCCAAGAATGAGGACTGCACAGCTCCTCTGGGCAACCTTCCCTGTGCTTGGCTGCACTCACCTCCATCACCAGTCTGGGCTCAGCTGATGGAGGCCATGGTGCTCTGGCTGTGCTGCCAGTTCCCTGGTGCCTTGTGCTCAGACTGGTGCCCCTTCAGCACAGCTTCTCCTTGCTGGGAGCCTGAATCTCTCTTAATAATGTTCCGGAACTTAGTGTGTCAAAATTGTTCAAGTGCTAAATAGATATTTCCAAGTTCTAGTATAGATTTATATTTCATTTTCTATTTTTCCAAAAACAAAACCCAATTTGTAAAAATGCTGCAGTTTTTTGGTTTTTTTTTTAAGTCTCGACTTCATATTAGTCAGAATACAATCTAATCAAAATATTTTTTAGACTGACTCATCCCTTATGGTTGCATTTAAAATAAATGAAGAAATCCAAATAAGGTGTGTTCATCACTGCTCTTTCGCTTTATTATTTATCATATATTTTTAATATAAATGTGACATCTGATGTATTACTTAATCAAGAGAAAAAGAATTATACCTTGCACATAATCAGTTATTTTTTGCCATATCAAAAAAAAAAAAAAAAAAAGAAGAAGAAAAAAAGAAAAATTAGACTAACAAATGAGGAAAATAAATAAGATGAACTTTAAAAATGAAAATGCTTAGCCTTTGGAATTTTAGTTGACAGCTTTTGAAAATTAAATTATAAGTCAAGTACTGATAGGTTTGATATCTTCTTTGCAGCTTTGCAGATGATGTATTGCAGCTTTAATGGAATATCATTTATCATCTGATAATAACAAATGTAGTATTTCTGAGCTTGTCATCTCTTCTGTGATGACAAATAGTCCAACTTGTAGCAGTGATAATGGGATTTTATAATGATCTCTCCAAACTGACTCTGCTGTGGTGCAAGGTATTTTACTTTAAATCTCAGTATACCTTTAAATACTTTAAATCTCAAAATACCTTGAGATTCTCAGGCTTTTGAGACCTATTTTTGTGTATAAGAGTCTGTGCTACAGAAGTTCCATTTACCTCAGCGGTTTTAAGGCTTGATCCATTGCATTTTGTTGTTCTGTATTAACAATTGTCTAGATTTACAAAGCACTGTGTTTCTCACAGGTTTTATTGCACCAAGACCTGTGTAGTAGTCCAGCAGCAGAACATTACACCAAAGTAACCTGCTTTATACCAGCCTAACACTGCATCTCTATGTTATTCTGATAAAAACAAACAAAAAGTTAATACGTAATTGTACAGCTATTATCTTAAAATGTAAGCAGTTTTCATTAGTTATGTTGACTTCTACAGTACAGTCAATTTGGCATGTCTGTGCAAAACACTGGACTTTTTAAAGCTTCCTGGTCTTCTCAAGAAGTTATAGATGGAGCTCAAATTTATTCAGGCTCGGGCATTTAGAGCATTTGAGTTGTTCTTCTGTAGGATGACTTTAAAAGGAGAAATACTGAAGGAAAATGTTTTGTAGTTGTATAAAACGCACACACAAAAGATATCTACTTCTTGCCAGACATCTGTCTCTTGTAGAAATGCTTACAGGAAGGTACTAAAATAATTTTAAGTACTTTAATATTCATGTATGAAATAAATACTTGATGCAATTATTTTTTATGGAGTTTGAGCATGTTATCCAGATGTTTTGCCATTACATACATAAAATGTTATGACACTTTTGATAGTATGTGATTTTAAATAGAAAAAAATGATCCTCCCAACCTGAAAAAACAAAAAGCTCAATCTGAATTTCTCAATTATAATTCTGTTCATTCTCATCTTTCATAAGATTTCTCATACAAAACTTGGTTCAAAAGTGTAAGGGATGTTCAGGAATGGATTTGAAGTTAATGGAAAAAATCTATATTTGACCTCTTTTTTCAGTCTAGTTCTCTGAAATATGGCACCTGCTTCCAAGATTACATTTATTTTCTTGTCTCTGCATTCATCAGAGGGATTGCTCACCAAAAGCAAGTGCTACTCTATTACCACTTATCCTGCATTTTCTATGAGTGTCCCATTAGGTCCCCAAAACCTCTGTTCTGGGTACAGGAGAGACCTGTTAAAGAGCTCTTCTGGACCCAAGTCCTGACCCTTGTGGCCTTCACAGAAAAACTGGTGAGTAGGGCCATAAAGAACCTTACCCACATTTTTGCTTAAGAGAGGGCTAGGCTGATAAATTCAAGAACTGTGCTGTGTAGACAGGTGAGAAATTACTTCGGAGACCTCCAGAGCATCATGCGATCTCTGCACACCCCAGCTGCTGGCTGGAGCCCTGTTGAGGATTTGGAGTTCAGGACCTTTCTGCATGGTAGATACTATAATATTAATGGCTATAATGCTGCCATAGAAGCCTTTAAACCAAATGCTGTTCCGCGTGCAGTAGCTTGGATTTTGCATCCATGTACTGCTCACAATTACCATGAAACAGTGTGCATTTTATGCGAGCTTAATTCAAATCCTAAAGTAGCCTACAGCCACATCAGAAGATAGTCATATTGTGCTTTATACCCTACAGTCTTTACTGTCCATGTTTCCAGATAATATTACGTCTCATATGAAATTAATCCATATTACTCCTCTTTATTATTACTTGAAAAGTTGTTGAAGTTTCCAGAGGGTAGCTATGTAATGAAGAATTCCCAGAGAAACCAGCAGAAACATGACCGCTAACTCTAAATTCTCATTCTCAGATTATAACGAGTCGAGATGTTTAAGCTTCTTTAATCTAGTGATTTCTGTCAAGTCTTTTGCACACCCGTCTTGTTAGAACGAAGACATATCATTCAACATTCTCTTTTAGGGGACCAAGCATGTAGAAAAGAGATGTAATACCAAATATGCAATACTTTCAGTGAACATAATTCATGCCCATAAACTTCCACTATATTTTGATGTAAACTGAAACAATTTAAAATTATAAACCAAGCTATAAAACAAAATACATATCCTCTTATGAACAATTCATGGAAAGAGAAAATGTCACAAGTACAGTATGAATGTTTTACCCAACTTCACTGTGGCAAAACAAAAGTATTTCTAAAAATGAAGTGGAAAGTTGAGCAAAAAAATACTCCTCCACACTTTCCTCCCAGTATGCCAAAACTTAGCATGTTGGATTTTTCCTTTAGTATGTAAGTAGCAATGTAAAATCTGAAGACCAGAGATACTGACTTGGAGTTAGTGGATTAAAAAGTAAATAAACAAAAAAGCAGAAAGTTTAGAACTTGCTGAAGCAGTGATAAAGTGAGGGTATGATAATCATCTACAACTATATTCAAGGAAGGAGAGGAATTACATAGTAAGCAAAGGCATAGCTGGAATTTACAGGAAGATATCAAAAAATGTAAAGTTTTAGTGGATTATTAGCAAGAGGTTTCTGTCGGTGTTATATGTCAGCTGTGGAAAAGTGGTTGAACTGATGTCCCTTGGGAGATTCTGTAAGCTAGGAAAATCTGTAAAATGATTAGGCAATAATCTCGCACTTGTAGTCAGGCACTGGACCAAAAACCAATACAGAGATTTTTTTAATATATTTTTGATTTTTTCAAACTTTTTCTAAATGTAATTCTTGGTGTAAAAAAAAAAAATTAAAAAAAATTCACATGATCTTATATCAACATAAACGCTTACCTACAAACAGATATATTGACCAGCGTGAATTCCTGTAGATGAATACCAGTGCCCAGAATTTCCTACTATGTTACTGCCTTGAAACAAATGACTGATGTCCAGTGCTAATCATTTGCCTTCTGTCAGTTCAATTGTGCATTCCTCTTTTAATGTGATCTAACCCCTGCAGCAACTGAGATAGCGTACATCACTGCTGTAGTCAGACTTCCATTCATCACTGGAGAAAGAAGGCACCACCTCCTCTTTCTCTCCTTGCATCTGCACTCCACTGTTGCAGATACCTCTGCCATCTTAAAAGGACAAGATAGACGCTGATAAAAGCAATTTGAAGTTTATTGTTGGTTGGTTTGCTTTTTTATTTTTTTAATTCTTGAGATTTTGCTTCAAATGCAGCTCATGGAAATATGTAGTCTTTGGCACTGAGACTTTGGAGGTTTCTATGTTAAATCAAAACACATTGAATGAACGCACAGATTCTCAGCTAGTGTAAATATGCTTAGAATTCTGTTGACTTCAGTGGCATTCAGATGCATACCAGCTAGGATCTTTGCTAAAAACCTGCTAAGAACTTTTCTAAGAACCTGCACCAGCAGAGATGACCCACTATTTCACAGCTGCTATGGTGGTGTCATTGCTAGGAAGATGTCCGTGCAGTCTATCTTTCATTGGCCTGAACAAATGGAAGACAAAAGCTTCCAAAGCCAGATCATATGGTGGGTGTGGCAGAGCAGCCCAGCCAACACTGGCCATGTGCTCCACAGTATTCACACTGCTATGGGGTGTGGTGTTAACATGTTGCAGGAGAATGCTTGTCTTTTTCTCTGACTTGACTCAGGAATTTTGAGCCTACAGCTTAGTCGGTGTTGTGATATAGAGGTCAGAGTTGATGGTCCATCTGAGTTCTAGGAAATCCGCAGGGATCAACCGTTTCCTATCCCAAAAGACAGCGTACTTCACTTTAACCTCTGAGGGTTGTATCTTGAACATTTTCTTTGATGAGGAATTCATGTCACTACTTCATGTGCTGCAGTTTTGACACTGTATGTCATCACCAGTAGTGATGTGAGGATGAATCTTTCAGTCTCGTATTGGTTCAGTAGGTCTAGACAAATTTGCGTACAGTGCTCTCTGCTCCTGTGAGAACATTCAGGGGACCCACTTAGTGCAAACTTTATGATATCCCAATGCTGCCACCATAGTTTCCAGTGCACTGGAGCTGGTATTCCACTCTGCACACAGTTTCCAGGTTACACTCTGCTGATTCATATGGTATGGATAAACTGATCAAGACACTCTTCATTTAACTGTGTGACAACTGTGCAAGGCCACCCAGAATATGTCTTGTTCTTCGTGTTGCTGTCACCACTGCTGATACTCAACACCCACTGCCTAACATCCACTGTTTGGTCTCCATGGATGCCCAGCAAGCATTGATGAATGTCAGGGGGTGCAATTTCTTCCTCATGGAGGAATTCAATGACATGCCTTTGCTTCGTTTGCGCTGTCATGTTAGACACCGTTTGGTCAGACTGGTCCTCTGCTGCCATCTGTCACACAGTCACAAAATGTTATCAAATATTGGTGGGAAGGTTCAGCATCTACTGCCACACCACCACCAAAAGCCTCTGCTGTTATGGGTCAGTGTAATAAAACAGGGGGCATTACTTATGGGACAGCCCTTGCATGTAGTCACTACAGCATCCTGATTTTTCAGACTATTTTCTAAAAATATTTGACAAAATCTTTTGACCTTAAAATCTAAATGAATCCTACTTTCAAGTAAATTCAGCTGAGTGCTGCAAGAAAATGGAACTGAAATCTTTGTTATTTTCCACGTGCTTTTCTTGTAACATCAGAAGAGCTTAGGTAGGAAGTAGCTGCTGAACTTCAAGTTGTACCCTCGTGCACACGCCATCTCTCTTATATGTGCTGTTTTATTTTATTCCATCACAGCTCCAGCTGGTAGAACCTCTACAATTGGTCATTTTGAAATACTGTAAGCTATATTTTCTTGTAATATTATATTCCTAATAATGGTTGGGGCTAATGGAAAGAATGCATTAAAATTTTTGAAGTTTCTAGGCAAAAGTTGATTTAAGAGCAAATTATGTTTTAACACCTATGGGGGTAAATATTTCTACAGCTTAATAATCACAATGGCAAAACCATGGTGTTATAGGTGGTAGATTTGTTTGATTTTTTCCCTGTTAAAGCAAGCTGCTTTAAATGCAGACTCTGACCAATGCCAATTTCACTTTTCTTCAGTAATTTTGTGAGATCCTTTCAAGAGCATAACTGACTGTTAAGAAATTACTGGATAACTTAATAAAAATGAAATGGCAAATTTGTGTATGTGACAGGCCCTATGAGGGATTATGTCTTAAACTGCAATTTTCAATTTGACAAGCTCTATTAAACATAAAATTGAATGTCATATGTAATGGACATATGATTACATTTTACTATTAAAATTATCTTTGTGAGAGAAAATGAGATTTCTTTTAACTGAAATGTATACAAAATTTAAGACCAGCATGGCTAGATTAAAATAAGTGTGTGTGATAGCCTTTTCTTACTTTATCAAGAAGGTAAATTTCTGTGCATATGGATGCATAGAGCTGGTGAGTAATGACATGAATCATTAATAAATTATAAGATGACCTAAAACACAGTCACAGTTCTACTGTGTTAATGCCCATTTTATCAGCTTCTTCATGAAAACATTTCGATGTACTTTTACTCATGAGCTGATGAGAAATACAGCTTTGCTCCTTCTAGATCTGGATTTCTCAGTTTGGCTGCTTCCACACACAAAAAAAAAACTTTATCTGGTGTGGAAGCAAAAGGAATTTACAGTATCAGTTAATCCAGCTAGGAAACAAGTTACACTACATGATTGCATGCATGCTTTAAAAATCAAATATACAAGAAGATGTCTTTGCTGACAGTTCGTAAGCCATCCATAGGTAGGAAGTAATTTTCCCTATAGCCGAGGAAACGTGTGTTAGAGAATAATTCATTAAAGCATTAAAGCCCATATGGGCTAGATGGCTACTGAGTAGCTGGTGAGGAGTCTGAGCTTAGCTTCTGTTTTACTTTCAACATGCCAAGGATGCACAATAAGGTCATTTGTGTGTTATTGTGTGTGTCTATACCGTTAACTTGCAGGAGGCATAAATCGATTGGGAATATGTTTTTCTCTAGCATGTCACTATCTGGCAAAGTTGTTCCCCTTGTTACAAGGTCTGTGCAGCTGTGGTGCTGCTCCAGGGCTGGAGGCAAGGCATGAAGGGCTGAAGAGGCAGAAACATGTGAGACTTTTTGTGGTCGCAGGGTTGCACTTCCTATTCTAAAAACTATCCCAGTACATGTGAAACAGAGAGAGATATGGCATATTTTCACAAACTTGGATGTTCGGGTCCAGATTCATCTAAAAGCTGTTCCTGCCTGTTACCCTGTCTGAGCTAATTCTTGCATGGGGTTTCAGTAGTATTGTGAGAGTAAGATGGGTGAGAGTCATCTAAGATATTTCTGACACTTTCATAAATGCACTTCAGAATTGCACTGAAAATTTGCCTTGCTCGTGTGTAGGATCTCTTCATATACTTGTGGACTGTTTGTATATGAAACTGCTATAATTCTTTGCATTAACATTAGATAACGTGGTCAGGTGACAATGATTCTGCGGTAGTTGGTTTGTTTATTTATCTATCTATTTATTTATTGAAGGAATCCTTTTGTGGGACATGAGAGAAGATCTTTACCATTCATTAAAAAATTAATAATGAATAGGGAATTAGCTATGGATTCATTTCACGGGTTCATACTGTTCACTCATTTCACTATAAACAGCTGTAGCGTAGACTCTATTTTAGATACAAATAAGTATCTGATTTATATTCATGTAGATCTGCAGTAAGGTTACAAGGTTCAAAAGTCCTGTTTACATATGCTCAAGAGCAGAACTTCCCAGGCAGATGATGCTGGTACTACATAAAACATACAATACTTTTATTATTTGCATGAATCATACCTATGACTCTTAGTTACCTCTGGGCTATATATTCCTTGCAGATCTATGCGTTCAACGGATTCATAAAGTACATTTGAGCAAACAAGCTACCTACTGTTCGTGTTCATCATGTCTCTTATCTTAATAAATAATGAAGGTGCCATGGGCTGACAATGAAATATTTTGAAAATAGTTTTAATGTATAGCTGGCAGAGGACCTGTTGGGCATTGATAAATTACACAAACAGAGAGGATGAGAAATTCGTAAAATATTAATGGTCTGCTTCTGTAGGCAGTAAAGGAGAATATACCTGTGTCTTTTGCTGCCCATGTCAGGCTAAAGGGAATGTTTCCTATTGACCCATAGGGTTTGTATACTGCAAGCAGAGCTCCTTGCCTTTGATACTGCTAAAAACTCTGGTGAAGTGCATGGTCCAAGGGACATGGAGTGCAGTGCCTGAAGATTCATCCACAAATTCTGCAGCACATGGTCATGACATAATGCAGCCCCTGCAGTGCAGAGGGTAGAAATGGCTCTTGGCTTGTAGGGAAATAAGTGAATTTATTAGAAATCCTGTCTGCCTCAGTGCTCAGGGTCTGTGCGATGCCCCGGGCTCTCCAATTGCTCTCCACTAATGGTCCTTGGTTTGCAGTTCGTGGAGATGTCCGCAGGGAGATGTGTGGGCCATAAAGGCCTATAAGGGGCAAGATGTCGCCAGAGGGAGCAGAATCTCACTGTGGTAATGCCATGAAGAAAGTGAGGAAGGATGGCAACACAGCCCTTCTCCTTCTTTTTCTCCCCCCAAGACCAGGATCTCTGTTGTGTGCCTCTACCCAAGCACTCAGCATATTTCTACTGGGTGAAGACAGCTTCTCTCATACCCATGCAGTTACTTGGCTCAGTAGCTAAACACAGTGATTTTATCACAGGTGACACTTTTTGATAAAGCTGATGATACTGTAAAAATATTAGACATCTAGTAACACACTGTCAGGAAGCTATCTCCTATGCAGGGATCTGGCAACCTTCCTGCCCTTTTAGAGGGTTTCTCTCCCTGGTGTTTTGATACAGTGGTTTTATTATATTTCAAATGCCTGCAAGGAAGTTCTATTTGAATTTATCAGATTCGGGCTTTCTGAGATGTCAGTTCTTCTACAAAATCTACAAGGTCTTCAGATCTTCTAAAAGATCTGAAGATTATCATCAAATCATAGAACGGTTTGGGTTAGAAGGGACTCCAAGGATCATCAAGTTCCAATTCCCCTCAAGCAGAACATGCTTTGATTGATTCTATGCTTTGATTGGGATGTGAGCAGTTGGGCAATGAATTGTAGCAGCAATACAGCAGCATGGTTTTAGCTGTCTAGTGATAGTAATTTTATTTCAACCCCAGATAATTTTGAAGTTTGAATCAAAACTACAAATTTCAGTTTCAGTGAGAAAGGTAAGCCCATGTACAAATGGGAAAAGCAGTTTAATTTCTGAATGAAGAATACCCTAAGGCATAATCCTCTGCCTCAGCTGGGACACTGTGAGCCTTCTGTCACAATGCCTCTGTTCCCAGCCAGAAGTAGAAGCTGCCACTTGTCTCACTTTTGCATGTACTTTATCAAACGTCACACTTTAACAGTTTTGTATGGTGTGGCAGAACCCAAAGTGCAATTTTTTTTGCAGAGGGCAAGGTTGCATTTAGGAAAAGGCTGTGGGTAACTGGGTCAGAGTACAAGTACACTTTCTGTTTTTTTTTAATGTACTTTCAGTATCCCAGATTCTCTTTAAATTAAATTAAATGGCTTTCTATACTGAAACATTTATTAAAAGGATCTGTGTAAAAATAAAATGTTTAGTTATCTTAACTCCAGATATTGGTTAATAGTTCAATTAACTTCTAACTATTCTCATTGCACAGCATAAATTTTTATATTAACAAGAAACACAAAGCTGTGTAATCCATAACATAATCTATAGATACTCTTTATGCTACTCTATCCTGCATTGATTCTGATACAGAATTATTTCACTATGGAGCATAATTATCTGTGCAGGCAAATTCTTATTTAATTTCATTGAAAACTGTATAAAGATATTTCGTATACCATGTACTGACCTCACAGCTGGATTAACATGATGGACTATCGAGACTTCTTTAGGGACATAATGCACTGTTGGGTCAATAGTCCATGAACAAAGAGGGATTTACACAATAATCTATAATGGCTCTTTAGGAGCTGTTATGGTCTATCAGGATGAAAATCAGGTAGATGATACATATAAAATGCATACCAGCTTGTGGAAAGCAAGCATTTGACTGCTTACATTCTAGCACTTAAAATGTCAGATTAGATTATTTTCACACTTTGAACCTGAGTTTACCTGTGAAAAGATTTTCCTGTATCTGCTTAATTGCATGCTATGTAACGAAAGTGACATACGGGAATGTCATAAGCTAGAAAATACATCTAGAATCTCATAAATTTTGTCATGCAGCTCCCCAGAATCAGCGTGTTTGAATGTAGATGTGCTAGAGAGAATGAAATAAACTGAATTATCATGAAATTCTGATGCAGTTCAAGAAAGATTACTGATTTTTTTTTTTTTTGAAGTGCTTTGCTGGATTTCGCTGTTGGAATGAGCTTTGTACAATTTGCAAGAGTTTCCAACTTCTTTAAGTGGAATTCTGACACCAGGTAAAATGCACGGTGTTTGTGAAGATGATCTCTTCAAGATAACAAAGCTTCCCTGTTAAAATAATTTGCAAAGGTTAATTTCTGCCATCACCTCTCCCTCAGTGGTGGCCAGTGGGGTTCTGAAGAGCAGGTTGCAATGTTGCAGTCCCACAAGTGTTGGAACTTACCTGGCTGCATTGACAACACATCCCTGGCCTTGTATTGGGTGCTAGGAAGCAATTTCTATCCCCTGGAGACAGTATGATTGATCAGAAAAACGCTTCTTTCAACTTCTCTCAATGAATTTTTTATTATCTACTATTACGTTGTGTAAGAAAGAAAAGTATTTCTTGGCAGTTCTGTTTCTTCAAGTGCTTGCACTGTGGGATGACACTGCAGTATTTGTTTTCCAATTACAAGGAATGAAAGGGAGGATTTTGTTTCATTTTAAGTATTTTCCTACTTTAAGAATAGCATCATCTTCTTGCTGTAGCATATAATCCTGCCTGATCGTAACCAGGCTTAATTTTACCTTACCAGATATAGACATTAACTGAAGCTGGCACCAAATATCTAGCATCTTGTCACTTGGAAGGAAGAGGCACACAGTATCAACTGCTTGTATTCCATAGAGCAATAAAATCCCATCAGGTTTTGCAGCAGAGGGCAGCAGAGCTGCAAGCATCCTCTCTGCACCAGGGTGTTGAAATGGAACCTGGCAATGGGGTAATTTTTGATATTGTCCTGACACATAAACACCTGGAGTCAGGTTTTCAAAGGTTATTTGCACACTAAAAGAGGAATTAGCAAAATGAACTTACATGCCAAAAGTAATTTTGAATATTCTAAAAAGAATATAGACCTATGAAAAAATTGGTTTTAGGCGGGAAAAAAAGCCCTCAATGGTGCATGAATAAAAACATACTCAAAATAAATGAGCTGAAATAGCTTCACGGAAGTGCAGATAAGAAATATATAAAATCACATAATTGAAAGAAAGTCCAGCCTTATTTGTGTGCTTCAGAGTACACCACCTCAGCTACAAAAAAAAAAGGCCATTTTTACTTTAAATGTATGCATGCAGCGTAGTATCTAAAATACTGATGTTAATATGAAGAGCAACTGCGGTGTCTAATATATTCCTGGGTTTGTTACTGTGCAATTTACTTTTAAGTCATTACTCTACCTTGTACATAAAAAGTCAGCAAATTATCAGAGTTTATTCCATTGACTTTCTCACACCTTGAGAAATAGCCCATTTGTATTATCACAGTTTGATATATTTCCCATTTACTGAGCTTCTTTGGCAAGCTGGCATTTTAATTTAATTATACTTTTTTGCTAATGGTCTTTATTTTTCAGTGTCTCTGTGGTAAAATGCCTTTAAGGTCTGGGATTATTTTTTTTTATTTCTTTTTTTATTTTTTTTTCTGTTGGCATGCTCTGGTGTAAATTTATAAACTGACAAAATTCAGCGTGAAATTCAAAGAGCCGAAATTAAGGAATCCGTTCAGAAATCCTGCACTTAAACAATTAAGCATTTCTTCACTTTGAGAATGCGATTCCCAATTATATGTAGTATCATGCACCCCTAATTAGGATTTGCAAAACGAAGAGAATATAGCATGTATAGCAAGACACTTAGAAGGATTCATGAAGTCTCGTGTTTTGTCTAAAAAAACATGTAGTGGGGCTCAGTCTCAGATCACTGAACACAAGAGGAACTTTGCCACATGTTTTCGCATTGGATAAAATTCTTAATGCCTAATGTGTAACCTTAATGTAAATTAAAACTACTGTTAGGAATAAAATACATATATTTATAGTGTAAGTATGTCTGCAAATTATTGGTAGCAATGTAAAATTCCATTTCTATACATGAATGCAGTTTTTCACTCTGTAGCCCTTTCTCAACCTCTGTTAGCTCCTTACCTCCAGAAAGGTGGTGCATACACATCCTGCTAATCCTTTTAGCATCCTCATGTTTGCACCATCACCTTCCTAATAACCTGCAGGAACTGCTGGATCTCTTTTCCTGGAACATTAACAGAAGTTTGTGGTGTGATTGCTAACTGTTTGCTTTGGCACCTCCTAGGAGCCAGAGAGAAGAGGACAGGAATTTTTCAGTGGCGGGGACACTGCATGCTGGGGTGTGAATTAGGAGATCAAAACACAGCTAAACAAATGGGACCCATGCTGCAGGGACTATGGAAAACCAGGAATGGGCATAGCACACCTCACCTCACCGCAATTACAGCTTGACTAAAGCACTAAAAACATTCCAGAGAGGGGAAAGCTGTGGCACGCAGAAATCATACTGAAAATGGGAGAGTTTTTTATGTGGTACCCTGTGTATATAAGTTAGTGATGCTAGGCCTACCTCTGTCTTCTGTGAACCAGAGAAATCAGTGTGACTGATGAAAATTCTATTTTTGGTATGAAAAGACAAAAGAATGCCAAAACATGCACAAGAGTCAGAGCTGTCCTAGCTAATGGCTGCAAGAACTGTCGTTTGTCCTCTGCGCACATCAGCCCTTCCTAATTGCAGAAATCAAATAATTAAATTAAGCCCTTGATGGGCTATTCATTTTCTGTGCTGTTTTTGAACTTAATGGACCATACACATCCGAAAGAGCCTGAAAATGAAACTCATTCTTGGTGTAAAAGAAGTAAATACTTTTATCCATATGTGAAGAAGTAATAAAGCATGGATTTCATTTTCAGTTGCTTTTACTATTGGAAAAATAGTTCAAAATTAGGAAAATTCTATAGAAATTAGTTCAAGACCATGAAAACAAATTCATTGCAAGACTTAAAGAACTCAGTGTATTTATGTCCCCTAAGAGAGTGCTAACTGCAGAAATTTTATTCACATGAGGGAAACGGAAACAAATTAATAAAAACAAAAAACCTTTTGCCAAGTGACAGTGTACAAAGAAACTTGAAAGTTAAAGAGACTCAGATAAAAAATAATATACAACCCTAGCGTTAAGATTGATTAACCACTAGGCAAATTAAAGTGGTGTTTTCAGATGAGGATTCTCCTTCACTTAAGAGGAAGTGGATATCTTTCCAGCCGGATGAAGTCTGTGGATCCTCCGTTGTGCTCACCCATGCTTTCCCAGACTTGGTCTTTAATCTGTTTGTACTTGCTACCCTCCCCAAAGATGCACGAAACCTTTAATAGCAAACTATTCTTTGTGGCCTTTTCCTATCCTCAGAACAAGGGTACTAGATAATAACCTCTCATTTTACAACTTCCTCTGTAAATGTTGGCTTGACAATTAGCATTTTCAAAGACTAAGAGCAACCTTCAAAGACAACCATCACTAAACAGAAGAGTGATAGTGGGACCAAGCTTCAGGATTAATGGCAGAGCATTAACAACGTGACAAAGTCCACCTATTGTGTTTATTTGGTGCCATTTTTTTTTTTGTCCTCACTAATACCAGTGCAGTAAGATGTCAGTTCAAATACTCCTGGAGTTAGCTTTGAAGAATGTATTTACAAATTCCACATTTGTGTAATATTGACCTAAAGCTCTGGGAACCTGCTGCCCTCCTGCCGGGGAGGGGTGACACAGAGGTGCTGCCCGCTCACTGCCTGGGGCAGACCGCAGCTGCCCGCCTCGGCCGGAGTGCGGCCCTGACATGGTCTGACAGCTCTGGGTCTCCAGTGAGTTCTGCCAGGCTGTGCCTGGGCCTCATACTGACAGCTGTCTGTTTGTGAGCCATCAGAATTAAAATAAGAATGGTTTTGTCACTCTTTTTTTTCCCCCAAATTTTCAGCATTCCTCTTTTGTCCATGCTCAGTGCACACGGTTGGTTGAAAGTTGTAATTTTGACCAGACCACATCCTGTGCTGCTGATCTAAGCAGATATGGTGACTTGGTGGCTGAGCCTGGAGCTTAGAGCTTGCAGATGATTCCTGCTCCAGGGGCTCTGGAGATGACCGTGGCAAAGGCATGTTTGAATATGAGCAGCATAAACCGCGTTAACAAATCCCATTGTGGTCGTGTGGTACACAAAGATAGGAATCAAGCAATCAATTAAATGGATTTTTTAGAGCATGCAGAGCATGAGCACCTTATATTGCTCTTCTCTTATTCCTTAAACACTGATGGCAAGAACTGAGGACAATTGCAAAGGATTATCCAGAACTAGTGGTATATAATATAGATTTTAAACAATTATTTTCCTCATACAAAGCAGGGAAATGGAAGTTGTATACAATAGAAGGAGAACAATGGGAGAGAAGTCTTGACTGCATATTTCAGAGTAAAGTTGGAGGAGAGCAAAACCAGAAGACATCAGCCTTTGCTCACACTGTGCCCTAAAGGCCTGGCAAATGGTCCAAGCTTTACAAGAAAAAATCAATTTTAGTCTTCCATAGAAAATGAAACAACATTATTTGTTTTTAATTTCCAAGTATCTTTCCCTTGTATTTCTTGTTCCATAGTGTTCTGTATCCATTATTTTTTTTTTTTTTTTTTTTTTGCTTGGAAATTAATATTGTACTGGATATTAAATAGTTTGGTATACAAATGTTACTATTCCTAGTTCTTGACAATGAGCGTGGACAGATGCAACTGTTGCCAGATGGAATCCTTTCTGAATATAATTCTTTCACTCAATTCAGATTCCCTACAGCATCTCACATGAATGTGGTATAGTTTAGAGAGCTGTTAACCATTAATTAAATTCTGCTTTATTATATATCTCCATATAATAAGTTATCAAAAATGATGCTGAAGAAATAACTTTAAAAAGAAATTCAATCAGTTTTACATGTGGAAGTGAACAGCCACAGTCACGTGTTGTACTGACAGAATTAAAACTTGTGAGTGAAGTTTGTCCAGCTGCAGATGCAAAGTTGGACTGCTCCATAATGCGGCAGCATGAAGGCAGGAACTCCTGCCGCTTATACTGAGTAGTTTAGTTTTGGGAAAACTCTCTTGGTTGGGGGAAGTTCTACCACATGCACTAAAGCAGGCTGATGGCTTTCAATTTCAGTTTCTCGAGCACTGTGGTAGAATAGCTGAACTCCTGAGCATGGTTTTCTGGTGTTTTTGTTGTTGTTCATTTGCTTTTTAAACCAGTGTAAATGAGGGATTCTTTGAAATCATATAAAGGAGGACTTCAAAACCTTTTTCTTTCAGCTGTATACATTTTGAGCAACTGTAGTTTTTAAGAGTTGAAGGCAAGGACAAAATGAGTGCAGCACCTGAACTGCACTGCTTCAAAGCTGATAAAGATATTACAGGTTTCTCTGAGAAGAATATAGGAAAATAGAAAAAGCTGAGGCAAAAGTGTGATTTAAGATCTGGGAAACCAAAGTTACCTGAGAAACTAAATCTATTCTGCTTATTGATGAAAAGGTTAACTAGTGACTTGATCAGAGTGTATAATTATCTTCCCAGGGAGATTTCATGTTCAGAAGGGCTCCTTTAATAAAAAGAAGGGTAACAAGACAAAGCAGCTGGAGGCTGAAGCTTGCTAAAATCAGAGCAAAAATTGGACACACATTTTTAATATGAATGTTAATGAATCATTGGAATAATGTAGTATGAGGCAATTTTCCATTGTCATTAAATCAAGATAAAACAAAGCAGAACACAGTTCTAGAGAGTCGCAAGCTTTCGTAGTAAAATAATACTGAATTGCAGGAGTTGAGATAACTAATCATAAGGGCATTAAAATTTTTAAAACAATCCATTTTGCAGTTTTCACATCTTAAACCAGACCTACTGGCACTGTGTTTGTTTTTAGCCTCCTTTAGGTACAAATATATCCTCAGTAAGCCTGTGCGTGATGATGATACGGTATGTTGCAAAAAGCAAGTCTAAGGAAATTCCTGGAGAATAAGATTTTTTACTTCTAAATCTCAGAGAAACCAAGGCTGAATTCCTGCCAGGACTGTGGATTTTGAGGCTTCCGTAGATTTTAGTGGATCCTCTGGGTGTGTCAATCCCTTTGAAAATGCATATCTGTCCCTTCTCTGTCTTTTCCAAACATAAAAATTACGTATGTGAACAGGCTGTAAAAGAATGATAGCTACGTGAGGACAGGACAGGTGGCTGCTGCTGGCTTCAACCTCTATCCATTCCATTTCCCACTACTACAATTCCCTGTCTGCATTCTACCAACTCTGCCATCTTTGCTGAGCTGTCTCAAGACTCCCTGGGCAGGAATATAATCTTTTTTTCTTTTTTTTTTTTTTCTTTCTGTACAGTTTAGTTTAGCAAGTAGATCAGTATGATCTGTTCAGAAAGGGCAGATGAATGGCAGAGACCATCCCACAGCACAGAGTCACAAATCAGCTCAGAAATTTCTTGTGGTTGTGCCTCAGCTGGAGGCATACAGTGTGTGCACTCTGCTTCTTGATAGATTATGTTTTCACTGCTTATGAACATCAAGCTGCCCATAGATTTTTATTTATTTATTTATTTATTTGCTACTGCTGCAGCTTTATATAACTGTGGCCATTACTGTTCCTTTTGTCTTTGTTCTTTGGAATGTTTAAGAGAGTTGTGCACATGCTGTTTAATGAGATTTATTTGGCCTGCAAGCTGCAGATGGGCAGAAATCAAAGGAGGTGGAAGTGGACATTGACACGACCTCCAGCATGTTGTTTATGGAGAACATCCTTCTAGTGATGTATGACAAGTCTGAGGTCAATGATTAGTATCTATTAGCTCTGTGAAAAATGGAGAAAGCAATATTTCCTGGTGGCGCATGCTTTTAGATCTGGATAAAATGGAGAAGCCTGATGTGAGAAAAAAATGTCACAGTGTCTATGTATGCAATTACCACACAACACCAGGGTATCTTAACATTTAAAATACTTACATACAAAGTTGTATTACTATGAAGAACCGTGGTCTAGATTCCTTCTCCCCCATCTCCCCCCTGTGACAGCTGGATTTGATTATTGTTACTCACTTCTTCCTCTTTCTCCTCTAAATTCCCTTCATTTCTTTTTGTTTTTGTTGGAAAGCTAAATCAAAGAGTAGCTTTACGTCCAGCTCTGAACACAGCCAATGATGCAGTAACTTGCTCTGAATCATCTTGTATGAACCACCTTGTGCCACCTCTCTCCTGCAGTTCTGCCCACACGGTCCAGAAAAGGGCAGGCTTTCCAAGAGCGAGCTTAACTTCCAATATGATGATTGCATGAAAAACCTCTGCTGTTGTCTAGAGTAACTGGTAAAGTGATCTCTATCTAACCACTAATGTTAACTGGTATTTCAGCAATATTCACAGGGTTTCCTGGGAGGTTCAGCAGTCTTCACATAGACTCTTTTTCACATAATTGGGCATAAAAATGAAATAAAACAGTTTGGTCATATACAGCTAAGAAAGTGTGAGCAAATCCATGTGTATCTGAAAAGAGAACAGTCAGAACTGTCAAAAATATATTTTTAATCATTGCATTGGTAGGAAAAATAAATGTCTTTTTCACCTAAAAGTGTTCTTCAGAAAAAAAAAAAAAAAGGAAAAAAAAGGAAAAAAAAAAAGGGAAAAAAAATGATTTCTAAAATGCAGAAGAAATTGTACCACAACATGTTCCTTTGCTTTTGTTATTTGCAGGAACAGTGAGCACTTGCGCAAAAAAAAGGAGTTGTCATGGACCTCTTTAGAATGAGACATGAAACTCTTTGTAGCAGCAGTGTAACTTCCAGTCTTTTCTTTCAGAAGAAGCCCATCTTCCCACCACACTGTACATGTTTGAGGAGGGCAGTCCGCGCTGACAGCTACTCTTCATCTTTGCGGTGTTTAGGTAAAAAAACATTTAGGAAAAGTGACCATTTGTACTCAGCGTAAGCGTGCCTAGGGGCTGCATGGTGCCGCTGCGCCTCTCCAACAGGCTGTGCTAGAGGACGTGCTCTCAACACAGCAGCTCTCCTAAATGCTTTTGCAATTATTTGAACACACTTTCAGGAACTGGGGAGGTCGAGCTCTATTGTCTGCAAATCTGAGGCTCACACGGAGCAAACTGTGTTTGTTTATGGGTCAGTTGAGACATAAAACTATCAAAAGGGCTGCAAAGCACCTCACTGCCAATATTTCCTCCTGTTGCTTTGGACTTGTGGCTCAATGAACAGAGTGCTCGGAGTTCCATGCATCTCTTGGTGAATCGCTTTCCTGTTACCGATGGCATTTTAGTTTGCTCCCCGGTGGCTCTGCTGCAGCAGAGCAGTGACATTTACTCTGTGGAATACTATGGGCAGATGACCCCGTGGGAATGTGTGTGCATGCAGATGATAATGACAATATTTGTGTGTGTGGAGAGATGACAACGTCTGTGTGTGCTGTCAGGCAGGTGCTGCTGTCTGCCCTGCTAGCTTGCAGAGTTCACATTTTCTAGGATGAACCCCTATATCCTAACCAATGCTTTGGAAAAGCCTCTTCCACTGTTTTCAGTGCTTCAGACAGGCACATAACTTTCCTCTTCCATTCATAACTCAGAGTATTATCTTTTTTTTTTTTTTTTTTTTTTTTTTTAACTCTTCTTTCACAGAAATTAAATGGCAGTGGCTGGCTCCAATCACCGCATTCTCTCCCTGCTTAATTTCTGCTACACAGTTCTCCAGTTCTTTTATCTGCACAGCTGTTTTTAATGGGCTGTTCAGAGAAGGAACTGATAATGGGCACTTTGTGCTGTTTGGATTATCACTAGTTCTAAGGTTGGCAGCCAGCATTGGCAGTATGTTTTTCTTTAGGCAGCGTTTCTTTTAGCTGGACAGCAACCCAGTGACACTAGACAAAGCTGCAGCAGCAGGCTGGCTAGCAGCAGTGTGCTATCTACTTGCTCTGCTTTAGCTGTCACTGTCAACTTGGGGACTGTTTTCCTTTCTCTTTCTGTTTCTATTTCCACCTTTATCCTTGGGCTAGTCTTTATAGAAGCTAAGAGTAAATCTGAAATTCATCAAAATATGTAATATGCACAGAAGAGAAGCATGAAGTGGGGAGAAAAGACATTGCTATTTGAATAAACTTCTTTTTCGTGATGAGGCAGGCAAATAGATGTGCAAAGTGGGGGAATTTCTGAAGGTGCTTTTGAAAACACCCTGGCTTTTCCTCAAGTTATTTCGAAACTTTGCCATTTGTAGCAAAATAACTGTGAAAATGGAAAGAGGCAGACAATGTGCGAGCAGTGAGTGTGAAGTGGAAGGAGGGCAGGCATCCCTCTGCCATTTTATGCAGCCTTTGTGCTTAGAGTTGTAGGTAATGAGCAGTTGAGAGTGGCCTGTCCACTTCTTACAGCCTCTCTGACCTCCAGGCAGTTTTCTGCTCTTAGAGTGAATGTGTCTATGAGGAGAAAAAAATGAGAATGCATGAAGGAAGGAGTGTGATACAGAACCTTTGTAAGTAACAGTATTCTCTTGTTCCTAGTGCTGGACACCAGCTTACAGCAAAGACACGTGATAAAGAGTTCAGGATGATCAGTACACCCCTGCATGGATACTTCATCATTTTAAAAATCACTGTGCTCTTAAGTTTATCCCAGATGTAGAGTCTTTACTCCTCTTTGTGACGACACAGAACAGCTTATTCTTCTCACTGAGTAGTTTGAAATATAAAATCCATTAATGTAGTTAACTTTTTTTTAAAGTTTGGAGCTGTTTCATGGAGTCAACCACTACATACTGTGTCTTCAGTTGCTGGGAATTTCTAAGAGCTGTTTCTTCTCTGTCCTGTGTATTTTAGCTCAAGTACCATGGAATTTTATCCACACTAACAGGACTAATGTCTTGTTAGTTTCTGTAAGTCCACCACCTGAAATGGCAACAGTGGTAGTACTGGTACAAAATACAGAGTTGCAAATTCCTGTGAGGAAAAATATCCTCCTAAAATACAGCACTCCCACCCCCCCACCTCCCCCCAAAAAAAGAAAGAAAACAATAGAAAAAGGAGGTTTGAAAAATTACTCAAATTCATTTTCAAAAGTCACCCTCAGCTAATTGATAATATTGCTGGAGAATAGTTCGTTCTCTTCCTGAATTACCAAGAATTGCTAAAAATCGTCAGTATTAACTCTTCCCAAGGAGCTTTTTTTTTTTTTTTTTTTTTTTTTTTTGCGGTGTAGAAATACCTAAAGGAGATTTGGAGATTTTAAAACCACCCTGAAATAACATAGAAGATGTTGGAGGACTAGAGAGAAAAATTGTAATGAAAACGTTGTAATATAGCCGACCTCTACAGAGCCAACTTTTGAGATAACCTTAATATTTATATCACCATCACTTAGCATCATAACTTAACTTAAATCCACAGCAAGGCATGCTTAAAGCATAAATCAGAGGTAATCAAGAGTATCTAACTTTACTTGAAGAGCTACGATGAAAACGTGACCTATGCTCTTGCAGGTTGTAGTAAGAGAAAGTGATTATGATTACTGTATTTTATAATATGCTTAGGCGTCTTTTTCTACTTTAATTTAAAAAAATGAGCACTGACAAAACTTCAGGTGTTTATAACCCATGTTTTATAGTCTGAAGGAAAGTTTTCCACATCAACTCAAATAAAATGCGCGTTTATATTAATTGCAATACATTGTATTGTCAGCTTCAGTAAACCGATGTTATTGCAGACCTAGCGTATGGAAAGTGTCATGAATGAGGCTGCACAAGAGCACACGCTATCCAAGACTTCTGAGGAAAAAAAAGGTTATTTAACTTTTAGGAACACTAAAAACACAAACTGTGTCACATAAAATTAGAAATCAGTTCATAAAATAGTAATAACTGACCTGCACAATGTAAATTTCCTGAAATGTGCACTCATGTTGGCAGCAAGTAACAGCTAATGAAGGGAGTTTACAGAGCTGATTAACAAGGCCCTATGCTTTTTATTAGACTCATTTTGTTAATCCTTAAAATTAAGGAATTCCAGGTGTATGGAGCCAAGTATGCAAATGATTTCCTTCCGTCTAGCTGCTGATTTCATAAAAGGTCCTCCAAACAGTGAAATAAAACACAACATGCATAATGTGGAAAGCTTTATTACATACGAGAAAACAGTCTGGCTTTACAGAGTTAAGCACAGCGAGCTGTAAACTCACCACAGATACAAATTTGAACAAAGCTGTAAAATGAGCACAAATAAGTAAATTAAAGGAATGAATACAACAGAAGGAAAAAGAAAACAAAAGAAAAAGCATGCTTTCAGTTTACTGGTTGTCAGCTCAGCTGTTGATACAGCTGAAAACAATATACCTAAAATTAAGCTTATCAGACTAGTATAAAGCATACAGATCTCTGCTGAAGCAGAAACAGATGTAAATTGATAAAGGAAACCATCATAATCTGCTAAAGATGTACCAATTAGTCTGGTGCTGCTATGTTGGTGTCTATGCTTCTTAGGTACAATTAAACTTTAAGTACTAGCCTATAATGTATGCAAATACCTAACTCAGTTTAATTTTGGTACACAGACCTGGCACCATTAAAGTCAGTGATAAAACTCCACTGACTAAAACAAATATACACCCTCGAGCTGCTCATTACTTTCACCTCCTTTCATCTTGTCACAGTTCAGCAAAGTACTTTAACATGTGAGGAGTCCCAGTGACTCTTAAAATTAACCCTCGCTTTTGAAATTCAACAGGCTATAAAATGCTACCTTTTGGGCAGACTTCACTGCTTCTGTGTGACAGAAAGGACAGTTCATTTCCACTTGGAGGTTTTAGAGTTTATTTCTGCAAGTACCACATTGTATGTTTCAGGGTGCTTTCTTCCACGTAGACATGGACAAGCATTGCCCATCAGTCCAAATTTACACTGTGGGATGAGTGGGGCTACTGAATTCTCAGGAAAGGGAAGAATTTCCAAACAGGGAAACTGTGACTCACCTGGAGTCAGTGAAAAGCCATGAGGCCAAAACCTGGAAGCACAAGGCTGAATGAGGAGTGAGTTCAGGGGAAGGTAACATGCCGCTCTATAGGAAGTAATGAGTCCTGCGTAAGAGAGAGGAACTCCAGAATCTGAGATTGACTGTAGTTCCGATGATGTGATGAGAAAGGTACTTACTCCACATAAATAACTTAGCTGTCAGTCTCTGGTTTCTGGGTTCCATGGCAGTAGAAAGAAATAACCTGTAGTGCTTTATTAAATATATTATTTACAATGAATTTGATTCTGAGAAGGCATCTTTACTAAAATATATAGATGAAGACAGTAGAAGTGTTGTTACAACCTGAATAAGAGAGATTTCTTTCAAACAGTTTCTTTCAAAATTAGTTTCAGGATCCTGTTTTATGCACTAGGTTGAAGCAAAAGCAAAAATTACCTTTGTCCCTTGTACAGCATTCATGATTTCGGTTACTTTGGTCCTAGTATATATACCAAACTGATGTTTCTCTGGTGATACACTGAGGAAAGAAATCATTTCAATTCCAGCCAGTCTCACTCAACTTTTTAAAAGGTGCTCAAAAGAAGGAAATAATTATATTTATTGCGGCTTTACCATAACTGAGCAAAATGGCAATGATGTAAATGAAAACACAGCCATGCATGCTTCTAACGTGTTTGCACTATTCACATAGTATTCCGTGAGATGCTGATGTTTGCACCCTCATGAACTAGCTATGTTTACAGTGCATTTACTCGTGACAAGAAAAAATTGATTAAGGTAAATATTAAAAGGCTGTTATGGTTACTTTTTTCAGTCCTTCAGTAGCGCTTGTATGTTATGTGCTATGGATGAAGGGCTCCGGAGCAAAGAGTTTGAATTAAAGTCAGAAGAATGGCATGCGGTTTTTATTATAAATTTTGTCAGGGAAGAGTAGAACTGACAGTGAGTGATCACACCATGTTAGTACACAGGGCATCAGTTTGCAGGCAGCCTTACGCAGAACATGCCAGTGCTTTTTTGGTCCCTTAGGAAAGATGTAGGAGGATGTGATGTTGTGAATGAGCTTTCTCTGACAAAGGTCAAATGCAATTGTTTGCCACCTGCCCTTTGCCAAGTGGGTTGTATTTAATCTCAGCCATCATCTTTAGCAAGCTATACCAGTGAACTATATGACATACTGTGAAAAAAGCTCTTCAGATACACCTACCTGATATAATAGGCTACCCTTCCAGGTTGCAAATAAAACATTTTTGAATAAAAAACACAAGTAGCAAAAACCTTCCATCAATAAGTTTGTTATCTGGTCTGTCTTAAGAACAAAAGTCATAATAGATTTCAGCATCCGCCATAAAATCATTGTGAAATGGGTATAAATGACATTTTACAGCTGTAAAAAGTATGTCACTATAACCCAGTGGTAACAAGAGAAAATACAGCTCAGAACTGTATTAACCAATTTATAAAACAAAGAATTGTTTCATAAATTCACCTAATAATTCCAGCTAGTGAACGTGTTCAAAGTCTAAGCATTAACCAGATATACACGTACTATTATATTTTAAGAATTTTGCATAAGAATTGTCAGCAGTTGGTTTTTTGTTTGCTTGTTGTGGGTTTTTTAAGAGGAAACTAAACCTGAGACTTGAATATTAATCACTGATGTTTCAATTATATTTTATACAGTCTGCAAGCAAAAGCTCGATCCTTTTATCACATACATTACTTATGTGGATTTTAGATGAAACAAAGGGGCTTCACCTTAAGAGTGTGGTGGATACCCAAAGTTGGTTACTCTACTGTCAGTTAATGTAAGTATTAAGCATTGTAAGCAAAAATGCAATGAATTGTAGAGTTCAAACAGATAACTACATTATGACATATCGCACTGAAGCACTGTTACACCAATATCTAATTAGAAGTCTATGAATAGCACTTCCATTAATGTGATCTCAGCAACTCTGCTTTTTTAGGTGCTATTCCACTGCGCTATGAAGCTAAGCAAGCATCTTCTGTAGCAGGTAGTCCCAGAACTCAGCTTTGCCCTTGATAATGACATCTAGCTCTTATCTTTTGCAAAAGCCACGATCATTTGCAAGCTCAGAAGCGGGTTGATATCAGGTTGTGACCTGGATCTAGATTTTGGAATGCTTTCAAAAGATGTGCTTATCTGACAGAATTTTTCTTTCATGCCTCTATGCTGGTTTCATGGCTGTCGTTTTGTTTTTTTCTGAAGAGTTGGTGTGTTCTAGCTGTCCTCGTGAAATACTGGGGTGAGAAGGAGGCTATTCGTGATCAAAGCTGACTTTTCAGATTTAAAGAATTGAATTTCACCTAAAAACAGACTAAATGAATTTTTCTTTATAATGATGTTAAGAGGGAGCTAGCTGGCATTCTTCTAGGCCTTTATCTTTCTGCATACATTTCTAAGTAGATTAAGCCACTGCAGCTCTGTTTTGGGGAAAATACATCCCCAAGGAACCTCAAACTCTGTCACTCTGAGGCAGAATTTCAGGCAATGCCACAGTGACCTGCCCTGTTACTAGTCTGGGGGACTTTCCTGTATCCTGTAAAGCCAGACTGTTAACTGGCCTTGGTCAGCTCTCCTTGCACCCTATGCAACACAATGCCTAAATGCTGTTCCAAAACTCTGTGCCTGACTTTGCCCATTGTCAATTATGCCAGCTCGAGTCAGTGAAGACCAGGAAGATTCTGTAAATTCAGGTTGTTTCTTTAAGTACACGCTTATGGATTTAACATCTTATTTTTGAAGATCTGGAAACAAATTATTAGTCCCTATGGCACAGCTCTTCCAATCATCCTCTGGGCATCTTGATGCTTTCTTATGATTCATTTAACATATGAACTTATTGTAGACCTTAGGCTCGAGATGGTTAATGAAACTTAAAGCTATAGCATTTCTCATTCCAAATAAGTTTATAGTCAGAGTTCATGGTAGGACGCGCAGAGGATAAATAATTTTAACAAAGTGCAATTTTACATACAGAGAACTGTATTTGGAATAAATTACCAGAAGCAGCAATAGTGATAGCTGTCACTTCAGGAAAATTACACAAACATATGGAAGAACAAAGTAAACCTATTGGCTCTAAAAATGTTGCAGGAGTGGACTAAGCACAGACTTTGGTCTCCTTTCATGTTATAATTTTCTATTTTTGCTTTCTCTTAGAGACTAGAGCATATATTCAATCAAACTCACTGCACTAAATCTGCTATGTGGTTTATCTTGAGCTTTAACTTCAAAGCGTTTGTACCTATTAAGAAATGGATTGTTCCTCTGTAAGTGAAAGAGGAAGAAATTGTTTCCAGGGTTTAAAGATAACGCAACTGTTTTGCTATAACATGACATGCTTGTTATAATTTATATTCATTGGCTAAAGTTCTCCTTTTGCTTACCTGGTCTGGTGCACTTTTCTTATATGCGTGTGACCTTTAGATGGTGGAAAAATCCTTTTTAGAAGGAGGACAAACTGCATTATTACTGAAAGAAAAGAATCCACAGATATGGTGGTGTGACTCAGAGGTTAAATTCAGTTTCTGCCTTTCATGTGTTATGGACACTGCTCCATAACTCTTGCAGTTCATGAGGATGCTGGAAATTATCTCAAATGGGGAGATGAGAAAAGAAGAAAGGCAAGGTGAAATGTAACAATTAGCTTATTTCCTCTAACTAAAATTTTAGCCTACACTCTATTTCACTTTTCTGAGTTTTTGCTGTAGTGCCTGAATAGGTAGGAAATCATATTTTAAATGACTTTGGATCACTTGATTACCTGTGTTCCTTTAAATTTTGAATCAGCTTGTTGCATTGCAACTCATTTCAGCAAAGCATTGCATTGACAAAACACAACCACACGTGTGGGTGGCAGAGAACCTTTGGTTTGCAAGATGGATTTCCTTTTTTAAGAACGAGGAGCAAGTTGCTTTTTGGACCCAAAAGAGCTTTATGCCTACAAAACAGCTCTCATTATACTAGGCTTGATTGACTGCGAGCCTTTTCTGTTATTTTTTTTGTCTTGTTCTCCTATAGGCAAAGATCAATTGATGTCACACCTACCTGTTTAAAAGTCATGAGAAAATCTATCCTGATTGCAGCCAGAATTACAGCCTGCCACAAGCTGCCTCGTATTCAAAAACGTAATGGTTAGTCAGAACCACGGTGTTAATTCTAGCACAGGCAGAGCTCAAGATTATCAAAACATTTTGTAGAGTCGCTAAGAAAGCAACCTGAAAATCATGGAACTAGCAAAAATAGCCTGATCAGCCTAGAGATACTAGTGTCTGCAGTGCAGGATGAATAAAAAAAGGTTTTGCAAATAATGTTGCTGTAGGAATATTTAAAATATGACACTATTTCTCTTCAATAAGGAGGAAGTCTTTTCCAGGTATTGTCCTGGTAGGTGTTAGCTGCTTAGTAATGGTAAAGTGTAGCATTTTGTGTCAGAAAACAAAACAGTCCCAGAGTGGTCATGAATTGCCGGTGACGTTTAGGTGACCCAAAGTTTGACACCTTTAGGACTAGCTCTGTAAATGAAGGAAAAACAAAACAAAAAATACCTCAGACCACGTGTTAGCTGCTAGATCAGCAGAACTATGGTTACTACGGCACGTTTTTTAAAGTTGTTAAAAGTTACTGAGCATTAATTCTTGTGAGAATGAATATCACAGGCCGCTCCATGTAGAAAGAAAATGAAGTCGATGTAAAAACTGTTCCCATGGTGCAGCTCCTATCACTGAGTGCTACTGATAAAATAATTAAAACCAAGCTGATTTTGTGTTAAATGATAGCAGACATCGCAATGTAAATATGCAGTTATTGTCTGCCTTCCTCAGACACAACAGATTATAAAAATGGGTTGAACAGCTCAGAGATTACTTCCACATTGAAACTCATTGTGATGTCAAATGGTAGGAGGCCATCCAGAAAATTCTGTAGCACAATTGGTATAATATTAACTAATGAGAAATAGGAAGTTTAGAAAAATAGGGTACTCAGGAACAGTAAGAAAATGCCCCATTATCCGGCCACATAACAACAGAGGGCTACATCCTGTGGCACTGCATGTCTGCTTTGCAGGTCAGAGCCCAGGGCTGCTCTGCTCACATCTGCACTGCCTGTTATCACTCTGTTGTTGCGCCACAGTGAAGGATTAAATCAAAACTGCTCAGTTGCTGCTGTTGCTCAGCAGAAATGCCCTTCAGAGCGTTTGGGATACTTGCTGGCCATAGTGAGCTGTGTGAGGCAGGACTTTAAGACTGTTAAGAAATCAGAACCACATCTCCGCATCACAGAATTTGTTTCACTGCATCTCTGATACCACACAGAAACATCTCTCTCTCTCTCTGTCTGGGAGGTACCGAGAGCAAACCAGGTGTGTAAAGAGGCAGCTCTGCATTACAGCAGGTATCTGAGGAAAAAAGAAGAATCCTTTTTAAAATTAGGCACAACCTCAAGGGTTTTGTCTTATTCTTTCTCTCGTCAGCAGTCTGGTTGACTTACGTGCCTCCAGTTATTGAGTTATTGAGTTGTGAGTTATTGGCAACTTATTGGCATGTCTTCTAGGCTACAGAAAGTCTCTGCTGAGGTTATGAGAAATTATTTTAGCATCTACTGTATAAGTGTATGCAACTATTCTAATTAGATAGATGTTAAATTATATTTCAAATTTAGCTGGTTAATATGAAAACTATTATTAAGGAGCATTTCTTCATGTTCTAAATGAATGATTGAGTGTGTCAGTAATTTATTTTATGCAGGAACGTGAATAGGGAAAGAAATTCTAGGTGACTGTTTGGATAGTAAGTATGGAGATTTAACATTTGATTGACAATAAAAATTTCTGTTAACCGGAAAGAACTGAAGAAAGAGTCTACTCACTGACAGAGAAAATGCTTCAACATTTTAAACAAATGTTTCTTTGTTACAAAAAGGAACATTTTGTTGATTTTTTTTAAGTATTCAAAATAACAGTTTCAGAGAATCCAATGGTTTTTATATTTAGGCACCATTAAATTGATTGTTCTGAATGCCTTGAAAATTCAATCATATGAGTAACTATACACACTATTCTATTAATTATGAAGAATTGCTTACATGCATGCAGCTATAATTTTCTTCTGTTATGAAAAGCTATCCTGTATCATGCAGCTGGAGATTGTCAGGCGCTCCCTGCTCATGCAAAGACCATGCGAGACAGTGAGGGGTTTTGGTCTGCAGCACAGGAAAGCTTTGCTCAAATCTCACTTGCCTGAGTTTTGCTGTTGAGTCACTTTGCATTGTAGTTTAAAGCCACCAAGTGCCCTGCTTCTCTCTCTCTGCTACCTAAGGGCTAAATCCTTTCTCTGGGAGCAAGCTTTGCTGCTAGGATTGCCTCCCCATCTCCAGCAGGCAGCAGGACTGGGATGTCATCACCCCAAGACAATCCTGTTTGCTCTGCCACTCAGAAGGACCTGGAAAAGCCTTCTGGTGCTTGCTAGTTTCTTGGTTACTTGGTATTCCCACATGAAGTGAGGTGTGTTGTAGGTCTTCCTAATAGCTTCACTAACCTCAGTAGAATCTTAGTAGAACCTTAGTTCTCTTCTTACTTAATTCAGAAAAAACTTTTTTTCAATTATTGTGAATTCATACTGTATTCTTGACTGAAGTGTTAGGATATTTCATCATCATTATAAAACAAATGGCATTGAAACATGAAAATATTGTCATAATTGTAACTTCAAGTCAAAGGAAAATATGATCTTTGGTTTAAGGCTGAAATTTTCCTCTGAAAAAATAATAAATTCCAACAAATACTGCCAGGGATAACCAAGACCCTGTAAGAAACCAGAAATCTGATTACCGAATCAAACTCTTTGTTGTTATTGTCTGACTATTTCTGAATTAGAGGCAAGGAAATAAATACATTCATACTTGGTCACAACTTTCACTGCAGTTCACTGCCCTCGGAAAACTTTTGTTTAGTTTCTCATGCGTCCAGCAGAAATTTTAATTTCCTTTTCCCCACTGGAGGACTGTTCCAACTCAGGAATTGCAACGTCCTGGCAGTTAACGAGGCCTACAAACAAAAGAGGGGGAAAAAAGGAAAAGAAAAAAAAAAAAAAAAGAGTTTTAGTACTTGGGATTTAAACTCTTTGAGAGAAACTCAAAGTTCTGCAACTTCAGTTTAGCAATGACTCTTCTGCAAACCATGAAGTGTTTCCAATTCAAACTTCTATCAGTCAAAACAGAATTTCATTTTTTAGTTTGGTGAAACTCAAGCATAAAAGCTTTTTTATTGTAATGATAGGTGAGTGTATAATAAATTTGAAGATAGAGGTTTTAAAGGCCATCTTCTAGCTGAGGTTTCTTCAGCGTGACAGTAAAACAAGAGCTGAAATTAATCTAAGTGTCTGGGTAAGGATCCAAGTATATTTATTAATAAAGATTATTCAAATATGCAGTTTCACTGCCCGCTGTGCAGAAGCTGTGAGTTAGGAGCAGCACCTTTGTTCCATAAACATAACTGTGTTGTACTCTTCCAGCAGAATAATGCACATTTGCACTGAGTGAAATCTATCATGTTCCAGAGGTCAACATGACTTAGTCACCCCTTAATTCCCTCTTTAAGTGCTGCTTTGAGAGATTCCCAGTCCTTGTGCTTATGTCTTGCCCCTGGGAAACCCCCCAGTTCATAGCAGTAGCTCTGGGGGCTTGTTACAGCAGGACTTATTCCATCAAAAGAGAGTCTAGAAACCTGTCCCACTGCCTAGCAATCAGCACAGCCAACGCTTCCTTCTCAGCTGTAGAGATAAAATGGTCCAATATAGTGTAAGCTGTGTTGCTGCACAGGATGACTTGAAAGTGCTGACTGTCTGAGGTTGGAAAGCTCTTACATATAGTAACATTATGAAGAGGTCACCCCTTATGAAATTCTCATAATAAAGTACACCACAGAAAATTCATTAGAATGCTGTTCAGTTGCTGTTAATGATATTCCAGCAAGTATAATTATATTTCTCTAAGACCGTTACTACATAATTATGCATCTGGCATAAACTACATTATGTCTTCTCAGTACTGAGAGATGCATTGTTAACAACGAAAAAAAAAAAACATGCATAAAGCAAACTTCAGATCAGATATGAAACTCACAGATGCAAATATTTGGTCAAGGTACATATTGCTGCTTACGAGAGGATACAGTACCAACATATTCAGTGTAGTGCGTACAGATGTTGATAGATGGTAGTCTGATCCTACAAAATCTATATATGAGACCATAGCTGAAAAACTATTGCTAGCATCATTGGAAGTCTTGAGAGTCCATTGATTTTGTAGATACAAAAGTAAATGATGAGAAGAATAACAGACTGCAAAAGAAGATGCCTTGCAGGCTGACAATTTTCAAATTTATTTTGCAGGAGTGGGTTTGAAAGAACACCACTCTTATGACCACTGTCAAAGTTTTACTGAGACACAAGGGTAGTACCATCGATAAAAAATCTAAAGTGCAGGAAACAGAATGTGAAACTCTCTTGAACCATATCAAACCATAACTTCAAGTAAATTTCTCAAATAAGCTGTAGGAAGATGTTAATTAAAAGTACAATTGAATTCCTAACTGTGCATCTAGGACTCTATAATTTCTACCATATCACCAAGATAATTCCTCCTACAGTAGAGAAAAAGGAGCACATTTCATTCAAATCCGTAGTTACGTGCAGATTAGTATAACAAAGCTCACACCCCGATGTAACCAGTAAAAATTCCCTCTATTTTCAAAGGGACAATCCCTAATTGTTTTGAGACCTTTTACAATAAATAATCAAATAAGTTTTGATTGTTTAAAACATATAGCTTTCCAGGGACCAAAGTGTTGTCATTGCCATAGCTGCCTTTAACATACAAAAAATATTCTAAACTAGTTTCTGCTGGTTCTGAAAGGTGCCTGAACCAACCCACAATATTTGCTTGTCACCGTTGATCTGAAGTTGCTTTTTCTCAACTTTCATTTCGCCTTGATCCTGAAGGAGGTTGCTAAATTCATCCAGAACCTTCATCAGTCAGTGGCAGTTTGCCTCATCAGAGAGTGAAATATGTTCCCTGTTCAAAATCCATAATTCTTGCTTGAAACACATTGGAATACAGTGTTGAAAAAACAACTTCATATCTATAATCAAATCACAACACCTAGTTATGCTGGTAGTAAATAAAACTGGGGTTCAATATCAACTGCAGCCATCAGAGTATCTAACCACTTTAGTAGATGAATGGATTAATTAAACATTACATTAGACACTGAAAATTTTCTTCTGTTAATCATTTGCTTACTCGTCTTGAGGTTAGGATAAGTGGTGGACTAACCTAATCTGAATTTGTTCCTTTTTAGGCCCCATGCTTGGAAAGAGCCTTACTGTATTCCCTCACTGGTTTGCTCACAGCTGCACTGACTGACAACTTCTCCTTTCAAAGCTCTGACAGCTTTTCTGAACTTATAAAAGCATCTGCTGAGTAGTAAAATCCTCTAGATGCTGCAGGTGATAATATGGCTAATCATTGTGTAAACTCACTTTATAGTTTGCCCTTGATATCAGACTTCTTAAAACTAACAAAACTACATAATATTAGCTGAAGTTTGGGAGTAAGCATTTGCAAAATCTTTCTATTTATATTGTCATCCATATCTTCAAAGATAGTGTCAATGAACATTCCACATCTTGCATTTCAAGAGAGCAGCAGAGTGCCACAGCTGGCCATCATGTTTTGCAAAGCAGTGACTTTGTCATTTGCTATAGTAGCCAAAGCAAATTAATACGTGTCATACTGCAAAACATTGTTTTAAACTCATTGAAACTTACTACATTGCATTACAGAATATACCAACCCATTTACATGGACTGTACACACTGCCAAGTGTAATTCCATGAGGGTTTTAATTGCTGGAGATCTGTGTCATGTACTTGATGTGCAGGAACCCTCATGTCTACCCAGAGGTTTCTGAGGGAGTTCATGAGTGCCTTTGGGTAAACAAAGCATTCAAAGTGACATCTCTGTATCTTATCTGCTATACATTGAAAGTAATCATTTGAAATTAGCATTTTAAGGAGATACGCTTTCGTTATCAAAGACTAGTCAATAAATAAAACCACTGTGTTTTCACTAAGAATGTATGATCAGATATCTAGTCTGTGATTTTGCTGGAAATCACAGTTGATCACTTATTTTATGAAGAAAATCAGTATCTGAATCCTTTTTCTTTTAAATGCTATAAATTAAAATCAGTGGAGCCTGTTAAGTGCAGCTTCACAAATTAATATGAAATATAGTGCTTTTTCATAGGCTTTGAAAACCAGATTTAAAAGCATATTGGTGTTTGTGCACAGCAGGCAATAATGATCCATTATCCTGCAAGCAGAGGAGCTAGCAGCAACACATAAATAAGAAGCAATTGGACCATCTGCTTTGATTTCTGTAGCATCCCCAGAGGATGTGAGCAGGAGCTGACACTTCTCTCCATCTGCCCTTACATTATCAATTACAGTTAAATTATGCTGCATGCTACAAGGCTGGCAGATATGGATTGTAGATTGTGGCACCTGAAAAATATAGAAGAAAATACATATGTTGCCAGCCAGCTGTTTATTTACAAGTTCTTGACATTCTTCCTCACTTTCTCTGCTGATGCCTTTTTCTAAAGCTTCTAAGGGACATCTCAGCTTAGTGTGAACTAGAGAAGAAATTATGTGTACCAGTATAGCATCGTGTACAAAATATTCCCGTTCCCTATTTTGTGATTGAATTCTGAATGCAACACAGGGCATCAGGTAGAGCAGATTTTAAATTATCAAAAAATAAGTCCTGAGTACCTCTGTGTCATCTGCTCTAGCCTGTGTTTATAAAGAGCAGGGGGCAGTGCAACCTGTACATTCTTTTGTAGCTTAGAAATATTGTGTAAAACTGTAACTGTTATGAAATGTTAAGTGTTTATGAAGGCTCTGAGAGTGGCAGAAGCTGGAGCTGAAGGCCATGGTTGCTGTGTGCTGCAAGCAGGCACTTTGCTGAAGTGTCTTACTGCAACCCATAGGAATGCTTCTCCCTTTCGACCAGGGATAATTTTGTTCTAAGTTCATTCAATTTTCGACCTGCTTGATGGATGGTTGCCAGTCGTGCTGAATTGCATTTTGGTTTTGTGGTATGGTATTCTGGCCATCGAAGCTGACATATGAACACTACTTAACAACTTTCCTTTTGCCCTGACTGCAATTGGAAGCCTGGCACATTCATCAATTGCACTAGCCAGTTAGCCAAGGGATGCTCTAAGGCAAATGCACTCCAAACTTTGGACATTCTGCCTTTCTTGTAGTTTCTACTACTACTCCTTGTATTTCCAATATCATTAGTGCTCTCATTAAACAAAGCCTTTAGCAAGTGCTACAAAATAATAAAACTGATTACATATATTATGTTTTAGATAGCCTCTTGCCAAAGCTGTCTGATGAGCGCAGAGGATTAGAATACTGCAAAAGAGAGAAGTTACTGGGGGTGGAGAGCTGAGGAAAACACTCTGAAAACCTCAGAAATAAAAGGTTGAACACAATGTTGCAAATAGCAAATAGTAAAATAGAGTCTAAAGAAGGGATCCTTGTGACAAGCTGTTATAAGCAATTTAAAGACATTTTCTCTTCCTGAAGTTCCAGCACAGGACTGTCATGGGTGAACTTTGGGAGTTCCAGAAATGGAAGATATACTATCTTGCATATATTCTGTATTTTCACACTTGCGTATATTCTACTTGTTTTGCCTTTACATACTGGGACCATTTTCCAGTAGCAGTAGTGCTATTTGAGGAGGCTGCACTGTGGGTTGTGTCCAGTGCGTCACCCTACAGGACTTTCTGGATACCATTCCACCCTCCTTGAAACCAAGGCTTTTCGTTATTTTCACTCTAGAATGTAAGATTTTTCCTTAATGGTTTCTCTTCAAGGCCCTTTCCCCTTCCCCTCTCATTTTAATCCTTTCTTCCTTGCAGTTTTGTTTATACCTGCCCCATTACAACATTGCCTCTCTACGAGTTTGCCTTCTGTGTGTTACACTGATAAGCCAAGATTTTCAGGGTGAAAAAACATCGTTCTGATTGACTTCGCACCTGCTCATTTCCCTATGTTAAGATGATAATACTACTCTCTATTTTAAAGCCTGAAGCAGCTGGCTCTATCAATGTTGTTATCCTTGGCACAGGCTTGGAGGAAATTCTCTCTTTATCAAGCCACTGTTACGAAATATGTCCTTGGATGAGTGGACCCCCCCTCCACTACTGATCACAAAGCCCAGACTAGAGGAGCAAACTGAGTCCAATTAGTATAATTTTTCTTAGAACTTTAACATTCTTGTGAAATGAGACTTGGCCCCATTCGCTCCCAGTCTTCAGGACTTTATTCTGTCTGTTTTAATGTAAGCTGTAAGTTTTTGCATGCTTGCCTGTGTCTGGCCACTTGTCTATGCGGGCCTGCTTAGAAGATTAAATTGTATTGCTCACAAGTGACTAAGATAACAGGCTATGAGTCTGCTAAAGATGCAAGTGCGAATAGCAGCCTACAGGACTAACCATATACAGTGACTGTGTTGGAAAAGGTTTTATTTTAAATGAAAATGTCTCCAGTTCCAGGCTTACAATATTTATATAATTATTGAATAAATCTTTTTGTTGTTGTTGTTGTTTCTTTTTGCTGGTTCGTTGCTATAAAAGCTGTCTCAGTATTTATTTTCTTTCCTTGTGGGGAGAAAAAATAATAGGAACATCTTTATTGTACCATGTACTATCTGAATTCTGTAACTCTCTGGTGTCTTGCAGCACCCTTCTAACAAAGTTATGGTAGACTTTAAAAAGGCAGATTTTTCCAGTGGAGCAATAAGAGTGAAAAAGACCAGCCAAATAGTCTAAACACATTTCATGTTGTGGATATAGCTTACAATAAGCCATCAATAAGAATATTCATATCTTTAAGAAAATTTTTATTTTCTTAGTCTTTGCTTTTTTTAAAGTTCATTTGTGTGTGTGTGTGTGTGTGGTTTGTTGGTTGTTTTTTTTCCAGTTCTATGAATTAGACCTTTAATTTGCATGTTTATATATAGCATGTAACTACGTGAAGAACATTAGTCTTGTAGCTTACATACATGGTCCATAAAACTAGAGTTATTAGCTCAGTGGGTAATTCTTTCTATGAAATTATTATAATAGCTTTGAACAAGGATTTCCATTACTGTAGTAAAATAAGTAACAGTTATGTATATTATATTTCATTTTTCCATAGCAACATTTGTGTTTTGAAAGATTGTCTCTCAGAAATTGTATATCTTTTGGGCAGGGAGAGGCAATAAATGAATGTGCATATTGTTAACAGATGCATTTTTAGGAGCAATGCACTTTATGAATCTGTAACTGAGCTAAAAACTCACTGAAGTCAAAGGATGGAACACCTCCTTTATGAGAACAGGCTGAGAGAGTTGGAGCTGTTCAGACTGGAGAAGAGAAGGCTCTGCAGGAACCTCATTGCAACCTTTCAGGATCCAAAGGGGAGCAATAAGAAGGAAGGGGTCAGACCTTTTAGCAGGGTCCACAGTGATAGGAGAAGGGGAAATGGTTTCAAACTAAGAGGATAGATTTAGACTGGACATAAAGAAGAAGTTTGTACAATGGTGGTGAGGCACTGGCACAGGTTGCCCAAAGAGGTGGTGGATGCTCCATCCCTGGAAACATTCAGGGTTGGGGTTCTGAGCTCTGATGGAGCTGTGGGTGTCCCTGTGCATTGCAGGGAATTGGACTAGATGACATTTAATGATCTCTTCCAATCCAAACGATTCTTTGAATATTCTGTCTTTTTATAGTTTTTTATGAGATTTTTTTTTTCTGATTAGTCTAATAGACAAAGCACCTATTTAAAATCAATTTAAGATTAATTGTGAGATGTTTTGTAAACTATGGAAGATGAGTTCTGTCTGTGTCTAATTCCAGAACGGAGGTTCAAACACCATGAACGCTGTATAACATCTGTGCCTCTGACGCCACTGTGTGTGCTCTAAGTAGAATGAGAAATTGCCTAAGAGAGGATTCCAAACTGTCCTATTAAAGTTCAATAAAAAGTAAGGCCCTTTCATGCTTCTAACTCTTTACCTCTCTTTAGCAGGTTACCTAAATCCATGTTTTCTTCTGGCACTGGGCTTGAAATCTCTGACTGCAGAAATCAGGCTCCTGCTTTTTGCCAGAACTGGCCCCCTGGAGACCAGTGCTGAAGCAGAAGTAAAACAGGAAGGGGAATGGCTGTAAATTCTGTAAGTTGGAACTTTAAAAAGTCCAGACTGACAAATGCCAGTACTCTGTGATTGATTACAATTAAATTAATCAATTCCTACCACCTCAGGGACCACTTTGACTAGTGAGGAGAGGTCTGAGCTGCTCATGAACCCCAGGCCCACAGCAGGTCCTGAAGGTCGGGCCCTTGGCTGTGTTGGCATTTGGGGGGCACAGGCATTCCTGCCATCACCTGGTGCTTGGCAAAGCTGTAAATCCCTTCCCCAGGCAATTCTGAAATGTTTTTGGTTTGAACTGGAATGTAAGAAAGTGCCAAAACCTCAGGTTGTCCCTGAAACGGGAATAATTTTGTCCACCTATCCCAGCTCAAGGAGTGAAATGTTTTCACTTAGGCTCACCATCTCCCTTTTTCATGCAGACAGCAATTAATTCTAAGACCTTGTTTGTTTCTAATAGCTTTTGATAGAGCAAATGGCAGATAGGTATGCATTATCAGTTCCCTTCCGTCCAAACTTGTGTATGTAGAGACAACAAATACAGCTATTTTTAAATCTAAAAATACTAATAAATCCTTTTCTTCTAGTTCAACAAGTGTCTAGTGTCTTTTCAGGGGTGTCTTTCAGTGTCTTTTCAGGGGAAGAAAGGGAAAGGCACAACTTCTAAATCTGCTTTAACCAGTGCCTTTTGTATTTCAATTGCTCTGAACTCTGAATTCTCTCTCATGCCAACAGAATATCTTTTCAAAAGCCAACTGATTAAGTAAATAACTTTGCAGCATGTGAAAGTTCTTGTATTTAATTTGATGAGATGGAAACTGCATCTCCCCCTTAAAGTCTAATTAACATGGAGACTATCTTCTCTGATGAGTTCATAAGCTGTTCACAGACAGTTGGGATGTAGCAACTTTGCAAGACACTGTTTAAAGATCTCTGACATCTGAGAAAGCCACAAAATCCAATAATCCTACTTTCAGAACTCCAGGGTGTCCTCTGAGATCAATCTCATATCTAAACATCACATAAAGGGAGTGCATTGCGTTATAGACTGGTTTCTATTGAACACCAAGTGAGAAGCAGCATTAGACATTCCCGAAGAAGAGCTTTTATCAGGGGAATAGAGAAGGTTGTTGGATTCTGAAAATTGTATCTGTGATTAAAGAAGCACTATGAAAATTATCACATTTTTAACAAATGCCAGCCTATCCTCCATATAGGATATAGCTCTCCTGAGTGTATTCAGCAAATTATATATTAGGAATAAAGTTGAGCAGCTATTATGTTTATCTGTGTGCATGCACAGAGTGGGCATTAATTCTCTTCTCTTTAAGTACCAGGCTATCCCCCAAAACACCTTTTCAAGTAGTCCTGGGCTCTGTTTTCGGTTGTGCTATTTGTCTACATAAATTTAAATACAATTTTACAATAACTTCAAATACGATGAAACTGTCTATAAAAGAAGGTCATGTAGGATTAAAGCTGTGTTGGTATTTTCATTATTCCTTCGTACATATTTTCATATTCAGGAATTCAGGAAATTTTCTCACCTTCTACGGTGATATTTCTCAGCTTTATTTGTCGTAATTTTATTAATGAATCTGAGCATTAAAGGTCTTTGTATCTACTCCACAACAAAAACAAAACTAAAAAGGATCTGGTGCTATACGCTTAAATAGGGCTGTTTAACCCAATATAGCAGGCAAGGTGTGGAGTTATTCCAGGATACCTCAGGGGAACGCACTTCAGGAGCATGTTTTACTTTGCTCCCAACAGGAAAAATTCTCACGCTGTCGGCTGCAGCTTAATGGGGCGTAGAAACTCAGTTGGAGACAAGAATTCTTCTCCCAGTGTACCTCTTTGCAGGAAAACTCAAATTCAGTTTTCATAATTTGTTAACTAATTGAAAATTTCAAGGGCATAATCAACGTGTGAAGATTCAAGGCAACTTTCCAGTGGCTAGCCTTATTTCACTTTTAGGTGGAGACAAAGTTAATTTGGTGCTTTTATTTCGTAAACGACGCAGTTAATATGATTTTTGTTGTTTTCCTTTCTTTCTTTTGTTTGCTAAATATGTGTTTCTCAGCCTTAACTCCACATAATCATTTTGACAAAATTTCTGTTTGGTTTTGAGTTGTTGCATTCACTTGGTAAAATGATACAAGATTGCAACAAATAATTTATATATACCCAAAGAAGGATCGTAAGAGCCAGTTCTCGATATTGACTTTTCACATAGCATAGTATTTGGTATTAAGCTCTAAATTCTTAAATGGACCGTCCAGATTCAGATGTAGCCTGAGCGTGTGTCAAGCTGGATAACTGTTCATACAAGCTAATATTCCTACATGCATTGGTAATGAATGCAGCAGTGTTCAAATACCACAATGCAGATACATTGCTGTGATTATTAAAACAGTTGTGGTATTCAAATATGTAATAGCAAAAGTCTCTTTGGATTATAACCTCCGGATTTCTAATATTTACCTCTGAAAAATAAGAGCAGTTTTTCTGGAAATTACATTTAAGATTTTGGATTCTGCCTCAAACTTTTAATGTTCGTAACTATTCCCATGTTGGACTCCTCCCTCCTTTCCAGTGCCTCTCTGTCCTCACCAAGAAATATCAGTGTTGAGAGACGCAACGTTTATGAGCAAAAGGAAAGTAGTAGTAATGAATGCAGTAAATTAAGCAGAAATATTTTGTGCAGGACTAAGAATGAGTAGTATTGTGTACTAACTGTGCCAGACGTCAAAAAAATACCAGTTTAACGCGTCCTCTGGGAAACATGATAAGTTGATGTAAATAATGACTACAGAATAATCAGAGTAAATAAGATTTATTCTTTTAGATTTGCAGTTAGTAGGTGATAGCTGTTTAATACTAGCATAATTCTACCAGAATACAAACAAGGGGACAGGAGTATACTCTGCATTCAAATCTGCCCAGAAACAATGTGCCAGTAACACAAAAACTGACAAAGGACTCCACGCAGTCATTTGTCTCATCAGTACTGTACTTAGAGGACAATCCCCTCTTTCATACAGCTGCTACAAACTCTCAGCGCATCTCTTTACCCTGAAGCTGTTTCCTCGTTAATTTTCTGGTAGTTGGGGTGTTCCACTGAAGCATGTATCCCATTTTAATGCCTTTAATATTAACAGTGAGCACATATTTACATTCACAAACCTGCTGCTGGGACTTAGAGATCTAGAATGAAAATACAGTATTTGTGCTGCCACATTAGAATGTTTCCTAAGTGAAACTACAGCTACTGTGGTTGTGGAGACATTTTTTGGTGTATTTGCTGGAAAACTTAACTCTGACATCCATTTCCACTTGTGGAGGAGTTAATCAAATCGTGGTTTAAGACAATTTAAAATTCTTTTAATACTTTTTAATGGCATACATGTTAATTACATTTCCACTCTATTCTTTGACTTGAGTCAATATGTATCCAATGTGAGAGCAGTTCATTTATATATAAATTGATATTCTGTCCCTCATTACCTATATTTCTAATGCATTTTGATACATTAGTAAATAGACTTGTCTGATTAATCATTAGCACATGAAAAGAATTAGCTGTCTGCTGCCAAATGGAACTATTGATAACGATAATAAGACCAGCTACTGTATCATCTAGAAGCTGGTGTTTTGCAGGAAGGCTGAAAATGTGTGGTATTCCATTTGTACACTAAAGCTGAGTGACAGAAGTCATTTGTCTGTGTGAAAGAAAAATAATAATTCCTCCATATGCCTTCATGTATTCAAACCACTATAATATCATAATACCTTTATACTAAGGGTATTGACTGGATTGCTTTCATGCCATCTTCAGTTTGTTATTCAGACTGAGGAAAAAAGTTAAAATGTATTTTCCTACAAAGCAGTATGTCTAAGCTTCTAGGATAAATATGCAGAGAAAAAAATTAAAGCAAAAACTCTGTCCTGAATAGTGTGTCATCTTACTAACGTAAGTCAGCCAAGCCTGCCTAGAAGCATCACCATGCAATGTATGAGCCAGAATTATCAGCTGTGTTCGCCGCTGAGTTAGAAATGCTGGTCAGCAAGGAGAGCAGCACAGCACAACCAACATTGTCTGATATTATTCAGAAAGTAAATGTTTTGGCTTGGTTTGATTTTGCATTTAGCTTTCTAGCGCTTAGAATCTTGGACGTAGAGAGATCGACTGTAATTATTACAGATGTGTCTGCATTTTTAGAAAGTGTTTGGGAACTGCTGAGTCCCAGCATGAACCACTGATTGAGCACCTGTGGAAAGGACCCGCTCAGCCATGGGAGCACAGGTGAAGGTAATTCAGCTCTGCAACTAGAAGGGGTGGAGCCTGGCTGCACTTCTCTTAGACTTCATTGAAGGGCTGACTCCCACTGGGGAAGGGTTTCATCTTACTTTTGTAGTCCTTCCTGTGAGCCTAGATCTTTGGAGATAGGTGAGCATCTTTCCTTTCTTTTGTAGCACCATCCCATCTGTGTCAATCTTCCTAACTATAACAGAAAGCTTTTTGAAACTTTGGAAAGCAGTAATCTTCATATTTCAAAATTAAAACCAATCATTTCAGTTTAAGTCCCTTTCCACGTGATGCATGAAGGAGATGGGAGTAGTGTACTGAAAAGCAGATTTATTCAGATAAGGCGAAATGCCATTTGTCTGCAGTATCTTAAAACTGTTGCTGCTAGGAAAGTAAACGTTATAAAACACAGGACATAAAATAATCCCTACATTTTTCATGGGGGGCCTTAAGTATGATAGTGATGGTTTTGGTCCTTTTATTCTGAAAGGCAGGTAGATATCTCCCTGGAATTCAAATTTCTGACTCTTCTTGTGATGGTTTGGGATAAGAAATATGAGAGTGCAAAATGCTGCTCTAAGCGTATTCAGTGAAAGTAGCGCAAGGCTTATAAGATAATATGAATGTAGGAATGGTGTGTAGTGAACAGAAATGGTGTGGGCAATTATATTTGTAAGAGTGAGATACTTAATATTCAAGTAATTAAAGTACAGCTTTAGTAAGCAGAGTATTATGAAACACAAAATTCAAACAGAGGAGAAGAAGCAATCAAAAAACCCCACCTGTGTGTAGTGTTGGGAATGGCAGCCTGGATATGTACATGTGTTTTTCTGAGGCAGGAAGTGATGGACCAGGACCGATAAGTCAAATATAAATGGCAAAGGAGCTATTTTCAGATCTTTTTAAAATTCAGTTGAGAAGAATATGTTCAAATGTTCCATTTCGGAAAATTCAAAAGACTAAGTTTGTTCAGAATAAAGACCTAATCGGCAATCTCTTTAACCGTTCCCATATTTAACTCAGAGTATGAGTAAGGCCATTTATGTTAATACAGATTCACAGGATGGGGCAGTGAACTTTGCTGTATTCAGCTTTGTTACTGCCTTATTTATGGTGTTTAGATTGCACAGTATCAGTGCTTCCTAGGTTCACTTACCAGTGCTTTTGAGACTCTGTCCAGGGACCTAATTAGTGCTTGAATTTGCAGTTCTCTTGTAAGAAAAGTGCTACATTTAACATAAGTCAATGGGACTTTTACTTTTGCAAAGACTGTTGGATCAGTCTCTTGCTGTATACAAGAAATATTTCAGCTCAATGACCTTCTCTTTGCCGTATTTGAAACTGAAGCAAAAAGAAGGTCATTGTTTCATGAAAAATATTAAAAATTCATGATATGTTTTGGTTTCTGCACTCGGATTCCTGGAGTAAATAATACAAATGGTATATTTTCAACATGTCTCTTAGCAATTACTGTATATTATGTAAATACTAGCAGGTAGCATACAGTAAATCTGTAACCGAAGAAATATTGCCTTGAAACAGACAGATTTTAATTGAGAAACAGTGAACTTTTTGTGCCTTTTTACTAGTCTCAGATTCACAGTGTAACTAATCCTTAATTTCCTAAGACGATACACAGAGAAACTGTAAAATGCCATTCTCAGTGTTCAGGGAATAAAGCAAGCAGAGATGACATTTTAACTAAAATAAACAACTTGACTAAAACCGGTATTGTAAAGTGCAAGCCTGGAAATCCCAGCTTAATTGTGAAAAAGGAAAAATGCATCCTCACGATGAAGAAAGACGCACCGTCAGCAGCATGTACTGAGGGGAAGAGATTAGATAAACACCAACTTACTGCAGTGATGTACCTTCATAGAAAGCAAAAGTAATAGACCCCAAGTTCCGTAGTCCATGACTATGTATTGATTTTTTTTTTTTTTCTTACTCAATGCAATAACGTTCCTAAGGTTTCAATGAAATACTTTTCCTAATAAATTACCTCTTGCCAGTATTGCTTTGAAAGAAGCATACTTCCATGTTAAAAGTAGCATGCGTAAGCTGTGTTTTACAGAATAATACAGCCTGATCTTCAGTGCAGTGCCCTTCATGCACAGGCTGTATGGCAACTGGTACTTGTTCAGCAATGTGAGAAAGGTCTCTGGGTCGTAGTGACGGCTAGCAGTGAGGAATAGACACACCGGGTGAGTGCACCTCTTTAAACACCACATAAACTACCTGGAAGTGACTTTTTTCTGGTAGTTTCACAAGGTATCACACATTCCTGATTTTCATCATTTAGTAACAAAATATTTTTTCTTTTGACAACAGTTCAGGAAAAAAAATCATTACGAAACCAGCCTTTAGATACTAGCGAAAGCAAAGGTCTTGCTACTTATTTTTCTCTAGAGTTCTGTTTGACTCAATGATTTCCATGTCCCAGAATCAAAGTTCTCCACAAGTAATATGCTAGACTTGTGCTTAGGCATATCAGCTGTCTTTACTTCTGATATTTTATTAACATCAAAAGAAACAGGAACAGGATAAAAAAAAAAAATAAAACGACATCAGCAAAACACTATGAGTTTCCAGAAAACTTACTTAGCAGCCATTTCCTTTTGCTGCAGTAAAGCAAGTGAACTTCTCCACATATTGATCCATTTTTGCACAATAGTGCTGTTGCACTGGAACCATGGAGCATTAAGGTGCCCTGTGCTTTGAAACACAGGTTTCTGAGGGACAAGATTACATCTAGAAGTTTTTATCCAGATGTGATATTAGGTTTGTGTGTGTGAAGTCTGAGTTTAATTTCTTGAAGGTGTATTTGCTATGTATTTCCATCAGTTCACCAGTAAGTCAGTAAATCAATCTGGGTAATGGGGGTATATGTATTTTTTTATCTTTTGGTGCGTTGTTGTTTTTGATTGGTTGTTGTTGTGGTTGTTTTGTTACTTCAAATAATTTTTTTTCCTATTCCTATGGGAATAGGAAAGTGACAATGTGACATAATATAAGATTTTAATAATACTAAATGAAATGGCATGTAAAAAATGAAGATTGTGTGTCTGAATATGGAAATACAATATATCACTGCATGCTTCAAACTCTGAGTCCCTGATGCTGCTATATATGTAGGGCTGTGCTTACACACCAAAGAATATACCATGACAATGAACCAAGACCTTCTGCTTTACTTTTCTATCTTAGCTTAGAGGAAATGAGAAGCTGCCTACTAGGGATTGAAAGCAATTTCCCTTTTTATTTGGAGCTTGTTTTAAAAGACTGAAGTAACCTTGACTTCAGTGAGATGTCCCTTTTATAAAAAGGCAACACTGATATTGTTAAATGTTGAAGAAGCAACTTGGCATCTCTCTAGCTAGGCTGCTATTGGAAAATATGGTAGAGAAACGGAAAATACAACACTAGGATTTGGTATTGACGTTGAATGTAAAATAATTTGTTGCAAGATTGGTTAATGAGTTACTATACTGAAGAGTAGAATCTGATTTCTGTGAAATTTAAATCCAGTGTCTGAAAAAAGTACTACCTAGTCTAGTGGTATGACACCGTACTTATATTTTTCATATGAGAGATGACAGCCAAAATTAGCAAAAACTGATGTGGAGGAAAGCTATGGTTTCTTTAGGCAAAGTACCTGGGAGGGCTTCTTTCTCCACTTGTGGGTTTAAAAGCAGTCAGCCATTTTGTCTGGGGCTCTATATGCTGCAGGAGAATGAACAATTCTAAATATTTATGCTCTGAAGATTCCCTATCCCAAATGTATGATGAATGGCGCAGTGCTAAAGATACCTGTCTTTTTGTTGTTGTTTTTTAAGTGGAATAATTGGTTTGGGGAGACTTTGATTTTGTGTCTCATATTAACATCCACATGTTTATAGCAAGTAAATAGTTCTGCTGTTATTCTTTGTCAAAACTACTACAAATGTGTTTTTTATTTTAAAGGTTACTCGTTTCATTCTAAATGGATTAGTATTTTATTTTATAAGCCCTAGCAAATGTTTTATAATGGAAGGTTAACCCTTAAAATAAACTAAATGCATGTTCGATGATTAAGTGGCCTGTTCATTTCCATTGAAGAAACTATATAAATTACTTAAGAGGCACATGGACTTTATTTATGAAGCTTATAGATTGCTTTCAAAGTTCATTGACAAGGATCCTTAAAAGTGTACTCATACCAGATTATATTGAAATATTTTAAATTATTTTTACCATGATTTCTGAGTTACAGATATAAAATGGTTCAAAATGGTTGGCAAACCATGTTATGCTTGTTCTATTTCAGTTAGTACTAATTTGATTATACCATTGAAAAAGGTTTTTTAAAGCCCTCATGCTCTCTTATGGTATTTTCTGGAATTTTTACAGCATAAGTAAATACGCTGAAAAATGTGGAGTAAAAATACTATTAACAGTAAAAGTAACATGACATTTAAACATGTTTAAACAAATTTATTAAAACGGTTGACATTTATTAGTAAGTATTAAATAATATGAAGTAATCTGCAATACTGGATAGGAAGATTACACATTATAGCAACTTAGGCTTTGTATCATGAAAAAAGATGCAGAAAAATGCATCCTAGTATCAGAGAATCACAGAATAGCTTGGGTTGGAAGAGGCCTCAAAGATCATCTTGTTCCAACTGCCTGGCTGTGGCAGGATTGCCAACTGCTAGATCAAGCTAGATCAGGCTGCCAGGGCCCCATCCAAACTGGCCTTGAACATCTCCAGGGATGGGGCATCCACAACCTCTCTTGGGCATCCTATTCCAGAGCCTCATCACCCTCTCAGAGAAAAACTTCCCCCTGGCATCTAATATAAATATTTTTTTCCTTTACTTTAAAACTGTCCTCCCTTATCCTATTGCTATCTACCTGCGTAAAGAGTTGGTTTCCCTCCTGCTTATAATCTCCCTTGAAATTTTGGAAGGCTGTAATGAGGTATTTCTGCAGCCATATCTTCTTCTGGAACAAGCCCAGCTCCTTCAGCCTATCCTCTTAGGAGAGGTGCTCCAGCCCTCTGACCATTTTCGTGGTCCCTCTGGACCCTCTCCAAAAACTTCACATCTTTCCTGTGCTGGGGAGCCCAGACCTGGAGGCAGTACTCTAGCTGGGGACTCACAAGAGCCCCCTGATTAGGCAGCCTGTAGTAGACCCCAACCACCAGATGCCTCTTTTTGGTCCTGTCCCTAATTTTTCACCCACAAGCTCCCCTCCTGCTTTTTGTCACCTTGGCCAGCTTTGAGATGGCTGCTGTCAAATTCACTGTCCTCCATACGCTGCTATATCTGCAGCAGGCCTCCCTTGTTTCCCCATGTCTGAGTTGTGCCTGGTGTTGGCTTCAATGCTGGGGCTGGTGGTGGAAGAACCACAGGAGCTGCGAGTTGACACTAAAGAGGAAGAGCAGCAGAACCATCCAAAAGAAAAGAGCCAAATAATGACAACCATTAGTTTTGTGCACAAATGGAAAATAAAGGGACTAAAGAGGCAAACTGACCAAGAAGGCATTCGTCATACACTGTATTCATGCTGTAATGTAAAGACAAAAATAAGTATTCTGCCTTGGGTAAAGTTCTGCGCTGTGGGACACAGAATCGCTTTCTCTCTTAATGCCAATGGCAAAATGGTAGACAGGAAGAAGTAATAATATATCAAGTGAATGAAGGCATGCAGTTCTCCTACGAAAAGGAAGATACATATAGGATGGCTTTGAGAGATCCTAGGCTGATGCATGTAAAGTACATGTACATTGCAATCATTCAGCGTACTCATTGAAGTATATTATACCAGTTTAATTTCCATTTCTATGTGAAAACTAGGGGAAAAAATGGTATGGGATAAGCAGACAGTTTAAAAAATATGTTACATTGCAGTTCAGCTACTCAGTGGGGAACACTGAGCATTGAAGCTCACGTTGGTGACCTTCACACGATTAGTTATTGCATGAATAAAATATCTATTGCTTGAACTGCCTTGTTCTCTTTGCACATTGAAATTCTGGGCAGCTTCGTTCTTTTTGTGCCAATTGTTAAAGGTGATTAGCAGTTGCAGTTGTGGAGTAACACAACACTGACATTTATGTTTCCTGCTGTGGCCTTATATATGCTCGCCCTGTTAGGCAAAGGTAGAGTGCTAAATATCCATACCATATTCTGTAATGCACTACAGGGACATGCTCATCTTTCAGATTTTATTTTTTCTAATTCATTTATTCCAGGTATTTTAGACAAAGGGTAAATCCATTCTCAGTCAAGCCCTGGGAATAACAAATCAGTAGTATGGTTAGCCTTCTCTCTTCTTGTCACCCTGGGCTGACTATAGCTTCTTCAAAATCTCAGTTTCTGACTTTGCGTGTTTGTGTTTGATTTCTGTCCATGCTGACACAGCTCAGGTGCACGAATGAATATTTGAACAAAAAAGATTCCTATAGCTTTCAAGGCTAATAATAATTGCAGAGTAGGCCTAATTGTTTTCTGAGGAATGGAGCCTATAGTGATCTCAATCCAGCAGAGCATTTATATCTAAAAGTGAATCACTACTATGAATATTCCCAACTTACAATCAAAGTAAGTGAGCAGAGGAAGGAAGAGTTAGGATTGTCACTTTTGGATGATTTATAGGCATTGTGTGGCAAAGGATATAAGTGCTAAGAGAACTGGTCAAATCACAAATGACTGTGTTTTACTATGTTTTCCTTAATACATCCTGCTATTCCAGTGTCACCCTTTAACTTGCTGTTTTGTTGTATTTTTTAATCACAGTTGCCATTAAAAAAAAAAAAAAATCAAACCCAGTACATTTTACTTTCCAAAATGTTTTAAAAGTATTTGTTCTTCTTGTTATAATATAAAATCTCTTGAAGTACTTCTTTGGATTCATTCTGGAAGAATTTGTCTTTCCAACAGAACTTTTTTTTGTCTCTATTAGTTACTTTCCATCTTAAAGAAGAAAATTGAACTAAAATATTCCCATGACTTCTTGAAAATTCATACCAAGACACTGGAAGACCAGATGCTAAAGTCTCATAAATTAAAAAGGCATTATATACAGCCAGCTGTACCATATAAACTCAGATTTTTATACCACATTGTGGTGTTCTGTGAATCCTCATTTGTTTTCCACATCTGCTTGGACCTGTCCATGGCTCCCATTTAAAAATTAGAAGTAATCATATGCTAGAACGTATCTGTATGCCTGTGGTTTGACCTAATGAAAAAGCTATTATAGTATAAATATTGTGTATTGAAAACAAAAAAAAAAAAAGAATATTCTGCTTTTACTTTTGCTGATTGTAGGATAGTTTATACAAAAGTATTATAGGGAATAAGGAGCATACAAATATAAAGATTCTTTTTGCAGTTCCGGTAGATTATTCAATTCTACATTAAAAATGTTATGCAATCTGGCTCTTCGATGTATATCCCTTCTTACTGGCATTTCAACATTCATATACTACTCTAATTTTTTATGATGAGTTACTAAATCCTTCTCTAGATACATCTCTTAATGAGCATTTTAATAATGCCTTTGCATGAGCTCCAAAACCAATTTCAGCTTTCTGTGTGCGAAGGTGACAGAGTGAATTAAAAGTAGATTACTTGAAATTCGCAGTTAAGGTTAAGCTAAGTCTGCCTTTTCCTGTGCAGTTTCCCAGTTCAAATTGGAATACCCAAGAATAAATCCGAACCAAGAATTCTGAATAAAGCAAAGCCAGAGTGACATGTTTATAAGACACTGCAAATGCCACAAAACATGTGGCTATTCTCTAGGGGGTGCTCAGATCTGTGCAGCCAGGAAGGCAAATTCCCCATTTCTTTCCAGGCAGTGTAGGTTTTCATGATATTGCTGAGAGATTGGTAGCATCTTGCTTAGACTGTCCTGCGCCCAGACCTGCTCACCAAGCACCAAGAGAGATTCATAGGGGAACAGCCCAGGGAAGCGCTGCAAGTATTTGTGGGAGGGCAGGGAGTTTTCTTTCAGGACAGTACAAGCTGGATTTGGTGTGGCTAGCCTAGCAAAACAGAGACTGACAGGCAACACAGAGCCAGCATTGTGGATTTGAGCCATGAACTGCTATAAACTGACCTGGAATAAATGTAAGTTAGAAATACAAGAGATTTGTCACGTAGCATGGGGCAGCTCACTCCCTGGACTGTGACCCTCAGCTTTCTTTAGGAAAAGCCATCCCTGACAGTGTTGGGGGGTTATTAGTCCATGGGGCTGGCTTTCCTGTCTCCTGGAGTTCACGAGAAGGACATGGTCCCCAAGAGTAGCACTGCATCAGCAGTGAGTTGCGAATTTAAATACCTTCCTCTCTGAGGGTATGCTATCTTATTTCTCTGACAGCCAAGCAAGGTAGTAGGGAATAATTCTTCCCTGTATTTGGCTACAGCTGATGTATAAATAGTGGATTAAAAGAAGCAATGTGGCAAGAAGTAATTTTTAAGAATTGAATGTGCATTAAGTGTGTAGGTTTTTCCAACCTTCGTTCACTTCATTAAATGTGAAGCAAAGTTTTAAAATAACTTGAATAACTGTTTAATAGTTCCTAACACGCTTGAATGGAAACAGTTATATTATCGTTTCCAAGTAAGAGATACTATTAGGCCATGATTTGAAAATGAATGTTTGAAGAATTATATCTATTTAGGTTGCTCCAAAAGTAATGCCTCTTATTTATTTCCATGGGAACTACAACAGATACAAAGAGCAAAGAAGGCTATTTGATAGAGCAAATTCTCAGCTACGGAAACTATTTTTCAACACAGGCCCCCACCTCTAGCTATGCATTTTTACCAGAAATGAACAGGAGCAGGCATGCTGTGCTTGTGACAATGCGCACCAGCAGAAATGACCCACTGCTGCTGTCATCACTGCTGAAATACACCACCCACTGCCTCATTGTGTTCACATCCACTGTTTGGTCTTCATCACTGTTCAGCAAGCATCTAAGGATGTCAGTAGGTACCGTTTTTCTGCACAGAGGAATTCCTCACCTTTGCTTCATACGCACTTCTGTGTCAGATACCCTCTGTCAGACAGCCCCTCTGCTGCCATCTGTCACACAGCAACAGAACGTAATGGAATATTGGTGGGAAGGTTCAGCCTCTACTGCTGTGCCTCCAGCATCTGCCTCTGTCATTGGTGGCTGATGTATTAATATAAGAGGCATTACTTTCAGAGCAGCCATCATACCATGTAAATACTTAAACTTCTAAAATTCAAACACATTCATGTATTCTTAGGGCCTGTTTTTTTTTTTGTTTTTTTTTAAATACACATTTTTAATTTGTAAAGGTTTTCCAGTGCACTTTGAAACATATATACATTAGGCTTAAAGGCAAAAGGAAGCAATGAGTGGTAAATTACTGGTGGCTGAAATAAAACAGTGTTTCAGGATCAAAGTGCGGGACAGCATTAACACAAGCCTTCCGAAATTTTTGGATGTTTTCAATTCTAGAACTAAAATTGATGCCAGAAGAGTTAGATTATATTTATTTAATTTCCCCTTTTGTATCATCACAAACGCACTGAAATGCACAGCATGTAACACGCTCTGCCTGTATTTCCATGGGATGCATGGAGTCTTCTGGCAGTGAAAACATGTGAGTCAGAGTAAAATTTTGTCTTCAAAAGTGTGAACAAAACATACCTGGTGACCACGAGAATCCTGAAACAGATTATATTCAGCTGTCCAATATGGTGTCATTGATTAATAATGATTGAGTCTGTAATAACCATGCTAATGTAAACTATTCATTTATTCCAAATACATACGAACTGTGAGAATGATATCTCATATAATCTGATGTTAGTCTATTCACTGCATCATAAAAATTAATTTGTCTAATTAATGACATTAGTCCTTTTATACATGCATAATTCATATTAATTGATAGGTCTGCCTAAGAAGAGTACCTTTTGGAAGAAAAATGATCCTATTAGTGCAAGTTTAATCCAAATCAGGGCTGACAAAGCATGGTGCTTTCAAGTCTTATCTCCAGCTTTGTTAATTGTCATAAGCATTCTAAATTGATTATTCTTACATTAACATGGGACATTCCATTCATCAATGCTCTGCTGTAAAGAAAATTTGTCTAATGGATTTGGGTAGCAGCACTAAATAAGTGTGTTGGTCCATTTTTCCACTGTAGCTACAGGGGTATTCTAAGCATATTAATTCACTTATACTGGAAAAATTAACTGCTGAAATATATAGAAATATCATACAAAATTAGATTTCTGACACTGAATAATTTTTGTGATATTTCAATAGTAATTGAGTGTGTGCACTACCACTTTTATTGCTTTTTTGTTTCACAGATGCCTTGATAAACAGCCAACGTTAATATTTCTTATGAGTGATGTTGCTTCACCTTCCAGGGCCACAGGGGCGCAAAGTGTAGGATAAATTAGTTAAATATGCATTTTAAGGAGTTGCTTGGAGGAACAAATATTATAATGTAGTCGGGCTATATAACGTACAACCTTATAGTTAGCATTTTAATAATTTATTTGCAGAAGATCAAGTTTACTATTGGTCAGTGAAAGGTGTCAGAAATAGCCTGAGACTTCAGTGAAACAAGTGAATTTTAAAGTGTTTGTTGCACTCTCTGCCAGTTGAATTACAGTTCTGAATTTGAAAAAAGAAGTCTTTATAAACAGAGAAAATCCATTCTTTAGAAATTCATCTGGCTTCTGCTCAGAAAGCGAGGGATTGGCTTTCAAAAACTGTACTCCTTTTGTAAGCATTTGCTCTGTTGGCAAACGGAATGCACTTTATGTGCACTTTTTATGATGCTCTAGTTTCTTTTCCCTATTCACCTGATCTTTGTTTGTCTTGCACTTTCTAGCATTCTGTTAATCACTGGAAGCCACTGCGGAATCAAATTTGTGGCTGTGCCAAGAATTTCAGGAAGCTTTTTATAGTACTTTGCAATTGGAGGCATGCATCATAAAATGAATGGGGAGGAAGGGAAGATGCTGTTCGATAGAAGTTAAAGGTCTGTTCTTTCCAACTCTCCAATCAATGCATATTTTTCCACTTTGTTGAGCTTATCATTGAACAGCAATCCATAAAATGGGGTGGTGTTTAACCTCTCTTTCTTCTGTTGTAGTTTAAATGGATCCATGAAAGTAACAAAAACATGTTTCCTTATTTCTACTCATTTCAGTGATGGTCAGAAGGAGCAGAAGAATGGTTCAGTTTAGCCTGGGAATTCTGAGGTTTGTTCTGTATTTATGTGGGGCTTTGGATTCCCAATACTGGAGCTATTTCCATGACCACATCGTTTGATTTTGACTTTCTATTTCTACTGTTCAGATTGGAGATTTCTTGGTTTGTTTTCGTTATTTGAACGCTACAAGAAAGTAGACTGAGGTTTTGATCAGGTTATTCAGTCAGTGGGAACCACATATATAAAGAAAATACAACTGAACAGCTGGCTACGCTATTTTCTATTCTTCAGACCCAAAACTTAGATAATAGAAAGCATTGTTGGTTTGAATTTAGCCCTTTGGGAAGGGATTTTATTCTTGCTGATGATTTTATGTGGGAAGCACTCTGTTCCTCTGTAATAAATCCATTACAGTTATATTGTAATTGTACAGAATAGGGTGGATCTTAAGTTAGAATCAAGCCAGGAATCAACATATCCTTAAGCCTGATGTTGCTTGCATTAAAATACAGATGCTTAGGAACTCACTGTTTATGCAGAAACACAGTGGCATGGACCTCCTTTTTTCTTGCCTTATCTGTAATACTTACTGGTTTCAGAAGTGGAAAATGGTAAAACTTAAGTTTCATTTTGTATCTTAACCCTGTAAATTTGATTCCTGCATAAAAATGCATTTAGAATCCAAGAAAAAATAAACCACAAACAACACATTAGCTTCTCCTTCCTGAATGCCATTATGTATATATATGTATGCTGCCTTCCTTCATCACCTTTGACTTAGGTCCATTCCTAATCTCTAAATTATATATCCTAAAAACTGAAGCTGGGATGGATTGCACCTTCAAGTTTATATCCATTACTGTGATCTAAAAAAAAAAAAAATCCCTTTGTTCCAATGATGACTGTTTTTTTCACATCCATTTTTAATCCATATGCCAAGCATTCTCCATAGGGTTCAAATTTCAGTGAAAAACGAACACTTCCGAAAGTTGTTCAGTTTGGTTTACAGTAGACAATGTTTGGGAAAGACAGAGATATTCCATATCCCAAAACTAAAATATACCAGATGTTCAGCTTTATTCTGGTTAAAAACAGATCAGAAAGAAAAAAAAAAAAAAAAGACCCAACCATATAGTATTCTTTGTTTCCTAAAAGTAATTTAATATTTCTTTCGACAGCGAATATGATACTCCAATTTTATATAGTAAAAATGGAAAAGCTATATATCTATGATAAAGAAGGAAATGAAAGCAAATGACTTATGTTTAAAATCCAATAAAACTCAACAAATACCTTTATGTCTGATATTAGTTGAATACCAATTTCCAAGCCGTATAATAATTAATTACTATTCGAATGCTGTCATTTACCTCTGCTGGCATTTAACAGTTTGCTCAGGTTGACATGGGAGTCTGGTAATTTTTATTATTTTTAAATGAATGGAACAAACAGGTTTTTACTGGTCATTCAAGGAAGTATTATTGGGTTCCAGTATGCCTCTCATGTGCTCTGAGTTTGAAGGATAAAAAGCAAAGGGCTAGTTTTTCTCATTAAAACACAACAGTGAAATGAGATACCCGCGTTTTCTTCCTCTACACCACAAGAAGCAGAACACAATATTTCCTCCAAATGCTTTTGTTTGTTAGGGGTTTCCTGAAAGTTTGATTGTTTTAAGAGACAGGAGAAAGAAGGAGGAGCTGAACTTGTTGGAAGAGGTTTGATGATCTTATAATTCTTAGCATGGAAGTATCTGCAAGACCTCATTTTCCCAGGCTGAATAGAAGAGATTTATAAGATTCAGTCACCTTAAGAAGTTAGACATCATGGAAATGATTGAAGCATAAGACCTCCACAGAGCAAAAATGTATAATCCACTAAATTGCTTTTCCCTGTCCATATTGTTTCCTTTTTTTATGAGTTCAGACTGTCTGAGCTATCCTCTATATTCTTTACAATACTGATGGTTTGCTTTTATATATATACATACATATATATAAGGTTTATCTAAACACATATGTATTTCTATACTTAGATTTCCAGTTGTGATGAGGATTTTGGAAACCACTATGTTCTGAATTTCTGGAGTTGGAGTTCTGGGTCATCTAGAGGCAGCTTTCAAATCTTAGCCATGAATTTAACATCCTGTTGCAATTCAGACTAGAGTGTTGAGAGGTGTTCGGATTTGGGTCTTTATTTTAGTCTCTTATTTGATTGTTCATAACGACGGGAACAAATAAGATCAATAAGATTTAGGTGGATTTTCCCTAGTTTGGTTCTCCTCTGAATAAAAAACCCACCCCACAAGATTTGTGTTCCAGGTGGATAAGAGAAAAAATGAATTTACTGCAGAATTTACTGCATGCGAGGTCCTCTCTCCTAAACGAACTTTAAAAATATTCTTTGTAGGAACATAATACTGGTGAAATGAAAATAAAATAAAATGAAATGAATGTGTACTTTCCAGCAATGCATAGCTTTGATATGCAGCCTTGTAGATCTGTAGATTTATCTACCAAAATATGGAAGGTAAATCCAAATGTGGTTCTGTTCAGACATCCCATTCTTCTGCATATCAAAAGGCACAGGAAGAAATGGACAGAAGGATCATGATAGATAACATGCTTAGAGAGGAACACACCAATACTTTTTTTTTTTTTTTTATGTTTAGAAAGCCTTTGTCTCCAGAACTGCATGACTTCTCATTTTAACTGGAATTACGAGACAAAAGGAGCAAGAGTAGTTCTTTCAGCTCTCCAAAAATTAACCCTGAAAGGGAAATCACAAAAGATCATGTTTACATCACCCCAAGTGAGAAAGTCTGTCTTTGTTCTCACAGTACAGTTCTCTATGAGGTCCTGATTTAGTAAGACAGGTTCCCAATGGGACAGTCCACTGCATAGGGCCCAGCCTCTGGCTTGCTTCCACTCCTTGCTTAGGTCGCGTTCTTCCTCAAAATATATATTTTATATTTCACCACGTAATTTCACTACAGTTTTAATTTTGAGCCATCACAAAGCAATGAAAACAGCTTGTCAAACGTACAGCATGGTTTGCCAAAGCAATGCAGTAACTCTCATGTACTCTCATGTCAAGTTTTTGCTTCTGAATTTGACATGCCTATTGTACCATGTTCAGTGATACCATGTCTTGCTCAATGGGAAATTTCAGGAAACATCAGAGCAGGTAAAGGGCATTATATGGCCAAATGATCATGCAGAAGGATAAAAGGTTTGCATTTGACCAGGACACAATAGGATTATCTATGTCCAGCCCTCGAAAAAACTCTAAGTTCTAACACGTTGATAAAAGATTGTCTTTACCATGTTTTCTTTGCTCTCCCATTCCTTTGTTAAGCAATTTCAAAGTAAACAATGGCCTACCACCAAATAAGAGTTTACTAAGAATAAAAATTGAATTTAGTCTGCCTGTTGACAAGCTGATTGATTTGTGAGCTCTTATGACTGAATCCTCTCCTAAATGTGCTCTCATTTATCATGTGTGAGATTGTTTCAGAATCAATAACAGCTAAACACAGAAGCGTTTCTGCTATGGACATTTTGAAAGCAACTTGCCTTCTCAATATTGCTGCTAATTTTTTTCAGGCAGAATTATCGGAACAGTTTAATTGCACTTCACAAGTTAGCACATGCTTACGCCAGGCTCTGCTTTGAAAGGATGATTTGCAAAGTAACTTCTAAATATCATCTTTTTAGCAGAACAAAAATAGATTAAAATTGGATTTCCCTTCCTCTTCTAATGGGGAAATCAGATCGAACTTTCTCTAGTTGTTAAATGTGCCCTTTGAAAACCCATTTTCCAAAAATTGGATTTCTTAAATTAGCTTTTTAACATAATTATTAGCATTCTATTGGAATAAGTAGCAGAAAGCAGTCTGGGAGAAAGCCCGCTTGTGTATATTCTTCTATTCCCAGGGATTAGAAGTTTAAAGTTATGCTTTTTTGGTTAAACACCCGTAAATTGCATTTTAAAAAATTGAGAATGATGCCTTTGAAAGTCAAATATGGTACAAGGAATGGAGGAATGAAGAGGGAAAGGAACACAGGGGACATACAGAGCTTTTCAAGTGTGCTGTCTTTAGAGTGGGACTCTACCTGTGCAGAAGGGTGGAGAACAGCAAGGTTCAGCTCTACTCCATCCCTCCTGTTGCAAGGCAGGGTGCATCGGCAGTGAAAGGAGACTCATGCAGTCTGGATATGGCAGGATTGATTTGGAAAATTGTTGAAAGGTTTGTTTGCGCTCCAATTGAACTCTGAACCCTAAACAAGAGATTTCTGTTGAGCCCATTTCAATGTGGTGTTTGAAGGACTTTGGCTCCGGAATCTCTCAGCTGTGGTCTCAGATGGTCCCAATTCCTATCTGTTGATCTCAGCGTTTAGTCTGCTTAGGGTGAGTCAGAAGCTCTTGCTTAGTTCAGCCTGCAAGCCACAGCTCCAGGAAACAGCCATGCTGTCACTTAGGAGCGCTGACTGCAATTTTAGAAAGGAGCTCTGTTGTAATCCAGCCCACGGGCACTTTACAGACTCCCACGTCACACCCACGTGTGCCACACTCAGACATAACGCCATTAGAACTGAAGACCTGAACTGTGCAAGGCAAAAGCATCCTTAACAAACTTAACTTTATTAGAAAGCAAAACTATATTCTGTGTAAAAACATTTATTTAACGCTTAATATATTCATTTTAAATACTATTATAAATCAATTTTATATAATTACGTTATTTTCTATGTTTACATTTAGCTATATTTAGATCTCATTTATTCCACCAAGGAAGAAAGAAAAAAGTGTGCATTTTACTCTTCCAGGGAGCGGCTTAGCCTCCAAGCAGTTGGTTATTCCATCTTACATGTTGTGTTTTTCAGCTTGTAAAATATTGATTACGCTGCCTTATGCTCTTCCACTGTGTTATCTTGCTCAGACAGAAAAATGAAAAATATTATTTGGAATGGTTTGTTTGCTCAATAATACTTTCAGGTTTCCCCTTGACTTATATATTTCTGCTGAGGTGGTGGCAAACGCTAAATCACAAATGTAATGGCTATGTGCATCTGTCTCCACTTAGACCCAAGCAAGTTTTTCCGTAACTGCAATGAGAGTGAGAGACTGTCCTATGATTGACGGAAATGGCTGATCACTAGAAATAAAGATTAAAAAATTAAGATAGTTGAAGTGCTAAAACGGCTGCTTCTTGCAGGTGATTAATATTAAACAAAATGATAACAAATGGAAAAAAAAATAAAGGAGAGAGGAAGCACTTTAAGCACTGTGAATTTTACTGTACTATGCAGGATATGTTTGAATCAGGACTGGGACTCAGCCCTGCTTAATTGGGGTGAATAAAAACCTCATTCTGATGTAGAACCAAACTCATGCAATTGGAATAAAAAATGTTTGCCTCTTATAGTAAATATGTATGTGTTCAGCCATCGCTCTCCAAAGAAAGAAATGGTATTTTTTATGAAATATCTGCAACAACCTATTTTTGTGCCATAAAGTGCTATTAGGGCTTACCTCAGAGTGGGAGATGATGATAATGTATACACGCAGACAGATAAATGATTCAATTCTTACTTACAAGAACAGCTGACAGTGATTGCTTATGCTCATTTCCTTTATGCACACTACGTAGACCAGGAAACTCCAGGTTTCGTGGCCTTTCATGTTCTGCAAAGTAAATCAGTCACTCACATAATAATTATTAATTATTTCACCTTGGCAGATTGTTGTACTGGTTTATGACAGTTGAAAGTACCATACAAAATGAGAGAAAATGCAGCAACTGATAAAATAGATTATGGCTTTGGTGATAGCACAATTATCAGCTGTTTGTAAATAACTCTCCAGGTAAACAGAGATATCTGCTGTTGGAGTTAGCTGCCTGCAGCCCAAACCTTCAGCTTTGTAGATTATGCAGCTGAAGGTACACAACAAAGGTTTTGGTTCATATTATGGTGGATTTACCCAGGTCATATCTGAGTCTCTACTCTGAATATTAAGAACATATGTGGTTAAACTTTTATTATGCAAGATATACAAGAGTTGGTTGTGAATTTCTTGCATTGTGCTGACTCCAATATTTAATTTCAACTTTAGCCCTCTCGGAGCTGTGGTGTTTGGAATATTTCTGATTTTAATCTGAGCTTTTTATCCTGCTGTGCTTTCAAACTGGACTTCTAATCACCTAGCTGAGTTGAACCTTTCATATGGGGAAGGCTGTGAGGTATCCTAACCAAAGATCAAATACACTCAACTGCTGTGCAGCATGGAAGCGAGCCAAAGTGATCACCAAGTGCACTGGGAAAAAGGAAAGGGAGCTGTGATGTTCTCAGTGTTTTTCTGCATTAGGAAGCTCCTCTGCAGCTGCTGAGCTGGGATATCTGCTGGCAAGGCTTGGCCTTTCTGAACAAAAACTCAGTCTGGAGGAGATAACTGCTGTCTGTGACAGGTTTCCTGCAGCAGCAGCTAGAGAGCAGCTCGTGCAGGCGTGCGGCATGCTGCCAGCTCTGAGCTCAGAGAGCTGACCACTCTTCTCAGCCTGCTTGGTTGCTGCTAGCCCCGTGCATGCTCTTACCCCTGCTCGGTTCTCGTTCAACAGGGTTATGATGGAGCAGAGAGGCAATTAGGTCTCTGCTTTAATGAGCTGAGATTAGCTTCCCCAGTTCATATATTGTCTTGTGGGCTAGAGGACCCTTACTTTGAAGGAGCTGCTTATGCAAGTAAACCTTGTGTGAAAAGTGCTAGAAATGACAAATGTATGTTTGATCTTGGCTTGATCATATGTGTCGTGGTCCATTTCTTTCCTTTTATGAACTCTTTTAAAACATGGTGCCACGACTTAATGCTCAAGAGAATAGATTTAGGTTAGATCTAAGAAAAAAATCTATTACAGTGAGGGTGGTGAGGCACTGGAGTAGTTTTCATGGTCCATGTCCCATCCCTGAAAACTTTCAAGGTGAGGCTGGGTAAGGCCCTGGGCAACCTGGTCTAGCTGTGGTTTCCCTGTTCATTGCAGAGAAGCTGGACTGGATGGCCTTCAGAGATCCCTTCCAACTCTGATTCTATGAAGATCCCTGTACCAATGTTCTTGTGATAACTGTGGAGTTGTACTTGCAGTTGTGCCCTTATCCACACGGCAAAGCACTGTGCTTTCGAGTGGCTCAGCTGTTAGCCACAAGCCACTGGTCCTTTTCTGCCTTGAGAGGGTCTACAAAGAATAAAGAAACTGTGCTATGAATCACATGGACGTTGTGTATCAGTACTCTTCCAGCATTATTTCCAAATGAAAGCTTGCTACAAAAACTAAAGATCCCTCTCCTTTTTTCCCCTCATTTTACCATAATATATCACCACAATCAGGAAGTTTATTCATTTATAAACATATTTTATCTTTTGCATCTCAGTCATATGCAACAGAGTTATCATTGTTTGTACTATGTCAATGACTCATTTCCCTTTTGAGGATGTGCAAATCATATGTCATATACAATATCTGACCTTCTCCCAGCATCCACAGGCCAGTATTTGATTATTCAAAGCAGCGCTTACAGTAATGATAACAATGTCAAGAAAAATAGTGCAGAAGAAGAAAATTGTCCCTGACGGCTGATATAAAATCCCTGCAATATTTAGGCATTACTGCAAAAGCACTACTGAGAAAAAAAGTTTAAAACAATAGTAGTGGAGACCCCTTGGACAGGAGGGACAGCATGGGGAAAAAGAGCAGTGTGGAACCAGCTGTCCAAGAACACAAAGTTTTTACTAGATGGACTTTAAAGGTGAAAGGCGAGGAGGATGTAACCTAAAGGCAGACTCTGATCCTGCAATACAAATCTGCTGCGGCTTCATGCTGCAAATCGGACAATGTGTCTTCATAATTTCTCCCCTTGAAACAAACTTCCAGTTGTTAACCAATGAGTGTTGGGGGCTTTTCCTGTTAATGTTTTTGAAGGGACAGGGATAAAGCCAGCAGATACCCCTGAAAATTGGCAGAATTTAGCATTTTTCCATTTATCTTTAACTACAGTTGCTTGCAAAGTCATAAAGCTACCAGAAATGTGTCCTTTTGAGGCATTACCCCAAATGTAACATTGCATCCTTTGAGGTGGCAGTTGTTGCCAAAGTGTAAGGTGCTATCTAGACACACAATGACGAACCCCCGTAGAAGCTTTTCTGTTAGCATTTGTAAGGAGTTGCTGTGACAGCCCGATCAGCAGCTAGTTGGGTACAGAGAGAACCTGGATGCAAAGACAACCTTGAGCCCTGCTGAGCGAGCTCTGCTCTGAGTGTCAGAGGGCGCACGAGCCGCAGCGTGCCTCCAGCCACGAGGGAGCCGGCTCAGGTCAGGAGCCCCAGGCACAGCGGGGTGAGGTCCAGCACAGCTCGTCAGTCTGGTAATCTGCATCATCCATGCAGCTGCTCTGCCTCCAAACACGGTCCTGCCCTGCAGGCAGCATAGCTGTGTTTGTTTGAGGTGGCAGTGGGTGAATTTGGGTGAATTTGGTCTGCTGCACTCAGGCCGGCCCTGCAGGGAGCTGCGGTGAGTGCCCATACCCCCACGGCATGGTCTGCAGGGTGGCCTCCCTGCGGAGGCCTGGCTATAAGCTCACAGAGGGTCCCTGCTTCCTTCTCTTCCTTTACAAGCATTGTTTTCCAAAGGACTTTTATTTAATTTCCCTCTTCTCTCCTCCCTCTCCCCCAGTCCCCCCCTCCCCCCCCCCCAACCCCTTTTTCTTTTAACCTCATTTCCATTACCCTGACTCATTCTGTTTTGGTGGAAAATCTGTATTCTTTTTTGTATAAAATCTCTGTTTATGACATGTGTCAGGACAGCATATAAACTACTGCTGAATCCCACCTGTACTTTTAATCTTCTTGGAATGAGAGGATTTTACTAGCGATAGATGTTATTGCAATGATTTTAGTGCGTGGTTTCCTAATTTGCTAACTTTACTATTAAAATTAATATTTAGGTTTTATATCTTTCAAATGGGAATAATGATGTTAGTTATCTGATGTTTATGTCTTTTAGTCACGAAAACGTTCCTATTTAGGCTGTAACAGGCCACACACATGTAATCACAATAAATAGCATTTAATATGTTTACAGTAGTGGAAGGATGAGGTTAACTTCTGTTTTTATATTGATGGACTCAGCTGGACTTGGAATACTATTGTTTACAATTAACTACATTTTTGTTGTTGTGCTTTACCCTCAAATTAAATCTTTATTTCATCAACTAACCCTAGGGATTCCCTGTTATAATCAATGTAATAAACAGCATTAGTTGATAGCCTATAGCTGATGTTCATTTGTAATTAGGCTTGTGTTTAAAGAAGAATAATTTTCTAAATTTTACTGCAATAATTTTCCTTCAGATTTATTTATGAAAGGCAGGATTAAAAGTTGCCCATGGTTTGTCTTGTCTCCACATGTCTTTGAAGGAAGGTCACTCAAAAAAGACAGGAATTTTCAATGTCTTTTTGTAAGCATAATTTCAGAAGGGTAATGGCTAACAGTCAATATGGACTGAGCACCTAACTACCAATTACCCATTCAAAAATCTTCTGCTCTCCTACTTTGTCAAATGCTTGTTAAAGACATGGCTAACATATTGGCTGCACACATGAGCGGAGCATATGGCAAGTATCAGTGACACCCCACGAAACAGAAAAAAAGGAGTAGGAGCAAGAGGCAATGGACCAGAGCACAGATATCTGCCTCCATGTGAGGTTTTACTCGCTGAAAAAATGGCCAGAGGCAGAAGTCAGCAGGACTGAAATATAAACCTTTAACAACTGTTCTCAGGGTACAGGCGACCCCCAAAGCCTCCGAATGCAGGCAGCAAAGGGGCATCTAGTGAAAGCTGTCTTGTGGTGGAGTTAATGCTGCCCGTTGTTATTGCTCACTGATTACTTCTTGAAAATTTGGAAATGTCTGCCTACGCAGAATTAATTTAAATCTGATGAGATATTCTGTACAGTTCTGGTCTCACTGTGATGAAAGTAGCCTTGTAATAAGTTTGTCTAAAGCAAGATGTGGACAAAACTACTTCAGCCATCTGAAAGAAAATCAATAGAAAGAGTGCTTTATAAAGAATGTTCTTGAGCAACCCGGAGGAACATCAAGCTGAAAGAGGTTCCATACTGTGGGTACATCACTTTCTACATGCTGTCAGGCTAAATGTATGTAAGCCTATTTTTGATTAAATATATATATATATAGTAAATAAGATTTGAATCTCAGGTGTCTAGGAAAAGAGTAGAAGAAGAAATGAGCTGATAAAAATAAGTTGGTAACTTATTTGGATGTGGGTGGTTTAAAGCATGTATGTATCTGTGTAAAGCTGTAGACACCCCTGAGCAGACCTCTCTAGCACAACCTATCCAGTTTGCATAGCTAGTGCACTGCTGTATTTCAATCCAGCTTGGTGCCATGTAGATTTACTCTTTGAAATAAGATTAATTCCTCATAAAACCACTGCTAATACTCTCAAACCTCCTGCTTATGTGACTGGTTTCCTGCATTTAACTTTGGGAGGAAGTGTCGATCCACCCATTCTGGGTCTCTGGTTAACACCCCTTACTGCCAGCTCCTGCTCAGGCTGAACAAGCTGAGCTCAATAATTCTTAGACAAAATGAACTTTGATTAATAAGGCAGAGAAAGACAGGGCTGGAAAAGTGGAGCTATGAATGCAGAATTCATTTCATATGAGAGGCTTGAAAAATGTTTCCTCTGAGCCAGCAGCTCTAGGTGCCTATCTGGTTCCAGTGATATCTAGTCCTCAGTTAAATTACTTACGGTGTGCTATTGCCCAAGATGTTTTTATTTTATTAGTATTTCAGAAAATATTATTAATATTTCTGAAGGTAACATCATCTTATATATCATGAGGTTATGTAACAACTGCTGTAGATGTTCTGCCATGTATGAATTACTTATGGGTAGGTGAAGTAAGCTCTGGAAATCTCATCAGTCGTTAATGAAGCACATGTAAGCATCTTATGCTTTTTCTTTTTTTTCTTTTTTTTCTTTAATTAATATAGTTAAAATATTTGGAAAGCACTTATTCAAGGCAAAAAATCATAGACAAGAAAATTTTCCTTCTGTGCTTTTGTCGGGATCTGTATCATATTCAGCTACAAAACCTTGTGTTTGTAGCCTGCATGCAAACATACATTTTGGACTCCACTACCTCAATAGTAGTTCTTCTGTTGCAGAAAAGGAAAAGAGGGTAGCTGAAAAGACCAGTATGCAAAATCTGCTCTGATTTGCATGTGTTCTCTAGAGGCATATCCTTTATCTTGTCACATTCAGTGGCAAAATTCTTAATTTATACCTGGCCAAGTGCTCAAACTAATGAAAAACACATTCAGCAGCTCTTCTGTTCCTCAGGATTTCTCCCCTAGGTTTGCTCTCACATCAGTAGCTCCTTCTTAGTGAAGTTTAAATACAGGAAAAGGTTATGCATTTAAAAATATGCACTTCAACTGCGATGATTAAAGCCTTATGGATCAGGATCTCCACCAATCCTTCCTAGTTTTGTTTTGGTATGGGCGTGACTGTGTTTTATATCCAAATGCCCAGTGGGAGAGATGCAGTTACAGAAGACGTGAAAAAGCATACAAGTATTCATCTGCAAGGCGTAGGTTCAAATACCATGGGTACTTACCTGGTGTAGGGACCATTTTGCTATTTTGGATCATATCTTTAAGCCAGAAGGTATAGGTCCTCAAAGGGCACTTAACTGAATTGAATGGGAATTAATGGCCTTTAGAACCTGGATTGAATTGGTTGAGCATATCTGTATAAATACAGTTGTCTTGGAACTATTTGTGGGGATTGTGTTAAAGCTGGTTTTCACATTTGTAGTCCTAAATTTTTCTAAAAAAAAACATTACAGTTATTCAAGAGATGGAAAAGCAGGAAGAATTAGTTCTTCTGTGAAGAAAGATCTTCTGTGCCCAAAAAGAAATGACCCTCTAATAGGAAGTTGTATTTTGGAATTCACACCATGCATAGAAACACCTTTATTATTTCAAATTATTAGCCTGTCATTCAAATGAAAAATATGCTACATGATTTGAGTTTATGACCAGACTGTGAAGCTCTGATGCATGCTGAGTATCTTCATTCTGCTGTGACTAGTCAGTAAAGGATGGGCTGTGACTCGGTGTGTGGGCTGTCACCCCAAATTCCTGGGAAACCAGCGGAACTTGGTATGTGAGCTGCTGCTCACCAGTGTAATGGCGGGGATCACAATCTGACCATCAATGACAAAGTGCATTAAAATTTGGGCTTGACATTTTGGGAAACTTTTAAGTGAGAATAAATTAAGCACTTTATGCCAGACATCACAGCAGGCCTTGGAGATCACATAATCATGTGAGGAAATGTGCCTTTCAATATGGGAGGTTTAAATAAGAATAATTTCATTTGTATTCAGGTAACATTTTTATAGCATCAATTTTATGATAAACACAACAGCTGCAGCAAGATTGTTTTTCTTGCTGTAAGGCATAGTAGAGAGTGTTTGCCAATTTTCTGTCTCAAAGAAGGTGTCTTCACATCTTGATTTAGCCCTGAATAATTCAGCAGAATCTTTAATAACAGACTTGCATGTTATAAGATCCTAAAACGCATTATATCTTAAAGAGGCAGGAAGAAATGGGATATCATCATAGGACTGTGATGTATAAAGTGTAGTTTTAAGCATATTTTGCATATTATTTGGTTTATCACGTCTGACCTTTGACCCAGATCAGAATCTGTGACCCTGAAACAAACTATATTCCCTTGCTGAACCTTGGAAAAGGAATACAGAAAAGTTCATGCTTATCTTTTGTATTTAATTCATCCCTGCTGAATATTTTTCTCCAACCGGCTTCTTTCATGGATGTGAAGGAAAGCATTAACACAGGGGAGCAGATCTCCTATATTGCAGTTTCATATAAAAATAAGAAAAAAGCTCTTATTCAGTGGCATGGAGCAGCTATAAGAGCATTAGGCTGAGTTTTTCATAAGGATTATTTAAATTAATGGAATATTGTTTGAAATAAAAATGTAAGGGCTGATATAAAGAACAGGAGCATCTTTGGTACTAAAATAGTGCATATTCCTCTATTTTTTCAAGAACTCCTTTACTTTCAGTTACAGCCTATTTACATTAAAGTTTCCTGCCTTAATAAGGTACAATCATCTGGAGCAGTGATGGCAGCCTTTTGGGCCACGTAACCAAAACCTCAGCTGCGAAACATGAGACATACCAAATACGTAGGAGGAGAAAGATTCCTGGAAGCAGTTTATACCTAGAGGCTCTCAGCTGAGCTTGCTGCTCCAGTGAAGGATGGTTTGGGCATGAAGGTGTCCGGGCTTGCTATGTGTTATGGATGAAGATGTGCAGCCACACTATAATGCCACTGTCAGCCATAAAAATGCCTGGGAGTTGCCATGAAGTTTAAAAGCCACTTCTTGGCCATCAGTGATTCAGGATACTCAGAATCACGTGAATTCTCTTAAAAACATTTAAAAAATTCTTCTTGTCCCTTACATTTGATCAAGCAGCTCAGGACAGTGAATTAAGGTATGAGTAGTACATCTTTGTTGACGAACACTAACACGGGAAGAGCAGAATAAACAGTCTCACAGCTTTGTCTTGGAATTGCACGTTGAACGATAATCAGCTCAGTGTGGAATTTCCCTCAAACAAAATGGCTGCACAGTCATTAAACTAATGGAAAATCTTTACAACAAGAACTTTCACAAAAGGATACGTTACATGTTAATCAAACTTATGGCAGCTGCTAGAAGGTTTTGTCAGGTTCTTTTATGATGAAAATCCACATGGGGCCAATTCACAATGCTGGCCAAGTTACAGGTGTCACATGTATAAAACATGTCGTTGGTTTGAGATTTAATTAGGACTTTCTTCTCTGATCATAACACTTTAAAGAAAAAATACACTTAGGATTCAATTTTCTTTGAGAGTGGTTATTAATTTGATGTGATTGATGTTAAATGGGAATTAAATCATAAACGTGATTATGCTTGTGGTTGGATGTTGTCTCAGCAGATTGTTTCTGCTTGTCACTTTTGAATGAGTGGTGACATGATATGGCATGTTGATTTTTATTATTGCTTAAAGATTTCACTTTATCATCATTTGTCAGGAAGCTGATTTTCCTCTTAGTCCCATTAATATTAAATCTGTCATAACTAGATTAGGATAGAATTATTTTCTATGGAACTTGTGAGCCCTAGGCTAAATTTTACTCCCAGGAAAAGTTCAGCATAATAATATGGAGGGGAAAACCAGCCAACTAACAAAGAGTAAAGCTGGAATATGGATACTAACAGATGAGAGTAATTTTTTCTTTTGTAATTATGGTGCGTATTTCTGTAGCTTGCCTAAAACAGATTTCAGAAGTATTTACACCTGAAACTGGAAACTCGCTCTTTACCACCAAAACAGATAATAAAAGCTACTAAGATAAGGCATGCAAAGGTGGATAAAGAATGCTGTATCTTTTAAACATAGTAATTTACAAGATTAGAGAGAGTCACATTGATATTCCTGGCAAGGAAACCGCTGTTGTCAGAAAGAATTGAGACCTTCCATGGGCGCTCCGTGTCCCCTTTGGGTTCTAAATGCAGAGTGGAATTGTTGGATTTATGTTGACGTGTAGCATAGACCTGATGTCACTAACACATTTGCTATCTTCTTTCATCCAAACAACTGGTGGTGATTGGTTGGTGAAGTATAGCCTTTTACAATCAGAGCCTAGGCTGAAGGCTGCTAGGTCAGTTAAATGGACTTCTGTGGTCTCGCATCAACTCTTACATTTGTTGCTCATCTGCACTAACCAGTGTTCTTCTCTGGTACTTATTTGATGCTTATTACTGTGATATCTGAGAACAAAGATCATTGAGAACAGATACTTATTTCTACCAGAAAACAGAATTCTGTATTGTTGTAGGAGCAGAAGAATCCTATTAATCCACAGAGCACATCAGAGTATGTTCCACACAATGCAAGCCATGTGCCTTCTGTACGCAAGCTACAGCACACAAGCTGAGATAGCTGCTGCAGATCCCTCAGTCTGAAGGTGGGGGTGGGGGAAAGGAAGAAGAAAGAAGGAAAAACAGTGGGTTTTTTTTTTCCTTAGTATTCTGGGTTGGGGGGGGGGGGGGGGAGAGGGGAAGAAGAAGAAGAAAAAAAACCCAACCAAAAACCAAAACAAAACAAAAACCAAGTAATACGTAGCTAAAGTTTTGCTTTCTACAATAAATTTGCATCTAGGAATAAGTATAACCTTGAAAAATGATCTCTGCTTTTGTATTAGTTTTTGTTAAATTTGTTAGAACCATCTTCATTATGAAAAAAAAAATATGGAATGTAGATACTTCTGTGCTTGATTGATCTGCCATCCACTATCAATCTTTGAGCCACGCTGTGCAAGGGATGCCATCAATTGCAAATGACACCCAGCAGGGCAGATGTCTCTGAATGCTTCAGCTTCTGAGTTATATCAGAATTAGTCCCTGATAGAATATTGTTAAAAGACAAAACTGTGCTGAGGATGGGTGGTTTCTTTTTTTGTTTTGAGAGTACCAACAATTTACAGGGACTTTAAAATGATTTTAGATCTGAGAAAATAGTCAAAATTAAAGCTTTCTTCCAAGTGCTTCCATTTTGCTAAAAATATCTCTCTTGTTAACAGAATTTCTCTGTGAAAGTTACTCTTCAGTGCTAATGAATAGTAAAATAAATACAAAATATATAAAATATATTCAGAAAGTAAGAAACAGGCAGCAAGCAAAGAAAAGCAGCGCCCCAAGAATACTGAAATACTGAGTATGATGTTATTCCAGGACAGTTTCCATGAGAGAACCCACTTTCAAACATATTTTAATACGATAGAATGGGACTCTGAAATTAAGCATCGCTGCAGTTCTCCTTTGGGAAGAGGATCTGACTTGAAATACACTGCATTAGCTTTTGCTAGCAATTGCCTGTATTACAGAAAAACAAGGAGGGGAGCAGTTAGATTCTGCCCTGCTGATAGGGAAAACAGGAGAAAACGCAACTGAAATAGGTGCAGTTACAGAAGAGTAAAGCAAGTCAGAAATCAGAATCACATCGTTGTTGAAAAAGCTTATGATGTTGAATATTAAATTAATCTAATTTGCACCGCCTGATGGTGGCCATTAGTGCCCGAAGTAGAGGCAATGAAATGCTAATGCGATTAGCTAGAAATACAAAAAACAAGCAGTACATTTTCCCTTTGATTGGCTGTGTGTTTAAGAATATTTCATTACTTCTGCTTCCTTTGAAATAAGGGTGAGATATAAATCATAGGCACAGATATAACTAGCAGTTGTGACATTTTGTTACTGAGTTTAATTACATGAATCATAAAATATTGCTACAATTTTCCAAACTGTTAAACCTTAATTAATATGAACCCACAGGGACCACCTTGATGGTTCATAATACTCTGGAATCTTTCCTACAGTAGTAGTTCATGCGTTTGAGGAGCGCTTTATAATTTACAGAGAGCGATCAGTTATTAGAAATGAAGCCAGACAAATTAATTTAGTATAAATGGGGTTGTATGGAGTTTGACTAATTCTTTTTAATTACCTATGTGTTATTTTTTCAATAGTCTAACAAAGGGAACTATTATTCTTGCCCATGTTCAAATTCATTAATCTCATTACTGTGCAGTATTAATATAATTTTATCACACATTCCAGGAGTGGAGCGCATTGACAAACCATAATGAATCACAGCATTAGTGTACTATCACTACATTAATTTCAGGACATGTCTAGCTCATCTGCAATTTACGTTGAGACTCAGTATAAAATGAGCTGAATAAGCATGTAATTATGACATCTGCTTCTTTTCAGGTACGTCTTTGTAAATCAGTGACAAAGGAATAACAGGTTTAAGTATGTGTTAACACTCTGATAGCATGTATAATTGCAATATGGCAGTGTGTAATGAAGATTAAATTAGACTGTAGGGTACCTGACGTATGCAAGAGTATAATTGAACCACAGTAATTGTGGAAGGAAAAGGACTGTGAACTACTAATATTTTAATTTAGGAAGGCAAAAGCACTGTAAAGAAGGAATATGATTAAAATGATGTAAATTAACATTATTTTTTAAAGTAGAGGCATTGTTTATGTTCATGGGTTTTATCTTCAGTATACTTTACGTATCCTTCTTGGTGCTGGATTGAGTCGTCGCAGGTTCTAGTGGTTCTAGTCCTTTTTTGGATTTCAGGTGTGTAGGTCCTGGTTCTATGCCTTCTTTCTGCAGGAACAGGTAATACCCATTACTCACAGGCACTACTGTTCATCATCTTCTAACATACAGAAACTGACCTTCAAACTAGAATAGTAAAAAATACTCATTCACTGATGGTGTGTCCTTCAATCAGAGAATGGTTTTGTGCCGGCTCCGATGTGTGAGACAGAACCTGAAACGTGTGGGAGATCCAACTGTAAGCCAGAGGGCACTGCAAATTATTAACTACGTTTTAACCAAAGTCATTATCACGTAACTGATAAAATATTTATTTGAGATTTGAATCATACTATATTTCAATGTCAAAACACTTGTGGGAGACAATTAATTCCAAAGGCTAGCAAAATAATAGGTTTTGCATGAAATGCTGTTCTTGGGACCAAAATATACAAAATCTGCGGATATGATTTCTGTGAAGTTAGCAGTGTTATACAGATCTTTGTTTTATACGTACACAAAAAATGTCCTCAATTATAATGAACAGAAGTTGAGATATTAATGTACACCAGGCCATCGTGCTAGGATTACTTTGTTGTGAGGATGATTGGTTGCTTCTCTTTAAAAACAAAGAAATCTTTTCCTGCTTAGCTCTACATGCGTTTGTGCACATACCCACGTGCATGCATTTGCAGTGAGTTCAGTGACTGTCCACATAGCATATTTTCCCTGAGAAAGGATATCTTAAGGAATTCTGCAGCTTCTTCAGCTTTTTCTAGTGCTTTTGTTCTGTGCTACCAAGTTGGAAGGAACACTTTCTCAAAGTGGGAGTCGCACAGAAATACGTTAAAATAAAATTCAATCTTTGTAGAGAGATTTGCAGTGAAGCCATCAGAAGCTGGACAACAAGTTAAACAACTGGTGACCTTTAAAGAAGGCTGTGACTTTTTTTAGCTCCTGCTGGATTCCCCTCTTTCGGAACACTCCATGGCTGCCTTACAGCTGGCTGAACGAATTCCCCAGGACATTCCGGTAGCGGCATGGGGAGCGGCCAGCACCACAGAGCAGGTTTCAGCTGGAGCGCGGACTCCAGTTTGCTTGGAATTTCTTGCACAGGAAGTTTACTGAGCTTCACATGGCCAGCAGCCACTGAGACTCGTTTGAGTTGGACAGGGCCCTAAGAAAGCAAGCTCTGGCAAATATTTTCAGAAATTTCTCTTTGCAAGCCTTTCTACTCTTCAGCATGTCTAATCTGTGACTACACGTGCACACACATATGCACACATATTCCCACCCTCCATTACTAGCTGTTCTATCAAATTGACTTTGAGTAGCCTGGCCCTTATAGAAAAATAAATATTTTTCTCGTTCTGATATGGATAGGCTGGAACTGCAGAACGTAGTAACTTCTTCTGTAGCTCTATTGCTCGTGCTTGTTAATACTTGTACCTCCTCTTTGATTGTTTCACCGGGATCCTAATTTTAGCTAATTAACTTTCCATCTGATGATCAATTAAAACATAAATAGAAATGCCTGAAATTAGATACATGAACTCTCTATTTAATGGAATGATGGACTTATTATTACGGCTTACCAGTGATCCTAATAAATGATTGGAAATATTATATCTTAACTACCATTGGTTTTGGACAGGTGAGGTGGTTTAAGATTAGAGAAATTACTGGCAAGTTTGGATTTTCTTATCGTTTAAAGTATCATTTAAGTAACAGATGCTATCAACACTGGTAAAAATAGAAATAAATGCGGGCATGGATTTTAGTTGAAATTATACGAACTTAGTGTTATCATTATTGTATAAAAATGCATATAAATCCTGGGAAACAGAAACCCCAAAGATTTTTCAAATTATAAGTTTGTTATTTAAAGCAGATATTAGTATTTTTATAAAGGCAATTGAATACCAATATAAATATAAGGTTTGTTTAAATTGTATAGCCATAATGAGTAAAATACAGATGAATCACAGGAGCCGTAATTTAATCTGCAGTTATGGAGTGTGGGCTGAATAATGCTGTAAATTTTTCCGCTGTGCTGGAATATAAATACCAAAAAACTGAAGTGCTCTTCTAACAGTTTGTATCATAGAATCATAAAATCCCCCGAGTTGGAAGGGACTCACAAGGATCATCAGGCCCAACCCCTGGCTCCATACAGGACCACCCAAAATTGAAACCATTTTTCTGAGAGCGTTTTCCAAACTCTCCTTGAACTCCAGCAGCTTGGGGCCATAACCACAGCTCTGGGGAGCCTGTTCCAGTGAAGAACCACCTTTGCAGCCTTCCTTTGGATGTTCTCTCATAGTTTGATGTCCTTCTTATACTATGGTGCCCAAATCTGCACACAGTGCTCAAGGTGAGGCCACGCCAGTACAGAGCAAAACAGGACAGTGTAAATTATAATTTGAAAAATTGGCCAAATGAAGATGCAGGTACCAACCTGTGTGCAAAATCTGTTTACAGGAATGGCAATTGGTAGAAACTTTTGAACATTTCTTCTATTATCTGAAAATTACTAACCTGTAGAAATGTTTTTGCCATTCAGTGGTAATGTGGCCTGTGGAGAAAACATGTAAAACTATTTGCTTTTTATCTGAATTAACACTGAAGAAATTTAAGATTATTTTATTGATGTTAATGGAATCACAGGTTCAAACAATCATTTTATTTCTAACATAATTACGTTATTTTATTTAGTTTCAAATTTTACTAAGTTTTACAAGGGATGTATTTATCACTTCCATTCTTCCATCAGTTTAATGCATCTTGCTTTCAAGAAGTTTTCCTGATATGTACCCTACGTTTTTCCCTTTTTACATTAATCTTCTAACTCCTAGTTATATCTCACGAACATTACTAGATAATTCATTTCTTTTATTTTTATGTTCTTGAAATATTTATAGACTGCTACCACGCCTCACATTCTCTACCCAGTCATCATTTGGCCAGTCTATGTTACCTCTTTTAAATCTTTCCTCATAAATCTCTCTCCCTTCCCTAACCACTTTTGTTACTCTTTTCTGAATTCCCTTCACTTTTTCCTGGGACTCTCACAGAGAGGTGGCCAGTGCTGGTCAGAGCGCTCCAGATGTGGTTGTTTCAAGCCATGTCAACAGTGGCCATGGCCGTTACCTCACTGCCTCATGCTGTGATGTTTCTACAGAAACTGTGTAAAATTGTTTTGGCTTTTTGTGTGTGTGTGTGTGTGTGTGTGTGTGTACATCTCATTGCAAACTCATGTCTAATGTATTATTAGCCAGCAGCATTAAGAATCTTTGTGTTATTGTTTCTCAGGTTTCTCTCTTCAAATTGGATTATACATGTTTATTTCCCTTGGATGTGTGAGCAAATGAGCCTCCCCTAAATACTGTTCCGTTACCATTGCCTAACACACTGAGAGCTGAGTTTAAATTCTCTCTTCTCTCACATTTGCTAACAAATACAGACCTGAGTTATGAGGCTGTCAGGAAGGTATTGATACTGGTATTGAAGTAACTCTACAGGCATTTAAGACCTTACGCTTGAGATTATCACAGCCCTGCCCTCCTACATTCAAAGGCAGTAACATGGCTTGGGAAACCAAGATTCATTCAACATGGCTTGGGAAACCAAGAACATTCTCATGGAGAAGCTGGCTGTCCACAGTTTGGATGGGTGTACTCTCCACTGGGTGAAACACTGGCTGGATGGCAGGGCCCAAAGTGTTGTGGTCAGTGGAGTTAAATCCAGTTGGCGGCTGGCCATGAGCGGTGTCCCCCAGGGCTTGGTACTGGGGCTGCTTCCATTTAACATCTTTATTAATTGTCTTGACGAGGGGATTGAGTGCACCCTCAGTAAGTTTGCAGATGACACTAAGTTGGGAGGGAGTGGTGACCTGCCTGAGGGGAGAAAGGCAGTACAGAGGGACCTGGATAGACTGGATTGATGGGCCAAGGTTAACTGTGTGAGTTTCAGTAGTGCCATGTGTTGGGTCCTGCATTTTGGTCACAGCAACCCCAGGCAATCCTACAGGCTTGGGGAGGAGTGTCTGGAAAGCTGCCTGATGGAAATGGACCTTGGTGTACTGATGGACAGTCAGCTGAATATGAGCCCATAGTGTGCCCTGGCAGCCAAGAAGGCCAATGGCATCCTGGCTTATATCAGGAATGGTGTGGTGAGCAAGCCTAGGGAAGTCATCCTGCCTCTGTACTCGGCATTGGTGAGGCGTCATCTCGAGTACTGTGTTCAGTTTTGGGCACCTCAGTGCAGAAATGACATGGAGCAGGTCCAAAGAAGGGCAACGAGGCTTGTGAAGGGCTTGGAGAATATGGCCTACGAGGAGAGACTGAAGGAACAGGGGCTGTTTAGTCTGGGGAAAAGGAGGCTGAGGGGAGACCTTAGTGCTCCCTTCCAAATCTGAAAGGTGATATCAGCTAAAGCAGGGTTGGTCTCTTCTCACTGGTGACAGGTGACAGGACGAGGGGAAATGGCCTCAAGTTGTGCTAGGGTAAGTTTAGGTTGGATATCAGGAAAAACTTCTTTACAGAAAGGGTTGTTGAGCACTGGAATAGGCTCCCCAGGGAGGTGGTTGAGTCACCATCCCTGAGTGTGTTTAAAAACCATTTGGATGGGGTGCTCAGGGACATGATTTAGCAGAGGGTTGTTAGGGTAGTATGGTCAGGTTGTGGTTGGACTCAATGATCTTTAAGGTCTTTTCCAACCTGAACAATGCTACAATTCTATGATTCTAAGATAGGCAAAAGGTATTTGTTTGATGCCCTTAGCTTTTGTTCCAGTTGGTTCCCAGAATTGTCCCTCTGTGCAGTGCGGGAATACAAGTGCTGATATAAGGGAGAAGGAGGAGAGGCTTGGCAAAGGCAGGGGTGAGCTAGACCCCTAGCAGCTTTGGCGTAGGTTCCTTTAAAACAGCAGGGAAGCTGTTAGCATTAACACTAACTGGTAACAGCAGATACGCAATATCACCTTCCACTGAATAATAGCACTCTTGGTAAATGGCCAGTTTAGTCAAATATTGTGTTTTATATTCAAGTATCTGTATTAAAATCTAGTTTTATCCCCACCTTCAGTAATCATATTGTATATTTATTGGATAAAATCCCTACAATACCATACTCTGAGATATGTTTTTTGTTCTCTGTTGTATATGTACATTGCTACTTCATGCATATATATTTCATGGGTTTCATGAAATGTTTTTGTTTTTTTTTTTTCCTTCAGAGCTTCTTAAAAACAATTTGCATATATTTCATAGCTTTAGTGATTTAAAGCTATGTGAATTGATGGATTATCATGACTTAAAGTAGTGGCCAAAATCTTAATTATTGCAGCTGTAATAATATTGAACTAAAGAACTTTTGAAAACACCTATATTAATTTTAATGTTCTCCTTAGAAAACTCTGCTTTTCAGTTGAACAATAGGCCAGTGAAAGAGCTTAGCTTTTTCTTCTAATGGATTCAAGTTTTGCCTTTTTTAGCTCATAAGTTAGCACAGTAATATTCAAAGTATTTAAAGATGTCATGATGACTCTGAGTTGTTTCAGAAAGAAATAAAGATGGAATCCATATGTTTTTCTTTTGATGGATTAAGGGCCATGTTTACAACAACATAAGTTTACACTGTAGCTGGCCTCAAGTATTCTGCAGACCTTCATGGGTCAGCTCCTGCAGAGGCTCATTCTTAGTCAAGAGTACAATTACAGTAACTCTTTCCATGGCGAGGGAAACAGCCTGTTCTGAATAGAACATCCAGCATGCTGTATTCTTCTTCTTTTTTTTTTTTTAAAGAATTTTATTTTATTTTATTTTTTGGTACTTGAAAACAGTTATTTTTTCCATAATAGCAGTTTTCAGTATTTACAGATTTCGTGTAGATGTAGATTAACTATCTTCAATTACCATACTTTCCTTGTTAAAATGAATACATATGTGTTCATTTTATTTTAAAAGTCGGCAGTCTGTTCTTATGTCACAGGTAATGCACAGACATATTTTTTTCTGGAATGCAGAGTCTAATTTTCTTGCTGTTATCCCTCATTTCTCTATTTCTGTATTTCAAAAATCCCCACTGCGGTGCCATCTGTGTTGCAAAGACCACACAATGAAGTTGCAAACAAATAATTCTCAACTGCAATTCAGAAAATCTACTTAGGAGTCACATCTTCACTGGCTTCGTCTTGCTGATCTTGATTTTGTCTGGAATTAGCTACAGATTAATCTGGGTAATATTTTTACAGTGTTCATGATATATTGAGATAAATGCGTAGCTCTTGCACATGTTTATAAGGTCAAGTTTTAAAACGTATTTATTTATTTCTGCTGGTGTCATGAGGCCACAATTTGAAGAGTACTTAGTCTTGATGAACAATTCTTGGTATTGGTGTTTACAGACTCCAGTCCATAACAGGAAAGAATATAAGCTATCAATTACTGCCAACTAACAGCCCGTTGTTGGCCAGACTTACCTCAGTGAGTGCTGCTTTATTCCAATAGCCTTACTGAGTTAAGTGGATGAGACTATGTCTAGCGCGTAATGCGAGTTGTATAGACCACTGTGACAAACAGAGACTGGCCCAGTTTCACAGCCTCTGGAGTAAAAATCTGCCCTGGATGAGGTTCTTTTATGGCTAGAAAGCAGCCTAGAGGTCTTTTCATTCCACAGCTCCATAAGGCCTAATATGGCAGAAAAGAGAGAGAGGAGAGAGAGTACTAAGAAATAAAGTGAACTGTAAGAGCACGTTTCCACTAAAATTCAAGGCCCTTCAGGAAGGCGGTGGTTGTAGATTTGTTTGTGAGCTTCCATACAATATAGCAATTTTGTGCCCATTTGGTTCAAGAAATTGTAAGTGCTGAAGTGCACAGCAGCTCCCTTGGTCTATTTGTCCCATCTTCACTCCAGTGTTTTCCAAGTGTTGAGGGCTGTCAGTACGATTAATTTCATAAGACGTGAGCAGACACTATCAGATCCCAAGTCTGTAATGATCAGGTGCTCTTTTCTGGAGTTTTGTGTAAGTTATGTACATTTTTCTTCCCGTTGTTGTCTCACTTGTGACTGATGCAGCAGTTGATTTTCTATAGCCGTGTGGGCCGGTTAACATTTTCACAGTGGCCTCTCCCTCTCAGTCCTTTTTGTTCCCAAGGGCTTTCTTAGTTTGGGTTCTGTTTGGTGCCGTTACATTGCAGACACCACCTTCAGTTATTCTTTCGTTTTACAGTTTGATCCTCATTTTGTCACTTTAAAAGGAAGAAACAACATCATATGAGAAATGAATTTCAGCCATGGAACTGTGAATCGTACTAGCCAAGACAGTCATAACAAGAAATGTGGAGCTCTAATTACTTATACACATACTGAACAAAGAATGCAGTAAACACTCCCCCTTAATTATTTCTTTTCCATTAAAATTATTTTCTTCGTCTAAATGCCAGACATGTTTTGCTCCACTTGTCACATAAATTATGGTGATATGTTTTCAAATCCATTCCTAATGTATTTTCAAAATGCCTACCTATCCCGTATTGGAAGATAACCTATTTGTATATCTTTTATTTTTTAACCAATACGTTTGCATTTTGCATATGATGACTTTGGTCCGAACATATTTCAAATGAGAATAATTAACTTAGTCAGTTTGTATGGATGATCTCAGATATATACTTATTTGTTCACTTTTATTGCTATTGTTTATTGTTTTCCATAGAAATGTCTTTTCTTGCAAAACTATTTACAGTTAAAAAAAAGCCAAGCAAAATGAAAAGGTATTTTGTTACTTAGAAATAAATGTATCATGGAATTATAAGTACCTATTTGGAGAATTAGAAGTTGCCAGGTCATGGCCTGAACCAGTGATGGAACACTTGGTGGGAAGGCAGAGCCAACCCAGGGGAGCTCAGCTGCATGCAGTGTACCTGAGTGACTGGAAGGGGTGGAGCCAGGATCCTTCCTTTTCCAGACCTCATCTAAAGGTTGGCAGTGAAGGTGAGGGTATCTTGTTAATGATCTTTGTGTGCCTGAGGCCCTCTAAGGGTAAGCGGATTTGTTTTCCTTTGTTTGTGTGTCTATGGCTGCTGCATTGAGCACTTATTGAAGCCTAGGGCTTTGCTATTCCACTATCATTGCTGTTACACCATTATGGTCAAGTATGTGATCAAGTTGTGGTCTACAAACATGACTTCCCAAAAGCGGCTACATTGTGCAGTGTTTCCTGGGTTGTTATCTACAAAATGTGTGGTCACTCATTTTACAGTCATTGCTTGGGGAGAATAGTGGGAATATTATTAATTGCCTTCAGTATTTTATTGTCTACTTGGTGGGCTTATTTCAGTACAGGAAAGCTGTCAGTGACCACATAACATGCTGTTTGATGTAGCAGTGGGAAAAGGTTAGGTGGTTCCCACATTAGAGTAGTCATTTCTGTTAGCGCACCGGTACTCGGTTTTATGATGTATTGAAAGAAGCCACTTGGGAGGCAGACTTTGTCTTTAGAGAAATGACTGATACTAACAGGTTGGAATATGAAAAGCAAAAAGTCTTTGTTATATCATTTAAAAATAGAAACGTGCGTGGAAGTTTAAGTCAAACTCTCAGCTGCCAAAATGTGTCAAAGTGCAGTTAACTACAGAGGAGGCCATAGATGCTGGAATATTAAGGAAAATGGATTAAAATGGATTCCTTGGTGGTGTGTCTCTAATATTTAAACATAACCTCTTCAGTGTTCAATTTGCCTCATTTCTTTGTAAACGACATATATCGGAGCAGCAGTTGTGGATAGGTCAATATTAAGACCAGAATATTGTTTCCTGAGAATTACACAGACCTGCTTCTTTTCGGTTATTCGTATCTTTGGCAGCATTCTCAACTTTTTCAAGATCTTTTGCAAGAATTTTGGGAGAGGGGAAAATACAGTCAGCTTTATAGTCTACACTGCATGCTGAGAGCTTAGCAAAAATAAACTGCAGTTTTTGCAGACTTGGCAAACAAGTCCTATAAATCTCATCTCAGCAAATTGTGAGAGGACAAACGCATAGATGAATACACTGAAGTAGAAAATGAGTTTGTGATACTAAGGATTCAACCCAGTGTTTGAATGTATGAAGACAGTCATAAGGCATAGTAAATGAGTACCTGAATGGCTTTTTTTTTTTTTTTTCCTCTTGTTTTTCTGGACCGTGGGATCAGTTTTGAACTGTAAAACTGAGGCACAAATATCATGTGGGTTAGATGTGGAATACAATCTGAAGAGAGAGATTTTCACATAGGATTTCTGGCAAATTTTCTTAGAGAATTTTTACATCTTTTTAAATCTGCCATTTGGTGCATCTGAGAGCAAATATAGTGTCTAAGAGTGTAGATGGAGAAGAGACTGGTGTCTATGTCAATTTCTTTGCTACTGTATAAATTTAATACTTACTCCATCTCCAAATGGTTTCTGTTATTGCCCCTATCGGACATAATTTCTGAGCATGACTTAGCACCTATTGCAAGTAGCCTCTTCTAGCTCCTGCTCAGATGGCTGGGAAAGGTAGAAAGAAGAAAGTAAGTCAGTACTGGAATATAAATGATCTCTTTGCTTCTGTGTAACCACTAAAAGTTATACAGAAATAGAATATTTTAGACTTAATGAAAGCGAGAATAACTGTAGAAACATCAGAAGATGAAGCCACTTTCCTTACTGTGAAATTATTTGCAGATGTTCAGAGATAAACTATTTCCCAGCTCTTTTGCATGCCTGCTAGAAAGTGTGTGGGTAGAAGCGCCAAGGCAAGATCCCATACAGAGATGAGTTGGTTCAGAGATGCAAGGAATGTCTAAACTCTCTTTTGAAAATAGCCACATTCAGGCAGCTGTTCTGCCTGGAGAATGGCTGGATACATGCCTACGCACCTCAGATGTGTGTGCATTCTGGTGTAAACACCTGATTGCCAGGCCCCAGCAGCCATGCTGGTTTTAGGTGCCTCCACTGAATTTGTACAAAGAAAAATCCTTGAAAATCCAACTTAAACTATGAGGTGTTTCTGTGTTTGTATTTATTTATTATTTGGTTGGGTGTTTTTTTTTTTTTCTCTAAATATTCCAGATCTCTGCTTTTGTTTCTTTTCTGGAAAAAATACATCTGTGTTTTATTTTACATTATACGTATGTCCTATAGATACAATTCAAAAAATTCAAGTAAACAGCAACAAGTGTCTCTAGCAGTGAGATCTGAAATGCGGTCGCCTTTGGAGCTGAAGTACTTTGCTTCTTATTTTGTAATACCAAGGAGAGAGCACAAGCAAGTAAGAGACACAGCAGATTCCCACTCTACGTATCTCTTTTGGTAAAAGTAGGTTAAAAGTGACTTGAGAAAAGTTGTGTAAAATATCCACAACTGAAGATGTGATTTGTTCCTTGTAAAACATACAGTAACCTCCCATCTAGGAAAATAGCTGTGCATGTCATCACCCGATCTGGCGATACAGCAATAATTTAGATTAGAACTTATTTAAAAAAAAAAAAAGAAAAAAACTAGTTTTGCGTGTCCTTGAACAGCACAACTTCAGAGTGAGGGTTTATATCTCTCATGGTAAACTTGAGCTGTGCTGCAGGTGTTTTAGTTTATCACTGAAAGGAAATGACTTTTTTTACACCTAATTTAATCTGAAGCTATTCACAGTTTAAAATGTTCGGTAACAGTGACCTCTGTAATGACTAACACATTGCAGGTGGTCTGATAGCAGGCCAGTGGTTAATGTTTGCTATTGAGAGAGACAGAATTAAATGTCCGCCCAAGTTGTTTTCTTCCGTTTATAGTATGAAAACAACAGCTGGCACAAAAGCAAGCCACAATTAAGGACCTTCTGAAAAGTTGTGATCTGTTTAGTTCCTGCAATAGGAGAACTTTCCTGTGGCATCTATTAAAAAAGTGTCATTAAATTTGAAAGCAGAAATCCTGGTAAATATTTGTAACTTAAATCTCTGTATTAGACTTCTAATACTTCGGTTCCAGCCTGACAATCCTTGCTCAGTCCTTCTGGCAAAACCTCTTTTTGTTCCACAGTTGTGTGGTCAGGATCAATGAATGTTTTGCCCACACTTGGACTTGAAGCGCTATAACAGATTTAAGAAAGCTTCGTCAAGGCTCTTAGAAGTTCTCAGAAGGCAGTTCAGTGCTCCTGTAACAGCGTATAAAGCAGAACTGGTGAACCTGAAGTTTTCATTTAAGTTCATTTCCATTTTGACAAAAACTGAGCATCTTTGCCGTGCAGCTGCTGTGTGGCTTTTCCAGATGTGCATAGACCTGGGCAGTATCTAGGCCAGTTGTAACTGCTGTCAAATGGCACTGAGTTAAAATTCTGTTTCTTTATAATGCCTGCTAGCTTCTAGCATTGTGTAAACAAAGCTTCCATCCCTTTAGTACAGTATCGTTATAGAGTCTAACTCAAATCTGGGAATGCAAGAGTCCTTGGTAAAAATGGGAGAGAAGTTTAGGTGCTGTCGAAGGACAACTTTTCACCCAGAAACCATAATGTTGTTTCTACTATTTCATGTCACCCCAAGGCAATTGTTAGAGGAAGAAAGGACCTCTGAAAGTAAAAGTCAGTCTCCTTTACTAGAGATAATAGTCTCTTCTCAGGAAATGTTTCTTCAGCACAAATTTGTCAGCCATATTTCCAGGATAGGAAAACTGACCACAGCAATGGAGGAAATGTGATATATAAGCAGGAGTGGGTCCAAAAAGTATGTTTCAAATTATCTGATGTGCCGGTTCCTATCAGCAAACCTTTTATGGAATGCCCAGGATTATTATTTAGTGGCACTTTGTGAACTGGGCCTTAAGGAAGAATAGTTACCTTACTAATGGGATGCCTGGATAGGACCCACTTTGCTTTTTTGTTAACTATACGCAGATGGGAGACAAGGGCAGTTTGTGGTGTCAGCTGATGTATTTCACATAACATTGCTCTTTGCTGCATGAAAGAATGTAGACCAGAAAAGGGGAAAAAAACCTCTTGACAGTATGAACAGTAGGTAAAGTAAACTGAATGCTAATTGGAAAATGGATTGGAATCCAGATCATTTATAGGTAGAGCTGTAAGCATAATCTATTTGGGTCAGACTGAAAAATTAAAAGGGGAAATTGGTTATATCAGCCACTCAAGAGACTTTCAATGTCTATTTAGTTACTGTATTCAAACAGTCCCACTTTGGAATGGCATGTAATCTGTTTTTCGGGCTTCTGTTCTGCATTGAAGAAAATTTGTGTTTGAATCCTGTGAGGCAGAGGGTAGAATGCAAGTTGGCTTTCCTGTTTCTTAATAGTACTGCACTCTGCTGTGTTGCCTTCTGTTAGATGTTACCCTGCATGTTGTGCGAGGCTTTGTAACAGTTTTCAGAATAAATGTTATCTCAGTTTGTGTAGCAAATTTTCACGGGAACTAAAAAAAGACTCCTGTACAGCTGCCTGATCAGTTTCTCTCCTACACATAATCAGGGTCTAAAAAGAAAGTATTAGGAAGACACATGCATTTGAGGACGTGGCCAAAGACTGATATGATTATTAGAAGGACTTGCATTAATAGCAGCTTTATAATCATAGAAAGTTTTCATTGTCAAACTTTTATTTGTTAATATAAAGTAAACTAGACTTTGCCATGCTCCTTTGATCTCTCTGCTTGTTCAAAACTCTTTCAAGTTGATATTGTTTCTGTCAGGAATAACAGTGCAGCTCAGCCAACTTCTTTGTATATGTAGCTTTATGTATTTTATACATCAGTAGGGTTGCTCATACATACAACTTTAAGATTGTCGTGCTTAAAATTGTTTGTTAGACAGAAACCATACAAAAATGCATAGAAATATAAATAGTCAGCTAAAAAAAATCATTATTCTTTTTGATCTGTGCCTTATACAGTACTTGTGTAAGGGATGTTTTTTGCATCTTTTGCACCTGTATTATGTAACACACAAAATGAATATTTAGTCCTAACCCCCCTACATTTATATCTTCAATACTGAATGTTTCCGTTTGCTGTCTTACATTATATATATATACGTATATAAGCAAGGCCCTTTATTATCATGAAATTAACCCTTTTGAAGTTTCTTCCTCCCTTCAACAGAAAAGAAAGCATATAATTGACATCAAAGTGGAGACATACGGCTGACTAGTAATTATGGCAGCTTAATGTTGCCCAGTCCCCACCCGTTTACAAGCCTGCCTTAACTTTCTTCAGCATGTACTTATTTTGGTCAACACCTCTAGGAATAACTGGGCAGCCCAGCTACTTATACAGGTTCTGCAGAATTTGACTGGAAAACATTGTTTAGTTTTGATAGTTTATTCTTTGTGTATTATTGTAGCTTTTTAAAACCTCACTTGGTTACTCTAAGTGAACTGTAGCTGTTAGCTGGGTGTTGCCAGATGTGAAACCAGACACAAGGGTGAGATTTTACAGTTTAAGCACAGCTGCTTAAGACAAAATCTGGTTTAGGACGCAAGAGATGGATTTAAAATACTATGTTTATATTAAAAATAGCAGGGAATCAGATGCAGGACAGTTAAAGGTCTTCTTGGCGAACCTCTTAGCCTCACGTGGATCCATCCAACTAAGCCCACCAAAAGGCTTCAAAACCCTGCTAGTGGCATTTGCCATCAGTCTTTTCCCCTCACCCACAGAAGCAAATTCAGGTATGCAGGGCACTGCTATGTTTCTAAATTGAAGTCTTACTTCTTTCTAATGTATGTATTGGTAAGGTGAGTAAGGTGAGTGTTGGAACCAAGGACAAAATGCTTCTGCATCTTGGAGCAGTTTTAAACGTCTCTAAGTGTCAGGATGATGAGCTGAAAAGAAGTTTATTTATCTTGGGCATTTGAGTCTTACTGCTTAAGAGAGGATAACTAGAATTCTCAAAGGCAAGCTATGGGGGTCCTCACCATTCTTGTGTATTCTACTGCACTGGCAAAATTGTTGATATGCTTAGCAGAGCATGTAAGGTAGTGCGGAGCAGCTGAAATAACTCTGCACGTCTTTAGTATATTGACCTCTGTGCTGCATGTGTATCAGGAGAGAGGAGGAGCAGCGCCAAATTTGTATCGGTTTTTTAACAAGAGATGTGTGGGACTGGAAAAGCCTATCCAGTGAGTAAGCCTTATTTTTTCATGTCAAAATGAATACAAAAAAACAACAGGTTTGAGGTGCTTTCATTATGAAGTGCATTCACATTGTATGTTTTAAAGTGATATGTCTTCAGTTATGGTTTTGCTAGCCTACCCCAAACTCTGTTGATACTAAATTTGCCCCCACTGTATTCCATCTTATGTTTAGGTGATAGAAATGCTACTCTCTGAAGAGGCGTGTTTTCCATCTGAGCCCAGCCTCAACCTAAACAGTGACTCACAGCAAGAAGACAATTTACCTATAACAAAAGCCATGGCAATTTAGCCACGATTAAAAAAACAAAAAGAAACAGAAAAAAACCCAAAGATCTTCCATCTAGTTCGATTATTCATTTTGACTTGCTTTACAGAAATGATAGATTAAGAGAAAATAGACTTTTCCTGCCATTTCTCTCAAGTCCCTGTCTGAATCTGCTACTTGGCTGTGGTCTCAGTTATTGCTTCAGTGCAGCAACCATCAGCCACAGCTAATTATAACCAGCAGATTCTGCTTTCTGCCCCCCGCCCTTCTGACCAGGTCATTGCAACACTCATTTTTAAAGTGTTGTTTTCTAAACAGGAAAACATTTCTCCAAGAAAACTTTGTAAATATTTTTCTCAGTAGTAATAGCAAGCAATATTTAACCTGGTACTGAGGTCACTGGGAAGAGATCGATTGTGATAACGCTGAGCTTTTAGTTGTTTGACATAAATTTCTGGCGTTTCCATAGTTTTTAAACCTACAAGAGTAGGGGAGTCTGCTTTTTCTTGTCAGGACATTCCTGATTTCCATCCCTGTTAGTGGGTGTTATATATTCTTATCAGAGATGCTGCGGACCTCCAAGCATTCTATAGCAAGTTAATCCTTTCATATTTTATTATTTGTGCCTGATAACAATATATGGAAATCTGTGATTTGATGAAGAGATTCTGCTGATGCTTATAGATTTTCAAAATAAATCTGAACTGAAAAGTGCTTCATTAATAGGTTCCAAACAGGAGATGAATCTGCAGAGTAACGTTCAGCAGTGAGTTTACAGTGTAAAAGAATGGCTGTTTTTTTTCTCTCTTCCAGTAATTATTTTTTTCCTTTCATTATGACCTTAGCTTACTGTAGGACCTTCTTGCCGGTAACCATAGTTATTCTGAAGTGTCACTTGTAGTTTATAAAAGTAAAATACCCGGTGGAATAAAGCATTTATAAACTTCTCCCAAGGCCTTTTTAATAAACATCCCCTGTAGTCCTTACACAATATTTAGCAGGATATCATCCATTCTCTTTGTTTATTGATCTACATGTTACGGTCATTACCTTGATTTTAAGAAATTAGAAAAGCACCTTTTATTCTGATTTCTTAAGGAGTAAGGAATTGCTGGTGAAATGCAAATGTGAATGTTCTGCTGCTTTGATTAAGATACCTAGACTGATGGATGCGTTCTAAAGAGCAAGTCTGAAATGCTCACCTGAGGGAGGAGGAGCGTCTTTTTAATTCTGCCTCCGTTCAAAAATATGAATATTCAGTTTCATTAAATGACAGTGTTATGTGATTTCCTTGCTAAATGTCACCAATATTTAGGCTGGAAATTGTGTGTTATTGTATGCAGTTCTCCTTAGAACCATCTAATTTTATTCTCATTTTAAGCTGTTAATTAAATATGTAATATTTCATCCTTCCCCTAACAGTGTTACTAGGCTCCAGCATTTGCACCCCGAAACTCAAACTTAACATGAGAAATCAGGCTATTGATGTGATGTAGAACATTATCCGACTTCATAATAGAGCTGTCAGAATTACTTGGTTTTCCATTCATAGAAATATTTAGACTTTTCAATTCAAGACTCTTTGGTTATTTGTCTATCTATGTATCGTTTATTGGTTTGGAAGAGAAATCCTTTAAAAACAACTACACAGTACTGCATAACTACTCTGACTACCTGGTAATAGTCAAAGGGAACAGGAACCTGACAGTGGTTACTAACTTTTCCTCTCAACACATTTGAAGATATTACATGCTGTTTTCAAATGATGCTGTGAAAATGGACTGACAATTAATTATGGCTTATTTCTTGAAAATAATTCCATTGCCAATTTTGGTTGTCAGAACAAAATTCTTCTCCAGTCTTTGAGTATGAAATATCCATTGACACTTGAGCTATACCACTCCTATATAGAGCTTCTGTTCACTCTGTTTATTAGGGTATGAAATTCCTCTCACATAACTGCCTCAAAATAACAGCGATGATGTGGGAAGTCACCATTTAGCAGAAATGAGTTTTCTGATATGAAATGAACACATAATTTCCAACTAGTTAAGGAGAGTAGAATCTTCATGTCTTCTTTTCGCTTCCATTCAGAATAGTAAGTTGCCACGCAGAGCACCCTGGTGATTAAAAATATAACCAGCGTTAGCACTGAAGACTGGCTAAGTAATTTATCTTTGTAGCAATTCATCCAAAACAGAAGCAAGAAGAGGGAAGAATTTAAAAATGAATTACTTAATATTGCACATTTCATTCTTATGATGAATAGTTGGTACTGAATTCCATGAAATAATTTAGTACAGAAGAGTCTATTAGCTAGTTAGAAACCATGACCCCATTTAACAGTTATGGAGCATGGTAGCATCTAATCTATATTATTTGATTTGTATACCCTTTATGATCTGAGCTAGATCCCATAATGTCAAAAATCATAGCTGTCACTTGAATTATAACCCATTCAAAATACAGGATTGTCAAAGCCAGATATGTTTGTCTCAAGAGTGAGCGGTGCTAACAATTTGCTATATAGTAAAGCTTATACTGCTTATTGCTTTTAAAATAATCACCAGTCCACCCTCAAGTGCTTTCAAGATGCGGTACGACATGGGATAGTTTGTTTAAATTAATTTTCCTTGCATTTTCTATGCAGTCTTCATAAAAATATTAATCATGTAGTCAGGATTTATATTTTATTTTTAAGAGCCAAAAATCAGTAGATATTTCCTATTGCTCCATGCATGTTTATTTGCCATCAAAATCTAGATAAGCAGATCATTCAAAACTGTATCATACTTCTAAATCCCACAACTGTATTTATCTGTGCTAGAAGAAGAAAAACAGCACTTCTATGTAAAAATGTAGTAGGAAAACAAAAGAAGAAATACGCCTCTGTACTTCATTTTTTCTCATAAAACTATCAGTGGCTCTTCGGTTCAAAGTACATTGGAAACTGACAGATCTATAGATGTTAATCACATAGTTTTCATTTAGAGAGGCATTTCTTACAGATCTTATAATTATGTAAGACATTTTTTACAGTAATATCTCATGCTTATAATAATATATCTCTGCACTCAGATTTTTGGTGATAAAAACTGAAATATATTGGTAGAGCTTATTGTGGTTTTGTAATCAATTGTATGATCCCTTCAGACGAGGTGCGGCTCTAATGCCCAAAGACATTTGGGTAAATTTCAGCTCTGAACAGTTTTACTGCCTTCTATTTTCACTGAAACTTTTAGTAGTCGTTTCCTTTTTCCAATGGCTTCCAATGCTTGCATAGAATAGGAAATGAACATCACAAGTGATGATTTTTTTTTTCCTTTACAATCACCTCTGCAACTGCTGGTGTAGGCTCCTATCTGGAGGAAGAGTGCAGCATTTCATACATCGAACTTCAGATGGGAATGAATGATGACTTCTCTTAGTTGTTTAAAGACATCTATCAATTTAAAAATAACAGTGGGTTTAAGCTGCCACAAAATTTGCAGTGTCTTAAACATAATGGAGCTTTACCAACTCTACTTCCGCCTCATAGTAAATGTGAAATAGCCTGAAAGTTGAAACTGCAATTTTTGGGGGAAGAGATTTCATCCTCATGTTATTTACATGTTGTTTTGGAGGTCAATACAAATACAGAAAAACATAAGGGAGGGGACAAATACATGCATGTGAATGGAGAAAAGTAGTGGAGATGAATATGGAAACTGACCTTGTAGTGAATTAAAGTAATAATTATTAACCAGACTCTCCCAAATGAAATAGGTATTTCAGTGTATGCATACCTTTTCTAAGCAATGTCTGTTTACAACAGGTTGTATGAAACTTGTAAGCAAGCTTAGTTTCTCCACGTGGACACATCCATGGAGCAATCTGCTCCTCTATATGCAGCAGCACAGCCCAGCCAGTCCCGGAAATGCATGCAGAATACTGTGACAGTCTTCAGTATCCACTCTAGTGTCCTCTGCCTGCACAGCTATGGCAGCGTATGTTCAGGATTCAAATGCAATAGATTGAGACTAGATTTGCATTTCTTTAATTAGTATCTTTATGTTGTAAGTATAAATCTTTGTTACTATCTTTCTGATAATGTGTTGATTCACGCTAGAGTGTCCTGTAGGCAGATCTGGAAAACACAGACAGAGCAAGGCATGTATGTACTTGTAGGAAGGCGTGTGTAGAGGTAATGCTTTTCCTAGGGCACATCCACACTATAAGAATGTAACAGATGGGGGCAGGAGTTTTTGCCTCAGCAATGAGTAAGTTGAAGTCCCCAGTGCAAAGAAGACCTTTCAAATAATTCTGTAAGTGATCAAGAGTGCAGTGAATTGAAAATACTACCAAAGCTTAATTGTTTAGTCCCGAGTTTAATGAAGTATTTAGGCCCAAACTTCCAATTAATTTAAATGGGAAATCAATGGGAAGTTAGGCTCCTAAATGCTATGTTGAATCAGGGCCTCAGGGCTCAATTGAGATTCCCATAGTGATCACTGGAAAGACTTCCATTAAAGCTCTGGATTGTGTTAATCACTTCCATATCTATCTGTTGGTACCTACCGGGCTCATTTACAACGCTTACTTTGTAGGTTTTGTTAAGGGCTAGAAATGATACTTTCAAATCATTTAGGATACAATTATACACATACTAGAACTTTGAGTGGGATCCAAGATACTTCAAAAACCTTTCCAATTATTGCCCGCATTTCCACGTACGTACCTACACCAAAAACTTGCACCATTCACATGCGCAAATTCTCCTTCTTACTTCAAAATCATTATCTTAGAATTTCTATCTTACACGCAACAAAAAACAATTGAAGAGTTATTACAAATATTTTTCTTCCAATCGTGACTGCTACCAATCAGAGAACTTTGGGAAATTGGCCTTATTGCTGAAAATTTGTAGTGGAATATTTTAAAGATGTTGAGAAAGTTGGGCGAAAAAACACCCAACTCAAAATATCTCACCAACTGGGAAATCTGATCGATAGGGAATGATGAATAAGTGATTCTAAATAACATTTCCTGATTTGTTATTTTAATCCCACTAAGTAAGTATTCGCTTTTATCTTGCAGTATTCTCCCAGCCCATACTAACTAGGACCACTTAAATAATTCCCATTTTTTCCAGTGACAACAGCATTTAACCCTGCGGAACTAACCTTAAGGTTAATTAAATGTTTGAGCAGACCTGAGGTGATTTATAGTTTCATGCTGAAAGCAAGAAAAGTTCACAGTTTTGTTAGGTTTTGATGTAAAGTAAGATAAAATCTAGTGCTCTCAAGCTGAGTTTCACTTTCAGTTTTTATTTTCTTTTAAAATCTGAAGCACAGAGAAACTCAGGTTGGGTGTAATGCACTGTGGATCACATTTAGAGTTTTAACTCCTCCACAAACATCAGTACATCTCTGCTGCTGTGAGCTACTTCATGCATCCCCAATAATAATCAATCTTTTCACTACGAGTTTGTTTTCATGGTACTTTTTTACTGGAATCACTGCTGGCAGTACTGGATGTATTTCTTTGATATGCATGTAAACAGTTATGAAAGAAGAAAAAAAGACTTCTGTATATGCATTTCATGGGATGACAGCATTAGTTAAGGAATGTTACATGCTTGCTTTGATTAATGAGTATTGGGAGATTATTTCTCAGCTTGATTCATGCGCTTAAGCAGTGTAAAGTAATTTAGTATCTAATTGCAATGTTTTCCAGAAGGTTACTTTGCTGACGTTATGCTTATGGAATACAGAACTCAAACCCACCCTCTGCATAGCATTCTCATACACAGTAGCATGATTCATTTTACTAGAAGGCAATCAAATTACATATACAAGTATGTTGTTCATTTAAAGGTATTAAACATCTGTATATTAAAAATATCCAGTATAAATATGTTAATATACAAATTTCTCAAGGGCTGCTGTACAGTTCTACAGCACAGGGAAACACTGTAGTTGCATTTAAAATATTTAAGGTTAGACTTTTCAGATAGAAATAATTGTAATTTTTCATTTGGAATTCCTCAGCTCAACTCAGACAGAAGTTGATTGTGGATCAAATGTTTCCACGTTTGAGAATGAGAAAGGTGGAGGTATTGCTATATACAGCCCATAGGGAGAAAGGAGAATGAAGGGAAGTGTTTATCAGCAGCCATACGAAAGAACACTAGAGCTGAAATAGACAGAAACTGTGTGAGGAAGCAGATCAAAATGAACGAAAGCTGCATTGTTGAGTTGAATGCCACGTGTGCAGAGTTCAGGACTTTATGGCTTCCCTGATTCCATAAATAGGCTTTTTTTAATAGAGAAAACTGACTTGTCAGGGTACTAATCAAATGTAACTCCCTTCCGAGTACTTATGGAGCAAAGACTAGATACTGTCATGGTTATTTAAACTTGGATTACGCGAAGTTAGGGTTGACACTGACATCTGTCAGTGTTATGAGTTCCTCTTTGTATCAGTTCCTACCTGGGGCAGGTATGGGATGCTTTGGCCTGCTGTTGATTCTGTGTCAGCTTTCAGAAATTCCATCTAACCATCAGTTATCTGGACATTTTAGTGTGTGGTAATATCCAGTGTTGTATCTTTGATGTTTATTTTGTGCTAATTATCATGTACATGCTAGCATTCTCAGAATGGCTTGAGAGGAAGTGCAATGAATGAACTTCTAATGAGAATGTGCAGCGTGATAGCAGGATCAAAATGATGCCCCTCGTTGATAATCTATTTAAAGCTAGAACTTCTTTCCCTTTTGAAATTGTTGTCAGTGGATTGTTTTTCTCTCTAGTTGTGCTCTCTGCTGAAAGAATAGGTATGGCAGATCATCTAGAACAGCTGGGAGGGTGTGAGGGATTATACTGCCCTGAATGCGCAAACCTTTGATGGTATTTTGCAATATCCTCTATGGAAAAGAGGATGCCTTAGTAAGACACGGCACACTCATCAGCCGTCATCATAATCAGGAATTACCACAAAGACAAACCAAATGTAGTAGAGCAATCACTTTTGCTTAGATTCTTGGTGACTGAGCCTATTAAAAGTTACCCTCCCTTGGGAGCTGCAGTTATCTGGCGGTTTTCTACTCCTTCCCTTTCTTTATCCCGATTTATTTTATTTTATTTATTCTATTTTGTCCAGCCATTAGAGATTAAAATCCATGCATTTATGAGAACCGTGAATCTTATCTATCCATGGCAGGCCTTTATTACTAGCAGGAAACATTTGGATGTATTTGGAGATTCAGAAAAGAGAAGGAAAACTCCAGGTTCCATCTAGTCCTAACCTGTCTATTAAAGGCTATATTTGATATACAAAATGTTTCATTAGACATGTCTGACAATATAATCGGGCAACATATTTCACATTATTTTACACTCCTTCCACCAGGAGAGTGAAGAAATACACTGAGCTCTCTATAAAAAAAAAAAAAAAAAGACTACAGGACCATTTTGGGAATGGCTGATAAGGTGCCAGCAGTCTTCTGCTAAAGACTGCACTCAAGTGAGAAACTAACTGTGCTTTTTCAGTTCTTGCAGTGTTAATAATGACTGTTTCTTATCTATGTCAAAGAAAGTAATAAAAAGAGAAGCATTTTAACAGATGATTCAGTAGCATGAATCTCTAGTCTACGTTGTACCTACTGATGATATTAGAAAAAAATCTCATGTCCTATTCTGTTTTCTAGCTCTGGGTAACTTAGTAGCTACCTGAAAATCCTATTCTGGGAACCTTTCCACATGCTCTCAGTCAATTACAGGTTTAAGTCATCACTGTTCAACAGAACAGTATTTAATACTCATTTCTTAAGAGTTTGCAGAACATTCCAGCTTCTGTTCATTGCAAGGAGTTTATCATTCATATGATTATTTTTGCTAAATATTTCTGTAACGTATGTGAAGGTGTGCGTATCAGAAGTTCGTTGTTACTTTTCCTTCTATTTTTTCTTTGAGGAGTACAGCTGTGGGTTGGAAATCATTGGCTTTCAGGGCTACTGAAAACTTTCCCACAGAATTCATCATTGAACTGCAAGCAGCGCTGCACTTGTTGCTGTTGTGGTACGGTCTGAGAGACAACTGGATCGTAGCTAACCAGGCAGCTAAACTTCTGGGTTGGGTATATTACAGTGGTAGTGCTAATCCAGGAAAACTAGACTTTGCTTTCTGATTTGCGTGGTAAAGTTCAAGTAGAAATTTGATGTGTGATTAAAACCTGTGCAGATTTAAACCCTCAGTACTGAATGGTGAGATAAAAGTGCCAGTCTTGCTGGCAGATAGGGAACCCCTCCCCATTTGGGGGTGCTGTGGCCAAGTGGCTTTTAACTGGTGCAGCACATCTTTATTTACAACTGTTACCTACTCAGCACAACTTGTAAAGTGTGTTTTTTCTAAAACTTTCCGTGTGATACAGCTCTATATATTATATTACACTTATAAAATCCCACCAAACCCTTATGAATTAAAAGATAATTAGTGGTTCAAAACACATAAGACATTAGGCCAGAAGTGTCAAAAATGTCATGAAAGGCCATAAATCATAGTATACTTGCATTGATCCCTTATATAGTTAGTTTTTAAATCATCTCTTTAACACCTTGTAAATGTACAAACAACTACGAACCCAAGGGAAACTTTAATATGTTTTTCATACATATTTTAATTTCATCTCAAAGTACTGGCTGCATAAAAATTAAGTCAGACTCACAAAAACTCATTGATTTCCTCTGGATAAAACCCATCTGTCCAAACTAATTTAGAAGCTTTTTGAAGCCGTAAAGTTAGTCATGCAACACTGAGGTCATTATGGACATCCTGTACTGTAGGAACTCTAGTGTAATTTTAAGAAGGTAATTTTGTTATATTTACTGTATTTAAATACAGTGCTACTTTTAAGGAACAAAAGCCTTACTGTGTAACTGTATTGAAAGTAAACCAGAAGCTGTGAAAAGTGAGATCTGTTCTTTTCCTTGTGATTAATGCACCTTTCTGCCAAAATTGAAACTTCTTAACTGAGCTCATTTAATACAAAGTAAACGAATTCTGCTCTTTGGATTTGATCCGCTGGCTAAGCTCTATAGATAAGGGTCTAACAGTGAATAGCTTTCATTCTAAACAAAGGATGTTTTGATAGAAAGGTCAGAGCTAAGGTCTTTTATATTGTGATAACAGGAAAGGGAAATGACATATTAATGGCAATTCATGGCATGGTGGTCTGCTGAACATGGTGGATCCAAAAGTGGAAAAAAAGTCTGTAGTGCTATTTTTCTTTTTTTTTTTAAGGACATCAGTTTTTAATTGGTCTTATTTTGAATGACAATTTCTTTCATTGCAGTTGGCAAGACGTAGATGCCCAAATGTATAACACTGCTACCACTGGGAAGATTGAGGAAAAAAATTGTGTGTATTGATCTGGATTCTGCCCTCGAACATTTTGCTGCCAGACAGAATGTTAAACAGGCTTAGCCCCTGTGAGTCACACTTGTAACAAATGGTGATCTGTGGCTAATTTTTATAATGTGATAGGCTTTAATTACATGCTGAATCACTTGAATAGGATAAACAAGTTTAAATGAAGAGGTTCTCGCTGCAGATCTGGACACGTACAACATGTTGCATGGTTTTTGCACAGTGCTTGTGAATTTGGGATCTGAATTTGTCGTAACAGTTTCATCTCATCTACAATACCATACACGGTGTTTTTATTATTAAAAAAATTATTATTTTAATAATGAATAGCTACTGTGCAATTGTAGGAAATCTTTATTCTGACATAAACAAAATGTGATTAGGCTAGGTGGTCACTGCAGCAAAGATACTTAAAGCGCTTATTCCACTCCCCTTCCCAGCCACCCCCTCCCCTTGGGGCAGGCCGATTTATCTAGAGCCAGCTGATGTTATCTGTAGCTCCAGCAACTTCTTACATATCCACATTGAGTCCAAACAATTTCATGACATGGTATGATAGTGTAGATTCTTATGTTACCTAATGAAGAATGGACTGAACGGCATTTCTTTTATGCTTAGTAGAGTATCAAGACAGAAAACAGCAGGATCAAATATTCAAGGAGCAGTGTAGGATGACAGCAGAGTAGTACGTTTTTCCAGTTCATGCCTCACATCTCCAAAGAGAAAGCTTCCCCTTGCCTGTTTCCCTTGCTTCTCCCTAGAGATGCATTCTGTGGTAAACAGGCACTTTGCACATCAGGCAGCACCTGCTGAATTGGTAATGTTAGCAAAAGATGCTATCCCTTGCTACTACATCCAACCCCTGTAAACTGCACTCTCTGTTTCTACCACAGCACAAATAATGCCATCTTACTTGCACGTAATTCCTGTCAATCATTTAGATGACACCAGATAACTCATAGGAGCTTCACATAGAGAAGATATCAGAAACCAAACAACCCCCGCCTGACTCACAGCTGCTGTATCGACAACCTTTGATCCCTAGACAGAAGATTAGAACAAACCGCATCCTTGCAAAGTCATTGCATGACATCTCTCTAGAAAACCTCTGAGAATACACAAGCCCACATTAGAAATGCTTTGTCGTGCCATCTGGGAGCAACACTGGGAAAGAGCTCTTAAAAAATAATAATGATAATCAGCTGTACACAGCTGATTTAAGCTCCAGTGAAGAGAAATGCAGAAGCTCTAAGAATACTGCTTATTTAGGAGACAAGCTTTGTACCTGTAAGCTATTTACTTTAAAGGTAGTCTGGTTTTCACTAGATTGATAAATGCCAGCTATTAGGCAAGCAGCACTAGAAAACCAAATAAATGCTACTTCCAGTGCTTAGTATATTCCTTTTTCAAGTGTCTATTCCATTGTATTATCCCTTGTACTGTGCAACAGTACTTGGATGGCTGTACCGTTCCTGCAAAGTAAAAATATGGCATCTAGATCCAGTAGATTTTTGTGAGTCTTGATGGAGTCCCAATTCCCACTTCAGTCATGTGGAACCCCTTCTCCATGTCTCCTGGCTTCTCAGTCCTTTAAGATCTCAAACATTGGACACTGCTCGCATGATCTGTAAGCTGTCATATTTGGGAATATCATCTTTAAGGTATTTTCTTTCCCTAGTATCATCTTACTATACTTCCTGCTTTTTCCCCAAAACATCTGGTGTTTCCCTCAGTTTTTATTGATATGCTGTGCAGTGGTGTGGGAAAACTTATTTCAAATAGTTTGCCTACCCAAGTAAAAACATTATTTTCTCAAATATGGTTGTAACAAATGTTTGTCTCTATGGCGCTAAGTAATAGCTGATACAAACTTCAAATATCAGCTGTCATTTTGGTTTAGAGAGAGCTTTCAAATGAAGAAAAAATCTGAATACTAGTGAAGTATACAGTAAGTGAATAAATGTGATACCATTCAATATATATTTTCTATTACAAAACAATAAACAACTCTTTATGAGACATTTAAGTTTTGTCACTTTTCGATCTAGTCATGGATCGAAAGCAGTTCTCCATTTTGCAGTCCGATACCAAGCTGCAGTAACTTCTTTCAAAATCAGATTTCTCACTCTTAATAGGCAGCTATTTAGGTGACACAGCAACAAGGCAGTAGTGTTTTCTAAAATGTTTTAGGATTCCTCTGGATTTTTTTTCAGTTCTCATTACAGATATGTAACTTAGCTCTTGAATTTGACCAGTCATGCTGCAAAGAATAAACCTGATATGCCAGGTTTTTATCAGAACCAAATAAGTTCATGAAAGTAATTGGAACTGCATTTGTTTATTTATGGCAGAAAACCATTAAGAGAAATATATATTCAAGAAACGTGATTTGAGACATAACTCGATTGTGAAAAACTAGCTCTAAGGACACCTGAGAGCGAAAGAACTATCTATCCCCCAGCATAAGACATCAAGCAGTGGAGGAAGGAAACCAGTATGGATGTTCAGGGACCTGCTGGTCCAACTGAGGGAAAAGAAAGAAAAGTACAGGCAGTGGAAGCAGGGATGTGTGGCCTGGGAAGAACACACGAATGCCATCTGGGCATGCAGAGGTGGGATCAGGAAGGCTAAAGCATAGATAGATAGTAGTGAACTCGGAAATGGATGTGCAAAACAAGAAGAGATTCTATGGTTACTTTTGTCAGAAGAGACAGGCAAAGGAGAGTGTACCCCTCTGATAAATAAGCAGGGAGAACTGGCTTCAACAGACATGGAGAAGGCTGAGGTACTTAAGAGTTTCTTGTCTTGGTCTTCGCTGCAGCCAGGCTTCCTATGCTTCTCACATCCCTGAACCTCTAAGTGGGTGTCCAGAGAGCAAAATTCCTCCCAGAGTAAGTGCAGAGCAACTCCAAAACTGCCTCATGATAATCAGGATGTACAAGTCTATGGGGCCAGATGCCAGGCATCCCAGGTTCCTGAAGGAACTGGCTGATATGGTTTCCAATCCACTCTCTTTACATATTTGGAAAGTCGTGGATCTTTAGGGTCCTTTGTAACGTAAGTCATTCTATGTATTCCATGAATAACTGAACAACAAAAAATGATTGCTGTTGGTGACATCAAACACAAGATTGTTGTGAAAGTGAGTGTGTATGTGCAAGTTGCAATTTCACATCTGTATTCTAGAAGAAGGTATAGCCATCATTTGAAACCACACTGCTCTTGACTGTGCTACTAATCATACAAGACTGATTTGGATCAGTGTGTTTAAATGATTTTTCCTCCCATGATCACCAGTTCACTTTGCAGTCTGAAAAGAGAAAAAGCAGAGCCAAAGGGATATTTAAGTAATATTCCTCTATATTAAAGGGTGAATTTTACCTTAGAGTTGACCCTGTCACTTAGAGATAGCTTCACTTGTCAAATCACTTTCTAAGTATGAGCTATGTAGGATTTTCTTTAGCAGGCTTTTGCACTAGCTATGATTCTTCTCATAATCTCTGTAATTTAGGAGATGTAAATCCTGGGGCTTTTAAAAATAATAATAATAAAAATCAAGCAGTAAAATAAGTAATGAAGGAGCGATGTGCCTGTAGCAAACGTGTCAGTGACGTCAATGTTTGGACTGAATGCAAAAATGGTGAGTTCATTTATCCCATCTTACTATTCTTGCTGTTGTAGTTCTGATAGCAGTTTATTTCAGGGGATAGTTCATCATAAAGAGGAGGAACACATTGAAAGGATACAGCTTCTCCTTAGTTGTCTCAGGCACGTTCCTCTTAAAAAAATAAAAATAAATAAATAAAGCATCAGTCACATCATATGAAACATTTTATGTGATCTCTGTTTTCATATCTCGTAGTCTTAAGTTTTCCTAAGACATAAATGTGATGTATAAGAAGACACTACTGTCTCTTCTATAGTGAGAGCAAATTAAAGTACAAAGTGGCTGTGTGAATTGGCAAAAATCACAGAAGAGGCCTATGGGGGCAAAAGGAATTTAATACCAGCCTTGTAGCTTAACCAGTGTGTCAGCCTTCTCTTTAAAAAGAGTAAATGATACTGAAGCTACTGAATGATTATTGAAATCAATATGCAAGGAATAAAAGATTTTTCCATTATTTTTGCCCTTCAGCTAATGTTTGTGTTAAATTTTAAAACTGATATTTGTTCAAACAAGAGAAATATGTAGAACTTCTCATAAATTTTTTTTTATTCTACTTGAAGTGTAGTAATCTGAAGAAATTAGTGTAAATAGCAATCATCTCACGTACTACTTTTACATGTTTACTTAATTTACGGTATTTTGTATACGTGTATTATATGACATTAGAGTTGTCCTCCCCCATCTCTTCTGACTTCATTTTTAAAGCCATTTTCTATCAAAGGAAGATATTTTAAAGAGGCGTCAGGGTTGTGTACATCTTAGCAACAAAATGAACCTTCTTGTTTTATGGTACTCAACAATTCATGCCTATCTTACATAATATTATTTATTAGTATTCATCACGTTATTAATTTCTATTTTTGATAGGATTATAGCAATTAAAAAGTACCCAGGGCTTTTAGGAACAGATTCAGTAACAGATATCTTCCCTGTTATAAATTACAAATGTACACACTTCCTAATATAGCATGTTCTTCAGAGTCTTAATTTAACAACCTTATTTTAGTACATCATGGTTCTGAAATGCCAAGACTGAAACAAAAATCAAGAGGCCAGAACACGACATATTTCTGTATGACATTCAGCACTAATTATTAGCTACATCTAGGAGGTCTATAGCCGTTATAATACTGAAGTCATTAGCCTGACTGTTTATAACCTATTATTTAACTACAGCATAGCATTAAAGAGTCAGCTAGCTACATTTGCTACTCAGGGAGAGACATTTATCACCAAACAGAAATGCTACACACTGTGGTTTTCATGACATTTTGCTCAGCTGCTCAGTATACTTTTGGAAATCGTGATTACTAGAATGTTTGTTAAGTTCAACGTAGCGTTGAATGAATGAGAGAAATATGCTTTACTAAGAATTGTATTTAATACTGATGAGCTCGTGTCCTATCATTAACATTTATGCTCAAAAGGGAAGAGAATTTATTAGTAAACTGCTTCCTAATTAGAAATGGAAAGGCTTAAAACAAAACAAAATTGACTGTTTCTTGGCCTGACCAGAAGTAGTTATAAAGTTTACGTTACGGATAAAATGAGAAATACAGGTAGATGAAATTGTGTTCTCTTTGTAATGAAGGTGTATTGATTCAAATTTCATTTTACTCTCTTTTTTGGGGCCGGTCCATTTGACATTTAAAGAACTTTTTCTCATTGCCGTACCGTGCTGTTCAATCCATCCATTTTTATGCCTCCTACGATTTCTTTACAGAAATCTGGCAGTTTTAAGGTTCCTCAAAAGATTTTTGACGAATCAATTTTCAGAAAAAGAATTTGTCTGATTCAATTTATTCTGACAGTTCTTTGGTTTTCAAATTTGGATTTATTAGAAGAGTTTACAATACGCTATGAGCTAATACTGGAAATTGAGGATGAAATTCCCACTTGAACGTATCTTCGGAGTGCTGCAAAACATCAGTAATCCATTTGACATCAAGAAAAAGAAAGATTGCAAGTTGGAATAATTAGTCTTGGAAATTAATATTCACACTGAACTCTAATAGAAACGAATTGGTAAATGTTCAAGAAAAACTTCTAATTGCCACTTTTAGAAATGGGAAGCCTCTTACTACTGCCTCTTAAACTCTTTTTTTTTTTTTTTTTCCCTCCCAGACTTTTCCTATTCTATAACCTGTCTCCCTGGTTCTTCTAATCATAACACTGGATACAGATTAAATCTAAGATCTTTGAAGAAATACCGAGCGAGTAAGCAAGTTTGTATGACTTACAGTTCCTACTACTGCACCCCAGAGGTAGCTATGCAAGTCAGTATTACTCAGATATTCCATTAAATTATAATTTATCTTTAAAAGGTAACACATCGTGACTGACTGTTATTACGTTGATCTACGCAGTGAGAATTTAACACAAGATTTAACCTCTTTAACACAAAAATTTAGCACAAAAGTAAGGAAGCATCAGAGTTTCTAGAAATGTGTGTAAATCTTATGCTAATCATTCACATTATAAAGTACTCAATTCTTAACGTTTTCAAATATATCAGCCAACAGGAATACCTGGGTCCTTCCTTGATGAACTTTGTTAGAGTAATGGCTGCTTGTTTTCGTTAGTGCCATTTATCTCATTGTAATAAAATAGTACTTCCTCCCCTACTGATCAACATTGATATCATATCACTGGTAATAGAAGCTACTCCTGAAACGTATGGAAGATCAGTATAATCGAAAATCAATGATCTAAACTGAGGCTGGTTGTTCTATAATGTGGTTTATGTAATTTGATAATGCCAATTCTAATGGAGTTAAATATAATCCACTGAAATTTCAGGATGCAAGGGTCAATAGGGAGTGCAATGCCTCACTTCCCAGCAATTACCAATTATTACTGGGGCAATGCTTTTGCTTTGCTGTTCTGCTTGCCTCAATAAATAATATTTGGAGACCCTGCAGCTGCAGTCAATAGAGTACAGTTTTATTGTCACAGCTTCATAGTCAGATCAATACCAACCCTTCTGAGATACAAGAGAGAACTGCCACACGCCAGTCTAATGAAACCCTGTGTTTTATGATTCTGAAATTATGCATTTTATTCATTGCTCATGCTTAACATCATTGTTGCTTTTAATAGGGCCCCTTTCACTGAACTTTTATATGTCCTTCACATGACATTTATGCACAAAGAAAGGAAATTTGTGTTCTGAAAATGAGTTATAGTGAATGAAAATTGCAAACTTTACCTGACTTTTTTTTCTGAGGTGGGTTTCAGTTACAAGATTTCTTCATGTTGTTGCAAAGTTTGAGGATAAACTAGAAAACGCACAAAAAAAAAGATGTCCAAGTGAGTCTCATGCTACGAGCTAAAATCTATTAAAAACACTGTAAGTTTCACTTTCTCAGCACTGAGTCACAGCCCTAGTATGAAAACTGGTTAAAACAATTATGGATTTGTAACTATGTCCAAAATGATACCTGCATCTATATGATATTTTATATGTGACGCCTTGCTCTGAAAACTGTGGATTCAGAGGCTGGCTATTCAACTCTAAAACAAGCTTAAATGATTTGGAGGAACAAGTTCCATCAGAAAGAACTGGGCTTAATTCAGGAAGTGATGAAAATTAAGTCAGGATGAAAATGAAACTCTCTTAGTGCTGTGAATAAATGTTATGGAGTGTGAGCTGGTGGAAAGTGTTCTGATCAAAATCAAGAAGGTATCATGAATTCTTGTATGTGGAGTATATGATTTTTTTTCTGTTGTTTTTAAGTGGATTATCCTACTATGGTGTCTAAATAGGTGTAAGAAATCATTACATACAAGATTTACATTCTGAGATTTGCGCAAACAAAACAAGTTCTCTTTTTACCAGCCTCTTTTTAGGCTGCTCTTCGTCACAATCATATATAAGGTGCACGAGAAACGCATCAACAGCTCAAAGTTAAGAAATCAAAGAGGTTCTGAAAGTATCATATGAAAATTACAGTCCTTTAAGGTTAACGACAAATATCACATACAGAAATAGTCAAAACAAAAGGAAATGTATTGAAAACATCTTTATACTGCAGGTCTTTTCACTAGCTCTTGCTTCTAAATTACATGACCGCTGTGTCACATTTTCCACACTGTACAGTATGTCACGGAAGCTGTTTTCTTTACAATTATTTCTTCAACTATTACTTGTATTTTTTTTTGAACTTTGTGCCAGTGATGATTTGTCACAGGATTACAGGAATAAGGTGATCAGTCATTTCCATTGGGTTAACATAGACATGCTTTTAATGAATGTTTTGGGAACACCGAAAGCTCGATTTTTGCTGCTGGTAAAAATCCCGCAAGATGCATAGACACTGCAAGTCTGTTCGATGATTTAAAGTCAGGTAGGAAAGGTGAGGAAGGATTTCAGCTTTTTTTTTTTTAAACAGAGACGCTCTTTCCTACACCTTCAGGCGGGAGTTTTCCTTTGCAGTAGCATAAATATTTATAGCATTTGCTGCCACCTGCACAATCTTCCCCATAAACTGATATGCTCTCATAACTACTGGCAAAGAAATGTGTTTTACACTACAAGTCTTTGGCAATGTGTCCATGAGGTGCAGACATTCTCAAAACAAGAACACTAGCAAGCTTAGTACTGCGGCACAGCCATTGGCTATTTTAAGGTGTTTTCTTTCCCAGACAGACAGACATCTCACATGCACATGTGTATGTATACAAACCTACAGGAAGCAGCGTTGCCTGGAAGGTAGGGCAGAGTTTTGGGATTCAGGAAGCTGGGTTTGATTCTCTTTTTTTTTCCACTGATTTACTGGTGAATTTCTTGGAACTTACTTTATCCTTTTGTAATACAAGTTGCTGCCTCTAAAAAGGAAAACTGATATTTCATCACTTTGAGTGCTTTGAAATGAATGAAAAATGACACGTATGAAATAAGCACGGTATAAATAATGTATTTATTATTTGTATGTATCCAGGCTCTGAAATAACAAGTTCAGAGTAGACAATATACAGTTACTTCATTGTAGAATAACCACGGTCAGTTTATTTGGGACACACTGAACATCACAGATGCTGATGTAAAGTTACCCAACTCCCTCCACTCCTGTTTGGGACAGCTAATAATTTTAAGGCACGTGAAACAAATTTGACTAACAACGTCACAGCAGAAAACTGTAAATCATTAAATTTCTTAACTGCTAATCTTTTTTTTTTTTTTTTTTTCCTTTCTAGAATATACCATTATTTAAAATTGTGGCTAAGATCCAAAATTATCTTTATAACACATGAATGGCCTTTGTGGATTTATTGGTCATCATCCAGCTTTATATAGTTTCAGCGTTTTTGGAATGAGATAAGTAGGATAAAATTCCAGGTTTGCAATAAATTTTTGCCAGAACAGACATTCACCTTTATGTTCAACTGTAAAAATCTTCCAATAGAACATAACAAAAAGCATCTACTTATGTACGATGAGAACAAGGTGAAGGTAAAGAACAGCGAGCTTTGGATCAACTTTTATTATTTCACGAAGACAATAGAATTCCACTGATTATAATGGTTATCGGATAGGATTGTTAATGGGAAAATTAAGGCATTCATCCAGTGAAGCACTTAAACACGAGAGTAGACTCACTTAAATCTCATTGAAAACATCTTAGTTTTGATTTCAGCTGGATTATTTGCAGGGTGAGAAATGACTCAGTATAAGGAGGGATAACAGCTTGTAGCCTCTAGAGTGATATACCTAGAGCAGATCTCTGCGTCAAGGAATGCAGTCTGTATCCACATCTTTAAATAGTCATAGAGGCTACTTTAGCCGAACTGAAATGCAGCTGATGAAATGCTGCCAACCTGAAAAATAGGGTAAGTCTCATAGCACAGCATCTCTGCTGTCACAGAAGGAGCCTGATCATTATGCTTCATCATGCACGAGGCATAGCTGTTCCAGGCCTTTTACTAGGATGTTAGCTTTTGCTGCTGAATTTGCTGGATCTCTTGGACAGATGGCAATATGTTTGTTTCATAATGAAGGGCAACAAAGAAATTTGAAGAAGGAGCTTTTCCCATGAGTAAACCTTTTGACCAGCTTTGTACTTTATTTCTTGTCTAAGAATATGATAGGGAAGTTTTGTGTGGTAGAACAAGTGGTATCTTAGCATAATTACACGTGACAGCAGTGGGGAGGCAGTTATACAGATCTGTATTTGTAAAGGAAAGCAAGAAAATAATTCATATTTAAAAAAAAAAAGAAATAGAGGCCAAGCTTAGGATATTGCTTTAAATATAAAATCCTCCACTTTCCGAGATAGTAGAACTGTGCACTATTTTGCTTTTAGACTGTCATATAAATGCATCGATTACTCAGTAAAAGCAGAACAGCTAGAAAAACTCTGTGAATCCTTTTATCCCTGCAAAACTTCAAGGTGGGAGAAACATGAGAAGAACAGCCTTGTACGTTAATTCTTGAGAAAAATAGAATCCAAGGGCAAAAGAGATTCATTTCAATGATTTTTCATGAATCACAGGGCAAATGAAATTACTTTTGCACATGGAAGCATTCTGTTGTGCCAATATTTATGCTAACACAAATATTTTTGGATGAAGAAATGCTCATTTATTTTACAATTAACCGTTATTGAAAATGGCTATGTCTTGGGAAATGAATGGGATCCTATATTGTCATTGAACATATTGAAAGGGACTAAAGACCGTAAGTTAACTCCTTATGGTTCTCATTTGAAATGTGTCAAAGCATCACTAGAACTAGATAATTCATTACAATCCAGTGCAGTTAAGCACCTCATAAAGTTAATATTCAACACTTGTATTTACAGCGCTTTCGCTTAAGTAGGTTTTTAGGCATGTTGTTTAAACCAAACTAGTGTTGACACGATTATTTCATTTTGCCTTGTGTCAGTATCAGATAATCATATTTTTATTTATTGAATGCTTTCCCAAAGTCAGTGCAATTACTCTTGTTATAGCATAATGGAACAAGAGCTGAAACACACTATTCCCACTGGGATGAACGTGGCATAAATGAAAGGACCAGAACTTTCGGTACTTTTCTTAGTCTTCCAAGAAAGGCATCCCTTTGATTTTATTTAAAAAAAAAAAAAAAAAAAAAAAAAAGTGTAGTATAGAACTGGTGCAGAATTCCTTTGGTGAAATCTATACAGATTCTCTTTTGATGTGCAAGGGATCTGTGGAATTTTCCACACTTTTCATAATAAATACCAGAAAATAGACTGCCGTTTTCCTTATCCATCCTCTTCCGTTGCTGAAGAGAAAATAATAGTCAAATCATTGTATGCATAAATTCTTTAGCATTGTGTTCTTTTTTTTTTTTCCTCTTGAGTTGAAAATATTTTGATGATGATATAGTTTTTGAGTTGCTTAGATCTATTTCCTGCTGAAGTCCACTTCATCATTTGCCCTTTAAAACTGATAAATAAATAAATAAACCTTGTAAAAACAAGCAATAGTTCTGATCTCTATATATTTATAATGCAAACATACTAGAAAAAAGAAATGTATCTTGTGATATTTGTAAAGAGCACAGAACCTTAGTTTGGATACAACAGTAGTAATACTAAACAGTGTTGGTATTGTGGTAAACACGGTGGTAGTAGAAAAAAAAATATGTAGCAAAGTTTGTACTAAAGAGGATCCTTTATTTTTATTTATTTTATGCTTACATTTTTAAAAATTACTCTGTTTTCAATAGTTGGCCTAAGCAAAGATATCGCTGCTCATTAAAAATCCTATTGTGAGGAATGAATAATAATAATGATGATGACAAAGTATATTTGATACTCTTCTATCTAGGATTGAGTAGAACTATGACAGCAGGAAAGAAATAGAATGAAAATAGCACCCATAACCCATTGCAATTACTGCTCAAAAACAGACAATTGCATATGATTTGAGGGTGTGCAGTTATACTAGTTCTGGAATTAATTCACGCACTGGTTGTTTTATGTATACTTTCTGATTCTGTTCAGTGTCACAAAATATATTGAAAACTCTTAACACCTTTTAAAACTCGATTCGCTTCTGATGCAATAACAGAGATTGGTCCAATAAAGTAGAACGAAAATCCATTTGTGAACCTTTTTGCTGAAGTATATTAAAAAAAAAAAAAAAAATCTGGTTATTTGAGCTTACCTTATAAAATGTTTACATGCCATTAAATAGTACTAACATCTCCTGTGTAAATTAAATGTGCTGTGATGTTCCCTGTGTCCTAAAGAGCAGTAGTACTTGTGGCTATAAAAATACCTTCATGTAGTAAATCAAATGCTCTGCTCCTAAAACTGGAATTATAAAAAATAAAGGGACATGATCCCTTCCTAATTAGTTTGTCTGTACATGCTATGCAAGAACTATAAACAAAGGTATATTTTAACTTCAGTAGTTTCTGTATTTCAGCACAGTTTAACAGCTAGTACCTGGTGCAGGAGGGAGAATGTAATTTTCAGAATAATGTGAAGTAATTTGTTAATGTGTTTGTGCTAGTTTGTTACAGATATTCCCATCTCTATAGGAGATGGCAGGTACAGCTCTTTGATGGTAGGAAAGTCTGACACGTCTAAATTCAGAGGGAAGGTAGGCAGTCAGGTAAGCTGATCTTTTTTCATGCTCACTTAGAATGCTTGCTTTCATCCATTTATTTGACTTGTCAGGCTAGGCTGCCTTCCACTTACATGAGGGCAGGTGTACACCTAGAGCTGAACTAGAAACCTCTTTTTCCTCAGTTTACATGTTTCTGTATGCTCCTTAACTTTCTCTCTTTGTTACGTTCCTCTCCACTAAACCTTTTGCAAATAATCTTTGCTAACAAGGATAGCCAAATCTCCCTGCTTCCATCAAGGTTTTGGCTTCAGTTGCCAGTGGTATCTATAGATAAGCCTGTTCTGCAAGGTGTAAATGGATGTTGTCATGGCTGTGAGGAGCTCCTCTGAGCCATGCTTTCTGTTTACTAAGGAGCTGAATGTTACTGAAGCTTAGTGAACAGCTGGAAGAATTACAGTAGCGAGGAGAAGGTTTTGTTTCATGCATAATTTTTACATTATAATTTAATTTGAAATCAAGTGAATCGATACACAGTAGTTACCATTAATAAATGGCGGCTAATCTTGTATTATTCTTACCTAGACTGATCTTTAAAAGGGTATTTACTATTTCCCCACTGACTGTGTCTGAGGTGAAACTGTTGCCATGCATGCAGGGGGGGTGTATGGTGCCACAAATGGCTGCAGGCTGAAGTGCTTTCCAGTTCTCCTAAGGATGAGTACGCAGGGCAAGTGCTGAGCTACAAAGCTGGTTTATGTTCAAATACAAGAAAAATAATTGTTTTAGAGATACAAAAAGGTTGAAAATGGTTCTCCCCTCAGGTCGGTAAGGCTTTGCAGGAACGTGGCATGGGAACAGAGCCCACTCTGATCGTGCAGGTGCGAGGGTTACTCCCCAGAGAAGTTTCTGCTTTAAGGGGCTCCGAGGCTGCTAGTGTGGGGATGGTGTGGGGAGGGGCTCATCCCTCCTTGTGGAAAAGCTGAAGGAAATGCTGTGCTGAGGCCTGCAGCTCTTGGAGGACAGCTGGTCTCCTTGTTCCCTGGCTGCTGCCAGGAGCAGCGTGGTGCCTCCAGCGGGGGCAGCCTGAGGGAGTGTGGGAGAACCTTCCGGAACTGGAAGGTTCCTCGAGCAGAGCTGTGCCCACCTGCAGTTATTCCTTCACACTGTGTCAAGAGAGAGCAGCCACAGCTACCTGCTGTGCTTACACTGCCATCCTGCTGCATTTTGTCCCTCTTGAACCCGTTGTTGGTGAGGTGCACAAACATGGCCTGAAGGTTGCTGTGGTGGTGCCTGAGGGGCAGTGAGGGCTGCGCTGCAGCTCCCTGTCAGAACCTGGAACTGTGAGGAACCGCTGGCCCTGCGCTGCTCCAGCTGCTGCATGTGGGGATTTCTGTGGGCCTGCAGGGTAAGGATTCAACAGGGGAAGAAACGAACAGTAGATTTTGGCAAGTGTGTAATGAAAAAGAGCCATCTTTTTGCTGTTTGCAATGCACCATTTTGCTTTTTGGGTGGTAGGTAAGTGTGGTGTGTGCCGCTGTTCGGGAGGCCCCGCCAGGAGCGGCTGTGTCTGGCAGCAGCTCAAGACTGACTGGATTAATTGTATCGTGAAACTTTAACATCTTATTTAATTGCCCCTTTGTAAAGGAGCAGGAGAACTGGTGTGGTTATATTGCAAGTAGTTCTCTCAGCATGGCAGAACCTTGAATTCAGAGATGTTTTCACACAAACCTGTGAGGAACATTGCTCTCTTTACTAAGTTAGTATGGCTCCGAAGCCATTAGTGTGAAAAGGAGAGATGAGGTCTTGACTGCTGAGGTAATGTCAGGTGTGTGTTCTTGTGTCTGTTCTGCTTGGCCTGATGCATGTGCGTGATAAATACAGTTGGTGGAAGGCATTAATTACTGAATTCTACGTGTGAAATCTTCATCTTGCACCTTTATTGTGGAAAACAGAGGAATTAGCCTATGAAGTAAGCGCAGGAGGCGTTCAGCAGGCCTTTGAGCATGGAAGAGGCGGAGCTGAGGCTCTGGGGTAGCGCACCCTGCTGCTGTGCTCCCGGGGCAGCCACGGTCTCTGTACATCTGGAAACGCGTGCTTAATAATTTTAATGACTTGCTACATGATGCTTCAAATGTGATTCGTAGTTATTTATGTGGCCCAATGCAGAGTACTAACTGCAGTCTTCAGTTTTCCATTGGAGCGAGGCTGAGTAGTTGGGTTGAATCATAAATGAAATGTTCTCAGCCAGTTCATTCCTAGTTCACTGTAGGAAACCTGAGATGCCATCAAAATTATATTTCTTATTGGGAAGCCACAGACTATTTTTTGGGCAGATTTAATTTTAATGTTACTGAAAATTTCATCCTACGCACTACAGAAATTTCTAATATTGTATCATCGGATGAATTGTGGGAATGGGTATTGAGCATGGATCTTAATTATTTTAATTCCTTAACATTATCAGCAACAGTCATATGATTATAGTAATGCAATTCTCTTTAACACAGACTGTATAAATACATTGATTTTATAGCTCCCCAAACTGATTACATTAATATCTGTGCATAATTAGTTTACACATTACTAAATTACTGACAGATTAAAAGTGAAATAGTGCAGTTCATACATGGCCGCATAACTGCCAGAAAGGAAATTAATATGGATTCAAATGGTCCTTGGAGACCTGAGCTGAAATAGCAGAAATCTATAAAGACTGCTTGCATTAGGAAATTTCTATCACCAACATGTTTGTGGTTGATGCTTTGCTAAGTCTGTTAATATGGGTAAAATTTAGCACAGGAAATGATGTTTGAATGATGCTTTTGCTGTTACCAGCTCAAGAATGTGTTTATTAAAAAGTAAATTCCTAGCTGAAACGGCAATTACATTGGATGTGAATATGAATTTTTAAATACTTTTCTAAGCGTTCCTAATGAAGTGGCAGTAGCAAGAAGTAGCTTCTACTTAAGATGCATTTGAAAATGATGATGATTTTAGATACCGCAAAAACTGAGAGCTTGCCCTCAGTCCTTCTCTCCTGGGACAAACGCATATTAGAGATAATCCTGTATCAAAAATTGGTCTGTTTGTAGAATCTTATGTGCTTCCCTATTTCTGTCTTTAGGAAGATCTTAGAATAAATGATATAAAAAACTTTGCTTACAATCTATCAGCTGTTTACAGGTTTTTATCCGCTGAATGAGTCTTGATGAAGACTGGGCTATTGCTATGGAAAAGCTTAGTAGGAACAAGCATACTAGAAGGAAAGGAGGAATCAGAGTAAGGAAGCAAGAGCAATCCTTGCCCGAAATAAAAGATTCACTCTACTTCTGTAATATGATTTTTAGTGCTGTCATGCGCCCACATCCACAGCTTCTGCTAAAGTTGGAGTAACAGCCACAGATCAAATCAAACAGATTTCATTCTGGGTTTGTTAATTTCCTTGTCTTGAATATGTGGTTGCATTTAAATAGGGATGAGGTGTAGGTTTGAGATTTCACATGGAATTGCCTTAACATCACAATCTGTGTGGAAACAGGTTTCATGTTTAAGTTAATAATAATTTTAACTTTGTGATCCAAGTAGTCACTTGGACTCGTTAGAAATGTATTAATGATTGCGGGGTAAATACTTCAAATTCACCAGTCTGTACTGGAATTAATCGTATGTACATGCCAATTTACTTTTTTGGTTTGGAACTGAGCTAGATCTGTGTGAAACATGAGGATTTTGTTTGTAAGGTTTTTTTGTGTTTTTGTTTTGTTTTGTTCATTTTTTGTTTTTGTTTTTTTTTTTTTTTTTGTTTGTTTTTTGTAAACATTTCCATCAGTTGTAACTTAAGCAGTGAGATGCCATATGGGAGGTCTACCAGAATTCATGTAGACCATATGAAATACATTTGGCGGAGCGGTTGTGTATTACCGCTGGATTGTTGTGTGTCTAGCTGGACTGTCTTGAAGTGCCTCACTTCTTACAAGGCAATGGAAGATACTGTTGGTTACACTGGGCTTGTGGAGAAAGCAGTAGCCAAAATTTCTGGGTGGAAGAAAGGACTGAACATAAATTTAAGAAGCCCAAAGATCTGGAGCTAGGTTTTTAGGATTAGGCAGTTATAAAGAGGCAGAATTAGGATGAACTGTATGTTAAGTGCATGTATTGATGTGGTGTTTGTTTTGTTTTTAACCGTTTCAAGAATAATCTCTTCTGCTTTCTTGGATAGGAAATTTGTGTAAGGTAGATCAATTAACCTTTGCTGTATTAACAAATACGTTATTTACTAGAACCATCGGCATTGCATTTATAGTTCTTTATTAAAGTTATCACCAAGTACTGCTACTAATCAAATATATTTGTATGGTATTCCAAGTGGGATGGATTAAACAATTTTACAGCTGTTACAGCAACATTGTTTTAGGCCACATTTTGAAACATCTGTAATGCCTAATATGGTCTAGATAGAGTTTGAATGATAGCATCAAGTTTGTTCATGGAGATCCATTTAATGCACAAGATATTTAATGCAACCAATTGCCTTGCTGAAAACTCCTTTGTGAGTTTTGAATGGACAGTGGGTATAACCTGATAGTGTTGCAAGACGTTAAGAACTGATTAACCCTTACTTCATGATTGTGTCCAGTAAATCACTATGAATGTTACATTTGGTAAGTTTTTCAAAGTCACTTTGATGTTAGTGATATGGGTCTCCCGGAATTGCTGTTTTGGATAAAGAAGAAAAATCTATTTGTATATATTATGTGTTTTAGTAGTAGGTGTAGTGAAATGGGAGACAAGATCAAATTAGTAGATCGTCTTGCTTATTAAATTGTCCAAGGATATGTAGCTCTGGAAGTTATAACTTTTGTACTAATAATACGGTTCTAAGAAGAGCCTATGTAAAATAAAATAAATACAGTGCTTTGCACTTTTATTAGGAGCTTTTTGCTGCTAAAGCAGAGTTAGGATTGCTTATGAGCTGGTCACAAAGACTGTTTCTGTTTAATGAGGTATGTGAGTGTTGGAAGAATTGTGAAATGTTAGACTGCAGTTTCCATAGATGTTAATTTGACGTTTTTACTGGAGTACTCTCTTCACTTGTCTGTATCAAACAAGGCTGTAACTAAGTAATTATTTTGCTTTAGAATTTCATTTGCTTCAGGACATCCCAGTTTTTCAGAGGGGTTCTTGCTGTTCTACATATGAAAGCTCCCTGCATTTAGGGAGTTTGAGCAATGTCATTTTGCCAGTTCTACTGGTTTCTTCAGCAGCCATACAGCACTTGCTGGTCTTGGCTTTTGTTGTGTGGGGTTTTTTTTGGTGGTGTTTTCTTTCTTTCTTTTTTTTCTCTTTGTACCAACTGCAATAAACTTAATGTTACGAATATTGAGTTTTTCCATAATAAGAGGGCAAATTGACTTGGCAAATCAGTATGACTTACTGAGGTTGCAAAGCTTTCCCAGGTGAGATAAAATTGTTTAACATTGTCCTGGATATCTCAGACCTCTGATTTTCTAAGTTGCATGATCTTGAAAAGTATGCAATCTTTAGCAATTCGATCAATAGTGGAACAGTACATAGAGTTAAGAAGTATGCAGAGATGAAATACATATGTAGATTGCACGCTGCAAGGAGGATGGAGGTGCAGTAGTATAACATGTTCCTGATCTCTTCAGGAGAGAAGCTTTCCTCCTTTGGAGATGAATTGCTCAGATGATTATGCATAAGAGATCAACACTATGTTTTCTTATATCTAATTGTTCCAATCATACAGCTATGTCAAATTCTCATCATGGATAACTGATTCTTAAGTATAGTTACACTGAGGACTAAAAGCTTAGTAATGGAGAAATGTGATCTTTACATCTGAAGATGGATTTTAACTTGCTTACCTGTGCTAAACAGCCCTCTCATCAACTCAGAAATTCAGGGACACCTTACACTGGTTAGCATAATTGCAAAGAAAAGATTAAGTATAATATATTTGGGTGAAGATACGGGAGGAATTTATTCCTTTTTCATGAGAGCTGCCTTAATCATTAACATTTGATATCTTGATTCTTGTTAAAGTGGCACTCGAAATTGTTCTCAATTTGACGTAGTCAGTTGAACATTTTTCTTTATTTTTGCCAGCATGATAGTTTTCCATTACGTTTGTTCATTTGTTCTTTTTTTTTCCCTTTTCTTTTTTTTTTTTTTTTGACAAAACAATCATGCTTCTTTTCTTAATTAGAAAATCTCTACTGCTGGCAATTTGGAATGTAGTTATTGCCGTGGATCTACTTGAGTGAGGGGAATCTTGCAGTCTTCTAATAGTTGTCTTCATTATAGATATTTAATTAAGCCCTGAACTTAAAACTTTTCACTTATATCACCACATGCAAGGTTCTTGAGGGTGTTTTTAGTTTTAGGTGTGTTCTTTTCATTGTGTGAATTCAAAGAGCTAGAATGGAGCGGTAATATTTTGCTTAACTTCCTTAGGTGTTAGAAAAGAAGTTGAGAGATGCTACTTGAAATATGAATGCCTCATGTCTTCAGTAGTTGAAAACCATCACAGATTCAACATTAAAAAGTGCACGAAGTTTGCTAAAAATAAGAACAGTTCTTCACTTGGGAAGAAGTACCGAAGAGCCTTAAAATGAAGGTGTTAAATAGATGCATCACTATTGTAATTAGTTGAGAAGTATTTAAGGTTTTGTCTTCTGTGTTGAAACAGGGAGTGCCATCATAGCATTCAAGGCTCTCTGATTGGACACCCACTGCATAACCTGAGGATGTGAACAGTTTGTTAAACATGCTAACTAGGGGTTATTTTGATTAGCAAAGGGCATTGGAGTAGTGGTTGGTTGAGTGACTGAGGTGTCTTTTTGTTTCTTTTGTAAATGGATTATTAAATTAAATAATTAATAATCTAGTGTTAGGGAACGGCTACTTAGAGAATACTTTCCTAACCTGGTAAGGAAATTAGTTATTTTCATTTGTCCTTGTATACCAGAGAGCAAATGTTTGGTATTTACAGATTTCTTTCTCTTTTACTTGAAAAGAAGTTTCACAGTTTCTTTGAAAGTCAGTCTTCTAAGACAAGGAGCAGAACAGCTCTTAAAACATTTTGTTACAAGTGCTTTCTATAAGTTTCTAGTAGTTCTGCTGTTCCTTAAGAATAATGAGAGTGGTTTACTGACTTCTGAAAAGTAAGTTTACATCTTCCCTGTCTTATCAAAAATAGTTTAATTTTCATGAGTGTTTTCTCAATTTGTGTGTATACATGGAGTAGTGTTGCTAATTAGAGAACTATAACAAATTCATACAGTGGTATAAATCAGGATGAGTCAGGATAGAATTTTAAAAATTGAGGTGTAAATCCATTGTTTAAAGCAATTAATGAGAAGGTTGACTTTTCACAAAGAGAAGTTCATTTAGTATAATATATGGGGCTCAAGGGTTTGCTGTTAGAAAAGCTTTGACTTTAATGAGAAAGTTTTGTAACTATTCTGTATGAATGGATTAATGAGTTGATTACAAATATTCATATGAGTATATTCAGCAATAAATAAGTAGTAGGGTATGTGGTATCTGCTGATTGATATCTGATCAATAATTTGTGGCATTTATTTCAGAATTCCTTCTTTTTTGGTTATGTGAGCAATGGTGAGGTGAAGGGGAGGAACAGGAGGTCATTTTTCTTCCCTCCAAATTAATATATGGTTGCTTCTGTTTATCCAAATATTGAAATTGAATGATATGACCTGTTTAGGGCTATATTTACAGCTCTTTGGCAAACAGAAGAAGCAAGTCTGCAGCCTGCAGAGACGTAGCCCTACATTAATAGTTGCTTGTGTCAGCATATGACATATCCTGGCATGTGGACCACATTAACATATATAAATGTTAATGTATATAATACATACATATATAAAATCATTAATAATGTTAAATAATTAATACATGTTGCAGGATACATATATCCTGTAAATCTCATTAAACCACTGACATTAACTCAGGTATTTTTATTTGTTATTTTTTTTTTAAATATCAGCTTCTACTTAGCAACACTTGTAGTAGCACTTCCAGGTACGTATCTGATATCCACGCGTTTCTTGTGCTTCTGTATGGTAATGAGCAAATGTGACTGCTTGTTATTGAATTTTTTTTTTCTTGCAACAGTGTAGTTAAAAGTTGTTGTACATTCAGGCCAGTTCTCCTGATTATGCTGTATATGCATCAGTAAACAACATGGAGTTACAAAACCTAATTTTAAGGGGAACTAATTAAATTTTGAATCCAAAGCACATAAAAAAATATATATTTCTTGAATGTTTTCAAGAATGAGAATCCTTCAAGCTACTCTAGTTCTAATAAATCCCTAGCCCTCTGAAACCAAGAAAATGAATATTCAATATTTTTCCATTTGAGTCTCTTGACATGCTATTGATTCACTTTATTTTCCCAACTATTTTCTGACAGATTTCCCAGTGTGGATTACTTATGTGCTTTGATACTCATTTTGTGACTGTCTTTGAATAGCTCATCAGATTTAGAGCTCCAGCAAACTGTTCGCTACAGCTAGAAAGTAGTGAGCAAGGCTCTTGGAATTCACACATTCTCCACTGCTGGCATGTTCAATATGCTGTTATCAGTACCCAAAATATTGAGTGTTATATGAATGGAAAAAATATTGAAGATGTAGGAATTCAATTCTGCTTCATTGACTCACTGTTTCAATGCTGATGAAAGAAGATGAGCATTCTGACATGCAGTTTTCCATCTTTCTTCCATGTTCTATCTCTAGTTGGTATATTTCAGTTTATATTTAGTCTAGGTAATAACAGGGGTATTGAAATGAAGTAAAGGTGCAAAAATAGCATAAATTCACAAGATCTAATGCTGTATGAATTGCTTATAGAATTTCTGTGTTCAGGAGATGTGCTTCTCTAGTGTGTTCTTGTTCTCAGCAGCTGATCTGATCAACCTATAAAAGTGATGGTGCATTTTTGTTTCACTGTGTAAACATACAAGCATGTGAGACAACAATAATAATGCCAGAGGTTTGCAAATACGGTCCTCCTTACCCTAGGCTTAACAGGGAGAAAATGTGGTCTAGACGGAATTTGATTCATTGTTCCCTTCTCACCTTCTGCTGGTGACCGGTCCTTGTCCCTTCTTGAAGTCCTCATCCTGCTAAGGTTTTGGTGTTGTTTTTTTTCATGCAGAAGTGAGCTTTTAAATGGATCACTTTTCACCTTGTGAAGTGCGTTCTTTCAAATTTTGAAGCTAGCCTATTTATGTCTTGCTACAGAGAGAAGGAGAGAGGATTTACCTCAGCAAGTACAGTATCCTTGTAGATGTCTGTCCTGACTTTTCTGCTGGCCCTGGAGATGGTTAGGTTTCTTACAAAAGAGACCTATACTAATTGCATGATGCTTTCTGCTCTGGTTTCAAATAAGATGATTTTGCACTGTGAGAATTCAGGCTCCTGTCTGCTGTGCCCAGCTTTGTTGGTTGCTAGACCCACCTCTTACCCAAGAACTCTGGAAAATAGTGATGCAGTTAAACAGTGAAGTTTTTCACCTTTCAGTGGGGCATGGTCAAATTCAGCAAATCCTTAGCAAATGGTAGTGCTTGAGTTAGTGATTTTTTTCCCATCTGCATGAATTGGTTAACACTTAACAGTTTCCTTAAGATGAGATTAGCCTGGTATGTTGCAGTGATTTTGCTTGATTGGATAAAAACGTGCAAACAGTTGTGATAAAAATGAGAACTAAGATTTGAGCTACTAATTTCCTCTTATGTACTTTTTTATTTTTCAAATTCATATTTTTATGGATGTGTCATAGAAACTAGATGTTAGTCCCTTCTTACCCAATCCATACTATGATCCTCTGTCGCTATGAAGTAGGCTGTATTGCATCATTCCATTTTTCAGTTTCTCAAGTAGATTAAGAAATCAAGAGATTATTTTCTTGGAGATCACCCAAACATTCAGTTAAGAGCGATTTAAATCGTCCAGTGTGCTTGTTCCTATGATAACAGCAAGCAGTTCTGGCAGATTCTGGCAAGCAGTCCTTTGAGGTCATTACAGTTTTCTAGGCATCTTGATTAGTTGATATCAACTAACAGCAGCTATTACTCTGAACCGGAAATTATTAAAAAGTCAGGGAGAAATTCTGACTTAAATGACAGTCTTGCATTGTTTACTTTGTTGACATAGAGATGACTTCTTTGAGCAGTTAGGTTGACTACGGGTGAGAATGTGCGTGTGTCCATTACTGACACATTTTTTGTTTGCTCATTCTGTAGTAATCTTGATGGAGAGCTAGAAATCTAAAAGATATTTCAGTCCTGTAAATCCTAGGAAAATGTGATGTTTAGAATAAAAATTCTTTATTCCACTGAAGGGAGGAGTATAATGTAATCTTAGCCTTCATGGGAAATCAAGGAAGCCATGTGAGCCATCAAACTTAGGACACAGCCCTGCAGGATAGGAGGCTTCATTAGTTTTGCTCCCCCAGAAAATGGTTCGCTTGGTCTGGAGTCACGTTTACCTAAAACAAAACTACTTATTACTGTGGAAAAAGCCCACACAAGCGGCACAAAAACTGACCAGCTAATTTAGAAAACCTCGCTATAAATAATGCTGTCAAACGTGCATGCTAATATGGAAGGAAAGAAGGAAAATATTTTCTCTCTCCCTGCTGTGTATGTTCACAACTGGTTATTTACAAACAAGCCACAGATTTGAGAGTAAGTAATTTACAGTGAATAAATTCCTGATCAATGGTGTTAAAAGGCATTCACTGCCACAAATCCTGTGCTGATACTATAGGATTATATCTGATTTTGTTTTCTCCATTATTAAAGATGTTAGCAAAATTTTTAATAGAAGCTTAGGGGGAAAAAATGGGTTGAGGAAGATCTAGAGGTCAGCTGGAAAAGAAAGATTGTCTATTCCAACCTCGTCAGAGCGGGAGTGACTTCCTAGTTAAGTGAGGTTGCTCACAGCTTATCCAATTAAATTCAGAATATCTCAGAAGTTGGAGGTAAGTCTCTTTAGGTATCTACTGTAGTGATTAAATGCTTGTTTCTTCTACGGGCATTTTTCTGCAGACCTTTTTTTGCAGAACTGCTACCTACTCATTCAGTCCTTAGCCTGTACTCATCTGTGGAGCCTTTCCTCCTGCATTTGTATTCTGGCTTATGAGATCTCTTTGAATATATATAAAAGTTTCCATCCACAACCACTTTGGCATTGTATACAAAGAAAGTGGGTAACTTACATGTCACCATGCTGGTCATGGATGACACTGTTTTTAAACCAGTTCATTTTGCTCATTTGTTTCAGCCCCAGTCAAGCTCTGGGCTTTGAGTGGAGGTAGGTCGTAGGAGTAAAATATGAACTATCTCCTGAAATCTACCCTAGTCCCTATCTTTAGTTACTCACGCTTATTTGAAAACTGGTCGCTTTTGTAAGACATATCATGATACAGCTGTCTGCGGACTTTACAAGATTTTTGTCCTTTGCCCTTTTATCCAGTAACAGCATTGTATGTCATTTCAAAGCTTGTGTTCATAATGATTATGCAAACATTGTGTACGAAAATTAAGACATCCTCAAAACTTTTCAAGCTGAGGGCACAGTATGCATGTATTAGTTGAGATCGTTATTGCTAATTCTTTAATTGGCTGCTGAAGTTAGCGTTTATGATACTGTGTTAGTGGAAAAAACTTGCATGTCACTATTCTGGAACAACAATGATGTGTTTGTTAATGCTAGACATTTACAGTTGTAGCTGTCCATAAATAAGCAACCATTCAGACTTGTTCAGTGTCAGGATATAGTGGTCTCAAATATTCAGGAGTCCGTGGGCGATCATATATTCAGCAAGTAATATCCACAAACCACAATTTTCATTTTATTTATGTATTTATTTTATGTTTGCCAGCTTCAGTTTTAATTTTAGTTTCTTGGCAGCGTGGGCAGTAGCTATTGGAGAATGTTAGTCTTTGATAACTGTCATGGATAAATACTTCTACATTAGTTCAAAGCACATGTACCTAATTTCTATGCTATTAAATGACATTTACATCCTAATTAGCCATACCTAGCTGAGTTTTTTTTATCCTTTATAATTCACATATTTGTTTCCAGTGAAGCTTTTAAGTAACTGGGATTTCTTACCGGTTTAGTTTGAACAGTGTTTGATTGAAATGCAGTTTGTGACCACTCTTATCTTGGCTAACACTGAGGTGGGTTTTTTTGTTTGCTTTATGTTGTTGGTGGTGTTGTTGTTGTGTTGTTTTGTTTTTAAAAGCTCTGTTTATTGGGGTACTTGGCAAAATTGTGGAGGAAAAAAACGCAAACATTCCCTGTCCCAGGTAGTCTGTAATACAAATGTCTGAAATCTCTTAGAATTAGAGGAAGAGAATCTCTTCTGTGGTTCGTAACTTATATGAGAGGTTTCATGTATTTTCAGATGCCGGTTTAAAAGTTTAAAAGAAAAGAAAACTGGACTTTTATTTAGAGATTATTTGAAGTGAGGTCTCTTATTTCTACAACACACAGTGTTACATGAACTCTGCTGTTACTTATGAGCCCAGAGATTTCATCTGGGCTATTGAATTCTGGGCACAAATTGACATTGAATATATCTGCAAGATGGAACACGTGTGGAAGGGCCAACTTACACATTTTAAACCAGTTTGTTTTGCGTTGCTTAAAACATCTGTAAGAATATTATACATTAACAGAATGTAGATAGTTTTTACAAGAACACAAGTGAAATGTTTATAAATGATGTTTGAAATAGCTCATTGGGCACCCCTTGGTATTGGATACTTGCTACATTTTGTATCTTTCCAGGGTACCAGAATTCTGTTGTAAGTTCTGCCAAATAGAAGTATCTCCAGCTGAACTATATTATGTGTGGATCACTTTGTCATGTTGTCTTTGGTGGTGATGATTTTTTTTTTATCAACTACTGTTTTCTTAAAACTGGTGCATCAGACTTTGACATGACATCACACAGAGAAATACACAAGGTACTACGGGGACAAACAAAATGATACTTATTGAATACTAGTTGCTGAGTGACTGAAGTTCAGCAACAATTCTGTTGTAAGTTGAAGCAGAACTGTATCTTGACATGAGCATTACCACATCAAACTACATTTGGGGTAGAGAGCTTTCTAAACTAACAGCCATTTGTATTTTTGAAATTTGGCTGTTATGACACATGACACTGCTGACAGAGGAACGTGTGATAATGCCTCATAGACACTTCTCAAGGCTTTTTCTTCTGATCTGCTACCTGATCACCTTACTCTTTTCCTACTAATGCCAGTGCCAGCCAAAACTACCGTGTTTTCAGTTCTGTGGTATAGACAGACAGGCAATGATGCATTGCCCTTTAGATATACATAGTTTTGTAGAAGCTCATGCTAGCTTTAGGAGGTGACAGGCAGACAGGTTCAATTCTTAGTTTACTAAACAGAAAACAGAGGATTTTGGATATTTGTCTTCCTTTTATTTATTTTTTCTCAAATGTTGCACTGGCTTAAATGTGAAATGCTAAATGTGCTTAAAGCTGTTGGAGGTGTTTCAGCTTTGTCAATGCAAAAAGTTATTTGACTGATTTATGGGAGGGAAGAGAGGGTAGAGGAAGAAAAAAGATTCTTCAGATTCTTAATTTTTGCCCTAAAGATGTGAGCCAGCTCTCGTTGGAACTGGTAGGAGTAAGTTTGCTTTACCGGGCACTGAACTGAGTTTTAACCACGCTTGGATAACTCAGCAATAGGATTTTCCAAGAGGTTGTCCTGTTATTCTGCAAAGGGAGTTCAGCTAATGCAGGTTACCTGTTTCTTGCTCATGTTGCCCAGTGTGCTCTATAAATCCCACAAGCAGGCCAGCTGTTTATCATCAAGCTGTCACAGAGAGTGCTATGGCCAGGACCCCACAGTGGGTACTAAACGTGTGATATTTTTGGTATGTACCAGCTAAGGCCTCTACGCACCTCATGAAACAGGCATCAAGTAAACAAATTAATTTACGGGGAGCAGTCAGAGGTGTGAGCAGAACTTGGGTTTCCCATCTGTAGAATTCCGCTGCCACGGTTTGGGAGGTGTCACTGAGGAAGGAGTTTCAGACCCAGTCCTATCATTTGTACTCATACAGTGTGAGGGTGGTGCTTACACGAACTGCTCCACTAATGCTGCAGGAGTTTTGGCTTTCATTTTTGTGTCACGTCTATGGCTACTGTTGATATGTAGTCTGCATAGAAAAACAAAGTTAGCAATTCAGAGGTCTGCATAGTCTCTTTTTTTGGTAGATTTTTTTTTTAATTTTTATTTATTTTTATTTATTTTGTGTTGATGTGGAAAAGAATTCCTATTAAAGTGAGGTTGGTTGTATTTTCCTTTTAAAGAACAATGAAAGAATAAAAATGAAAATTGAAACAATTTTCCAACTTGTTCACCAGTCATTTCTCATAAAATATTCCTGAAGCTGTTTTAGCTTTCACAGCCATGTAATGATAGCATTCTAGTAGTCGCTCCTTTTTAATCTGTTTGCACAAATGAAGCCTGGACAAAATGAAAATAAATTCTTCACCAGTTCTGTTTGTGCATTTTTTTACGTCTTTATTCTAAACTAAAAAAATAAAACAACTGTTTCTGAATGTAGCATTTATTAAGTAGTGATTAATCTAGGATAGAAGCTGTTATGACATTCTTGCTTAAGAAATCAGTGTTCAAAGATTCCTAAATGCCTTCTAAATTTCCTTCCAAAAGAAATCTAGATTAAGGCAAAATTATGTTTATGAGACAGTTTAAAAGGAGCTGTTCCCAGAGCTTGGACAAAGGAAATTCAGCTTTCTTCCTTCTTTGAATGAAGCCCTCCTGCTCAGATTTCATCTCTGTATGATTTTCAGATGTCTTCACACGCACATGGTATGATACTCTTTCTCTCTGTCATTCTCTTTCAGTTTGTACTGCGAATCTATGCAGAATCCTACAAATCCCGTGAAACTAAGGTGAGTGGAATGTCATCTTTCTAGATTTCAGATAGCACTAATAATTGGACTCTTTTCCAAAGCCCATTGTTCAAACCAGCAGATGGTGCTATGCAGCATCTTATGAGTCCACATTATCAATTTGAGTATTTTCTGAACCAGAAAACTACTTAAAGTTTCTAGTGCAACTCCTGAGTTGAAACAAATGTTTGTGAAAATCAGCAGTGATTTCCTTTAGTCTGGGGGACTATTTTACAGGGTATGTTTTCAGTCTTTAGATGTTAACATAGGCCATACATTGTTTTCTTCTTTTCCTGATGGAATCAGGGGTACCCAACTACATAGAAAGTAACTGTAACTGTTCGTATGACTTAGTAAAGGTTTGAATTTTCTTAGAGACTAACAATAAAACTTTCATATAAGAGCAAAATGGTTTAGAAGAGAGAGAAATTCTGGGAACTGTAAGTAAAACCAACAGCTGAGCCTTTTATTTATGGATTACAGATGAAGGGAGGTTTTTATTTTTTGATTTTCAACAATGACCCTAGCTGTATGAATAGTATAAAACAGCTGAAATGTTCAGTTACTTGCTGCATAAAAACTGAGGTTCAAAAAAAGTGTTCAGCAAGGTAATACACTCCGGATGTATCTTTTAGTGATTCCATACCAGAAGAAATTGCCCTGTATTCAGTTATAAATTGCAACATAGCTGTACATTGCCGTGACATTCAGTTATTCAGCAGAAGGGTTAAGTGAAAATTCTGATGCAAGAATCAAATATTGAGCACTTGAATTGTAAATAAGATTGTTCCAAGGTTTCAATTTGCTGTATTAGTCAGTGACAAGTACAACATTTTTAATGCATGCCATAAGATTAGTCTGCCCAAAGAAAACAAGCAGTAGTCTGTGTGCATCTCTAGCAATTGGTTGGGGTTATATGTATGCAGCTTTGTTTCTGATAATGGATTCAAGTTCAACATAAATAAAAACAGTGTACATTAAGGAGGATAAATATCTAATTGCCATAATCTGCAATGGGAATTGAATGGCTGTAAACATGCTAACTATGGAAAACAATTCTTTAGAACAAAAAGTAGCTAGTTGGATGATTATGAGGAAAGTATATGTATTTCTTTTGTCTATTAACCCTTCAAAGAGGCAATCTATGATTTTTAATATGCTTTTTTTTTTTTATATTGGATGGTTTGAGCCTTTTAAATATGAGATGGGGGTGTTTTATTTGAGCTACATAGATTTTGTTGTGCTGTAGAAAAGTAGATCCTTTGTAGAATCTGAGGTCAGTAGAGAGCAGACCTGTACAGCTCGAAGTTTTGATACAATTTGAAATAGTTTTAGTATGAGAGTTCAGTTTTAGTTGAGAAAGGATAGTGACTTTTTTCTTAACTTTTTAAAGTGGGAAATAATATATTTAATATCAATATGCATGAACAAGGTATAAATAGTATCTTACACATCTTGGTTTTAAGTAATGTTTAAGAGTATTCTGCAGTTGCTTAGATAGAAAAAGAATGTGGAGTCTGGGTATTTGCTTTCAAAGCATACAGTACAGGCCCAGACAGAATTATGTTTCTGCAGAGCACTGTGATTACTGATACTTATATCTAACAGAATTTAAATCTATCAGTATAGGATGAACTGTTTGTAGCTGAACATATTGCTTTAGAAAACTACTAGGAAAATATGACTTTGATTTGAATAACACTGATTGCTTTCACAAGAATGTTTTTTAAAATTATTTTTATTTACTTAAATATCTGGACAATATACTTATCTGGCTTCATTCACCTGTTTACTTACCTAAAAACCAAACAGAAACTCTTTGATAGGTAGTCTTTCACTAATAATTATGTATTTTTTAAAAAGTTTGCTTGTCTTGAAATATGTGGCTTTCAGTAAATATGCTAAGATATTGCTCTTCCTTATAAACGTGCGTCTGCCTTAGATATAACTCAAAACATGTAATACCTTGAAACTGAATGTCTTGTGTATTCAAAAGGATCAAAGCGATAGCAAGAATGTATTATTGATAAATTACAGCGTACAAGTGTGGATTTGAAGAAGACAGATTCTCTCAATGCTCAGATTTAGCATCTTCATGTCAGCTGGTAGAGTGTTACAGTTTTAGTCCGCCTTTAAGGAAGTCTGCCATTTAAACAGACATATTAGGATTTGCAGCTTCTGGAACTTAATGTGAACTTATGTTATTCATCACAGGATTTAACAGTTAAAAACTTCTAAAAATCCTAACAACTGTATTTAAGTTACTTCTGTCAACTGAGTTATGTTTCTGAATGATTAAGCACCGGATTAAAAAGGTGATGATGGGTGTGCCATGTTTGTGCTGTGAGATTAGTAGATTAAAAATTGTGTTTAGGAGCTAAGAATCAGTATCGCATCTTCAAGATTCTGGTAATGCAGATAAAAATATATTTCTGATGTCCTAATTCAGGCTGATTTACAGGACTTACTGTCCACATGACATTACAATTGCTCACAGTGAGTATGAATTCTAGTAGAGATTTCGTTGTATTTATATACAAGAAATGTTTTAATATTTCTTTTCAGAGAAACAAGGCAATTTTTTAGTATAAGCTTTAAAGCAGGAATATTTCAGAAATGTGTATTTAATGTGCCAATGTGAATGATTATTTTCTGTGATGAACTATGGTCTAATTTCTTCATTTATTACCTATCTAATATCCCGAAACTGAAATGACTAAATCCCTTATCCTTGAACTCACTGCATTACTACACTTCATCTCACTTTGTCATTTAATTTGTATGGTTTCCAAATCGCGGTGATTATCATCTATTAGTACCCCTGGTGACAGAGGGCAGGACACTGTTGTATCAGAGTTAATAAAGCAGAAACACAAGCCTAATTACTATGGGAGGTAAGCCATGCTGGCAAGGTTTACCTTTCACATAAGGTTTACATGTGGTTAATACTTGCAAATAAAACTTAGCTATACAAGGAAGATTTAATCAGAGTTAAATTATTATGTAAATGTGGTGCAAATGCTCTTAGGAGTAGCTTCTACCTCTGCAAATTTACATCAAAATGTATACATAGCATGTACATGTAAGCTTAAGGGTTATTCAAAATTTTTCTGTAGGTAAGAATCTAAAATACTCTTCATTATATTATTAAATATAATATTTTTTTTAATTTTGTTTCCACTGACTTATCACTCCTATATGGTGTTGCCCAGATTTCTTACAAATCATAGTGATTTTAAAGATAAAATGGTTTAATCAGATAATTCAAGTCTTGTCAACTAATGCGCGTTTTAAAAGAGAAATAAATCTGACATCTACAAATATAGGTGTATTTAATTAACAGGATATTATGCGTGCCTGGAAAGTTTGAAGTCATTGTCCGGGTGGTATTTATGGTGACTCGTTCTGAAGTGATGAAGTCTTTATTAAATAAAAAGAAATACACATAACTTTTTATGTTATGAAATTGAAAAACATTATGGTAGTTTACATAAGACTTTATACAAAATGTTTTATTGATTGACTGTATGTCAATTTTAATTTAGGCTTTATGATTCAATCTGTGTCTATTTTTAATTTAAGTGGATTACATTCCGTAAAGATCCTTTTACTGTATTGACTTGGATGTACCATATTATTAGGTACTATGAGTTCAGCTTCTACAAATCTGTTAATACATAAAACCATAAGAAGCCTCTTATGTTCAAACCAGGTTAGAGTGAAGACATCAGATTAATATTTGATCATGTAGAAGTGCCCTTAATCAGATTTACTTATTTCTCAGAGTGTTTCTGCAATTATCATAATTGTTGTGCTAAATATGTTTGTCTTTATATCTGGCTTTGGGCGTAATCTTCCCTCTTGAAACCCTTTCATTGTGGGACTCAGATTCCTGCACAAAACCCAATTAATATTAAGATGACAGTCCCTGATGAGTTTCCCGAGGAGCCAGCAGCTGAACAGACTCTGTAACGTTCTTAAGTACAGACTACTTGAATGATCAAGAGCATCTGAGGGAGACATACAATTCAATAATCCCTTTCTCAGGAAAGTCAAGAGTCCTGTGAGATAAGAGTGAAATCAAAGGAACACATCAGAAAGAAAATGACTGGTATAGTCTTGTAGTGTCTCTATTAAAATGCAAAAGTTATGGATTTTTTTAGGGGTGATGGGAACCTTTTCTGTTTTATTGATTTCTTTTTATAGTTTGATGATTTCTCTAAGATTATCTTAAAAGCTTAAAGAAAAAAGGCTTCATCAAAAGGTATTTCATGTGACAGGAGCATACATACTTCTTATTTTCATTATATTAACTAATACAGCACGTTTCAGTGGTTCCTAATTTGTGAAACTTAAACTTGAGCACTTTATATATATATACATATATATGTATATATATATATGTATATATATGTACATACATCATACATGTGCATGATGTTTGTTGTGTTTTTTATGCTGATGGTTACCCAAAAATGATAAATAGGTCGCGTGTTACTTAGTACTCTAAGAATGATTACTTGAAAATATGGAGCTGAAGAAAAGCAATACTGCTTTTTGGGGGGCCTTTTTGCAAGGCTAATGCATCAAAATGGAAACTCCTGGTCTTTTCTGATATCCTCTTCTGTGGTTTAATATCAACAACTAAATTTACTGTCTGATGGCAACATGCTAACCTATTGATTTGTAGTCAGAAATGGGCTTCCTGTCACTTTAAAAGGGAAGCACTAAGGGGCAGTAAAAACAAGCCTGTCTGTTCTAAATGGAGCTCTGGTTCGGGCTCAGTGCAATACTTTTTGTTTTAGAAAGTTCACTTTAAAGAAAAAAAATCTACTGTTAAATTGAAGCAGTCTCAGTTTTTTGTTTGCAGTATTGTACGGGTTTTGTGTGTTTAAATTACCTTTGAAGCCCTTCTTAACAAATATCCGCAATTAAGGATTTTGTTGTTAATGATTGTATGACTGTAGCTGATATTTCTAGAGGTAAAAACACAAAACCAAACAACTGAATGCTATTAAGTGTTCTTTCACGATAGCTTGAAAGCATCAGGAAGTTTCAGTGTCTGAAACTTTTTAGACAGTATGAATTATGAAGTGATAAAAATAAAAAATCTTTTTTTTAGGGTTTGGAGTTTTTCTCTTTAATTTTGTTGAGTTTTTTATTGTCTTTTGTTTTTCTTCTTTTTTTTTTTTCTCTGCAATGTCCCTTAGATTTAAGTTTTATGCATTTCTCTGGACAGATTTATTCAAACAGCTACATACTGATTTCTTTCAAAATCCGGAAGCTGTAATGGAAAGAGGCACAGGCACTTTCTAAAAGCAGATTTCTGTCTTACTCATCCTCAGTTTGCAGTTCAGTTTATTACATATTGTGTTAAACATTGCTGCTGAAGCCATTATCCTAAGAAAGTCTAATATTACATTATGAGCATGACCTGCCAGCATAAGCATTTTTGTGCATTTCCTCATGCCAAACTAGACTAAATTATGAAGGATGTAGAACAAAATGTTCCTTCTAGTTTTCTTTTTCCTAATTAATATTCAAAAGAATCAGAGGGAAAAAATGAATACTGAAATCATGCATATGTATATATGCCTTTTGAGCTTTAAAATAAAGGCAAAATAACCTCTTGCTTGGTTAAAATCCAACTTAAGAGTCAACATACAAAGGTGACTGCTGTATAATATTAGACATATCTGTATTATGTGGGCATGTTACAGCTCCACCAGAATCTCTCAATAGTAATTATTATGCCAAGCACCCTGTTGGCACAATTACACTAAAGCTCTAATTAGTAGCAGTAAGATTAGAACCCCTACATGTTAAATCTGTAGAAGCAAAGCTGAGTGAAGGATTTAAAACAGTTTCAAAACATTGTATTGTCTTTATTACAGTCTTTATATTTCAGTAAAGAAAGGTTTTCCGTAAAATGCACTTAAAATAATCTGGTCCTGTCACTAAAAATAGGGAAGATAAGGTAATTGTAGTCAAACCTCAGTACTTGGCTTCTATATAGGTACTCTATATCTGAAGTGACAAACCCTCTGAACTCTACTGGAAGTTATATTCTTCCTTTTACTTTTGATGAAGTGATATGTGTTTTAGAGGGAGAAAGCTCTTCTGGATGTCTTCAGTTAGTTCCTAGGGGCCATTGAGTATTCGGTGCAGTAGTTTTCTGGCATGCAATAATTCTCACATCAGATCTTAATCAGCAACTGAACATGGTTCTTGTTAATTCACACCTCTCATTTTCACACATCACTATTCTTCTTTTGGTAAAATAATGAAAACATGAAGTCCGTAGCTTTACAGATAGTGCTGGGCAACGCCAGTCTGAATCTATGTCCTTAGCAGGGAAGAAACAGTGAGAAGCCAAAGTAAACATTGTCCAAGGACTGATTTTTGACTATTTTAAATATTGTAGTCCTTACCACTTGTCCAACAGGAGGCGTTTTAGCAGTTTTCAGATAATTGATGCTTCATCTTCATCTAGATTTAAGAATTTTACCAGAACAGGGGTTAAAAATATCTACTTCTACATAACATTTTGCGTATATTGTGAGGTGAATTTCCCCCTTCAGCTGTTGAATCTTACATATAGCATATACAGCTAATGCATCAACTGTTCACTCTTAGAGAAGAGAGTATTTGCATGTCTGAAATATTTTCCTCCACCTCTTGTTCTTATTTTAATTTGTGCTTGGGAGCAAAGGAGCTGCTATTTGTTTTAGAAACTACCTTACCAGTACTGAATTGGGGTAATTCCTCTCATATCAGTGTCATTATTCTTATTTATAATATGCATCAATTTCTCACTGAGGGAAATGATGTTCTGATTATTTTATCTTAACGTTAATTGGTGGAATAGTGTTGCACCCATTAATGAGGAAAGCTGAGTGCAAAGCTCTCTGAACCCAACCAGGATATTCCATTGGCTCCAGTCAGATTTGCATTCTGCAGTAGAAACAGATCTCATGGAGCACTCCTCAGGCTCCTTCTCCTGAGGGGGTAGAAGATGAGTACAACTTCAGCAAGTTTCTCTAAGTGCTTAATTTAGAGGCAGAGTTTAAAGCAAGGAGTGGGGAAAAAGTAAAAAAGGCAGGGACCTGGGAATTAATTTTATGACAAATTTTGTGCCTTCTCAGCCATGTATTAGTATGATCTGTATTACTACACCATTATACATCTTGGTAACTTGGGCTGGCAAAAAGAGCAAAAATATGAAGTAGGGATAGAAGGGGTTGTCCACATGTAAAGGCTTCCCCGAGTATGTTCACCCACCTCTGGACATGAAATGTTACGTGACAGTAATGTGTTTTGTAGCTGAGAAAGAGGCATTAAGGTATTTTTCAGTATAGTTTTAGGCTGCTTCAGTGACTGGTGTTGCTATATAGAGCAGCATAGTCTCTATTACAGCGCACTGACTACTCAGGCAGCCTCATGTAATCAATCTAGTTAAATACTTTTCTTCATAAATGCATAGATGTTCAGGGCACAGGTGAAAATCATCAGTGCTCCGTAGATATAGAGTTTTATATGCATTATTCAGACAATTTATATGCACCCATTGTTCTCGGTTGTATGTGGTAGACTTGAGTATGCTGTCATAGCTTCAATATTTACCCTGATTTTTTTTATTATTATTTTTCTGTCAACTTCAAGGAAGAAAGCATGCAGTGAAGGACGATGGCTACTTACGTATAACAAAATAGCTCTTATTAGATAAAATTAAGATCTAGAATTTTTAAGAATTATAGATTGTCTAAGTTCATGTTTCTCTCATTGTTAGTACTATTAAATGCATATTAGCATGGTCATTTTTGTTTAATGGAAACAAATAACAGTTAATCTTATTGGGAGGTTAAGTGGGTTTACTCTGTAAAGGGCAAATCCCAGATGAATGTTTTCTTTTTTAAAGAATAGCTTTAGTCACTGACAGATGGTCTCTGTCTGAGACTCTCTGTAGACAGATACAGTTTCTTTTTACACATTTATGAAAGTTGTAGATACAGATATTCAGTAATAATACGGTTGTGTAGGACAAAGAGCAAGCCTGGTGGACTGATAGGATTAGATTTCAGAGCAGTGACATATGGTTGGTTTATCAAAGTGGGCACAATTTGAAAGAAAAAAAAAATAGCATGTACCAAGTTACAGCTATTCACATAATGGAAGAATTTTATATTTGGCCAATTGCCTCTTACAAAAGACAGTGTAGTAGTTCTTATTTAACTCTGCTTAGAGCTGGGGATATCATTGTGCCCTGATTGCATGCGTTTCTGGCTTTCAGCTAACTCTTCAAACAAATTGCCGTGAGATATAAAATACAGAGAAACAGTAATGCTCTGATTTAAAATATTGATAATTTGCTCACTGATCTGCCCAATAAGATATCAATATCACTTATATTTGTATTGCAAAGTTGTTTTATAAATGCAGCTAACAGCATCCATAATCCCACGTGTTAAACCTACGTTTTGCTTACCCTATATGCTACATGTAAAGTTATAACGTCATTATAACCCTGGTCAAATAACTATACAACATATTTTGTGGTAATTTGTCACACTAAAATTATTCATAGGTGTCTTGAGTAAGCCCTGTTATATTTATGTGCTGTGCCATACCATGTTTTTTGGCGATGGAATTTGCTAGATTTCATAGATTTACTGTGTCTGCTTTTTTTATGACTGACATAGCAATAACCAGATTGCAAGGATATTTATGTTGTTTGTGGCTTAGCAAGATAATTAAAGGATATAAATTAATCAAGTGCAATTAATTAGAAACTTTATGTTCACAGCAGTCCTTCTTTGCATGTATAATTTATATGTATTGATTTCCCGGCTTTCATTAGCCTATGAGATAACAGCAAAAATGCATTAGAGAAGAAAATGTACAATTAGCGTGAGAGTGAACCCCGGCATAATTGATAGATCAGCACATGTTTGGGGCAAATATAAAGCTTTGTTAACTGTCATAAGCAGTTAGAATTGATAAGTGGTATTTCACTACATATCTCTCAGCTGATTAATGGTGTTTTTAAAGAGTCCTCTTAATGGGAAGCTGATAGGCTGGTTGAATTTACATTTTAATCAGAGTATTTATGATGGAGGCAGCCATAAGAAATTCATTGGCACAATGGTAAGGGCCTTTCCCTGAGGGATTTAGAGGAGAGAAAGCATTTTAACATGGCTACTCACCTTTCCCTTCTCTGTGTGACTTGGTCAGCACACAGGAAGGGGAAGCTCATTTGTTGGCAAATATTGCAATAACTTTGTTGTTAAGGAGAATTTCAGTTTCTACTGTGTGAAAAGCAGCAAGGTGAAATACGAATGACAACCTACAGAATACTTGCAGACTTAGGAAAGAGTTAGCTGTGCTGTCAACAGATACGAACCATAATGACTACATATGGATCCTTATGGTGTGAACTGCTGTGTTTTACTTACAGTTCTGGTAAAACAGCACATGATGCTCTTCTATACCTGTAGACAAGATACTTGAAAGCATTACTCTGTCTTTAGATGTTGGCTCTGTTGCTCTATCTTGGAGTTGAAGAAGGGTAAAAGGTAAATTGGAACTTATTGGTTATGTTTTCCTTTTAAAATATTTTTCTCATCACACAACCCCCCCCCCCCCAAAAAAAAACAAAACAAAACAAAACAAAAAAACCCCACACCAATGCAAGGGATTGAAAAAAAAGGGGGGGGGGGGGGTAAAAATAGGAGGGGAAGGGGGCTAAAATTGGATCAGAAAAAAAACCCACAGATATTTGGAGATTTAGGGAAAGCTGAACGAATTCCTAACTGCACACACACACCCTAAAAAATAGATATCTTTTCCTCAGAGAAAGGAAAATTAGAAATTAAGCAAGTAGAAATACAAATGCCAGAAGAACATACTGTTGCTTCAAGATTCGTTCTAAAATTCGTGCCACAGTCTCTTTTTTCTGGAGACATGTTTCTGGAAGAAAGTTCTTGATCAGCAACTGTTCAGAACTATAAATCTCAGTTTGATGGGATTTGGGGAGAGAGCATTGGGTTTAAGACATCATGTAGTGTTTTCTACTGATTGTCCTTTGAGAAAGTTGGAGTTTCCTAGGATAGCTGTGTTGATTCAGAAAGGAATCTACATAGGAAAATCAGATATATCATTTAGATGTGTTTTTTCTTAGATTCAGTTACTTGAAGAGTTAAGATTTTTGATAACTAAATTCTTCTGTGAATTTAGGCTTAAGTGATACAACAGAGGACTGAAATCTGCTCAGCCAAAATAACTGGAGATACGGATATTCATAAGCTTGGTATTATGTTTTCCTTGGTAGTCTGCTAGCACAGGAAATGTTTAATTTAGTTTTATGAATCATTGAATGAAGCCACTGTCCATTTTTCCTGTTGTCTGGATTGGGCCCTCTCTGAAGATTTTCAGAGAAGGAGCAGATTGGTGTGGATCTCAGTCTGAAATCACATGCACTGGTTTTCCTTCATTAAAAGTTGCTCCTTTTACCCATAGCAGATTTTGTGAAAAGTACAGTAACTTTTCTTTTCTTAGCTTTCTCTTCTCTTCTTAGCTTTTTCCCTTCCTGTTCTCTCCTGGAACCGTTAGCACAGTTTTAATCTGACTTTAATCAAACAAAACCTAAGTCACGAAAAATTGCAGTAAATATGCTGCTTGTTTGCAGGCAGCTGCTTTGATAATCATAAGCTTTTTGTTCCTGGTAAGGTTGGGATTACACTGAAGTTCATGCTGATGCTTGATGACTTTCTAGTAGAATATTCTGGATAAAAATTATTCTGATTGTCTATTGAACAAAAATTTCAAATAGATAAGTATGCCAGAATAGTCTGAGCCAGTTCATAATTTGGGCTTTTGATTCGTTGTCCAGCACTGCTCTGTTAGAAGGACTGCCTACGTGGTGTTTAAAAAAATCCAACAAATGTTTGAGTTATTTGTAGGTACATCATTGCTTGAAACTAGAAGCTTTCATATACAAACAAGTTTTCAACTTTTTTTTTTTTTTAATATTTGCAGATTTCTACTTGTAAACATATGTTTACTATAATTGTAAACTACTTGTAAACTATGTTTACTATATGTTTGCTATAATAAAAATATCCAGTCAGTGCACTTACTATTCTCATTATAGCAGGCACCTAAAGACTAAGCAGTACGTCTTACCAAGTTTAACCAGTTGTTCAATATGACAGGACTGCAATCTTTCTTCACTGTTTTTATTGAGTTGTCTCAAATAAATATTCTCATGCAGCACATTATGTCTTGATGAATTCTATTTGATACCCTTTTATGTACTCATTTCGCAAAATGAACAATATCCATGTGTTTTGCACAAAGTATATTACGAAAGACTTCAAAGTCTAGCTTTAACTGTGCTAAATGAGTGATAAGTTAAAAGTAAATCATAGAATATTAAATATACATATGGTATAAGAAAGGGATGGACATCCTTTAATTTTGTGGACCTGCATGCATGCATACCTTGCAGTATTTGTATGCTTGGTGCTGAGAATTCACTTCCAAGTGAACCGAATGTATGTGTAAAAATTACTGTGGATGTTAAACTTGAAAATAAAAAATACTTTAATGTCTACACACAATTCGAAAATGAGAAAAATGAAAAACTACTTTAGATGTGGTGTCTTACGGGAATAATAATAAATGTTTCCTTGATTCTCAGTTTATACTGAAAGTCAGATGTAAAATAGATGGTTGTTGCGTAGCAGGTGTTGAATACATGGAGATGTAATCTTGTTTCTTATGATGTAATTTACACACTCTTAAGAATAAAAATAAAATGTACTCAGGCAAAATTACGATGGGATTCTGTGCCAAACTATGAAGACATCTTTTGAAAAATGTTTACTTGACTGAATGTTTTTCCATCTTCATATATCTATTTTATTTAAATACTGGAAAGGTAGGCTATGAGTAGATGACTCCAGAAATTCAACTGTCTATAAATGTCCTGTTGTAAATGAATTGAATAAGCACAGCTGGGGATAGTATCACAGGAGCAAAATTCAGAATGCATCTATAATTCCTACTAAATTGCTGCACGTGTACTTCGGGATGGTTGTGTGGTACTGTTTGTTTGTTTAACTGCAAGATGAGGTTCTTACGTTTTCTAATACTTTGGGTTCTCTCCAGTTTAATGCCAAGAACTCTCCAGGAGTGAAAATCTGTCAATATTCCAATAGAAAAGATGGAGCGGCGGTCGTGTGATAAAGATCTTCTATGTAAGTTGTTGATGTGAATGTATTAATTTAGTTTATATGCACTAGGAGAAGAGCTACTTGAGCAAGGTATTGCTGTCTACTAACAACTATAAATTACCCTGTCAGGGGGAGCATGTCTAGGATTTTACATGAGGTTCTTTTTTTAGTTATAGGATCCTCATTGCTGTCTAACTCAAGAGCAGCTTTATTCAGAGCCCATTGCTGTAAAAGCAGTTTGTGAATGTTGCACTAGGCATTTTTTTTTTTTAATGTATGGGGTATTGCAAACAGAAATATATACCTGAATGTGATGGTTGTTGTACAAATTGAAGCGGGTTGTTTCTTGCACAGACCAAAATTTTCTAAAGTCTGTCCCCCGCACTGCAAACAGGTACCTGCTACTCCTTTCTGAGAGGCAGGACATTGTTCTAAGGGATTGACTGGAATACCAGTGTAGAATATGCTTATGCTGTGCTCTCTGCAATTTAATGTATTTTGGCTATAATTAAATGTCCAGTTTAATAACTTGCATAAAAATGGTGGGGAAGCTGGCATCTGAAATCTATTTTCTCTCTAAAACAAAAGACAATGAAAGCTTTTTTTTTTTTTTTTCTGGCCATAGCTGCTTCCTGCGCTTTTTATTGTATTGATAGCTGATCTAAATTCACAGGTTAATAGGAGTAATGAGGACAGAACTCTATTGCTCAGGAAAACAGGCCATTTATTTTGACAGAAAGAGGGACACTGTGTTCTAAAGACCTGAAGTTTTTGCGTATCGGAATTTTGTAGCTGACAAAGCAAGCAGTGTAATTGGCCTGAGTGATTGAGCTATGCTTTCTGAGCTTCTGGAATAGACAGGAAAAAATATGGAAAGGAGAAAAGTAAGTACTTACAATAAGAAGAGTTGTGGATTTCAGGAAAAGAGAAGTGTTAAGATGAACACTCGGAAAAAGGTGTGTCAGCTGTTTGCAAACAACCCTTTCCTAATGCAGACTATAGTAATGATTACTGGCAGGGGACTCATGCTTTTGTTTTTGCAGAGTAAGTAAGCATTGTAATGACACCTGTCCACTTTCATCTCGTATGGGAAAAATGAAACATTTTGTGTGCAAACTCTATAGTTTGCATGAATGACAGTTTTTCTGTTCTTCAGTTTGGATGTGTTTGAAATATATTCTCGTGCGACAAAGTGTCATGGTTTTGTGTTATTGAATATTGAAGTTTTCACACAGATATCTAGCTTACACTTACCTCTGTGTTTAGAGCCAGTTTACAATGGAACGTAAGATGTGTACAGTACTTGAATTTCTGAAGTGTGAATGTAATCCCATTGGATAATTTTCTTAATTCTTCAGGGATTCTGTAAATGCTTCAACATGTGGTGATTATTTGATTATGTTTTGAGAAGTGATGGGATTTTTGACTTTAGTGAACATTATAGCCTTGGAATTCAAATGTTGATTTTTTTTTTTTATTTTTATTTTTTTTGTAAAAATGTAATACTTGAAAGAAAATGGTCAAATTTTTCTATAAAATGTATGATGCTTTTTAATGTGAATATGGTTAAGTTTTTAATTTTTGTACAATATGTTGAACATGACTGCAAGAGGAAAACATCTAAATCTGCCTGTACAAAGGTGAAATCCGTTTGCTTTTGTAAGATGAACTCAAATTTTGAAGAAATATCTGAAAGATCCTTGACTATCCTTAAAAGTGTGTTAATTGCATCTTAATTTCTTTTTTTGCATGTTGTCTTCCTTCTTTAATAAGGATGGAATTTTTTTAGTAACAGCTTTGGCTTCCCTTATTATGCTTCCATCTATTTTTATTCCTGGATTGCATCTGCTCAGTAGTTATCTAATCTTTCTTAGAAGTTTACACTCTCAAGTAAAAGCTTTGAAGTTTACACTGATTAGTGTTTTATGACATAAGAGATATGTATAGATCCTTCTTTTGCAGCACTAAAGCTATTATGCACCTGGTGAAAAGATAGACATTAAAGCATAGATGACAAACCTTTAAAATATTTAGTAGATTAAAATACTGAATTACTCCCCACTCCCCCTTCCAGCCCTTAATATTATAAAAAATTCTGCTAGTTTGGTTTCTGAAGAGAAGGACTTTGCATTTGTAATAACATAATGTCAGACATCAGAGCTTTTACAAAAAAAATTAGCAGATGGTTAATAACATGCTCTTTAATTAGAACTACATAAGAATATTACTGATTCTAGTCCCCTGCCATAGTATTATCTGGCATTTTTAACAGTGTTCTTCAGATACTCTTTTTGTTGTGGTTGGCAGAAAGCATTGTGTTCCACAAACATCTCAAGGTAGATGTCGTATAGTTTCCAATATTAAAAAGTCGGTGGAATGGAAGATGCAGTCTAAGCAGTTATTTGCAAACCAAGAAATAGTGTAGTCTACATAAAAGCAAATGTTTTCTCTTAATATTTAAATATACATATATATATATATATATATACATAAAAATGTGCAACTTTCTAGTGCACAAAAGTTTGATTTTTTTATTGTGAAGCCTCTGAAATCTAAGGACGAGGAACTACTTCTAGGGAAAACTGAATGTATGAAGTATGAAAAATAAATGAAAAAGCATAAAAATGTAGAAAGTGTTAGGAAATTTAAATGTTTGTTGTCACCTGAATTAAGATATACTAGAGTATGATAAATCTGACGTTTCAGATGTATTGATGCAGATTTTTGTAACTCAGGTTTATATTACTAGAAGAATATATGGGGAAAAGAAATAGATTTTTCACCTGAAACTATCTTGAATATATGTGAAATTAAAGATATAGAAGAAAATATCTGAGGAATTAGGAGTCAATAATCCACTGAAGAAAGATACGTAACTTACATGTCAAAATATTCAATGTAAAGATTTTTTCTTCCATTTTATTTATATTTTATGATAACACACAAATTATATCCATGCCAAAGGGCAATGACAAAAAATCTATGAAAATTCCACAGTTAGTTCAGAATTGGATGCCCTTAGAAAAACCTGACAGTGAAAATCCTTGAATTTAAAAAGAGGTGGGGATCCGTGTATGCTTAAATGATTGTTTGACTGTTAGTTACCAAAGATCATTAAAGGATGCACCATGAAGTTAAATTTGAAAGAAATGAGTATCTTAGAATGCCCCTTCTAAGAAACAGAAAAGCAGCTCTAAGAGAGCACTTGGAAACCTCTTCTATCTTTTAACTTAAGCTAAATACATTCCTGTATATTATGACTTCTACAAAATATTTTCCTGTATTTCCCTTTACTGCTCAGAAATATTAAAGAAAGTTAATATATCTACTTTTTTCTTGACAATTAATACTTGAGTTTTCTGACTTCTAGCTCACTAAATATGCTGATGCACAAATAGACAAGTTTCTGTATCCTGATCTTAGTGAGTCTTGTGTAAGATGAGCTTATAAGCATGCTAACCATGGTAAGGAGAAAAACAGTCTTTTGTTTTGAGGTGTTGCAGTAAGTACAGAAGCCTTATGAAGTGTGGCTGAGAACTGGTACTATTTTTTTACTTCATATACTTGTATAACTTGTACTCTGTCACTTCTACAATCTAAGACAATGCCACTACTGCCACCATTATGCTTCACTTTATTTAGATATTCAGTGGCTTTCATTTGTTCTCAGGAGTTATGTTCGTTTAGAAGTTGAGAGGATTTCAGCAAAAGTGCTCCAAAAAACACTGTGGTTAATTGAGAGCTTTTGGTGGAAGCAATCTGGACACCACCTGAGGTTCCTTTCTAAATCACGCTTTCTTCATTATGTTTCTTTTTCTTTTCTGCTAGAGAGATCGTTGTAAACTTTCTTAGGCATCTTCTGAATTAAGAAGAATTGACTTGAAAACTGGGCACTGTGTGGTATGATAGAAGTACTCGGAAATGACAAGAGCCTTCTTGTTATTTGGCATAACAACGATTTGAAATGTACCATTTAAGATGTATATCTTGTGTATCAGTACATGCTTGTTCTATAGCTAAAAATCGATTGATATATGTAGATATTTTTCTTGCACAAGCATCTTTCTTTTTTGCTACACCGTTTGAAATGTCTTGTTTGACTACATCATTTGGTGCTTTTCCTCTTTAATCTTGAATTTGAATGTACCTAGCCATGCCCTAGAGCTATCAGCTCTATGATTGTACAGGTATTTGGCTTATTTTTCAATGGATAGTGTAGCATCTTATGCAAAATACTGATAATATTTGAGGGAAAGAATAAAATCACATAACCTGGCAATCTGTGAAGGCTTTTAGGGAAAATGTCAACAAATGAAAAAGTAGAACAATAAAATCTATTAATTGACAGACTATTTGTATTAACTACATGGCAAAGTAAATGAAAGTAAATTCAGGATATCCACAAGATGGTATTTTAGCACTAAGGTAAGTGGCCAAGGTGGGTGAGAAACAGTCTGGGGAGATTTCATCAGGTTGGGACGCTCATTAAGATATTTTTAATGGAAAAGGAGGCTGAGTGGCTCAGAGTTCAGTTGACGCAGTGAGAATCTTAGCTTAAAAAGCTAAGAATTAAACAAGCCCGGGAAGATAACTCAAGTAAAGTGAAAGCTAAGATCTTGTTCTATGAAAGCCAGATATTATAGGGTTGAGAAAATATGAAGCAAGTGAAAATCTGCGTATTGTTAAGCCAGTAGATGGGGAAAAAAGTGAAACACCCATATTGTTCTCCAAGCAGTAGTAACGGGAAAGGGACTGGGAAGATGGGCTATCTGTTGTGCAAAAAGTAAAACACTGTGGGAGCACTTATTTAAGTGACGTGATATGAGTATGTGACTTCTAAAATATTTTTGGTAGAATATTATGAGTTTCCTAGTAAAGCTTTTTAAATTAAAAGGGAACCTTGCACTTCCCTAGCTGGACTGAAGGCCTTGAATTTCTGTGGAATCTTGTAACCCAGAATGCTGATCTTGGAGTTGTAGGTGTGCAGATACATTGGTCACCTGTGGGATTTTGGTTGGTATGCCGTGTAGTTAGTTTCTTCGTTTCTTATTCAGTTTGATAAGAAATCTTGCTGCTTCCATATCTCCTGTGCTTTGCTTTAAAAATTGAACATCCAACTCAATGTTTTCACTAAGGAATATCCTTCTGGAATAAGCAAAGTAGGGCTCTTGGAAACAGTTGGATAACATTAATCTCAATAATAAATGGACTATACACTGAGGTAGAATTGTTCACTGTTTCCTGTAAGTCCTAGAACTTACAGAGGTAAATGAATTTGTTCGCTGAGAATTTTGCCGATAGTATTGCTATGAATATTTTTTGGGAAAATCACATAAGAGTATATTCTGAGATTTTTTTTTAATATGAAAAAATAATGTTGTATGTAACGTTAAAAAAGAGTAATAGTACATTAGCATGTATTCCTTTGAAGTATAGTATTCTTAGTAATTCATTTAAATAGGAAATAATTTACTGTTGGCTTATTGTTTCTAATAATGAAGCTCACATTTATATTTTCTATAGTAGGGGCAGCAGCTTGACCAAGTGACACCACTTTTCCATATATTTCAATGGAGAGAGTGTTTATATGAATGTGAATAAAGAATGTTTAGGGTTAAAATCATAGAACTGTTCGAACTGGAAGAGACTCTAAAGATGATCCAGTTCCAATCCAAGAAAGTAATTTATTTGCACAAATTTGCATGAAAAAGTATTTTGATGCACAAAATCGTGCAGGTTTATCTTTAAAGACCACATTTAGGTTTTTATGTAGATACTTTTTTAAAGGTGATCTGTATCTGGAAAAGCATAACTGACATTAAAATGGATATATGAACGTTACATTAGAAAAGTGGGTTAAATTAGGATGTAAGTTAGAAATTTCACTGCAAATTTTCACTAATTTTTAAATCAATGCATATCAATGAAAATATTTAGTAAGGAAATTAAAATCTAAATGAAATTAAAATCTATTTTAAGACATGAGTGGAGGAAACAGGGCCAGTGCAATGAAATAACCCAATGGAGTCAAGAATCATGTAATGGTGTTAATTGTCCTTTTATATCTCAATTCCTTTTATCCTGACATTCGTAGAGTGTGATTTCAACTTCAGAGTTTGACCAGAGCCCAGAATTCCTCCAAATCCTCCTTTTTTAGGTAATATTTTCTAGGAAAAATATCTTACATGTAACCACTCTTAAGTTATGCATTTTCTTTTGAAGTAGAACACCTTACCCTTAGTACTGGAAAAACAGGAGGGATATATGTCTTGAAAATACTTTTTGTAATGGAGAAGTTTTCCTAGGGGTTTCATTTTTATACATACGTAATCACTCTGAAAGTAATGCTTCTTATTGATTTCCATGGAGACTACAACAGATACAGAGAGCACAATAACATCACTTCACAGACAAAATTCTCAGCTACAGGCCATTATTTTTCAACACAGTCCACTGCTAGTTGTGCATTTTCACCAGCAACGAACAAGAGCCTACCTGCCACCTGTGTAAAAATCTGCACCAGTGGAAGTGACCCACTCTCACCACTGCTGAAATGCACCACCCACTGTTGCACTGTGCTCATATCCACTGGTTGGTCTCCATCAACATTCTCCAAGTGTCAAGGAATGCCACTGAATGCTATATTTTCTACATGGAGGAATTCAGGGACTCATCTTTGCTTCCTACACACTTGCATGTCAGGTGCCATTCTGTTGCCATCTGTCGCACAGCAAGAAAATGTAATAGAATATTGGTTGGAAGGTTCAAACTCTGCTGCCATACCACCAAAGTCCACCTCTGCCATCATGGGCCATCGTAATAAAATAGGATACATTACTTTCCAAACAGCCCTTTTGTATAATGTGTGTTTAGCTGATAATGTTTACTGGAAACTGAAGCGATGTATATTCAGCGTGCTAAGAAAGCCTGCAATTTGATCTAATCAGGACTTGTACTAAGAATGTAATAAATTGTCAGTGCTGGACTTTTGCATTCATTTACACTAATACAGAGTATCTCATTTCTGAGAAGTAAATCACAGTGGCTTCAGTACTTTATTTTCCATCTTGTATGTAAGTAAACTGCAGGATCAACTGGGAGGTTGAATCAATCTGCTATTTATTACCTTGAAATGTGACACCCTATTTTAAGTGCTTTATTCCCTTATGATTTAGACAGAGTAGTGCATTATGTTTAAACAGTATAGAAACCAGCTTTACTGTGAGTGGATTTTTCACTTTAGTCCTGATGGATTTATATTTCTAGAAAACTTTCTGTGCATCACTATGTGATTGCATAAAGTAGAATTTCAAACACTGAGAAGAAAATTATTTGAAATTATTACTTCCACTCATTTAATAAATACTACTAATTCCATAGTTTTTTCTCTGCTATGATTTTATTTAAATACCCTTGAAATGTGTACTATTGACCAGCTGTTTCTTTTTAAAAAATTATTTTTATCTAGAACAGGTTGACATTTTTTATGAAATTGTTTTCCTATAAAGCTACTTTCTTGCAGGGCATAGAGACTTCAACCACTTTTCCCGAATTGGCTCTTGTGATTTTATGCAACTTCTATCCTTTTTTTGAAGTCAGTTCGGAGATGAATTTTTATAGTTATTATTATTGTTTTCATGCAAAGTATGTGTTGAGAACCACCACTTCTTTGCTCTTTTTGCGTCATGTTCTGAGGCCATACATGTCTAATGATGTCATTATCTTTTCACAGTAGTTTTTTGTGTGTTGATCTACTCTTTAAGGTACTGATAAGGAACTTGTCATTCAAAGTCATATAGGTTTAATTGAATAAAAAGATAGTAACGCCCATAATAAAGAATGTTGGAAGAATTTTGACTATTTGGTCACATCACACTTGACTTATTTGGGATTAAAAATCTTGATTCATGTTGTGTTTTTCCTATTTTTCTATTAAAAAAAACAACGAAGTTTCAGCAGAGTCCTCTCTTGCTTACAAGGCCAGTGAAATATTTTGTGGATTTTTCTTTAATGGTCGAATTGAGGAAAGATGCCAAGATTTTCCAATGCGAATGGAAAATTAACCTCAAGTTTCCAAGGTTAAGCCTTTGGACCCGAAGTCAGAAAAGCAGTTGAATGTATACTTCTTGTTTCAGCACACAGATATGAATTTTTAGTGAAGTTTTATCATGACATAATGACTTTTTTACTCTGTGCTACATAAGTGAAAAGCATAAAAACCAAAGATACCTTTTAAAACTTTTAAAAAGTTCTCAGGCTTACTCTGCAGCTGTGATACTTGACAGCCTCTGTTGTCTTGGAAGTATATTCAGAATAGAAAATTTGAAGTAGGGATATATAAAATAAATCCACACTACCAACTTCTTTGAGTTATTTAGAAGTTCACAAATACCTGCTATGTGGGAATAGTAGCAAAAGGCTAACAATTTCATGTTTATTTCACAAATCTTTTTGATGGCTAATCGAAATATTAACATAGAGGTGAAATGACTAGATAAACTATGTATAGGCACACGAGCTCACAAAAATATCTTGAATTGTTTACCTGGTAAATGAATCAGTTTGCTTTGCCCTCCCTGTTTTATTACAGGCATACTGTATGCTCAACAGTAAAGAGAGGGGATAGCATATGGCCTCCTGTTTGAACTTCTGTAATTAATCCTTCCAAATACTATTTCCTTGGAAAGTTATTTTTAATTTTATTACAGTCTGTTCTTGTATTCTCCCACACAATCACTTGGGCAGCATTTGTATCGATGAAAACAACATAAAGCGGCTCTTAACTAAAAGGAGACTGCTGTTTTACACAACATGTAAATGATTAAGTGATAGATTTTTATTACTGTTTGTATGTGGAGTGCACTACAGCATCTGAGCATTAAGCCCCTCACACCTCGTTCCAAATTTGTTCCTAGAGTGTGCTTACAATTTTTTGCTGTTTACATTTTCTCATCTTACAGTTTAGAAAGCTTTAAAAATACTAATTATTACCTTAGATGTATATTGATTTTTTTTTTTTTTATATGTTGTGAGGATTCCTATGCTCATGCAAAACAAATTACAGCATTGTCAATGTGGTAAGAATCTAAATGAAGATTACAGATATAATGGATGGGAAAATGTCAGTAAATGTCATAATAAATTTAATCAGATTGGTCCAATCCAGAGCAGTAGTTTGTATTTAAAAAACCAAACAAACAAACAAACAAAAATCTAACAAAACAAAAACAAAACAACAACAACAACAAAAAACACAAAAACCTGTCTTGTTATTAAAGCTTCTTTTATCGCTTGCCTGAGTAGGGAATTCCAGATGTAAACACTAAGTATGGCTCTATTTATTGGCAAGATACTGGATTCGGCAATCCTTTAAGGCAACAGAGAGGAGTAACAATGCACATGAGATGATGTGATGATAAAGACAGCAGCAGGGATTGTAGGGGTTGTGCTTCTGAATATCTGAAAATATTTTCCAAAGGTCTGTGCAATGTAATTAAGTTGAGTTCTTGATTCCAGTTGCCTAGAAGTCATGACATGGTGAAAAATTAAGAATTTACCTTGCAGTGCTCTCTAGATACTTTATGAGGTTGACTTGAACTGCAGGCTGGGGGAAACCTTCTTTTGGTTTAGTCCCAAAAAGAAGTAGGTAACTCTACATTCTATGCTTCAAAACTTGTAAAAAAGTCTGCCCCATAAGATCCCACTATATGTGGGTTTTTTTGTCCCTCCCTTCTTCATTCCTATCCATTTCTTCATGTCACTGTGTATGATGTCATGGTCCATATTCTCACCAGAAGCAGCTTCTAGAATTGTCAGGCAATGGTAACTTTTTGTTTATGTTCTAACCTATGTATTTCATTGCGCTTTATTAACATTCCTGTAAAATGGGATTCATTATAGCTAAAAGAGTTGTAGATCTATGGTAAATTTACTTGTCAGTCAGTAAGCTGGATCTTATTTCCCCAGCTGAAGTGATCAGAAGAGCATAGGGGAGAAATGTTCCAAACCTAAAAGTAATCAACTACTTGATGTCTCATAAGAAAGAATTATGTTAATTCTCTGCATGGTTTAATAAGTGAGTGTCTCAAACTTTTGAATACTGCAATGGACTTCACTAGAATGTCTGTGGAAGATAAAAACTTGACAAAAATTAAAAAGCCAATGTGTAAACACAAAATCAGAAGTGCTCCCTTATCAAATAGTGCTGATGGAACGGAATTGCCTTTGAAGATTATTGGAGTTTAGGAAAATATATGACATTTTGCTTTCCAAGAGAGAGTCTTCATCACACGTTTTCTGCTCGTAGCTGTTGGAGGAAGCTTCATTTTGTGGGAGGCTGCTTGTATGTAATAGCTGATTTCTTTGCAGGGAACAACAGCAAGAAGTTGTGACCTCAGCTTTTATAGGATCAGGGTTTTAGGTTATCTTCTTGTCGTTCAGTTAAACAAAAGGATACATAAAACTAGAAGAGTGTTCTTCATGGATAAATAAGGGGAAATATTCCTCAGCTCTCAAGTCTGACATCAAAACTGTGGTTTAGTAACTAATTTTAGCTTTAGTAAATTCCATCCCAGAGATCTCTGTAGCCTGTTATTTCACTACGCCACTGAAGAAAGTCTAGTGTTTCTTTGATGTCTGCTTTTCAGGTTAACATTATCATTGCCCTCCAAGATACTTCTGTTTCTTGAAAAGTTCGGTGATTTTTAAATTATTTTGAGGTGGGGAGTTGGGGGGTGGATTGCTATGCATGTGTGTTGCATTTTTTATCATTTTTATTGTGTATTGTAGGGTTGGTTGGTTGGTTGTTTTTTTTTCCCAAATTCAATTTAATTTATATTTTATTATCATGCTGATGGGGTAAGAAAGATATCTTCTTCATACATCAGTTACCATCTGTGGCTTGTGATTTGCTACAGAAATTAGATGAAGGGAAAAAAGTCTTTAGATTCAGAGATTCAGATCTTGAGAAACTATGTGCCATGTTCTTAAAATTTACCAAGAAGATTTTTATCTGACAGTAGGAATGGAAGACAAGAACTATATAACTTCACATGCAATCATGTTTCATTTGTGCTCTCAAAAGTTTAATCTGCCTGCAAAATAGATGACGAGTCTGGCTCTAGTTACAAGCAGTGGGAGGCTTTACCTTTAGCAGGTGAGTCATTGCAACATAACATTCCATTTTAATGTAGCTATGCAAATTCCTTTTTGATGTTTTCTTATGATGTATGGATTGTGAAGACTTTATGAAAGAAGCAATTAAGTGGGTGGTGCCTGTGAATCAGGATTAAGTTTAAAAGTATGTTCATTTACTCAAGTAGTACTGTAATTATTCTGAGCACTCCCGCCTCTAGACTTTAACATATAGGAGAAGGATGTTCATTGATTGTTCTTTGCCCTTTCTTTCCTCTAGTAAACTCCTCCTTCCCATTTCAAGCTAACATTAATAAACACTGAATTCAGCTGAGTCCTGGAGCCTGAGACAATATTAACAAATAACATTTCCCTCCTAGATTAAAGCAACCTATTAATAGGAAGATGATAGTTGCTTACTGGTGAGATATTTTAAAAGCAAAAGAATTCTAGTGATTTGAGAATTAACAGTCTTACAGGCAATCAGACTTTAGGCATACTCTGAATGTGAAAGGTAGAATTGTATTAAAACACTCCGGAGAGAGAATTCTTCTGTGTGAGTTGCTTTTTAGTTGGGTGGTGATCTTTTAGATTTGTTTGTTTCTAAATGCTTCTTCCAGCCCACCCAGTACAGATTGAGTTGTTCTGCATTGGAAGATTGCTTTCAATGTATTGTGGTTGTTCTAATTCATCTTGAAATTTGCTGTGAGCTGTATGATATAGCAAATTATTGTCATTGTGGTAATAGCACGTAACCATTCTTGTTTGAAGAGCACAATGTATCTTTTTAAGAATTTATCCTAAAATATTTATTTATAATTTGTAGTTCTAGTCTGTGTTACAGTTGGTAGTTTTGCGTTATAAAGTAAAGCAAAGCAGTTAAAATAAGATTTTTCTCATAAATGATTCATTTGGCAGTTATTAAATCACCTTCTAATTCCCATCTGCCATAAGGAGTTTATCAGAGTTCTTTAATGGCATGGCAAACAGCTGGTTGGCTATCAGCCATTTAATGTTGGAAAACCACTGGACAGTTTACTGTGTTACATTTTTTCTTTACAGGGAGTTGTTTTACAAGCTGGGTGGTATTGGAAGGCTTCTTTTTTAAAAAAATTATGAATACTTTATTTCTATGTTAAAGGAAGGATAAATGAGATTTGCATACCAGGAAATGTTTTAGTACCACATAACTAGATGGAGTGGCAGCTAGATGGCTAAAGGCCACTTCAGAACTAGCGCGCCATTTGCTTTTGTTGTAAACAAAACCCGAATCTGCTTGTCCTTCCAAACCTGAGACAATGAGCTCTCTACCTGGGAATTCAGCATAGAATAGGAAGATGACTATGAAGCAATTCCCTCACAGATATGCTCCCTTAGCCTGACGCATAGTCATGCCTTTCTTTCACTTGTGTCTGACTTCAAACTGAGTATCAACAAAATGGTTTTTAGAAACATGTGTCCCTTATAGTCCATGTAGGTAAACCGTTGACTTGTCGTAGGACCCCTGCGGACTGAAATCAAGGGGAAAGTAATTCTAGGTGAAAAGTGAGGTATGTTTTGGTTTAGGAACTGTCTATGTTTTATCCAGCCAGGGAACATTAGCGCATAATTTTAACCAAGGTTCCAATCAGTACCAGGAGTTATCATATGGTTAAACACATCAAAGGTGCAGCACATTTCATAAGACTTCAGCTCTTAGGCAGTTTGTTTGTAACTGGATGCTTTTTCTCTATATGCCCAATGTCTGTTGTGGGAATGCCAGAAAATTCATAGGTGTATTTGCCACTGAGTCAGTCCACGGTGCCCAGGAATTGTAACATAAGCGATATAGGTGATTTAATTTCATAAGCGTTGAAGAAGTGGAATTTACTTTGGTTTCATTTGTAGGTAATTCGTATTGATCTAGAGTTCAGATCGTACCATAAATTAGGAATCCAATTTATATATAAATTCTTCAGATAATATCTGCTCACTCAATTTGCTTTGTTGGTCCCCTGGACCTGGGCAGAACACCTAATGAAACTGCTAGGGCTCTGCAGGGACGCGGTGTTCTATTTGTAGAGATCTAGACTGAAAAGATCACAAACAGGCTGAAGGAAACAGGTGCTTGATAACCTTGAAATAGTTCATAGATAATAAAGACGTTCATGTGTTACAGATCTGTGGACATTTAGGTTTGCATTCCTGAGACAATTCTTCAGAATCATTCTGAGCTGAGAATTTTTCAGAGTAAAAGAAGTCTGTGCATGGCCAGCCATTTAATTCTTCCTTAATGAAATTCTTTGATATCAGGGAGAACATATTCCTGCTTCGTTTGGATGTGGCGCTCGGAGATATGATTTAGCAGAGGGCCGTTAGAGTTAGGGTACTATGGTTAGGCTGTGGTTGGACTTGATGATCTTTTGAGGTCCCTTCCAACCTGAGTGATTCTATGATTCTCTCTGTTCTTCTGTACAGATACTGTGCTTCATCCCATCCTGGATTGCTATGACTTCTTTTAGTGTTTTTATCTGCTCAGTGAAGTATATTTTTATACTTATATATTTTTGTGTTTTGGGATCCCTGGCTTACTTTTTGTTCTCCTCTTGAGGAGATCATCAGTTTGAAATTTTAGGACTGTTTATGTAAGTGTGCAGTCAAAACTGCATACCTGTATATCAGGGTGTATCTTTCAAACATATGCTAGATAATAAATAGCGTAAATAAAGTAAACACTTGGAGATAGATTATGATAGTGTCTTTTTAATCATGATCCTTTTCAGACATAATCCTTAGATAAGATTCACATGTCCATGTGTGTCCACTGATAAGACAATAAAGAGAATTACACTCTAAGGGCCTACTAGCATTGCTTAAACCAGTCACTTAGTTTTAGCATAAGCTCTGTGGAAACAGAAGGGCTCTTATGTAAGACTTAAAATGCTAAATGTGGTATTTAGTTATACATGATGTCTCATGTTCTGGGAAAATCTCAGGTGACAGGGAAAGATGCTTCAGAGCATTAATCCCAATATAGTAACACTCTATATACTGACAAATATATCCTAGCTTAAGTAATTAAATCTCTTTTTGAAGACACTATGATAAGTAGTAAGTGCCCTGAGCAGATTAATTTTTTTTTTCCTCTTGCATACAGTAGTTCAGCAGTGATCATTTGAAAGCCCATCTCTTCTTTACGCCTTCTGCTACATATAAGACCTCCAGGGACTTCTTGAGCATTTACAGTGCCATGGGTATAAAAAATAAGCACTACATTCTCTGGTGTCTGAAATACAAATTTAGTGTCTCCCTTTATATGTATTCCACGTTATCACCATTATTTAATCTTATTATCTTATTTTCCTTTCAGTACATCCTGCTTGTCCAGAATGACAGTCTAAATATAAGTTTATGTAAAGCAACATTATTTTGTGCCCTATATCCAAAACCTTTGAATCCTTCTGTCCAACCAGTGGGATAATTTCATCAGTGTTTGTTCTATAAAGGTACTGGTTTAGAACTCAAGAAGTTTTGTTTCATTCCGTGTAATTCAATTTGGTTTACTGTGGTGTAAGTCAAAAAGATCAAGCCCAGATCATTGCCAGTGCAGTTCTGATGTGTTGAGCTGTGTTCTTGCATGTATTACAGGACAGATTTTCAGCTGTGCTGTGAAGCCTCTGGAGAATTTTTGTTGCATTGGTTGTGTAAGAAGGAGAGTTAACAATGAGATTATGATGTTTCTTTGTGTTTTGGTTTTTCTTTTTTCTTTTTTTTCTTCCTGCATCTTCCCCTCTGCCTAAAAAAGTAGTCACCTTCATTTTTGAGAGATGGCAAAAGCCGAAGTTCTGCATCTGATTGCAAATAGACAGTTGTGCTTCATTTAGCTACTGCTCCTTGCTTTCTACAGCCTACTTCAGAGAAATGCAGTGATGCTAAAAGGCGCTGATTCGGTATTGCTAGAAGATCTCTGATTTTTAAGATGTTGAGTCTGTATGGAGAAAGGGTCTGAAATTAAATTATCCTAAGCTGAAATATGCATTTAATGAAGTGCTGAAAATGGGCACGCGGCTTCCCTTTTAAGTGATATAACGTATCTTTCCAATTGCACCTGCTGAAGTTGCTTCTTTTTAAGAATATGAACGGACACCAAGCGAGACGCAGTACAGTTTACATTTTGTGGGGTTTAGTAAAGTTTTTGAGTTTTGTTTATTTTTTTTCAGATTAATACATGTTAATACTTCTAAGTGAAACAAGCAACATAACGTCTGTCGTTATTTCCAATTGCTTGGCTAGGTTAGTTCTAAGGCAGAACTAAGAGGAAATAAGTCTTGAATGTATGAATTGAAGATCATGTTTTTCTAGACCCTGCATGTAAGATGCTATTTATTAAGTTGCTAATGGTGTTACCTAATATGATGAATTCTACTTAAGTTTTGGTTGCTGGTTGGCTTTGGTTTGTTGGGTGGGGATATTTTAGTCGAAATTGTAATTTTAAGGTGCTGCTTCTACAGCTTTCCCAGATAGAAAAATGGCAGTTCTGGAGTTTCCCCTCCCTGGAGATATTAAAAAATAAATGAGAGAGGGTTAGACCAAATAAACTCAAAGGTCCAATCTTAACTCTTCTGTGTTTTACTTAAAGGTTAGATAGTGCTGGAGTATACAACTGTATGTGGTTTATGGAGGTACACAGCTGTTTACAATATAGCTTAATTGTTTCCTTGCTGGGGAGTGAGGGAAATGTGTGGCAGTGTGATAGCAAATGAAAAATAGCCTCGGATGAAGATTCCCTACTTGGTGCATGAAAGTATTTTTCTTCAGTTTTAATAGCATGGAACCTAGGTCTTGAATGAAGCTGAAAGTAGTGTGTTGTCAGATTTTGAGACATGAAGTTAGATAGGGTCAGTTTTAAAAGCAATCCTGCAACAATTCTGGTAAGTGTGATGTTATTTATAAATGCATCCTTTCATTTTTATTTTTATTTTTTTTCTTCTCCTGATGAAGATCTCATTCTCCTAATAATTTCCCATGTTGTCATCAAACAATAGCCTTGACCCATAATTGTAACTAGCAAAAATAATTTCTCAATGTGAAAATAGTAAATGACTGGCATGGAACACCATCTAATTGAGTTTGTGTAGGGATTGCATCAGTGATACAGCTGTTGTAATTAATGAAGATTAATTTCTTTCAGAATGAATATTCTACATAAGGTCTCGCTCTTGTCAAACGTGAAAAATGCCAATGAATGTCGATTTAGTGGAGTTGTAAGCAGTCTGAGTAAAGTATTCAAAAGTGCAAATTACCATTTATTATTTGTGTTTTTGTTATTTGGGTTATGTTTAGCTTTAAATACCCTTCTTCATGATCTGCTGTGTGGTTTTAGGCATACAAGACTGAGTCAAGCTACTATTCATGTTATTCCATTGTAATTGAGAGAAATGAC